>OZ010736.1:190910915-191535915 GCA_963932295.1 Tipula lateralis | reverse complement strand
TATAACGTCACGTTAACCATCTGGTGTCCTACAATGTGTGGATGGCTTTTATGTGCAAATAATCTAAAAATTGATGCCAATATCTATTCTTTTATGGACACTAATGCTTTTTCAAGAACTCGAACACTTGGGATTGGTATTTATATAAGGCTCTTTAGGTTTTGAAGAATAAACAAGTACGTCGAGTGAGTGAAATCCCTGATCTTCGAAAAAATTGTTAAGTAATCTAGCATACAGTAGAAACATTGATTACATAATTAATAGAACGTACTCTACGTTGGGCTTGAAGTTATGAAAAAAAATATTAGAGAACGACCCCTTTTCATTGAGGTCTCATTATATTAACTATGTCAGGATTCATGCTGATAGAATTGAAAGCATTCGAAAACAATTTTTTGATTTACATCAGTCGTAATACAGGTTGGCCAACCTCTGATTGACATGTGTGTGTGTCCTTGAATTGTACCAAAGTCGCTTTTTATTAATAAACTTATAAAGCCTAGATCATAGACGATAATACCAAAACAAAATCACTTATTAGACGGCAAGGGTTGATTTATCCTTGCAACGCATACGAGTAGCAATGATGCTTAGAAGGTTAAAGGATAAACGTTCCCCTCTTCGGAAAACGATTGATCACTTCTCATTTTACAAATTACAGCGCCCTGAGGCATTAACAAAATAATAATTTAATTTCATAATAACTAAATGCACTTCGTGGTTATAACAAAGCTGGTAAAGTCCAGGAGCTAATTTTTCTTCCTCAAATCAAGGAGAATCTCAACTCGTATATCACCACCACTTATGCCACCATTTATTCTAAAGTAGAAGACCTTGACATATTTCGTAATTGTTGTCTTTGAATACTAATAAATAAATGTTTTAATTTTCCCAAGTACTCGGACACTTGAGACTCAATGAATGAACAAATTAGTCGAGTGTGCGAAATTCCTGATCAATAATTATCTTTTTAATGATTAATGAAAGAGATTTCATGATCTTTAAAACCAAAGTTAGGACTCATGTCAATAGAAATGAAATCATTCAAAAACACTTTGATTTGTAAATTTATGAAGACTAGATCGTACCTGTGAAATAATCTGTGCTGTATTTGACCCTGAAATTCTGTGTATGCGAAAAATACCAAAAATAAAGCACTAATTAGGTGGCTTTTCCTGCCAACACGTACGATTAGTAGAGTGGTTAAATACTATTCTAGTCCATGATTTAATTTTCCAAAGTCAAATCAAGGTCAAACCAAGGTGAAGCCTCAACTCCTTGTCGTACATTACCACCACTTATCTTATTATTTTATACACGATAGTGGCAGTTCTACATACAAATTAGATTACAATTATTTTCTCGACCCCTACCCCTCTTAAAAGTATACAATTAAACCCTTTCAGTTATTCTTCCAATCTCATTAATATTCCAAACGAATATCTCGTTGTCGTATATAAATTAGTAAACTATTTTTTACTGTCAACAAAAACAAAAGAAAACATAATTTTTTTTATTTAATTAATGTGTATAAAAAGGCTTAAGTAAGGACTTGAAAAATAATGATGGCAAATATAAGAAATTACTAAGATAACAAAATGCTAAAAAAAACATTAGAAAATATAATTATAATTAAATTATACAAAAAAATAGCAAAAGCATCAAATCAATTAATATGATTGTTTTGTTGTTATTTTTTTTAATAATATTATTATTTTTATTGTTATTTGAATTAAACATAAACTTACAGCATTTCATCTAAAATATTATATATAAGACGTTATTTAATTAATTAGTGATAAGCAAATAAATAAATAAAATTAATGAATAAATAATGGAATGAATTTTGTTCTTGTGGTTGTGTGTGTGTGTATGTACATTAATAAAATTGGGAATGTTAATTGTTTTAAATTAATTTTTTACGTTTTTAGTTTCAAAATGAATTAATTTTTTTTTGTCAACCATTAAATTAAATAAATACATAATTATATGGCCGCTTAGACAAATATTTAATGTTTGCACAATCGACCTTGGGTCTTATTCAATTATGTATGTTCAACAAAAGTTTTTGATGCCTTGTCGTTGACATAACATTTTTTTTGTATCCAAATCACTGGTTCGCTGTTTACACGAACACCGCAGATTGTATCGTCAAATTGTTTATTGAATCAAAAATGAAAAATTTATTCGAAATTATAAAATGGTAAGATCTGTTATCTTATAACAGAAAATATATGACAACGAAATTTGGGTAAGGTGAACCTTTTGAGTTTACGTAACTTACGATAAATGTGATTATTAGATCAGGGCTATGCTGGAATAGATTGGTGACATGGCCTCCACTAGTGGCAAGAGGCTAACTTAAACTCTATTGTTAAAATTAATATCCGATGTTGGATTACAGCAATTAATTTTCAAGAAATTACCGAGCAACGACCAATTACATCAACCATTGCATAACAACAACGTTATTTAGGGGCAGTTTGCAAATTAGACGAGGTTGCAATTAACAGCAGTAACGGTTTGATCTTTACAAAAAACTTACCTTAAACAGTTGCAACTAGCAGATATGTTTAATGAAGCAAAAATAGGAAAAAATTAGCAACTTACCGATTTTGTTGCCAAATTTACCCTTGGTTATTTTAACCAAATCGAACAACAAAAGTTCAAGTAAACAAATCAAGTAGTAGTTCAAGTAGTTCGAGTTAACAGAAGTAAAAAAAATGGTAGCCTAGGTGAAACATTTTCGATTATTGCACATTTCTACTGTGGCGTGGTGGTTCATTAGTATTTGTGAATGACTAATTTATTTGAGAAATGACTAATTTATTTGAAATTATTTGAGAAAGTGAAAGAGAGTGAGAAAGAGAGAAGGACAGGGAGGTAGAGAGAGGGAAAACGAGAAAGAGAGGAAGAGAGAAAGTGATGGAAAGATTATTACTTGTCAGGAATGTCAGGAACATATCGTGAAGATAACTATAACCTAGCCATTAAACCAATGTCACGGAACCTGAAAAACTGATTACAACATGGAATTTAAGAGGTTAAGAGAGCCATGATTAAGACGGACCATATTTACTCAAAAGATGTTGCAAAAAATCTAATTCATCAATCTCATAACCATTCTGATGATTAAAAGACGAAAGCTTTCAGAATGTAAACAAATGTTAAAGCTTTACACGTGTTAAGCTTGAAGCTCAAAGTTTTACTTTTGAATTTAATTCGTTAGTATAAACATGTGATTTTAAGAGCTTTTTGATCGAGATTTCTATATATAAATTGATAAATGTCTTACAAACGAATTAAGCTTTAAGCTCAAAAGTTTTACTTTTAAGTTTATTAATAAAAGATCAAGGCTTCTATCGATTAATTGATTTATATGTCATAAAATGTGTAGTAAAAATGTGTAATAAAACGTATATTAGACTTAAAGCTCAAAGTTTTTCATATACATTTTTTTATAAATGATCCAGGTTTCTATAAATTAATTTATTAATGTGTCACAAATTGAGTAAGCATATGAGGTTTAATCTCAAAGTTTTACTTCTAAATTGAAGAAGGTAGAACAAATATGTCCTTTGGAAAGCTTTTGATCGGGGCTTCAATCGATTATTTTTTCACAAAATGAGTAAACCTGTTAAGCTTTAAGCTCTATCTTTTATTTATAAATTTAAATCTTTAGTACATTCATGTGTTTTTGAGAGCTTTTTGATCGATGATTCAATCGATAAATGGTTTGATGCGTCACAAAATTAATAAACGTATTATGCTTTATCCTCACAGTTTTACTTTTAAATTAAAATCGTAAGTACAAATTTCTGCTTATGAGAGCTTTCCAAACAAGATAAACTAATAAATGTGTCCCAAAAAATAAGTAAACGTATGAAGCTTTAAGTTAAAAGCCTTACTAACCGATTTAAGTAGTTAGTACAAACTAATACTTTTGAAAGCTCTCGGGTCATAAAGAAAAAAGTTCTTTATTTCAGACTCAAATAAAATTGTGATAATCGTAACTGAGCCTATCTTTTACTTTGCGGTATATGCAGTGGTAAAAAGAGGAACTTTTTCGATCCAACCGTAGACCATGCAATATACAGTGTTCATTTTAAGAGAACGAGATATTTTCTCTGTTAGTCACTTTCTCATTGCTACAATGAAATGAAGCAAAAAATAAAAGCAAGTGAATCGAAACCAACTGAAGACAATATACTGTTTGAACCAGTGAAGTGATTAAAATGAAGACTTGTGACATAGCCACCACCAGTAGCAATCGCCTTATTTCGCAATTATTCGAGTTTATTGAGTAAAATAAACGATGTTATAGATTTGACTAAACTCTGGTCGTTTGAATCCGGATTTAAACCGAGAGGAGTCGTAACAATATAATCAAATAGAACAGGAACTAGAGGTGAATAAACATTTAGATGCGGGTAAGCCAAACATAAACAGGAACTTAGCTGATCAATTTGGTACTGTTATCATGATTGCTATGATATAGTTGGACTCATTTGATTGCCTTATGATCACGCAGCAGCTAAAACTTGAAATATAGTAACGTCCTTTTACCTTATCCTTAATAGGATGACTTACACTATTACAACAACAAAACCCAGAGTGTAAATATTTTTCATTTACTACATCGCGTGTCCATATCGTTGGATACTACCTGCTGACTTCGTCCTTACATGCCGGAGCTTTTTAGTACGCGATGAACGGTTTTACCTTAAAGTTAAAATCATAAATAAAATAATAAAACTTAGACAAAAAATAAATAAATAAGAAAGAGAGAAAAGCTTTTTGTTATCACACGCATTATAACTTTTGTTTTTCTACGTTACGTGCAAGGTATAAGATTTGTATCTCTATATATATGTATATGTTGAAAGGAATCACATTTTATTTCAGTGCTTCTAAAAGTTCTAAAGTATGTTACCGATAAAATTTTTGATACACAAACAGAAAATTTTAAGGGTGTATGTGAGTGTGCTTTTATTAACATGACACAGATGAATTTTACATGGATGATCAAAAATTATAAGACAGTTAATAAAAATTATATAAAAGATGATGACCAATAATAAGAAGCCGTTTTATTTATGTGTGTGTGTGTAACAAATAGTGAGACAACGTCATGTAATGTCTCATTTTTATTAGAAATTTCGCCGGATTAATGTATTTATATACTATAATCAAGGTAGGTCAACAACCTAACATACTTAACTTATGCATAAAACTATAAAAATAATCAACTAAAAATTATAATTAAATTCTAGATATAATATATAAATTGGCAGATAAACTATAATTAAAAATTATATACTTATTGTAAATTAATATTACGCGGTTTAATAATATTAATAATTGATTTTGGTTTAATTCATATTTGATTATTTACTTGCTCTCGAATATCTCCTTTCGAATAGACAGACGTCTTTGGAAATTGCCCTGAATAATGAGGGCGTGCACTTTTCCGACCCATATTCTCATCTTCAGATTCACAACTTCTTGTTGACTGTAGTGTATTTGCCTGTATATTTTATTGTTTGGTTTGTTTTATTAATTTTGGTCGTTTAATTTTTTTTAACATATTCAATTTATATTTAAACAAAATCATTAATTAATTAAAAACAAAAAACAAAAATAAATTTTTTTTTGGAAATTTTAAGAATTAGAGACTGAGACTGAGACTTAGAGAGAGAGTGAGAGAGTGAGAGATATATAATTTAAACTTTTCTACAAAAGAGTTGATCCAATTAGATTGATTTTTTATAAATTAACAATGTCGAAATAATAAATTGTTAATAACAAACAAATTAATAAATTTTAACGATAAATAAATAAAAATTTTGTTTTTTAAATTAAAGTTTTAATGAAGTTAATTTTTTTTCTTTTAATTTTATTTTTAATTTTTCGTGTTTTATTTTGTTTATATACCCTTGATGATGCTTCTAGGTTCCCTAGCGATGCAGCATGTTGAAGTCCTGGAATTAGACATAAAAAAAATGTATTTTAGTATTTTGTGCATGGCTAGTTTTTCATAAAAAAACTGTTAGATAGCATGGAGTTCATAAGTGACCAGTGTACATTCAATGAAACATGGTTTGGACACCCTTTTGTCCATAGATGCACCATACGAGTAATCTTGACTCAGCTTGTGCTGAAACGTGAATGGATTAAACTTGAGGGGCTTTAAATCAGTTAGTTGTACACACCATACATAAGTAATGTAACATAGATCAAATTAACGAATAAAGTAATCGTTTTGTCTGGTATTTTGAAAAAACTGGAAATTTTCAAGCCTAACTTTATCATAAACGAATCGGAATGCTTAAATTAGAGATAAATAGAAAGGACCACAGGAGAAGTTATTATCACTATTATATCAATTAAGATTGACCACAATGTTAACATTAGATATAGTGATTAGTACCCCAATCCAGCAATATACAAATTCAGAAGTCTACTATCTGGGATATGCTTACCAAATAGTAGACTTCTCAAGAGATTATGATGGTTTGGTTTCAATCTTTACTATTAGAATAGAATTGGTAAGGTGATTTTTAAACACAGTCCTATAGGCATTTGATGATAGTGCGACGAAAATATTTTACTGTTACCGTTTAAATAGTATCTTATCAATGTCACGTCTAAACCACAACCAACAAGAATAATGCGGTGTTCAACTTCTATTATATCTCTATTCTGTTTTTTGGACTCAAGTCACTCATTATTTGTTCGCGGTTCGCTTATTTACGTCCTTACTTTTATGCCATTACAGCCAATTGGAGGACGACCCGCTATAGGTCCTATTTTCCTAATCATCTGCACATTGCATAGCTCGCCATGCCAGCCTATATGTGCTGACATGGAAGATGGGTTGGTCCATGAGTTCTGCACTCCAACAGAGGGTCATAGTTGTGTTCATTTACATCACAGATCGTAATCTCATGTTGAAAAATCCCTTTTGCATCCTGCCCCTATCGGGATTCGAACCCGGTATCTCCCGCTTCAACTGCCGCAGCTTTAACCACTGCACTACCTGGGCGGTCTTAAAGCTCTTCTGAAGTATTGCAAAATCACGAGATTCTACATGTATTACCCAATATAAAATCAGTGAGTGGTGTGAATCACGACCGTCAAGGTGCCTTCATCGCAGATCAAGATAACTTTACGGAACCTTTGCTGATTTTGGGTTTTAAAGAAAATCTTGGATAAGAATAAATTTTGTTCCATCGCTTTTTTACAGATCGTTCTCACAAAAATGACAGATGCGCCGTTCATCATCTCGATCCCATAGAAAGCTGCTCTCATTTAATTAATTTCCGACAGATAATTGCACACAATGATCTAGCACGTATATCCCGGATCTATTAAGCTACCTAACATAGTTTATTGATCCATCAGTTAAGATTACAAACTCTCTGAGAGACCGGATGTGCTCTCGAGTATTGTAGTGGATGTCTTTGTTGGTAGATTCTTTTCCGATCTCAATAATCGATTTGAGTCAATGTCTCATAAGTGAAACACACCCGTAAAGTCAGAACACGTCTCTAGGTTTCAAGCTTGTTATTTAACGAAAGACAGTTTACTTTTTTAGCTCTTCAATATGTTTTTATAATATTCCAATCTAGCCGCATATTTTCAGATACTTGATTACTGAAGAGAATAAGATGGTACGGTTTTGCAAGCTTTTATGATCTACAGCTTTCTTTGGTTTAACTGGTTGGTTTTCATTACGATCAATAGTGAGTTAACCATAAGACGCCACAGAAGTGGAGATAAAATCCGCGTTGGGAGCGTCCTATCAGACAGCCTCATGAATCGTATATCACTACCTATGTCAATAGTTATACTTCTTTACTCAAGCGTGGGCTTGAGAGCACAACAAGTGTGGGCTGTGAGTGATGTGAACCAAGACCTTCAACTTTTACTATCATAGCTCAAGAATAGTTGATATTTTTGCTGTTTTATTGTTTCATTCTTCACAATAAAATTAAAGATGATCAACTTATCAACCTACATTCTTCGCTGGACACCCACGTCTAATCTGACTTCATCCAGACAGTCAAATAAATAGTTATTACCTTCTTAACAAGTTACGAGGAAATAATATTGTATCAATTGCCATTAAATCCACGTGACTGTTAAGGAAGAGGCTGTTCTCAAAATATCAGTAATTTCCGCCTTAAAACTAGTTGCTAGTAGGTACGCGTGGGATTGAGAATTTTACGTAAGGATCTAGCACATATAATCCGAAATTGTACCTAGCCAATTTACATAGTGTACTGATCCACCCGGAAAGATTACTAACACTATGAGGTCGGATGTGTTAAGAAATCCATAGTTGCCTCGTGTTCAACCGATTTGCCTTTCTCATATATGGATGTTGTTTGGAATGAATGGGATTTGCTATTAGTGAGTGCACTATCATTAAACTATTTATCTTTTATAATATAACGATTGATGTACATTGGTGGTCAGGCCAACGATGAATTCACAATTGCATTTTATGTCATCTCGGTTGAATGTTCATTTTTGGTCAACGATGAGAATCGAACTCGAGACCGCAGCGTGATGAGAAACTCTCTTAACCATTAAGCTACACTCGGCGACCTTTTAATCGCTCTCAATATTTAAGAGTTATATAGATCGAAATTTTTTGTTCTGATTATATTTATGCTCATTCATATCGGGATGAACAATACTCTGATCTTTCTCAATGATTCAGCATGTATCTCATAACCAAAGTGGTGATGATTAGGATGATTTTAAGCCCTTCTGTGCTGGACCGGGTGCGATATTATGAAATAATCCGATATCCGATTTTTTCCGATATCGAATAATCCGATCTGCCGCAAATTGTCCTATTATGAACTGTGTTTGGGTTGGTGGTCGGATTTATTTGCTTAAAATTAAACAACTTCTTTATTTAATCTTAGGCTTAGTTAATCTAATTTTATTTTATAAAAAAAATAGTAGAATGAAAAAAATGATTTAATTTATACACATTTAAATGTGTTCGAGTCGAACGCTTATTTAGGAATAACCAAACACGTTTTACACGTAAGTCAACCAAACATACAATTCAATGGCTAAATGATATGGCTACTGTCTGGTAGATGTCATTGGCGACAGTTGATATTGTTACGGACACGGGTGACATTTCTGATTGAATAGAAGTACTAACAGCTCGTAATTGGAATGCATGAATCACAGTTTACAGGCGAAATAATAAATAAATGGAAAATTCTACTATTTATTACCGAGAAGCGGGCAAAATGAGTATAACGCGAACATAAAGCGTAGAGCTTGAGTTTTGAATTGGGAAAGCGATAAATTAAAATCGGGAAAAAGTAATAAAAAGTGAAATAGTGAAATAGTAAAAGTGACATGGAAATAAACATACTGTAATAGTGAATTATAGTTACTATTAATAAAAGTTATAGTGAAAAACAAGTAAGTGGTTTTAATTATTCACAATCCAGAGTGATCGAACCGAGGATTGGTTTGAATCCCTACTAGGGGAAAACGTAACAATATACCTATATTTCCATTAATGCCATTGACATATATCACCAGAGCAATGTTAAACTTGTTAATTGGTTAGTGGGAAACGGAATTAAGAAGAACATTGCTGATTAATTTTTATTCCGGATTTTTTGAACATCTCGGCCTTGTACGTCATAAGGTTCAACTAGAGTTAAGACTAATTTGTGGATAGGTCAAACAAATTCTCCACCTGCAGGTTTAGTGTTAACCACTCATTTCCAGGAATTAATTCATCATTTCCAGGATGAAGGTTGTCTATTCGGACCACGTGTATTGATTGGTGATGGGATTGGCTTCCTTAAAGAGAACCAATTCGTCGATACCCAGGTTAGATTGTTTAGTCGGCCACTAGGATCGAGGCTGAAGCGGAGTTAAGTACTCGTGGTACCATCTTTTCTAAAAATGGTGAGTGAGCTTTTGTACTAGCTGCCATCGAGATAAACAGCTGGTAAAAGTATTATAGTTAATTGTAGTACGGGTACTATGATTGATTAATGCCCAATCAAAAAATGGGATGGTGTCAATATATCGAGTTGATCTGCTGCCAATTGACACATTGGTCGTGCATTGAGGATGGCCTCAATTTAAGTCAGAAGTGTGTAAAGTTCTTCATAGGTGAAGGTGTGCTCGAAAATGACTCGATAAATTGGGTTTTCGCTGATTTGACTGTCGCCTCCCACAGTCCTCCCTTAAAGTTGAAAGCGTTATCGGAGAAAATTTCGCACCATACTCCTCTTCGTGCCATGAATCTTCCAGAAAGGAGTCGGTGGTTAAATTATGTACCAAATCAATATGGATGGCAATGATCAATTAACACACAAATATGAAAATATATGTTTTATATGCTCGTTGGCCTCTTCCTCGAACAGCATACGCTTATATTGAACTCGCAAAATATAATCCTACTCTTTGAAAAGGTCTTGCAGTCGGAACACGTTCGCCTATTTGCTGCGTCAAAAGTTTCGGCTTTTGCTTGATATTGGACGCCTGTATTTGGCGTATAAGCTTCCAAACGGTCTCAGAATCTATAAGAAGAATATTTGGATGTTTGGTGATGTAAGGGGCGAGTGAACCCTCAATTCGGCCTTCAACTCGACGTAATTTATTTCTATTAAAGGAGAAAGATATTTCAGCCTACTGTTCGTTGGTAATGGATTTTTATCGGAGATGGCCTTCATCTCAGTTCTAAAATTCTTGACTGCATCTTCCGAAAATTTTTTTTCCTCGAAATATTCGCAACGCTAAATTCCACCAAGAATTTAAGTACCATGTCGTTTGCATCGACAGTTTTTCATGAAGCGTTTGTTGTTGTGTTTTGATTGGCTTGCCAAATGAAATGTATTTATGAAATCTCCTTAAACTGTGAAGCATTCAAAACATACAATCGATAACACAAAATAAAATTCGTCTACTTACTAGCGGATCTTTCGATATCGGATTTTCATAATAGCCAAATTCGCTTTCGGAACCGAGTTTAAAGTTTTTACTCATTATCGAATTCTATATTTAGTCACAATCTGAAATGCCAGGTGGCACTCATTGAAACCCGACAGTTCTTTTGTAAGACGATATTCATCTTTTTTGTTTGAATTTTTAGTGTTCTCTGATTTGTATTTGTGTGAGTCTACATGATAAGGGTCCCTCTGGTTTACTAACGACAATACTTGGATGAATGAGTTTAAAAAGCTTTTCGGCTGAAGGAAGTTCTTTGAGAACATAACGGGTTCAATCAACTTTTACCAACACACATGCATCAACGAGAATGGAAGGCAAACATTATTTTGTTTTATTCTGTATAAGTTCCTCTTGAACAAATATTTCCAAACCTCAAATCTATATTCACGTCACTAACTTTTTCTGTCCAATAAAATGTTCAAACTTTTACAATCCGTTGTCTTAAACTATTTCGATTTTTATGACTTCCCACTTCGATTCGCCTGAATGTACGGATAGGTATTCAACTGAAACATCTCATTGTACAAGACATAGAATTGTTGCAAAGAATCTAACATGATCTTTTCCTTAATCACATGTATATAAATACGTACATATATATATTCAACATATAGGTGGAAGAACAACACATCTTTATGTGATAAACTATACAACAAGTAACGGGCAGATTTTCTTTATACAAGCGGCAAATACAAAATAATAATACTGTACACAGTTTCAATATATACAATGAACAGAAAGAAAATTACAAGTTTTTCCTGCTGGAAAAATCATTATATATTGTGAAATGTTTTTAGCTTAGAGGAAACATCATGGTTTTGTTGTTGCTGTTTGTTGCGATGCTTTTCTTGTGTATTGCTTTTCATTTTAATATTCAATCTCTAGAGTATTAAATTTCTTAAGGTTTTAACATCTTACCGTGTATACGTTTTGTATATATGTACGTACTCGTATATTGAGGTATGTGGATAAAAACTGCAAGCTTAATAGATGGAATATATCTCGTATTTATGTAAATATAAGTCGACGGGATTATTTTCTATTTATATCTTTTTGACCTTTCGGGTGAACTTTTAAATTATGAACGTATGGTTTTAAACTCAATAACGCTATACAGTGAATCGTTGAGAGTGTGAGCTATCTTTTATTCCTATATTGTGGTATTAGCCTTTACTTTACTGTATATACAGTATTTTTTAAATAGGAAATGGATAAGAAGTATTTCCATAATAGTTCGTTTAATAAAATTTCTTATGAGCAAAATGGAACAGCTGTTCACAATGAGGAGTACTCTGGTTAAGTTGAATAGCCTAAATAGCACATACAGGCCTCTATTATTATTCAGCCATCTCTTGAGTTCCCTATCACTAAATTTAACATGGGATGGGACAGTCTTGTCCCCGGTAGTAGCTTAATGGTTGAGAGTGTCTCTTCACGTCGTGGTCTCGAGTTCAAATAACACTGTGGCCAAAAATCAACATGCTTCGCATGACATAAAGAACGATTGTGGGTAAAATCATTCTCAACTGAGACCTTATACGAACCATTTCGATGTATTGGTTCGTAGGGTCGTAGGGTCTTAGTTGAGACGCGTAAGAGCCGTTTATGGCCTTTAACCCATAGATTATTAATCATGGGACTGGGTTTATTTGAATACAAATAAACAACTGATCAGAAACAGAGTTTAGGGTGTTAGGGCACAGCCTGGGCATCGACTGGAGCCGATGTGAATGAAGCTGCTGATGGCTTTGCTTGTAAATGTGCTGATATACAGCTTTCATTGGAGTAGAACTATAAGGCATGCGTTAGAGGTAACATGTTGGGTTGTATGTCAGAGGTAACATGCTGGGAGGATTTAAAAAGAACTTCTGGTCTTCATCAAGCAAAAAAGTTTATTTCACTTTCGTCAGATCGACTCAAAAGAAATCCTCGTACTTAGAACACCTCAGTGACGGTTTTAAACCAGCTTCTTCGTAGATTATGTCCCTTTCAGACATCACCTTAAAACACTAGCTATTGTACGATAAATAGATATTGTACCGCTTCTGTGTAAATCTGAATATCAAAGATTTAGTGCAAACGTCCTATAAGGATAGGTTGCAGTAATTGTGGCTTAATATGTAACTGATTGGAATATCTTGCACGTTGAACAAGTTTTTGTAATTAGTATGCACAGGTCATTTCAAAAGAGTTCAACTAAAGACTCAAGGCCGGCAGATCTTGATTTGACAGTCTATCTGTTGTATGTTTTAATTCATCATCAAAAACGGCTTTATATCATCTGAGTCCATATAACAAAGATTTTTGATACTTTTGATGTTTCTAGACTCAATGCATTATTCTGAAACATACGTAACTCATTTTGAAACATAACCTCAAAAATATTTAGATGTTGGATTACGAGTTTGACCGCAACAATATGTAACAGGAAGAAAATTGTACAACCTTTGAACAAATTCATACAGTTCACTGCCTATGGACGGGACTCAGTTATCATCGACCAAGTTTAACGAATGACTTGGGAAAAGTACATGCAGTGCGCTGGGCCGTTCACGTTTAAAACGTACCTAAATACGTACCTAACACTGGAGTGAGATACGTATCTAAATATTTTTCGGGGCACTAAGATTTCTAGACCCAAATATACTATACGTACGCACCCATAAAACAGCCATGAAAGAAGTGTTGATAGGCCGAGAGTTCTTGCTTACAAGCAAATAGTGTTAAAGTAATGAGACATTGGCTGAAGTAAGAACTCTTTATATAGGGTTTGAAGCGAAAATTGCAAATAAGGGACATAAGCCTACTGTAAAAAAGATCATAGTTCATAATAAGTATTGATGCAACGAGCATTACTAACATAATCCAGGATCAGCATCTTGACATATGGCAAACACTTAGTTTATTTCCGATCCCACTTATAGTTTTCGATGGTTAAATATATGCGGCAAAAAGATTATGAGTTTGATAAAAAAACGCTTATAGGTTTTAGCTTCATGATTTATCGAAAGAGTGTTCTTGCATACTTCATAATATCTTTTCATCGTTCCGGATAGTCACTATAGACGTTTATCACTAATCATGGTCAGAGTAATTCTCTTTGAATCAAGCATGACACTTTCAGTTATGTTCAGTCTTGCATGCTTTGCCATGAGTTACGTATGTCACCTACATATTTCAATAGAGGATTTTCTTAAGACTAGCGGCTGCTAAGATCTGAATTTCGCTGTGCTTACATTATGCATTCCTATAGTTGCCAAACAGCTAATAGTTGCAAATAAAATATTATGTTTAAGTTTATACTCATTACCTACTCATTACCTCATCAGACTCATATTTCCTTGTTAAGTTACCAATAGATCTAGCAGATGGTTAAATGCTGTGAAATAACTGTTTATCCTTTCCTATGGAAACGGAAAAAGTCGAAAACTTTATTGATTGGTTTTTGTTAAAAAGTTTCCACTAACGCGCCTTAGCAACGCAAAATGACGAAGAACGATTCTCCCCATACATATAGATAATCTATTTTGCCACTAAGTGTAGCGTTACAGGGTGGGCTCGGTCGAACAAACTTGGCCGCCACGCAGAGTCGATTGGTGGCAACCGTTTTTGTTATCCGCCTTCTAATATCCTATCCTACCCAAATATACTCACCCGAATAACAGCGAAAAACAACAAAATTGGAACCGAACACCGTCAAGATTCAGGTGGAGTCATCCAATTCAGCGAAGTCACGTGACTTTCCAATTCAGCGAAGTCTCGTGAAATCTGGAGCCGCTGAATTGGAAAGTTCGCGGTTCACCAACCAGGAGCGAAAAGAACGAAAGACCAACAAGATGACGAGGCAGAAAAGAGGGATTAAAATTTGGACCATCAAAGGCGACGAACGAAATAAAGATAAAAAAAGAGACTACGATTAAGAGTTGGATGACGGTGGAAAGTTGTAGCCGCATCCAAACTCAAGAAAATTATTTAAAAAACCGTGTAAATGTTATTAAGAAAAAAGATATTTGTAATGTTTTGAGTTTGTGTATTTTTCTTTCTCTCGGTCTTATAAGTTTTTTTCATAAAATTGTAAATAAAAATAAAAAGAAAGACCAAATACCATAACATTTGTTATCAATGGTGTTGCAAACAAGTGAAACAGTGTAATTCATTCCGACACAAAATAGTTCGTCATCGTGTGCTACGATATAGCGTGTAGGAGAACGGTTACTTAGGTGCAGCAGACACACGACAGCGATATACAGGTGAGTTTTCCTTACATATCCCACTTCACAATATTCTATACTTCTCCTATTTTCCGACCCTACCCTTTTCCTTGATTCCAAGTCAACGGATTGATTTCCTTCGAGTTTGTGTGGTGGATTTTTTTGTGGTATTATTAAGTACCACGCCCGAGTCCACTCGCTCAGATCCAGAGCAAAGCCAACTCACGTGCTGGTAGACTGGCGCCCAACGAAATTTTATTTTTTTGTTGTCTATCCTAGCCACAACCGCGGGGGCACGTTACATAAGCGAAAATATAATGACAATACACATTGTTCTGAGGCTCTCATTGCATAGGATAATTTTGACCTATTAATTTGACACAGCTTCAAAAACGACACCTACTGAGTTTTGAGATAACTTTATAGAACTATACGAATAGCCCAAGATGTAAGACGATAATTGCTATACTGTAATTGTTGTGTGCAAGCACCTATAAATTATTATCTTGCCGCGTAAATAGTTTTTAAAGAGTTTATGCTTTATGGGAAAGTATACCGTTTAAAAGAACATGTCTGCCTCACGCTCCTCATATCAGGTTTATACATCTAACATGACGAGAGTACATAAAAAAGTTAAATTTTATGCAAATTTTCCACTTTTCATATTACATTTTTAAATGTCGTTTAGCAAAAAGTTTTCCCGTAATTTTTTTTTATGCTGGCATATAATTTAATATTTTTCGGTGAATATATGTATATATGCTCCCCCCCCCCCCACATCTCATTCGCGTTGTCGCTATATTCCTCTTATCTTAATGTTATCATTTTCATTTTCTTATACATATATTTTGTTTTGGATGCTAAAGATGGTATTTACATAGTTATATTCATTTGATAACGTTTTCACTTGTTACTTCATTTTTTTAAAAAAAAATGTCGAAAAATAACGTAACAAAATTGAAAGACTAGAGAGACGGGATGTTCAATTTTTTCCGAAATGTCTTGTTATCATCACTCTGACATTTGTAATATTTTATTTTTATTTTTCCAGGTTGATGTACATTAGTTGAATGTATGTATCAAATTTTTTTATGCTAGACATAGTTTTTGGATAATTTGGATTGATGTGACGTTAGATAAGAGGAAACCACTATGGGCGCATCATAAAATAGAGATTTACGTATAGAGCTGAAAGGTTATTAGTGTTCTTGAAAACAGATTTATTAAAGATTTTTGTTAACACCCTTCCTAGTCGGTGTAGCCATGATATGGGTTGTTCCACCTAATGCTGTTAACAACATATCTGGGTGTGAAATTTTAATTTTATGACAGACTCTGAGAGCTTTTTCTATTTTTGGAATATGCAGCTTATTAAGCTTAAATACTTCACAAATTAAATATAAGTAGAGAGGTGTCAGAAGAAGACTCAATCGTTTGTTATTAGTTCCAGGCAAGTTAATCATGATGTCAACAACTTCAAAGATGATTATGCTTTAGTAAATTGAGATTTGAAACTCAAACGTTTTAATCGATTTATGAGCACTTAACCTGAATCACTTAGTAAGGAAACCATTTGTTATCTTTCATATGCTTAAAGGTTTTTAATTGGTAGATAATCCCTGCTGTCTTGGAAAACTGGATATGTTTGAACCAAAGGAGGGAAATTAACAGTGTTATAAAGTAATGTAATATTGAACACTGGGAAAGGAACTCAAAACCAACAACTGAATATGATGTAGATGGTGTGATCATCTTCTGCGATATAACATAAAAAAATGTCCTCTCATTTGATACTTTGTTTAACCGTTGTGTCTATACCCAAATAGGCAAAGCTCAAACAGGGAACTTACGAAAGTGTTATGGGAAACTACATCGGAACCATTGTATCGCGCGAGCATAGTATTGAACCGTTTGTTGGAAAATATCCTGATTTATATGCTTTGACAATCAGAATATGCGGCAATTCCGATTACAGACTGATAAAACTGCTGCTATAAGCGAAATATTCGTCCTTCTGATCGTAGTGGATGAACAATTATTTCCTTGTCGAGGTATTTATCGAGGAATTCGTTAATATATTTTATAAATTAAAAAAAATGTTTTTGTGTAGGACGAACAAGATTCACCCAGTATATGCCGTCCAAATCGGCAAAATATGGGATCAAAGTATGGTGGGTTTGCAATCCTGCTAACTCTTATCCAATAACGAGGAAGCAACCATCAGACAGGGAAATCAATCAAGGAGAGCGGGTTGTAAATGATCCTTGCGCTCACTTCATAAGGGTCCGGGATAAATATGGTAACGGACAATTTTTTTACAAAACTGTCGCTTGCTCGTTTATTAATCTCTTGGGACTTATCAATAGTCGGAACATTAAAAAAAAATAAATCCTATGTTCGAAAAGAAATGTCGACATGCAGATCTCGAGAAATCGTCAATATTTGGATTCAGCGATGATAATATTGCACTTTGTTCGTATGTCCCAAAAAAAAAAAAAAACTAGAACCTAATAAATGTTGTCGATTGTGAGTTTGAGTAATTACGTATTTGATTTGTTTCATGTGACTTATGCTGCAAGAGACCACGAGAGGTGCCCATAGCATTAAGAAGAATCGATGGTCCCGATGTCGTTGAGCTATTGAAGGCTAGATGTCGGAGGAGACGAGCGAAATGTAATGTCTTTCGAGAGTTTCGGAATTTTGAGAAATTTCGAGCTCCTGTATTCAAAAGCTCTCGGTTCGCCAACCAAGGCGACGACGCAAAAAGAGGGATTGGTATTTGGACCATCAAAGGTGACGGTCGAAATAAAGGAAAGACAGAAAAGGGAATGATAAAGAGTTTGATGACGGTGGAAAGATAACCGCATCCAAACTCGAGCTAAAAAAAAAAGTAAAATAAACCGTGTAAATGTTAATAAATAAATAGATATATGTAATATTTTGAGACAGTGTATTTTTCTTTCTCTTTGTCTTGTAAGTTCTTTCGTGTTTTGATGGTGTAAAAAATAATCATAAAATGTGATTAATATTTTTGTTTGGTGTGCTTATATAATTGAAATTAAAAAAAAACGAGAAACATTTTGGATCAATTGTGTCATTACGACGTAGAGTGGTTCGCCATCGGAGACGCGTGGATGATTACTCAGCTGCAGCGGAAACACGACAGCGATATACAGGTGAGTTTTCCTTGTATGTCCCACTTCCCGATTTTCTCTTCTCTTACCTTATTTTCCAACCCTACATTTTCCCTTGATTTCAAGACAACGGATTGATTTTCTTCGTGTTTGCGATTTGTTTTTTTTTGGTATCAGTATAGGTACCCCACCCGAGTCCACTCGCTCATACACAGAACAAAGCCGGACACACGTGCTGGAAGACTTGCGCCCAACGCTAGTTATTTTTATATTGTCTTCGCAAATCATTCATTACTATATTGGTAAAAAAGGTGTAATAAATAATATGGACAACCTGGTCACGCATTATACAACCAACCGGAGAACAAAAAGATGGCATGTAGCATTTTTTTACAATATAATTGATGTAACTTGCGTTGCGATTTACAAAATTTATTGGGGGAAATAACCTGGCTAGATCAAACAAAACACACAATCGTCGAGAATTCTTGAAAGATCTTGCGCTTCAATTAGCTCTACCGCATGTGTCAGATCAATCAACCATACCGAACGTATATAGAAATTTTAATTCACGTTCAGAGATAGAATGCATACTTGGCAAACCGCTCTATAGTTTTTAGTAAGCTCCTATTCAAAGATCAATAAAAAATAACTTCTTGGATGTCAAGGAGTAGAGATAGTCTAACTCTGAAATTTAAAAAGTAACGAGCATTTTAAAAAGAAATGGCCATCCGGGTGCCCGGGTATAGGCACAAGGGTTAAGAGATAATGCGAGAGTTAAGAGATAATGCGTGCTTGAAAAACGTTATAAGATGAACGTGATAAGCGACTGAAATATTTTGCACACGTTGAGGTTGTAGACAGAGGCTAAAGTGTAAGTCAGGATCGAGTGGGTGTAGGACTCTACATTCTCTCGTTGAAAAAAGAAAAAGTGTTGAGACATAATGACAGTATCTGTATAATGAATGCCAAGTTGAATAGAATACTTGAAGGAATCAAGTTGGCTATGAATGGAGAGAGGACGAGAGTAGTGTTATAATCTGACCCTCTAAATGGATTAATAGAACGGGGTACTCGGAGAAATGTGTATGTAGTAAATTTGTATGAGTATTCTAATTTTGGGGGAAGGAGGTTATTCTTCTATCGATACCTTCACACCTACAAATTGAAGGTAATGAAAGAACTGATATGCTTGCGAAACGGAGTTGTTTGCTTGAAGAAATAATTGAATATGATTTTATGGATCCATTAGATGAACCTCGTATGTTTGAAGTGAATATGAGGACAAAATGGTAGAATGAGTTTAGACAAAAGAGCCAGGTAAAATGAAAGAAGCACTTTGAATGGAATAATGGAGCCTTTGATTAAGTCTTTTTAGGGAGATCAAAGACGACACAAGAATGATTCAACCATGGTAATTGAAAGCAATGTCTTTAGAAACGTCACTTGAGTGATTATAATCTTATGTGAGAGTGGTTTGGTTGTGGAGGACATTGAACATTTGGTATCTTCTCACGAGTGGAAGATATGTGATTGAACCTTTACGAATAAAAATGTATCTAAGGCTATATATGAGTTTATAAAAGAGTTTTACATAACGGTATGAAAGTCGATCACTGCGTATAAGGAGAGTAAATGATAAACAATGTAAAATAAAAATGTTAATAAAACCTGGGCCATATGACTCCTATCATTGGAGTAAATGCCACATATATGAAGAAAACCGATTATTTAAGGAATAAAGTGGAGCCAAATTTAAAGCTTCATTAACACTATACGTCAAAGCTATTGATTCCCCTTGTAAAGCTGCTTGTAAAAAAACCTAGACTGCCATATGATTTCAGATCAAACCTGTGATAGTAGGTTTTAAAACCTAGTCTAAGTGCAGAGAAAGAGCCATACGATAAAATACAAGAGATTCAGACAACTCTCTGAGAGAATTCAGGGAGATCCATCTGAAGTGAAACCTCTAAAAATGTATGTTTGTCTAACAATAGCATCAATTATATATATAATAGTACGCCAAGTCCTAATACATTTCAAGCGAAACACAACAGAACATGGTAAAGAAGAGTAGGTAATTAAGGCAATAATACAGAATCAACTTCATGACAACCAGTAGAAATATTTTTTTGTTTCACTCAATAGTGTGAGATTTTAACTCAATATAAATCAACTATAACATGGAGTTTTCAGACAGGGACCGTTTGCGCCTAGACCGAGCATTTTATGCTACAACTCACTTTCTCTCCCTCATTTAAGAGTTAAATGTTTATTAGGTATCCTTCATATTTCTAGTAAGCTCCTTTCATCAGTGATACCAGTGCAGCTAAAACTGGGAATAGTCATGCTCTTCCGGGCATTACAGACACTGAGGATTCTTTCTTTGCCAATAGCATCTAAAATACCAGTGTCCTGTTAGCATTTGGCAGAGATAAAAGTTTTTCAAAGAAATTTTGTATGGGTCGAAACAAGGTGGCAGCTTATACTAAATGAGTCTGTACAGTTAGTAAGCAGCAGCACCACCGAATACCGGCTTACTGGCCACCATATAACAGAAGTAAAATATACAGATAATATTTGACCTAGGAAAAAAGTTTTCTCTAAAAAGCTAATCCAGTCATGATGTTCTAAATATTTCTTTAAATTATGCCCTCGAGGCCAAATTTTCAGGTCAAATTGCTATCCAAAACTCAATACCAAAAATAATAGGTACATAAATCAAACATAAATTTTTCCCAAAGCACTACATCTCAACGAAACAAGTGTCATCACCCGGGAGAAAACATTCAATGAATTTGGCAAATATCGAAAAGCTATGTAAAAAGAATTAACGCTATTTTAGCCTTCCAATTGCCTAACTGATTAAAGACAGTGATTGGATCCATCTTCTTAATATGGTTCAAGAATTCATGAACCGATCCTCCATGTCAGTATTATAAGTTGGCATATGGAGCAATATATAGCCAAACATCCTCGATTTGACTGGCAGTAGACAGAATATTTGAGGCTAGTGAAAGCTATAAAATTGAGAGTATGAAAATCTAATCTAACACGAAAACCAAATTGAAACTGTTTTCCATTGATGTGAGTTGTCGGTGGTTGCTGAAATCAGACACATCACGCAACTCAAACCACCCACTTAATTTTTTCACAAGTTGGTGGAATGGGTATCATATAGCTTTTGAAGCGAGTAAATTAAATGTATCAGACGACACTTGCTATTTCATACACTCCCATCGAAAAGAGCTTTCTAATACCATCGAACAGTATATATTCGAATTATGCTTTTATTTAAAATTCATGTTATTCCGCATATACAACACAATAAAAATTGATTGAATGTATTATTACATTATCAATTGCATTACAAGACTCTATTCGTGGTGATACCATATCATCCCTATATGTGTACTTCTCGTATCTCGGGATATATATTCCGAATATTTGATTTAAATAATTTTTACAGTAAACCAAAATCAATTTTCATATCGATTTTCATCAAATGATAACATAAAACAAAACAAGGAAAAATCCGAAAGCTCAAATCCGAAAGAACGAGAATACACATAAAAACAACAAAATGAAATCAATGGGATAAAATTTGAATAAAATTTCAATCTTCTTATTCGCTTAAACACCAATAAAACTAATGATCTTAAAATTTCATTATTTTTTGGTGCTCGTCGTTGTCGTCACGATAACAACGATTAGAAAATTTTATGTTGTAACCCTGTTTCGAGAATACTCGTATGTATGGGAGAGAATAGAAAGCTTGAATGTAAATGTGTTAACGAAAGCTCGGGGGTTGCAATATATGTGTGTGTGTACTCGTCTCGTATTAGTACAATAAATATAAAATGGAGTAGTTATGAAACTTTGATAACATCTATTATCATAATTTATTCATACAAAAAATTTCAATTTCAAATTGAAGTGGTCATTAAAAATCGAAAATACTTTTAAAAGCTTGGAATAGTTTAGAATCGTTTTGCATAATCGACAGTTCAATCATTCTCCGTTAATGCACTTTATGATTGATAAATCAACATTATTAATTGGAAAAGTTGTTTTTTGGTATGCTGCCAACTAAAAGCACAACAACAAAATCAAGACATTTGTGAAATCCCAGAGTTACAAACAGGAAAAAAATTAGCATAAATAACCGAAAAAAATGGAGAAGTACAATAAAAAAAATATGCAAAAGTTTGGTCAAAAGTTCAAAAAATTTATGTATAGAAATGTAAAACTACAAATATTTATGTATATGTATGTAATATTGGTTAATTTTTTTTTTAGCATATGTAACATAAATTTTGGGCTAAAATATTATACAACGATTGGGAATACCGAACAAAAAAAAATATACAAATAACAGATACCAAGATTGGAAGACCCTTATCAAATTTTGGTTTACTTTTTGAAATTTTTTTTACTAATGGTATTATCTCTAACATGATGTTTTTGGTTATTGAAGGATGATTTACTACTCCAGGGTTTCGTAACAACTGTATATACTGTAGTTACATCAACGTGGAAAAATTATTGATATAATTGTGCTGGGTACTACTGATGTTTAGTTATTTCTGTTTAATGGTCGACGTCCGCCCAACTCTTTCTCAAATCGAGGACGTAACGGATATAAGTTAGATTTGCGAATACAATCTACCCCTTGTATCGTTCCATGCTAGCCTTTAGTACTGACATGAAAGATGGTTCGAACGTTTGATTTCTGCCCTCCTGCAGGGCGTCGTATTTGGTACAATTTTAATAACGTTCGAATGCTCCCATACTGAACTGGCTTTAATCAGCTTTACTTAGCCTGTGTTGGTCAGCATACGACGGATATCAACATTATGATGCTAACCGAGCCACTGTTTGTATTCCCTTACACGATTTTTGACTCCTTCGCTGACAACCTTCACGTTGATTTGAAAATGTTTAATGATTCTAACTTTAAAATTGCTCTTCTTGGTCTAACCTCACAGTTTCCCATATCTCCAAATACGTGTTAGTATCTACGTATATTATCAGTATATTATATTACTGAAAGCTCGGACTTTTTTCCTTGTAGCCAGTACATTTTTCTAGCCACGACTAAGTATTTGGTCATATTTGCATGCGATTATAGTTGTTAGCTCAGAAGGACTGGTATCAAGTTAAAGTTTTGTTTGTAAAGTTGACATGTATTGATTTTATTTCGTTGACCTCAATACGTCATTTAGCAATATTAGAAATCTTCCCTTTATTATTGGCACGTCTCTTGGCACGTATATTGGTCGTTTTGAAACTCAAACTGATATTTTTCTTAAGTCAAAGTACTTATGAAGCTTGATGTAGATTATACTCAAGTCGTTGGTGTCATATAAAGTCGAAGGTTTTTGCTACGCACTTGGTCTTTAATTGTGGAGATGAAGCATAGTGAAATCAGTGATACTGTATGGGTTAAAAACAAAGAAATACACAGAAAAAGTGAGTATCTACAGGTGTTCGTAAACCAGTGTCTTCGATGAACAAAGAAATACTTAACAGCATAAATATCATTGAACTGCATAGAAATACTAATCAGTTATACATGGAGACTGAAATATAGATACGCAAATAGAGTAAAATTGGCCATACTCTGAGGAAATCATACCAAGTGATCACGAAGATGTTATTAGCTGGAACCAGTAAGAGAACACGATAGTAGGAGGAAAAGCGATAACATGATCCTTACTGAAGCTAAATATCTTGGTTAATCTCTTGATGACATAAAAGCTGTAGTTTCCAACAGAGAAAGATGATCCAGCCTGCAATAGACGACCTATTCTTCTAGGATTGAAAGTGTAGGTAAAAATACGAACTATCAATACTGATCAATAATGATGATTTGTAGTTGGAAGGCTTACTAGGTTTTTTCAACCATATAAGTCAGGGAGCTCTTTAACTTGTTGATCTGAAATTAGGTCACAATCGTGAGAGTTTTGCATCTAAGTTGTTGACAGAATTTAAGCTTTTATAATTTTACAAGCTTAATAAGCGATCTGCAAACAACTCAACCTTATCTATGACAAAGGTCTATAGTTAAGGTTTTATCGTCTGTTTTATAGAAGACATGTGTATGGCTTTTTAAACACTTGTGTTGCTTACCAAAGCGAATAGTCAGTATTATATTGGCCACAGAGGCCAATCAGGTATTCACTTAACGAATTGTACTTAATTTTTTTGATGAACAGCTTCAGTTTGTAAGCTAATTAAGTCTTGAATTATTTTGCCATGCGCAATTTGTTTGCTAGAGTTTTATGCTTTCACTACCTTTTTCATTTTAGCCAAACCTCTCACTTATACAATGAATAGTTTTTATTACCTTCCGGTTTATATCGACGAGTTGGTGTACTTTTCCACGCTGCTTGTATTATTAACTGTACTAATTGGTCATCAGGATGTGTTGAAGTTATAGTTGGTCCGTTTAAGCTCGTACTGTGTTCGACTAACTTCAAGAAGACATCCCAATTTTTTATATTCGTTGTAAATCTAGAAAAGATTTTCTTTCTTACCAATGATTGCACATAGTCTAATAATAACAGCCGTGCAATCTGCCCTGACCCTTCAAGCTCACGTGTTTAATGTTTGTCCTAAATAATATGTTGGTCATTCCGCAGAGTTATTTTCTGATTCAGAATGGTTTCAAGATTTCATAACTACAAAGCTTTGTGCTTGCTAGTACAATTATTTCGTTCGGACTATAAGTAATCTTACGTAAATACTTTAATTCAATATTGAGATTACCTTAGTCGGAAAATTGAATTTTTCCCAGGCCTGGAATGATAGTTTTCATCGTATAAGATGAGATACACTCGAAGTAAATTAGGTTTACAGCCACGAATATTGATTTTCAAAATCAAAATTCATTTCAAGATTTGCCAAATGTATTACAAATGTATGCATATATCTAGAATTTCTACTGACCGATTGCGTCCAATTGGTGTTACATATTTTAAGATTTAACTGTCTGAGTGTTTATTCGTTTGTTTGATGTACAATTTTATGTTCGAAGATATTATGTCTCTTTTGTGGTTGTTAAATAATTTACTTCCTTTTAATCGGATTAAGATAAACCTGTTTCCTTTTTTTTCAAAGAAGAGCGATTTGGTATACGTATAACCATCACCTTCTTTTTTATCATTACAAAATTTTAGTCCATATAGTGTATTGCTTTGTCGTAGAAGTACTTGTCGCGTTGCTAGATAGACATATTTAAGCAAAGAGCGGAAATATATCCAATCCATTGTTGGATGAGAGAAACTCAATTGGAATAAAAGAGTTAGAAATCCTTATGTAAAAGGATTTTGCAATAAAAGGTTTCATTGTGAATAGATAACAGGCTATTGAGGATCTGTCAATTTGGAAGCCGTCATCTTTTGACAAGTACAACATTTTTGCACACTTTGGTCATCGGGAAGCAGTTTCTGGCCGGCATAAGTGCAACTGGTGGAAAAATTTGAGCTTTTGGGACAAGTTAGTGATGTGAAGAATCGAAACCGTGTGGGTCGTTCAAGAACAACTGAGAAAACCCAGATTTTTCGATACCTCGTGATCTTTGGAATTAGACATTCCACAAACGATATCACACCGTATTTTACATAAAGATTTAGGGTCCTAAGACTTTTAAAGCATATAATTTTGAAGCATTTCAAGGACGCTGATTGCGTCCTTCAAATGCTTCAAAATTATTTGAATTTTCATCGAAAAACCATCCAGTGATGAGGCCTATATCACCTCGGAACCCACGTTAATAGGCAAAATTGTCGTATATGAGGTTCAAGAATGATTGATGGAAAGACTCTCCATCTTCAACGTGTCACTGTTTGGTGCGTATTTTGGACTAGCCGTGTGATTGAACATTACTTTTTCTAAAATGAGGCTGGTGCAAATGTTACGGTGAATCGATTGCGTTACCGAGCTATCATTAATAATTCTTGTAACCGGAATTCGAAGATATTGATATGGGAATGACGTTTATTTCCAGTCAGACGGCGCTACATGCCACACAATTTTATTTCTCGAAGAGGTGATCATAATTGGCAACTAAGATGCCAATGCTCACATGAATTATAAGTTCTATGCCAATGCTCCACAATCGATTCAACACCTCAAAGGTGGAATTCATAAAGCTACCGAGGACATACAGCCGCAAATGTTAGAATTGGTGCTGCAAGCAAAGCCGTGGCAGCCATTTGGCTGATAACGTTTGGCTGAAATATTAATGGCTTCCTCTTTACAATGAAAAAAACATTTATTGATTTCTCTTAAAAAATACTCGTTTTTTTGAAATATCAAAATGAAACCTTTTATTAGAAGACTCTTATTTATTATAAAAAATTTGATATCGGATCCAAAGTGGATTTTGCTATTAAGAAAATCCGATATCGAAAAAACCACTGTTTGAAATCGGTTTATCCAAAGCTCGAATGTCAAAATCCGACTGCTGTACTTAGTGAACGAATTTCAATTTGTGTATTTTGATAGATTTCATTTGACAAGTCATTATTCACATTAAAACACAACACTTCGACCAAACAATTTCATAAAAGAAAATACGCGACGGATCGGATTTTTCGATATCGGAAAATATCCGATATCGGATTATTTCATAATAGCCATCCGTTAATGATGTTGTCTTAATGATCACTTAGAATGCCATACCCTATACATAGAAGTGCTAAATTGCCAGTTGTCGTACCCATCCGTCTTGGTCTAACACACACATCATAATATTGCTAGATTTCGGTGATCAGGCGAGAACCAGTATGACGAAAAGGTATGGTCCTTGTCAAAAAACTATGTAATAAAATATACATGACAACGGGTCTGATCAATCTCTGTACAATTTCAGCTTATCTACATTTTCAAAATATTTTAGGAGGCGTAGCGAATATGTCGCCCGATTTCCAGTGGCTTCCACTAAAGAAACTATTGCTAATTTATAGAAATAAGAGATCCAAAATTCTTGCATCTCATCATAGTTTCGTCATATGTGTGGTTATTAAAGGTATTTGGTACTGGAACCGTTGATTTTGAAAGTTGTACCAGAATAATGGCAAAAGATTGAATATATTTGCTGGTAGGGCTCGGAAAGCAAACAAGACGTGAGATGAAACAAAACAAAACACTAATTGGACTACAACGACGGTCTGCGGAATGAGGTTTGATGCAGAATTGGTGAAAGTGTTGATAAATTTTCGATCTATTTGCTATAGAGTAGCAATAGTTTCTTGAGCTTGAGTGAATGAGATCACCAAGAAGATATTTGCAACATATTTTTATTGACGTAATGAGCAAACTATCAGGTTACTGAGTATTGACGAAACTTGATTGCCTTATGCGAGTTTCAACAGTATCGTCGGCAACGTCATACTATATTAAAAATTAGCATACCATACGATTTTTAAGTGCACTTGGCTGATTAATCAGTGGCATACAGTAAAGTGAGTTCCAATACCACTTCGTTCTAGGAGAAAGCGAGGTACAATTTTGTTACTATATGTATCGAAGTAGGATGAAAGGATGTGTTGACATAATATGTTATAAATTTCTTTAATTGAGGCAATTGATGCATATGGATTTGATCTGCTTCCGATATTTTGCCAAATATATATTTCACTTTCGTTTGTTTTGCCCAATTGGAAATACCAGTATATTCGCACTAATATCAAAGTGCCTCAAAGTCAAAAAATTGAAAATCAAAAAATTGATAGTCAAACCTACTCTACAAAACAAAGGTTAAATCTGAACAGTTTGGGTTAGATTGGCTAATTGTGAATGAGATTTGATCCATCAGTGGCTTTCGATTTATTTTACCTCACCTTTGAAATTGTCTTATACCGCTGTGCCAATGAATAGTACCTGGCTTCTATGGACTGTATCACAATTCCTAGACATAGACAAATTCTTTAAAAAAATTGGAAGTGTTTCTAATGCAGTCACTGCATGTACAAAACTAACTATTTTATGTTTATATCTTATGTATAGTGACTGAGGATAAGAAAGCTTTCATGAAAGTAAATTTTTCTGGGCTGAGTATATGAAAACTATTAGGACAGTTTATTTTTTGGGCTAAGAGCAAAACGTGTCATGATAGTTGAGATTAGTGTTGTCATCGTTGTTTCCTGGGATGAATTCTAGGCTAACTTTACATATACATGATGTTTTTTTCATTTTTAGGATAAACTGTGATGTTCAATTTCGTATGGTTTCGAATTTAGAAAAAATTTCTAATCCTACTATTGTTCACCTCCTACTATTGTTAAAAAAAAATAGAGTAAGAGTGAGTACCGATTATTGAAGTTTAAAAATATTAAATGTTCTAGTACCACAAGGATCAGTGCTCGGTTCTTTGCTATTTTTAATTTATACAAATTTCACGTAATGATAGACTAGCTGTCTCAAAAACTGTAAAATCCAAAAAAGTTTGATAATTGAGCTATATGCACATAGTACGTTGTAACTGTTCCAACTGTATAAGCGTCGATCCAGTTGCCATGCGACAGTGTACTACAAGCTTATGGAGTATTTCTAATCTAACTCAATTCTGCTTTTCTTCTGGATTACGTTTGCCCGGTTCTTCGATACTGGTTCGCTCGTTAAAGCAAAACAGTTAATCTTCCAATTAATATTTATGTATTTCCTTCAGTGTTTAGACATAAAACGGTTAAATATATAGAATTTGTTTTGAAACTTTAATACTAGACAGACAGTTCCAAGTAATTCCACAAGCATGTCCCTCGGCACCAGAAACCTTAAAAAGTATTTTAATTATGTTTTTATTTTTGAAAAACTCGTTTCACAAAATAATATTAGACCTGCGCCTAAAAAAGCTATTTACCACTTGCTGTTTAATCCCTGTGGTAATAATTTTTTTTTTGTTTTTCCGAAAGGCGTGTATTTTGTGCTTTTTATACTCGTATACGAGATGTACCAAAAAATGATAAAAATCACATTAATCCTTAAGAAGTTAATAGTCGTTTAAGTATTTTCAACCATCGTATAAAAAAATATAAACAACATCGAGGCAATAAAATATAAAAACCGACAAGCACAAATTATTTGAACTTCATATTTTTACATTTCCATTGAACTTAATAAATTTTGTTAGGAATTTCCACACCGCCAGCACAAAAAGGCAAGACTATGTACAACAAAATGGTTATAATTTACATAAATTAAAGTTCAAATCAACACAATAAAACTTTATAATAATTTTTAATATTTAAATAAAATATTTTACTGGGTGCTCACTTCGTTGTGTATCGCGTATATTATGTGTGTGGCGCGGGAGCTTTCGGATGTACAATAATATATATAAACGGGATGGGGGGATGATAAAACACAACATTATGAAATATTCATATTTTGACATAAATTTTTATGTAATTTTCTATTTATTTATATAAAACGAAAATGATAAAAAATAAAAATAAATAAATGACTGTCGTTATAATGGAAATGTAAATAAATAAAAGTGGCAGAAGAGGAAATTTCATTGACGGGACACTGGACGTTTTGTCATGTGGCTGTTTGTGTACCGGAATTGGAACCAAAAAATTTTTGACTTTTTGCCTGTTTATTTCGTATCCCCATCCACGCACTGTGTTGTACGACAATATCTCCCATGAGAGATAAAGATTTGATGTCGGTATATAAATGAATGAAAGCTCACAATTTATGAGTTGTTAAAATGTCAATGGTACAAGAATTAATTTAAAATTGTGTCATATATATATGGTATTGATTTTGAACGGGAGTCATGCTCTACCAATATATATATAAATGAGCGCCTATGGGTAAATAATCGGTGTTAAAAATATCGTTTAACCTCTTAGAATCGTAACAAATAAAAATCGTGCTTTGAAAAATGAAATTGGATCATACATAGTGGAGTTCGCTCACTGTACAATAGTAGATATAGTGTTTTTGTTCACAGTTTGCGATATGCGTGTGTTGTTTGACAATGTTGGGAGGGAAACAAAATGTATATATATTTTGTTGAGCGCGATATGTACATATTATGTATAGATGGGTTATGAATATAAATCTATATAAGGTGGATGTGTTGAAAATCACCCACGCTAAAAATAATCGCTAACAATATACCACCTACAAACCAACCTTACACAACACCCTGTATGTATATATATATAGACGTGTTTAGATATGAATACCAATATGTAATATATTTTTGTATATCAGCCAGATAATTAAATAAAACGCACGGCTGAATAATCAACTACCAATTTTCCATTTCCAATTTATGGCTCGATGTATACATGTATACCCATCATCGCATCATCATCATCATCATCGTAATCATTGTTGGATAACATCGAACGTATATTAAATCAATTTTTGCATTTAACATACAATTATGGGCGGGAAATTATTATTAAGTGTGGAACTTCGGTGGTGGGGTTTCGACATATTATTTCCATTATGCTTCATATTTTTAGATATTAGATCGTTGTTGATTGGGTTAAAAAAAAGAGATTTTTTCGCATATAATGTAATTGAATATATATTTCAACGGTTCCAGGTCCCCCTCATACAAACTCGTCGACATGTCAGGATTATTTAAACTACTACTACTTAAAATTCATAAGCTCTCGCAGCATGGTAATGCCCAATGGCTTTGATAACTATTTTAATAGACAAACTTTTTGTTTGGTATTTTCAAAAAAAAAGGTAAACTTTTGATGGTTTAATAGAAAAAGTTTAGTGATGAAAACAAAAGAAAAAAAATTATTTCATCTTTTCTACGAAATGTAATCGTATAAATTCAATCTAGCCAAAGTAAGTTCGTCTAAAAATATTGTTATAACCGTAACAACAAATCTATTATAAAATAAACTAAATAAGCTACAAGTAATAATAGGAAAATTGGGAAACTCGAAGAAAAACGAATTTCAACAACAACAAAAAACAGACATAAAACGGAAAAACTTTGCCACAATAAAATATATTTTTGTGAAGTTTTTCTTAAAAATGTGTTAAATTTTATTATACATTTTGCGTTTTGTCGTCACGTTTATTACTCAACTGAGGAGGAAAATACTGTGGAAAACTATACACATATATCATATCTCCAACTGATCTCAATTTGATAAATAACAATTGGTTACGTTATGGAAATAACCGCACCGTTTATCCCACAATGGCCATATTTTCTATTCGATTGGCTTCGATTGAAATCACACACACACACACACTTACCCACAATTTGTAACAATGAACTATTCTTACATATAAATACTGTAAAGTGTATTACAACTCTACTTAAATTTTTCGTTAACAATTCAATCAATAAAGCTAATAAAATGCTAAATTCAAATCGAAAATGAAATCACTGAGTGGAATAAAAATTATTGATTAAATATATAAAATAAGTTCCTGTTCTACAAAAATAAAAAATAATAAAAATAAGTAAAGTAAAAGAAAATCTGGAAAACCTTTTTCTATTTATACGTCTGTTGTTAGAAAATTAAATATGTAGTACAAAAATATTTCTCCCCATTGGTCGAATTGAATTATTTAAACGATCTGCTTTTTGCGGGATTTCGTGCTTATATATGCTACGAGTATACCTCCTCGTTTCCTTAATCGATATTGATTAGTATTGGTAACTAACCGCTCGTTGCATGTTTCGAAGTATGTAGTATAAATCAGAATCGACAAGGCACGCAATTAATGCAACTATTTTTCCTAAAGGAAATATTTTGCTTGAAAAAAAACTCTCGATTATTATCTAAAAAGCTTGACTTCCGTAAAAGCACTTAACATTTATTTATTGCACAGAGTTTCATTTGGGATGCTAACTTAATAAGTGATGGTGTTTGTGAATATGCTTTTAAACTTTTTTTTCGAGGGAGTAGCATTATTGAATTTTTAAGCAAAACGAAAAGCTCACCGTTACTCATAGGTTCAGAATTTGGAATCCGTTGTATGATCTCATTGTTTGCAATCGCATTATTTTGATAAGATAGTGGTAATGGTTTTGATCATAACGACTAAAAACATAAAGCTTAAAGCTCAAGTAAATAAAGTTACTTAAATTTAATATTGGATTTAAAATCGGAAATCTCCCTCATTTCTTGTCTCGAGATGAAAATAATTGTATTTTTTCATTTATTGTTAACATTTATATTTTAAAAAGTGAGTTTTCATTACCCTTTTTTCGAGCCATCTTGAGATTTTCTGTACGAATCGGAATACATCAAAAATAAAATATTCTGATGACGATATCCAACCAAATGAAGCAACCATCGGTCGTTTGGTGAGTGTTGTTGGTTATGGGTTCTGAAGTGTTTGATGAAGCCAAAAGGCAACATCAAATGTAAATTTTTTAAAAATATCACTTCTACTCGATATCATGCAAGTTTTTTTCCCAGCATGGTTATATTGACTTGGGAGATGTTATGTACAACAAGGCAGTGCAACTTGCTATAGTAATTGTGGCGATATCGACGAATTGTAAAGACTTGTATTAAATAGCTTAATTTCGTGACGCAGAAAGCAAATTGGGCGACAAGAGCTTGGGATTTAATACTGAAGTGTTGATAGACTAATCATCATCCTAAAACCATTGCCGAGATAAATGCCATAAAAAAGCGTGCCTTTAGGAAAACTACATCAACAATTTTGAGCAAAACGTTGAATTTTCTTACCTCATGATAGGGATTATATTTATTTAATCCGTATGTTTTTATTTAACTCGACTATTGTGTGACTAAGTTATTTTCACAGTTAGCCTTTGAAATTGGCACTGAGCACAATCTTTTCGGCCGTACTGCACATTTTGATACGACTTCCCTTACTGTTTTTGGCTCTTATGAGGAGCAAGATGAGCTAGTAGCGAAGAACGATTTTAAAGTGACCTATGGTTATTCCAAAGACCATCGGCCAGATTATTGGTGGAGGTTTGTATACAAATCCACATAGATGATTTTATCACTGTCCATTCATTGTATCTCTCGTTTGCGGTCCATTAATTAATCCGGTTAATTCTGTTTCAAAGGTGAGCAGCATCAGCTAAATTGGAATGGATTGTTTCCTTGTAAACCCTTTTTTTATCCTTGTTATGTTGATGATCGATAGTATTGGGTTTGACTGTTTCCTTGAGATCTTTGCAGAGATTGGAAAAAATAAACTAATGATGGTTTGGAAACTGAACAATAGTAGGATGAGTAGGATGATTCTGAGGAGATATGTGTCTAAGTTGGCTCCTAAAATGAATAACACATTCAGCACTCATGGTTCTGAGTGCAAGAGATAATCTTGCATCTGTTGTGAACGAATTTGTGCCTTCCAGAAGTGATCCTCGAATTGTTCGAATTCTCTTTCATGTGTCTTCCTTTTTTCTATGATTTACGGAGTATTTTGGATTTGCAGTCTTGTTATTTTTCTGGTTTAAACACGGCTTATTAAGATTAGACGATTGCATATAGGTTTTCTAATTTTGTATGTACCCGGTAAAGTTTCTGTCACCTTTGGAGGTCTAAAAATGAGTAACAATAGGTTTAACTCATTTCTCTTGTGAACAATACCCTGGAAATTATAATTTTTCATGAGGTACCAATTCTAAGGTTCTCAAATCTTTTGTGGTTCTTCCTTTATTTCAGAACGGGCTATTTCAGAACGGGTCTTATATTTAAATATGATTTATTAGAAACTAGTCCCATTAAAGTCAATTCTGTTTAAAAGTCTGAAAAATCTAGAGAGATTTCTTGAGGTAATCCCGAGTTACAAAATAACCAGGTTGTTGGATTAGTAAAACTTTGGCTTTTGATATCTATAAAGAGAGTTTTTGATATCGTTGACCTATATATTCTAAACTCTAGTGGCACTTAAGTGTAATAGGACTTACAAAATCCGTACCTCAAGGGTTTTGTTCTAGTTCCTTTGTTGTTCTTTTTATTCCACAATATTTTTGATCTCCGTTTGATTGAATTTGTTTTTCACTTTGCAGAACACAATGCACTCAGTTACAATGGAGAAGATATTTCTAATATTTCGGATTCTATTATGCTTGAATTGGTGAGATGATTTGATTCCCACATTATTTTCAGGGAGTGTACCATTAATATTGAAACTTCGAAATGGTTTTAATAGAAGGCAGAAAATTAATAAATCATAAAAGTTTGCGATGGAGTGGCCTTCTAGATTTGATCTGCTGAACTAAAGCTTTTCTATTTATCAACGAAGAGGACTTCTGCTGTTCCAATCATGCATTTACTGAAGTTTTCTTCCACAATCTTAGGCCAGTAGTACAATAATTTTTATCCCGGGTTAATCGGATTATAGTGACACAAAGTCTTTGCCTTTGCCAGTTTTAAAACAGTAACCACGCGTGTGCTGGATTAAAATAAGTTACATTCGTTTTCAAGTTCAGGTTTTCCCGCTAAATTTGTTGAATGAAAGTTGTTGTTACACATGAGCTTTTATTCTATATAAAATTGTTGCTAAACAGTGAATAAGGAAGCATATCTAGTTAACAACAATATTCGCATCGAACCTTGAGGCACACTGTATATGTAACCGAACTTCAAGGAAAATTTTAATGAATATAAATTTATTCCCATTGCAGAGATGTGATTGTGAAAAGTTTATTTACAAAACTATTTTTCTGGACTGAATTTTAAACCAACATCAAAGGGTCGAAACATGGTCGAAACAAAAAGAAAAACAAATTTAACTTTTTTCTCGAGCATATATTTTGTCGATTCCCAAACAAACAATAGACCAGTATATTTGATATTCTTTTGTTTTTTATAACAGAAATTGTTCGTTCATCAGGCGTCCCATTTTCAAAGAAACGGAAAAGTTGTGGAAAAGAAAATAACTTTTAGAATGTTGATGCTAAGACCTAATTTAATCGAGCAGACCGATGATTTTTTTATATAATTGCGGCCCCCTGATGTATATATGAATATATATAAAGCTTCCATGTCGAGCTTTTTATACAAAAAAATTCATAAATATTGACATACGGATCAAAATATCGAAATACGTATAACGAATACTTATATTTAGTCATCTATTGAACACACCAATCATATTTTCATAAAGCTTTATATAAAAGCTTTGTTATTTATGTATTCATGTTTAATAATAAATAATTTAAAGTGCACTATAAAACTATATATAGAAACGAACATATGTACAGTATAAATTGGTTCGGACACAAACAAATTGCGAACATGTACATGAAAAGTTTATAAAATCAATAAAGCTTATATTAACTATAAGCTTCAAAAACTGATTTTTGTTCCGCAGGTAATGTACGTTCATTTAAATATTAATAAAATTGGTGGAGCACAAAAAAATAATGTTTTGTTCCGCGGTTTGAGATGTTAATAGTAAGAGCATGGTATCTGACTTCCGATGCAACACCTACCATCACGCCTTTATATTGCTTGTGAAGTATAAAGACAAAAGACAACCTCTCAACTAATGTCACCAACTTGACATCGCGGCACTGTATAGAAGTCATCTTGTAGACATGACATATTTACAGAGAAAGTAAAAAATAATTTCCAGTCTTTCTATTTACACACACACACACAGCATTTTGAACGTAAGATCCATCTGTCTGCCAACAAAAACAAAAATTTTGTGTTGTGAAAAATTAATATTTTCCAAGACTTACAATTATTTTTTTTTTGGTGTGTGTGTGTATTTGGCACAGTAAAGTAAATAGCTGAAACTGGAGTGAAACACGAATAACAGAAGAATTTTAACTCGGCAGATCTGTTTATTCAGTATTTTAAGCACAAAAATAGTCGTCATATATAAACAATGGTATAGATGAAAATGAAAATGGAAATGAAAAGAAAATATATTGTTGCTGTATACGATAGAATTGATAAAAAATTCATTTCTAACATGTCTCTCGAATGTGAATGTGTGTCTGTGTGTGTGTGTGTGTTTGTGTTTCATGAATTAAATAAAATGATCACAAAGTTTTCATTTTTTGCTCGTTCGGTTTGTTATTTTTAGGGATAAGACAACACAATCAACAGAATGAGAGGAATAATTTCTTTTGTTTTTGATTATTGTTGTTTTCTATTTTTGTAGTTTAATGAAATTGAAAATTGTAATAAAAGCTCACCGAATATATAGTCAGATACCGAAGGGAAAAGGTTATTTATCCTTTGTTATTGTGAAAGTTTTTCTTTTTTACATCTTGATGAGCTTTATTGGTAGCGTCGCTCGGAAATGAACAGTTGATGGAAAATCGATATGAGGAGGATATAGTTAATCAATTTTTGAATGGCCTCATAAGAAATCAGCAAATCTTAAAAGTTTTTAATTCATTAAACGTAAGCAAATAATAAAGATATAAATTTAACTGTCGCGACAAGTTTTCTAATTTGTCTGGGAAAACAACTTGTTTGTTTTATATATAATATGACTTTTGAGTGATTTTCATCTCGCTATATTATGTATACACATACAGTTGTTGTTATAATTTATATAAGCACATTAATTCTAATTTTATATACATACATAAGAAACTAACGATTCATCTTATCAATCATCGTAAGTTAGACTTGTATATATGCAAGGAAAAGTTTTTGTTTCAATGATGTTATCGCACACGGATCCAATTGGTACATACAGTATATGTGATACTTGTAATTTGAAAAAATAATTTGCAATTTACTAAACCAATTCTGAATTAAATTATAAAATTTATCAAAAGTTTTGATTATTTCAAAAAAGTTTGATATTTTAAAAGTTGTATTCGTGTTAAATTAAATGTTTCTTGACATGATATTTATGACGTTAGGTCGCGGTTTAGTTCATTGAACAACGATAATTGAAATAATAGTACGGTAGAATAGAGAACTTTAAAATTAAACTAGAAGCACTGGAATCTGTTAGACAAGCATGAGGTGTCGTATAATCGCTTTCAGTGGCAAGCTGCCAATCTTACATTTTCAATAATTGACATTTGTGTTTTGGTCAATCCAAACTCATTACGAACAAAATGCACACCTCAACGAGTACGTAAATAAACAAAGCTTTAGAATTTGAGAACTGAAAATCCTCATGATAGGTGTGGATTGTGGGTCGCTGGCATTATATGCCCTTAGTTTTTAAAATGTTTTAGAGTTTGAAGTGACAGGAAGCGCTATCATAATATGTTAACTCAATATTTGTGTCCAAAATTGGATAAAATTTAGATGATCTTTGGTTTCAACAAGATCGTTACACACATCGCGAATTTCGATGGTGACATTGATTTCAATTGGCGATTTGAAAGATTATGCGGTTTGACACCGTTCGATTATTTTCTTTGAAGTGTTTTGAAAATTAAAGTGTATTGAATTGATCTACTCGACAACTAAATTGAATTACTTTTATTGGGAAAGCTATCGAAAAAGTTGAAGATGCAGATCTGTGTTAAAACTTATACTCTTAGGCTCGATTCACTTCACCATTTTTTGGTTGCAACTCTCTATCTTCTGGTTACTTTGTCCACGAGTTCATTACATTGCCAGTCCTAATGGAAGATTACTTTTATTCATCAATCATCACCTTTTTCTTCTGTTACAATCGTATTATGTTTGGAACTACATATGTTACACAATATTGAATAGTGCATTGATTGTTATACTAGTACTGGATTTGGTATTGGAGTTCCCAATGTCATATGTATTGAATTTATGCTTAAATCTCACATCTTTGAAGCTGAACTAGATGACACTTTGATTTCAGTCAAAGTTGCCAGAGGTTGCTTGTAAGAGCTTTCACCTCTGCTGATGTTTGGGTCATAAACTTTTCTTATAACTATTTCTGGCAAGATGTTCTATCAAGTAAGACTCAATTTGCTCTTCTTATTATTCAAGAGTGGTTCGTTGATAAGGTTTTACATATTAAAACATCCAAAGCTGATTTGTTTGAATTAACAAGGCTGTGGAACACTCAAGCATTTTCTATTCCATCTGTTTTTAGGAATATGATTAATAAATCAGTTTATCTCAAACATCTTGGTGTACTTCTAGATATCATCTTGATATTAAATTTCAAAAATCTACTTCTATTGTTTGGAAATGCAGAAAAGCTTTTGTTAACTGACGTGGGGTTATCTAGAATAATTTTGTTTTCATTTTCGAGTTATTGATTGTACCAATACTAGCAATAGTTTAGTAGTTTGCTTTCAATCCCACTCCTCTAGCTTTGAGGAGTTTTCGATATTATTTTGGGACGTTGATTAATTCTTAATGAATTTTTTTATTTTTTTTTTGATAATGTCGCACTTAGGATGGTATATTTATCCTTAATATGATTGTTCTGGTACAACAAACACACACCACTACTAATAATAAGGATGTGAAGGAATTCTGAAGGATGGAGGTTGGAAAAGACTCAAGGAATAAGGGTTTTAGTCTTCAAGTTTTATACTTTTGATATTAAGTTTAAATTTCTGTAAATTATAAGCCAAGAGAAACGCTCCAAAATTCAGCTCATTCCACATTCGCGCACTCCGAACAAAAGACGAGTTCTGGAGCCTATTGGTCCTGGCGAATTTAATTTCCAGACTATATATGTGTAAAGGCCTTCTTAAGTTGCACGTGGACTTGATAAACCAGGTATAAGTTCCGATGAGCAATGACCATGAAAGTGTTTGTAAAACACACATAAAGCTCCCATATTCCGCCTGTGGGAAAGAGAATCGAGATTAGAAGACTCTTGGACTCGATCGAGTGCAGCCAGATGTGTTTTTGGTGTCTAATCTGGGTCTTGTCTGGGTCTTATATAGGTCTTGTAAATTGAAAGTGTTTCAGATGGTGTAAAATAAAACTTACATCCTCGTAGAAATTCAAGACAATTAGCTACACTAATCGCTGCTTTGTTTATTTTTTCATTCCAGGACATTTTCTTTTTTAAAGTCAAGCCAAAAATCGAAAATGAGTCAGATGTAGCCAAACTATATTCGCCAATCAGAAAAGATGGCGAATATCCATCATTTCGGCCAGAAAAAACGCGGGATTGAAATTTTTTGGGATTGAATTCAACCCTGTTGGCTACACCCTATTCCAGAGTTGTAATGATATCACGCTTAAGGCGATTCTTCATAGAAATTCTTGCTGCGAGAACATCGTTTCGCGATGAAGAACAAGGTTGACAGTATGAAGAGGAGAGTTAGCTGTCATCAGCATAAGAATATATTGGCTTGAGCGTTGAAGATAGAAGATCATCGATGACAATTAGAAAAAGAGTTGGAGAAAGTACTTATCCTTGCGGGACACTAGCGTTTAAAGAATGTGGAATGGAAGTCGTGCCATCCACTACCACTTGAATTTTACGAAAGAAAAGAAAATTCTCAACCCATAGAATTAAAGAACCGTGAAGGCCAACTGCCCTCAGTTTGCACAGTAAACCCTTGTGCCACACCCGATCAAATGCTTTCGGAATATCAAGCGTAATGACTTGTGATTCACCAGATTGATGGATACACCTGTTTTATTTTTCAGTGATGACGTTAATTAAGTCTCCGGCTGAGCGTCCTCGGCGAAAACCATACTGACGATCTGCAATTAGGTGGTGATCTTCCAAATAATTCATCAGTTAAAAATTGATTATCGTCTCAAGTACTTTGAAAAGCACCGAAACAATAGCGATTGGATGATAATTCGAAGGGTCCGACTTGCTGCCCTTTTTCGGCACGGGATGTACGTTAGCAATTTTCTAAATGGAAGGTAAAATGCCAGAAGACATAGATCGGTGGAACAAACATGAAAGTGGCTTTGACACGGATTTACAACAATATTTGAGTGCAATTGGGGGAATACCATCCGGTCCGGTTGACTTGTTGGGGCTTAATGTTATGTCAGAAATCGAAATGAGCAGTGACAGAAGCTTGCATAAAGTTAACTTCATTAAGTAAAAAGCGATTGTGTGTAACAAAGCATTCGATGACCACCTATCTAAGTTAAGATATGGTTATCGCGCTGTTATATAAATCGATAGTTTTCTTTTCAGATATCTCGTGCTGAAATATAGATGGTTTTGGTATCTACTGTTCAGCTCAATAATTGAGAGCATCAAGCAATTTCAGCGAAATTAAACGTGGTAACCCATTATGCAATCGAACTTTTTATGTACATCAACATATTTTATGCACTAATTTTAGTAAATTTGTGCTAAGGTCATTGAACAAACAAAATGGGCAAGGATTGCTAGAAATGTATTCACATTGTTTGTACTAACAACCAGGTTATAATCGTATGAGTGCAATTGTACATTTCATTCCGACATTGCAAACAGTCTAGACAAAAGCGGTTGACGTTTAAATTTTATCTGGTTGCCTATGGTATAAAAACTATGAACAATATTGCACTTCAACATTTTAACAGGCGACTGTTTCAAAAGTCATTATACATCAACTTCAAAGTTTTGCAATATAGGCTTTTTGTGGTATTGAGCGGGAGATCTAGTTTGAGTTCCAGCCCCTTTATAATTAAATCGTTAGAACTATAACTTTGACGTACGTGTTTGCGATTTCTATCATTTCGGGTCTTTAATGATAGAACATTTGGATAAAGCTTACTTAAAAAGAAAACTCTGTTAAGTTATGTGTTTCATCTTTGCTAGAGCAATACAAATCTGAATGAAGTCCAACTTCGTTGCTTGACCCAGAGGTAATAATTTAAAAACTCAACATCTTGCTATGTTGCCTTAGTGATTTCAGAAAATATACCAAAACGTATCGAAATAGATGAAATTTTGTATGGCCAAATGCACACTGAGTTTATATCAGCGTTTGGTCATATAAAATTTGTAACGAAGCTTTTTTTGTTCATTCGCAGAGTGTTGACGTATTTCAAAGTATTAGCTGCATCCAAGAGGCTAAGTTTGGATTAGTCACCTTTAACTCATTGACTGCGATGGTCTGTCCTTAATGTGTTACAACAACAGAAGTCGGAAGCAATACTTAATTTCCATACAGTTGAAATAATACCATTCCTGAATTAGTGGGGTTCAATGGGACTGGCATATATTAGACTATTACATACTTTTCAACCATAATCGCCTTATTGACAAGAAGTAATCTGAAACATTATGGATACGCGTTGTTCATCATGATAATGTCTTACAAATTTTGCTGAACTGCCAGTTCTTGATATAATTGGTAAAAGAATTTTTCATCATAAACTTGAGCTTTTCTTATATTTTGCAAAAGACATCACTGTCGTACAGACGAGTGCATAAACATATTTACATACAAATTAAAATTTGTGTGTCGTATGTTGTTACTTGGTCTAGACTAATGTAATGTTCTAATACGAGTATATCTATGTATACGTTTCATCCCGGTTATTCTGCTCAAACGCGCATACATCGTTTTGACAAAAGCACAAAAAAGAGCTTTCCAAGTAAAATTGATTTTCATCGCATCAATGAATTTTATATTGAATTTTTTTTGCACGTCTTGCACGAGTTTCATTCCTTGTCTTGTACGTTCCAATGAATAAAGGAAATGTTGGGAAATCATAAATTATTGTTTTCCACGATTTTCATTTTATTTTTTTTTGTGCAACCTTAAGTGGAAATGTAATTTTCACCACACAATGATGTTGATGACGATGATACCATAGTAACACTATATTATAATGATGGGATACTTGATAGTTTTTTTTTTGTGGTTCTGTAAATTTATTCTTATCCATTAAGGTGTGTTGTGTGCATCCATTGATTAAATGTTAATTTGCGTTATCATCGGTAACGTCGGTGTATGTAAGATGAATGTTTAACAGTATTATACCGAAGATAAATCACTTTATTTCTTTATGAACATATTGGTGCGGCAATAGATTTATGTTGCAAATGATGGTGATATTTTGTCAAATTGGGAATACATTCGATGTTTTTTTTGTGCGTGTGTGTGCTTTGGAGTGGGTGGTATGTACGTTAATGCGTGTTTGCGTTGTGATAAATTGCCTACAAGATTTATGTTTATACCGATTTATATCAAATTGATGTGGATTTGTATATCGCGTATTTGATTGATATTCGTGACGAATCGAAGGTTGATTAGAAAACAAAATGAATTTTTTATCACGTAACATAATTTTTGATTGTTATATGTTTGGGTTGTGGACATGGAGAGTCTAAATAGTAATTATAGCACCGATTATTTGCGGTGTTATCATCACGCTTTTATTCTTTCCGATATGATATCGCTTTTGATTGGCATGAGTCTGATGTTTTTGGAAAATTTGCTAACAACGTTTGATAGATCGGGATTTTTATCTGTCGCATTTGGAGCAACTCCAATAATTCGCAAATACAATTATCTCACGCCACAATTAATAAATTTATAAATAAACGATATTTCGAGTTGTACTTTTTTATAAATAAACGATATTCACTGTTGAGTCACGACTGAATGTATATACACGAATCGGATAGTTCGAACATTAAGTCCGGTAGCATATACCTAATGAGGTGGATTTATTCTTTTTGATCACACAGTCATTCAATGACGTCATCATCAAATCGAAACCACCGGATCTAGCGAATTACAACATACAAGCCAATAACTCGAGTATACAAATACACTTCATAATTACATAAAGCTACACGCTGCATTGGTAACCCCTCCCTCAACGGAAAGGGTTTCCCAAAAATTGCATCCTACCTCATGCCTAAAATGGCAAAAATTAGCTTCTCATAATGGAATTGTGTCTGCCTTCCCTCTCAAGGTTTGGTGGTTAGTTTGGTGGTTTTCTGTTTTTTTCTTCAAGGTTCTCTGATATTTTCGAGGATGTTCGTTTCATGCTGCAACAAGGCCACAAACCACTACTAAGGGTAAGGTGAGTTGGGCGAATGAGGCACCCACATGTCACAACAAGCCTAATCACTAAGCGAGCAGGCACCCCAACGCACTACGACATAGATAATCATAATCAACAATGGAGGGAGAAATTCACTAGCGGGGGAGTAAATCCAATTAATTGATAAAATCGATATTTCGAGTTGTTCTTTGCAATTTGCTAGGACTATCTCGTCGTCACGACTGAACGTATATAATACGAATCGCACAGTACACGAACATTAAGTCTCCGGTAGGATATGCCTGATGAGATATATTTGATCACACAGTCATTCAATGACGTCATCATCAGATCCGAAACCGGCATATCGAACTGCAACATACATACAAGCAATTATTACAACTCACACTAAAATACGATTTAAAAGTAAAAAAGTAACGTTGAAGACCCTGGGAACTAACAAAAACATATTCCTTTTAACTGTGAGGACTTGTCCCACTCACCAGTTTTGATCGTGACTTCAAGTTAACCTTTAAGTTCCGTTCATGTTTCCAACAAGATCAGGTGGTACGAGCTTACAGCGAAGCTTTAGTTGACTTGTTCCAACTTTCGACGATATATTATTAGGTCGATTTTTGGCTGTTGGTACTAATTTTATGAACATCTAGTAAACGCGTGAGCTCAGAGAAAAATTTCGACTCAAATGGGCTGCTTTAATCGGTTGTTATCTCGAATGGAATTCTGAACCTTAATTTGTATTGCGCAGCAAAAGTCTTAAGAATAAGATTTGCTTCAGGTCAACGAGTAAATCGATCCACAATTTTAAGTATATAAATAAACCCCCAAAAAGGGTTTAAGCGGTCCCACTACATCCCTGTGAGTATGTTTGAACCTCAATGATGGAAGATGCAAAAGACCTGGTTAAATCTAAGTGTGTCACTTCGCTTGATTCGTATCCGATGCAGCAACGAACCTGAATTGTAAGTTCAGCATTCATGTAATTGCGCTGAAAGCTACTTGTCAATGTGACGAATGGTATATTGATATTTATGCCTTATTACTCAAGGAGCTTACTGGCGTGATAAAATTATTATGATCTGTATAGATGGAATTGCATATCTTCTACAAAGTATCTGCCAGAAGTCATCTGTCAAAGGTTAAATATCTCATTTCGACTATTGTTAATTTGTGAGTAAAAGAATCTTAGTTTTTTGACGTGTCTGTGGAGATTCTGAATCTGGTATTGGTCAGAGAATGAATCTTATTTGAATACAAAGACTGCGATCGTATGAATCTATATGGACAGTAATCTAGAATGAATCTAGGGTAATAACTAACCATTTTGAAAAATTACTGAATTTTTTACTAGATGTTGAAGTAGGAAGTTCATTTATGGTTTCAACTTTCCGAGGCGTTTAAGTATGCCATCTGCTAATATGTGGTGGCGAAGTAACTCTAGAGCGAATATTTCATATTCACCTTTTTAAATTCGAATGTTTATTCCAAATTCGACTAACCTCTCAAACGAACTTTTTGAAATGCAGTTTGTGCTCTTACTCGTTTTTACTTCCCACTATTGCTGAGTCAGATGCTACGTTGACCAATAGCTAAGTATAGCTAAATCAATTATTTGCCTATCCGGTGCTAAGATTAAGTTTTTGAGAAAACAGCGGCCGTGGTGTCTAACCCATAAGTGATATTCGTAAGAGACGAGTATTGAATGGGTTGATATCACACCAGTCGTAAACCGCGTTAGTCGTAGAGGTTACGAAATCTGAATCTGGTTATGGAGCCGCTTTATCTGAATATGAACATTCAAACTCCATTAATAGTTGGGTATAGGCAAATGTATTCATAACTGTTTATATGGTTGGTTAGTTAACCGCAAACAGTTTGCCCAATTTGAGGTAAACCACATTCGATAATGTAAATTTAGATTCTCCATCCCCTATATCGTGTACCTATAACCAAAGCATTCTAAATTAATCGAAGCAGGAATGTTCTAAATGAGCTTTTTTTAGTGTAACAAAAAATACAAAAATCAACGTCAGTTTCATACAAAATGTATGAAAGGTAAGGCTTTACTATATAGTAAATATTTGAATGAAAAGTAGTTCAAATTTAACTAAGGTTATATTCAATTGAAAACAGAAATTTCAGTTTTGATCCTGAAACTGATCATTTTTCGATTTATTTTTCCATTTTCCTTTATTCATTAAATTAAAATATGATATTTTAATAACTTAAAATGTAAACAGAGACAGATACATAGTTAGGTTACGAGAACTATATTTTATTTTAAGTATGCTCACAAAGAGAATAAATCAAAATGGCACTTTACACCAAACAAATCAATTTCAGTAAATGTTAAGTTGTATTGTGATTTTTGTTTTGCTCTCATATATAAAATCAACAACACCAATGCACAAAATCTCATACACACATTTAACTAGATTTAATGATTACATGCACACATATATGATTTTAACATGAATGGCTTGCAAAATTTTTATACAACAGCAACGATCGTAATGGCATTTCATCGAACTATCATTCAATATAAAAAAATATTCTCTCTCTCCCATTGTTATGACATTTAAGTCATTATGAAAATTGGTTTCGTATTTAATGCATAATTATGCAATTAAATATTATTTTTATGTTGATACAGCATTTATAAACCATTTTTAATGATTCGATGTATTTCAGGATTGAGAATATAGTGTAGTGTTGTGCTGTGATTGTGAATAAATGTGTAGCAAAATAGAAATTGTGATTAGGTTATGTGTTCATTCTGAAGTGTAAACATTAATCAGCTGATAATATTATTTATTAACAACTGCATGTTGAAAATATCTTTTTATCTGATTTATGTTTAAAAATTCGGTTTTAGTTAATTTTTTCGAATACATAATTTCATTTAAAGAAATTAATTATTAATTTTTTAAGTTTTCGCGTTCAATTATGTGTATTTTCGTCAATATTATTTTCCTAAATTTATTAAAAAATGAGTTTGACTTTCGTGGTACAACCGATAGAGAATTAGAGCGAGGAAAATATATTTTAGAGGATATCGTTTATATTGAAATGAAAAGCACAAAATTTATAAAAATATAGATCAATTTATAATTAAATTTGATCGTGATTTATTTTGTTTTGAAAAAAATGATATATATTCACATCTAATTTCACCCTTTCTTAGTCATTTTATGAAATAAAATTTTAAAAGCTCTAAGTTGCAATAGTAAAAAACTTAAAATGAAATTTGTACGTTTCGTATGAGTTTCTTGACAAAACGTACATTATTGATACACTAAATAAAGCTCATTTCAAAAACTGAGTATTCATTCTGGCTTTATTATCCAGAGGGCTTTGCTATAACCTAGTCGATTTTATACGTCATCATGATGACAAAACTTTTTTATATAACTTATCTCTTATTTGCCATTCGAACGAAGGGAGTTCGATTATGTTCTAAATAATTTTAGTCAAACTTTTTTTTCCTTCTTCATTGAAATGGATTATCCCAAACGCATTATCATCATCGTATTATGTATTTGATTATTGTTCCAATAATCAAAATTATTTTCTCCTTAAATTAGATGGAAATTTTGAGAAATTTATACAAAATTAGATAAGAATTTCGGTTTACTTCCATTCTATACTGTGTGCCATAGTACTTCGTCGAGATACACCTTATTTAGGGATTATGTTTTTGACAAGTGAAAAATTTCTTATTTTTTGTGTTTTTGTCATTCAATTTCTTTTGATTATGTATGTATATGTATGTATGGATACGTCTGTACGCTCTAAAATGAATTTTATTATTATACATTTTTGAAATATATGTTCAACAAATATGCTGTTCAACATACATGATATAGATTTTGGTTCAACTTGAGTGCACAGCATACACATACATACATAAGATGAACAGGAATTTAATATTTATGCTTTTATGTACAAAATACATAAATACAAGTCGGAGAGTAGACCAATTTTTTATGAAAAACATCTTTCCGCTGTAAAATACCGTAATGAATAATTTCCTTCTCCTGCCGTGATTAATAAAAAACAGTCCACTTCCGTTTTATTCTATACATTTTCCAGCTTCTTTGTTATTTACTGTCAATCGTCTTTCTTTTTCGTATTGTTGTTGTTGTTGTATACACGAGCATAAATGTATATACATAAAAGAAACCATCTTCAAATATTTATAACGTAAACATGATATTCTATCTTTTCATTTCGTTGTTGTGCTTCTTTATTGTAACATTTCTAATTAAGTGGAATACACTTTGGATGTAATCGATAGTTTTAATTTGGGAATGTTCACTAAAACGAAATAAATCCAACGGCGTGTCAAATTTCAATTATATGATGAAACATCTAGAGGGGCGAATGATTCGGTGAATCAAGATGGTTTGGTGAAATACAATCTGCAAACAGTGGTCATTTTGAGTTATGACCACTATATACAATTTTCCGGAAAGCTCACCGTATTGTTTGAGCTTTTGTCTATTTTGACTTTAAAGATCGTATCTTCTAAAAATGAAACCACCACCTAGTTAATCTTCATCCTGGGAGGTAACAGAATTACAGATATTATAGAAAAGACGTTTCGATTAAATTGTTTGACTTTATTTTTGGATGTGGCAACAGTTTTCGATAAGGTATGGCACGGGTTTAATAAATAAACTAAATGTTTGCTAGATGAGTATTCCGAATTGCGAGAAGTAAGGTCCTCAAGGCAGTATACCGGGTCCAGTTCAATACCTTCTATGCAAAAGTCCTACTACCATTTTTATTGCGTGCCATCTTGGTTATGTGACGTTTCGCTCAGTTTCGCTTTAACCATTGTGTTGTGTAGACGCCCCAATTTTATAATGAATAAATATACGCCACACGAACGAGCAGAAATGGTGGTGACAATATTTATTGAAAATAATCGTTCCATTATTGCCACTCAGCGGAAATTTCGTCAAAAAATATAATAACCGTCCAATGCCTCACAAAACCACAATTTATCGCTTACATGCGAATTTCCGACAGTACGTTCACTAGACGTGAATCCCAGTTACACATTTCCTGCTCGCAGTTTAAGGCGAATTTGAAAACTGATTATATAAAATGTACCCGTATAAAATTCAATAAGTCGAAAAATTGCGACCGAGTGATCCTGACCAACAAGTTGAGTACAGTCACGCAATCCTAAGACTGTCTGGTGAAATTGAAAATTTTTCGTCTAAATTTATTGTGAGCGTCTAAAACCGACTGTTCAGGTTTTGGGGACAAAATCTTCAATTAATTCATCAAAGATCGTTGCATCTACTTAAAACATCTGTATGGTGTGGTATATTCATGCTGGAAACATCATTGGTTTCTATTGTTTTGAAAATGACCAAAGTGTTGAAGTTACTGTTACTGCCGAACGGTACCAAGACATGATTCGACATTTTCTTGTGCCTGAAATGGAAGAGCAATGACTAGAGGACACGTGGTTTCATCAAGATGGGGCAACAGCACACACAGTTCGTTCAATAATTCAATTATTGAATGAAGGTTTTCCAGGAAAATGCAAAATGGCGATCTCCGAATGTAACAGCACCAGACTTTTTCTTATTCAACATTTTAAAGACAATATTTGTCACGCAATAAGTAGGTAAGTGATATACCTCAGTCCGACTACATTAGCCTAGCAACGTTTGCTGTGGCAGAGGCGAACTAAAATCAGCCCTTGTCAACTTATCGAATAAACCTTTGGTTAGTTCACCAACAATCAGCTTAAACGGTGCATGGTGCCGTACGAAACTCTGTTGAATACTTATATATCACACTGAATGTTAACCTTAAATGGAAAGAGTATGTGAAAAGAAGGGAAATACACAGAAAAAAATTCGGGATGTATCCCCAAAAAGTGTTAAGTAAAATTTTGATTTTCATAAAATAATGGTTAAATCGCCAATTTCTTATTGTTAACACATATTTTACAGAAAATGTTCAAATTCGTTGTTAATTTTTCTGAAACAACTAGTCATTGGCAAATTTCCTTATGAAGAATTGTCTTTATCGGCATAAGGCGATTGTTTTTATTATATTAACATATTTGTTTATTTTAGATATTAGTTTATGTTTAATTAAGCACTAGTTCATATACAAAACAAATATTTTGTCAAATTCGAAAAAATGTTGTTCATTTTTATTTTGAATTTTATTAAATGCTGAATAAAGGTCCTAAAAATGGTTAAATATATTTATATACTAGCCTCTGTGAAATAAATAAATTTTACTGTTTGCAAGTCTATTACTCAGCACTGAGGAAGATATTTTGAATAAATTTTCGATGAAGGTTTCATCGTAACACGTCATATGAAGTATTTATACGATATATAACTAATTAATATAAATATTATTTTTAAAATATATATTTTTATGTCATAAAACTAAGCAAGTCGTTAGAACTTTATAACTTAAACAAAGTCCTATTTATAGAAACTCTTTATTCCCGCTTATATTCCTGCGGATTGTATGAACGTTAACTAGTAATTTTTTAGCTACGCAGTAGAGTTTAAATAAGTGAAGTTTATTGCAATAATTATGATAACTGAATTAGTATTATCATTGTATACTATGTATATAATTTAATTTTATATAAGGTTTTCTTTCAGAGTAATAATATACCAATGAAAGTTGAATTAGCCACTTAAATCTGAATTCAATATACTTAATTTATTATTAAAAAAGTGAATGAGACGGAAATAATTTATGTATAGGTTTGCTAATTTGACAATGATAGATTGTTTATAAATGGGCCAATTTCATAAAGTTTAATTTAACACCGGCTTATACACTAAATAAAATTTAATAAAACATCACGTTTGATAAAAAGAGAGTAGGTTATACTTGATATTGCTTATTCGAACGGCACATATAATAATTTGAACAAAGCTAGAGTGCCACTTTAATATCCTTAAAGCGATGTTTTGTAAGTTATCACTGTCAAAGTGGCAAATTGAACTCATCAATAATGTCGATATTTCAAAAAAGTGAAACCATGCTTTAAAATACATTAGCGGGAAAAAGATGACTATTTATATGGTATTCTTGAGTTGTTCGTCGTCGCAAAAAAAACATTTAATAGATGAAACATTTTGTTCATTTGCTTAGCGTGGGTACATTAATCATGAACCCCATTTTAAAACTAGTTTTATTAACTATTGTAAGTGATAAGTTAGTGATATATTAAGTGCAGAACAAAAATTTAAATTTTAAACTGTGGTTTTCTTTTATCTGTAATGTGTAAGACTAGAAGTGTTTAGTGTAATTTTACGAAATAATTTTTCAGACATTTTAAAAAAAGATACAATTTTAACTCACATACTGAAAGCTGATGTTTGTAAATCTGCATGAAACGAAAATAAAATTAGCAGTCGAACGCTTATGCTTTAAAGCAAATAAAAAATGTTGGGTTCAGTATAAAGCAGGCCATTTAGATAATAGCGAAATATGGAAGGAGTAAATGATGTGAGTATTGACTATTGTTTGGATTTAAGTGTATTGTAAAATTGCTATACACTAGAAACACATTTTTAATTTTATTGATTCTAAAATTTCAAATAAACTTAATTAATTATTTAATTGCAGTGGTTTATTTACAAAGATGTCATTTAGTTGGGGCTCTATAAAACACTTATTCCGACTTCACTAATAATAGGTTTACTGACGCTATTGTAAAATCCGTTTGGCAATATAAATGATATTACAAATGTATACTCAAATTGGGATATATATATATATATATATATATATATATATATATATATATATATATATATATATATATATATATATATATATATATATATATATATATACAAGTATATATATTTATATACATTTTGTAATCTACTATTTATTTTTTGTCAGAATGCAGTCAAATATTTCACGATGTTCGGCCTTCTTACACTTTTGCGGTTAATATCAACTTAAAAACATCATATATAAACTGATGTAAAATTGAAGATTGTTTCGAACGAATAGTATCATATAGGTAAGATATAATTTTATAATTTTTAAATTTGATCATGAAAACCTCAAAAGGCGTTAGATAGTTCTTAACTACAAGGATATCTTGCTAAAAATACCACTATCATATTGTGTATATTATTTTGTTTACGTGATCCTTATTCTTTAATGAATAATATAATTCCATATTTTTTCTAAGAACGTTATTTGTCATGATCTTATTAATAAGATTTTTAATTTGAACCACCATATATATATAAATATATATATATATATATATATATATATATATATATATATATATATATATATATATATATATATATATATATATATATAAACAAATGTATATATATATATATATATATATATATATATATATATATATATATATATATATATATATATATATATATATATATATGTGTTTCACATATGTTTCTAGTAACTTATTCAGCTTTTTCAATCCAACAGATAGTCTATCGGAAGTGAGTTTCATCGATCTCAAATCCGGCTAAGACGTCATTCTTCAGAGCATCTAAAGACCAATGGAAGCAAATCAAGACATCCTATTTAAGTTAAATACTATAAATTTATAGCGTTATCGTTTTGTAAATTATATTGGTTATTATATACCTTTTTGATTAATTTATATTATTATTAAAGTATAATCATATCATTATACAAATTTCTTTAATTTATATTATTATTAAGTATAATCATATCATAAGCAAATATCCTTACCACAAAAATGTTTCAGTCTATATGTTATAAGAGTCTGAAGTATTATTAAGAATCTAGTTAAATCATTTTAAAAATAATCTATGTATTTATAATATTGTAATCAAACAAATTTGTAAACTGTTGATAAATGTCAAACAGATGATATCTGAAATAGTCGTTCGGGACTTCATAGTCAAGTATAGATTTTAACTAAATATCAAATTATTATTTTATTATTAAATATACTTATATGCAAAACTAACTTAACATTTTATTTAAATATATTATTATTTATAACTCTTGATCCAGTTACAAAAAAAATGTACATATATTAAAATTATGTATATACATATATATATATATATATATATATATATATATATATATATATATATATATATATATATATATATATATATATATATATATATATATATATATATAAATATATATATATATATATATATATATATATATATATATATATATATATATATATATATATATATATTATGCATTTTCACCTTTTTCTAAGAACACAAATTATCACTAATGCGTTGTTCGTCTTATTATTTTTACGGTCTTAAATTTGCCATTTTAAAAATGCTATATATATCGTTCTATACCTTATGAATTTTTATTTACTCCCTGACGGTAAAAAGTATTATGAATGGTGTATAAATTAAGCACTCTGGTGTTGCTTACCGAGACTCTATTAAGCTGATAATAACGTCAACCTTCAAAACAAATTATTAGCTATTATGAGAAGGTAATCAAAATTAAGAAACAAATGATTTAACTATTATAAATGTGTAAGTTTGACAACGCTTCATGCGTTAATATTAAGCAACTAAAAAGGGTATATTTTCGCACCTATAAATATCACAAAATATGAAACAAGAGATTTAAAATATGCAACAAGATACTGTAAAATTTAACTAATATATGAATACTTAAATTTTTGAAAAATTTTCAAAAATTTTAACATTTATAAATAGTTAAAATTTTTAACACTTGTTTGGTGGTATTCAGCAAGTGGTCTCAATTTAAGACTTCAGATTTAGTTAAAAAACACCACAAATTTTTTTCTGTGTAGCTTGATGAAGGTCAAAATAAAACCTGATGATTGTCAAAATAAAACCTTTAAAGGCGATCTGGATATACGGCATTCAGCTTTGTGGTTGTACTAAGAACACTAACATCAAACATATACAAAACTTCCAGATTAAGGTGCTTCGGAGTATATTCAATGCACCCTGATAACTACCATCAACCTGCAATGAAGCTTTTAATTTAACATTATGGCTCATTATTCCCTTGAAGTTGTCATCGTGATTGTAGCTGCACACATCACCCAATATAAAAAAAGTCCTATTGGAGTCTCATATTTCATGCCATTTCAATTGTTTTTATATAATGGGATCCTTTGCGGTTAAATATTAGGTAAACTGAACTTTATGTCAAATCTACCCCTTTAACTTAAAGATTGAGACGTTATCTATTACAAGAATGAATATTAAGCCAATAGAGCTCATTCAATAACCTGGTATATTGAAAAAAAGAAGGATACTCGAAGCCAACATAATAATTTGTAAGTATAAAAGCCTCCAGCCGCCTAAATTATGTCTTCCGGAACAAGTCAGCAACAATTCAAATATTCAACTCTACTGTCTGAATGGTAACGCAATATAACCTATTGAATATCATGAAACCCACAAGAGAGTGCTATTCAATATGAATATACCGAACCTCGGCCATTGAATACAGAAAAAACTTCAAATTTGATATATACTGATACAACCAATCAATGGTTGACTGCATTGTCGGATCATTCATCTGCCATAAAAACCATTTAACCGGGAGCCTCTAAGTATTACAACTAAAAGATAAATAAGATACCGCCCAGGTGGCGCAATGGTTAAAGCTGCGGCAGTTGGAGCGGAAGGTATCGGGTTCGAATCCGATAGAGGCAGGATGCAAAAGAGATTTTTCACCATACGATTACGATCGGTGGTGTAAATGAACACATCTATAACCCTCTGTTGGAGTGCAGAATTCATGGGCCAACCCATTGTCCATGTCAGCACAATATAGGCTATCATGGAGCTATGCAATATCCAGGTGGTTCTACGTAAATCGGACCTTTACCGTACGTCCACGATTTGGCTGTAATGGTGTAAACTAAGGACGTAAATAAGCGAACCGCGAAAGATTTGGAAGTGCCTCAAGCCCCAAAACAGATTGTAGAGATAAAAAGAAAAAAAAAACAAATAAGATAATCGATTTATTAATCAATTATTTGTAGTGGATTAAATCACTAAAATATGGTAGCAAACCCGTAATAGCGGGAGTTTCACAAGTGAACGATCCTTGACCTGAGAAGTAAACGATTAGAACAAAACATGCACCATTGGTTGACCAAACTGCTATTTTATACAGCAGTTTGACATAGAAATAGCGAAGATATATGGGATGAGGATCTCTTTAAAGGATGACAGCTAGACTAAAAGGTTGTAATTGAATTTTAAATGGAAGTAAAGTATGTCAGTAACGAAAAAAAAGCCTGAAATCTCCTTTAAAATACAACAATATGTATTAGGGCGTAATCTGATCTGCAACACTATTGATGTCAAAGTGTACGTTGCTAAATAAAAACTGATATTCGATATAATAGAATTGACCAATTACAAAACACTCGACTTGCTTAAAAAATAATTATCGTTTAGACTATACGTGGTGTGGAAACCATCCATATTTAACCGAATTAACCGCTCTGATGGACGTTAAGTGAACTTACCATTATCTTGATTGACTCTGGTGTGAGTTTTATTCATTATAAAATTATGAACCAAATTAATAACAAACCAAAAGTTGTCAAAAGGTTGTCCAACAAAACAGTTTAGCCAACTTAAAGATGTGAATCTCTTAAAAATACCTTCATAAATTTTGAATCTAGTAAGGAGCGTTGGATAAAGTTGTTGTGTAGCTTAGGATATGCATAACTGGATAGCCTCGACACTGAAACGTTGAATAATCGCGATCAACCCGAAGAATTTAGCTTGTCTTTTGATAGCATTTCTTCATAAATAGTGAAAAATTGCTTTTTTATCCTATTCATATTTGAACCCGGTATACCTATTTATCCAACTGCTTCAGCTTGAACCGATGTGCCATGGCATCGGTTGTATTTGTTTAGTCATAAGTTGCTTTTCAATTAACCAACCGCTATTACCCACTATTAGTTCGGTTCTTATCGTTGCTAAATAAACCATAGTAAATTTAGCAAAGATAAGAACTGAACTACTAGTGGATACTAGCGGTTGGTCGATTGAAAAGCAAGTATTATCGATGAGTTATGTCAAAGAAACACTGTCAATCACGAAATTGAGTATTAAAACCAAATCGAACATTTGATCAAGAAAGAAAGCAATTAACAGTATACATGGACTGGATAAGCAGCCAATGATTGAATGATTCTTTCAAGCTAAAATTTCTATTAAGAGTACATTGATTGATCTTAATGTGTTGTCGAATTATCATTTTTATATCACCATTCTAAACTTTAAGTGCGATTACGCACTTGTTTGAAAAGCCAAAATGCCGAAGTTCCTCCAATTCTTTCATAGTTCACCATTGGCCGATTGTATTGTTCAATCCCACCCTTAGTCCAAGATATCTATTGTCAGACATTGGAAAATCTTGCTACTAAACTTACCAACCATTCCCAGAAACCAAACCCCACATATAGCATAGTCATTATCACGTAGAAGCAATATTGATGACTCCCGGGTATAACAGGCAATAAAACTATGTCTAAACAATATTCGCTGACAGTCAAAAGAAAAAATGAACAGATCACATATGTTCATATATACTTTATTGACTAAATACTAAAAAATTGTGATATATGTCATAAGTATGTGTAACATAGTAAATGTATATTAACCAACCAGTATCACGTAACATCCACTCAAGTATTGCTGTTTTGACATTTCGATATGTAATTTGTATATGAATATGCAAAATGTGAACAAACTATGTAACAAAATCAAAATCTATGATTGAACAGATGTCGAAATGATTCGAATATAAATTTCAATCAACTGTTCTGTCAACTGTCACTATTTAAAATATTGTATATAGTTGTTATATGTACATTATGTATACGAAAAAGCTTAAATCCTTATAAAACTGAAAATACTTTGATTTATCAAAAATCAAAAGAAACGGATCAACCTTTTTCCCATCGATGGGAGGTGAAGAGAATTTTAATTTAAAATGAAAAATCTTTTATTTATCGTTTTATTTATCACACAAGATTTGTTACAGATAACGTATAGAGAGTGATTTGGTTGACATTGTGTGTTTCGTTTAAAGTTGGAGATGGTTTTTTGACTCGTTTTAGTCGTAAACTGTTAACGACTGTTAACACGTTGAATATGGTCGTCCTGGTTTTCTGACTCTTTAATAGGAAAAAGGCTTATAAGGAATGATCCCATATACTGATTAAGCGAGATCAACGTAAGCTGGATAATTTATGTTAAACTTTTGGCAGTTTTCAATGATCACCGATGGAGTATTAAGTATAAATATGTTATTCGATTCGTTAAGCATCGAATGTTCACACAAACGGTTTTCTTCTGGTTCCGAGTAACGCTCAATTAGGTATAAGATATAGTATGGGAGAAAACGATAACTCATTTGAAGGACCGACTCGAATTATGCTGGTTGAATATTTGATCGTGCTGGTTGAAAGAAGGCATATTTGAATTTTATGTTAAGGGTTCGAGGACGAAAGGCGTTAACCTATATAAGAAAACAAATATATTAAATCAACTATTTTGTATGTACGAGCTAAACAAAACACTTTCATAGCAAAGTTGAGTTCTTTAAATACACATGCTCCATATTCAGTTTCTAGACTTCTATGACAAGCTATATGTAAATGTGTCCATTAGCATCGCTATCATGCAAAATCCAATTTGCTTCCTGACACCTATTGACACCGCCCAGGTGGCGCAGTGGTTAAAGCTGCGGCAGTTGGAGCGGGAGGTACCGGGTTCGAATCCCGATAGGGGCAGGATGGCAAAGGGATTTTTCACCATACGATTACGATCGGTGGTGTGAATGAACACATCTATGACCCCCTGTTGGAGTGCAGAATTCATGGGCCGACCCATCTTCCATGTCAGTACTATAGGCTGGCATGGAGCTATGCAATGTGCAGATGGTTCTACGTAAATCGGACCTATAGCCGTACGTCCTCGATTTGGCTGTAATGGCGTAAGGTAGAACGTAAATAAGCGAACCGCGAAAGAGTTGGAAGTGCCTCGAGCCCCAAAACAGATAGTAGAGATAAAAACAAACAAACAAACAAACAAACACCTATTGACATTTGTACTCGGTACAATTTGGTACAGTTTAGTATTTACACCAACATATTTTGATAATCAACCATTGCAGCTATATGTAATGGATCCTTAAATCCATAAAATCTTCAAACATATATCCATCTTAAAAAACATCACGTCACTTGACACACGACATTCAGAAAAACATCGTAAAATAAATTTAAACGAATAAAAATTGAACACCCCACTCGCTCAGTATATTATTTTTTTTATAAATTAATTTGTTATTGGTAATAACTAACCTGTCAATAACAACCATAAAATTAGCTATAAAATGAAACATAAAAATTTAGTGTCTATGTCGCTAAATACAAGGTGTCAAACTCCCCGTTTTGCAATGAATCTCTTAAATCTAAGAGTGAAGTTTTTAGTTGAACTGAGGTCCGGTTTGTTGGATATGCATTAGCCTTGGTACTCTTTATGTTTTTTAAAACCTCAAATCATTAACTGAGTATATAATCTTTACTAACTCTTAACGTAGGAGGAACGAAATGAACTCTATAATAACAAGCAAAAATAGCAGGAACACACAAGAACGGCGTTAAAATTGTACAAGAGGATTTCAATGCCAAAATTGGAACAGACAAGACTGACCTAAAAAGATTAATAGACTTCTGCATTACAGATCAGTTGCTTATAGTCGGCGGTAGATTCTCATACAAAAATATACATAAATACACGAAATTTGCAACACCGATCCAACAACTAAGCGAGAAGTTAAAAGTGCATTGAACATTTGAATAGCCACAAAAACAACTGCTGGATCAGACAGTATAACCGTCAAAATATTCAAAGGAGAGTACATCGATAATCCAAGAAGTGTCGAACTCTGACGGAATACCACAAAAATGAAAGGCTTTTCAATTACAATCCCCAAGAATGGTGACGTAAGAGAATGCAAAAATTGGCGAGGTAATTATTTCTATCCTTCAACACAACATTAGAAATACTCACAATTTTCGTCGTTGCCAGAATCTCACCTATGGTCAAAATTAAGAAACCATCTGGCTTTAGACCAGAAGGATATTGCACTGAAGGATATTGCATCAACTCAATCCGTTTCAGCACCGGACAATCTAGTGGATGAAATTCACCATTGTTCAGTTAGACATAGACACGGAAAAAAAGCAACCAAAGGTGGAGATATGCTAAGTAGATCACCAATATAACGAGGATGTTATTGGACTGGAACCGGCGAGAGTACAGGAAAGAAGCAAGTCCAGTTTGGTAAATCAATGGAAGTCCTATGTTATTTTTGAAGATACAGAAAAACAAAATTATGGTGTGAACTATACTGATCTTTACTTAATGTAACACATATCACAGGCTATGATTGATATTATGACGAAGTCATAAAATTCATGTATAGAGACTAGTTCTCATTAACTCACAGAAAGTGATCGGGTTATATCCAACCTCTAGAAAAATCGATCGCTTAAAATACGATTACTATTGAGGTATAGCTCTCTTTTGTATAGCATACTGTCTTATATTATTTCAATAAGATCACTCTTCTGGTGGAGAAAAACAGGGGTGGCGACCGAGAAAGAGTCTATTCGTATCAGTCAGTCTTGATTAAGTTCTATCACAGTGTTTGATACTTTCCTAGTACCCACACAGAAAAAAATTTGTGGTGTTTTTTAACTAAATCTGAAGTCTTAAATTGAGACCACTTGCTGAATACCACCAAACAAGTGTTAAAAATTTTAACTATTTATAAATGTTAAAATTTTTGAAAATTTTTCAAAAATTTAAGTATTCATATATTAGTTAAATTTTACAGTATCTTGTTGCATATTTTAAATCTCTTGTTTCATATTTTGTGATATTTATAGGTGCGAAAATATACCCTTTTTAGTTGCTTAATATTAACGCATGAAGCGTTGTCAAACTTACACATTTATAATAGTTAAATCATTTGTTTCTTAATTTTGATTACCTTCTCATAATAGCTAATAATTTGTTTTGAAGGTTGACGTTATTATCAGCTTAATAGAGTCTCGGTAAGCAACACCAGAGTGCTTAATTTATACACCATTCATAATACTTTTTACCGTCAGGGAGTAAATAAAAATTCATAAGGTATAGAACGATATATATAGCATTTTTAAAATGGCAAATTTAAGACCGTAAAAATAATAAGACGAACAACGCATTAGTGATAATTTGTGTTCTTAGAAAAAGGTGAAAATGCATAATATATATATATATATATATATATATATATATATATATATATATATATATATATATATATATATATATATATATTTATATATATATATATATATATATATATATATATATATATATATATATATATATATATATATATATATATATGTATATACATAATTTTAATATATGTACATTTTTTTTGTAACTGGATCAAGAGTTATAAATAATAATATATTTAAATAAAATGTTAAGTTAGTTTTGCATATAAGTATATTTAATAATAAAATAATAATTTGATATTTAGTTAAAATCTATACTTGACTATGAAGTCCCGAACGACTATTTCAGATATCATCTGTTTGACATTTATCAACAGTTTACAAATTTGTTTGATTACAATATTATAAATACATAGATTATTTTTAAAATGATTTAACTAGATTCTTAATAATACTTCAGACTCTTATAACATATAGACTGAAACATTTTTGTGGTAAGGATATTTGCTTATGATATGATTATACTTAATAATAATATAAATTAAAGAAATTTGTATAATGATATGATTATACTTTAATAATAATATAAATTAATCAAAAAGGTATATAATAACCAATATAATTTACAAAACGATAACGCTATAAATTTATAGTATTTAACTTAAATAGGATGTCTTGATTTGCTTCCATTGGTCTTTAGATGCTCTGAAGAATGACGTCTTAGCCGGATTTGAGATCGATGAAACTCACTTCCGATAGACTATCTGTTGGATTGAAAAAGCTGAATAAGTTACTAGAAACATATGTGAAACACATATATATAGATATATATATATATATATATATATATATATATATATATATATATATATATATATATATATATATATATATATATATACATTTGTTTATATATATATATATATATATATATATATATATATATATATATATATATATATATATATATATATATATATATATATATATTTATATATATATGGTGGTTCAAATTAAAAATCTTATTAATAAGATCATGACAAATAACGTTCTTAGAAAAAATATGGAATTATATTATTCATTAAAGAATAAGGATCACGTAAACAAAATAATATACACAATATGATAGTGGTATTTTTAGCAAGATATCCTTGTAGTTAAGAACTATCTAACGCCTTTTGAGGTTTTCATGATCAAATTTAAAAATTATAAAATTATATCTTACCTATATGATACTATTCGTTCGAAACAATCTTCAATTTTACATCAGTTTATATATGATGTTTTTAAGTTGATATTAACCGCAAAAGTGTAAGAAGGCCGAACATCGTGAAATATTTGACTGCATTCTGACAAAAAATAAATAGTAGATTACAAAATGTATATAAATATATATACTTGTATATATATATATATATATATATATATATATATATATATATATATATATATATATATATATATATATATATATATATATATCCCAATTTGAGTATACATTTGTAATATCATTTATATTGCCAAACGGATTTTACAATAGCGTCAGTAAACCTATTATTAGTGAAGTCGGAATAAGTGTTTTATAGAGCCCCAACTAAATGACATCTTTGTAAATAAACCACTGCAATTAAATAATTAATTAAGTTTATTTGAAATTTTAGAATCAATAAAATTAAAAATGTGTTTCTAGTGTATAGCAATTTTACAATACACTTAAATCCAAACAATAGTCAATACTCACATCATTTACTCCTTCCATATTTCGCTATTATCTAAATGGCCTGCTTTATACTGAACCCAACATTTTTTATTTGCTTTAAAGCATAAGCGTTCGACTGCTAATTTTATTTTCGTTTCATGCAGATTTACAAACATCAGCTTTCAGTATGTGAGTTAAAATTGTATCTTTTTTTAAAATGTCTGAAAAATTATTTCGTAAAATTACACTAAACACTTCTAGTCTTACACATTACAGATAAAAGAAAACCACAGTTTAAAATTTAAATTTTTGTTCTGCACTTAATATATCACTAACTTATCACTTACAATAGTTAATAAAACTAGTTTTAAAATGGGGTTCATGATTAATGTACCCACGCTAAGCAAATGAACAAAATGTTTCATCTATTAAATGTTTTTTTTGCGACGACGAACAACTCAAGAATACCATATAAATAGTCATCTTTTTCCCGCTAATGTATTTTAAAGCATGGTTTCACTTTTTTGAAATATCGACATTATTGATGAGTTCAATTTGCCACTTTGACAGTGATAACTTACAAAACATCGCTTTAAGGATATTAAAGTGGCACTCTAGCTTTGTTCAAATTATTATATGTGCCGTTCGAATAAGCAATATCAAGTATAACCTACTCTCTTTTTATCAAACGTGATGTTTTATTAAATTTTATTTAGTGTATAAGCCGGTGTTAAATTAAACTTTATGAAATTGGCCCATTTATAAACAATCTATCATTGTCAAATTAGCAAACCTATACATAAATTATTTCCGTCTCATTCACTTTTTTAATAATAAATTAAGTATATTGAATTCAGATTTAAGTGGCTAATTCAACTTTCATTGGTATATTATTACTCTGAAAGAAAACCTTATATAAAATTAAATTATATACATAGTATACAATGATAATACTAATTCAGTTATCATAATTATTGCAATAAACTTCACTTATTTAAACTCTACTGCGTAGCTAAAAAATTACTAGTTAACGTTCATACAATCCGCAGGAATATAAGCGGGAATAAAGAGTTTCTATAAATAGGACTTTGTTTAAGTTATAAAGTTCTAACGACTTGCTTAGTTTTATGACATAAAAATATATATTTTAAAAATAATATTTATATTAATTAGTTATATATCGTATAAATACTTCATATGACGTGTTACGATGAAACCTTCATCGAAAATTTATTCAAAATATCTTCCTCAGTGCTGAGTAATAGACTTGCAAACAGTAAAATTTATTTATTTCACAGAGGCTAGTATATAAATATATTTAACCATTTTTAGGACCTTTATTCAGCATTTAATAAAATTCAAAATAAAAATGAACAACATTTTTTCGAATTTGACAAAATATTTGTTTTGTATATGAACTAGTGCTTAATTAAACATAAACTAATATCTAAAATAAACAAATATGTTAATATAATAAAAACAATCGCCTTATGCCGATAAAGACAATTCTTCATAAGGAAATTTGCCAATGACTAGTTGTTTCAGAAAAATTAACAACGAATTTGAACATTTTCTGTAAAATATGTGTTAACAATAAGAAATTGGCGATTTAACCATTATTTTATGAAAATCAAAATTTTACTTAACACTTTTTGGGGATACATCCCGAATTTTTTTCTGTGCATGTTGTATACCAAGTATTCATAGAATTAATCGAGACAGTCTATTATAACCCTTTGAGAATCTACGAATACCAAACAAATATGTACATACATTTGTGTAAAATGGCAGTCAAACATGGTGATGCTCTGTCTTTGATACTGTAATAGTATTGATGCATTAAATATGTAATGGTCTCAAAATGGTTAAAAACTAAATATCTGCCCTGGAATTTCTGAGACCAAGAATCTTCTCGCCCTATTTTGAGCCTCAAGACTCATTCATACAAGCTTCGAACATTCGAAAGAGGTGATATACTGACAGAATCACAACATTGATGTCACAAATTAATAGAGTTCATTTCAATCCAAAATGCTAACTCCTGGTAAAAACTAGTTCGAAATAACGGTCACATTCTGTGTCTATGATGCAATCAGTACATCTTACTTTTGGGCGTGTAAATTACACGATGTAATTAACATAGTTTTAACATGTCAAAAACGTGTAATCTACATAAGATGATTTTATAAAAACGTAAAATATGATTTTATGTAAAAATAAATGACTCTCTTATTAAATCTAATTGAAACTAAAGCACCATCTATTAATCAATCGTGTTATTATATTACTTAAAAAAAAATTTGTAAAATAATTTTTGATTAAAAATAAAATTATTAACAGGGTTGTGTTGGTCTTCATACCAAGTGAACGTGTTTTTTTCGCTCGGTTTTTGTTTATATTAAATTAAATTAAATAAATGTGTTGGTTGTGTGTGTGTCATGTGTAATGCTTAAACCTGATGGCAGATGAGTTATATATAATGATTATAATATTATATTTAATTATTATATTTATATTATGTTATTATATTATATAATATTTTTATATAACATTTAGTTTAGTTCTTGCTGTTATTTATTATAATATATAACGTATTTGTGTTGGTATCTTATATTCTGTTGAAAAAGATCGCATGCGACGAGTCTTTCGTTTTGTCTCATTTGGTTACCCAATTAAATAATTCGCTCTTTATATAATTCTAAATTTCTAACTAAATAAACGTTATATACTTCCCTTTCCTTTAGGCGATTTTTCATATATTGTTTTATGTATCATGGCGTACTAGTAGAAGAGATTTTAGATATTTTTTTTATTTTAATGCGATCACCGCCATTGTGCAATCGTTGTATAAATTGGCGATTAAATAGGTACATTTAATGTAGTTTGAGAAGTGGTACTGGTTTAGATGTTGAAAACGCCAATATACACATTACAGAGTACATTTCATTGTCCTACTCATATTATGTAAATAACACGTTTTTCGTTTAGTTCATAAGGTTTAGTTCATGAGATTGGGTGACATGCTTAAAATTGGTCGGTGGTCTTGACCAGAGGGTTTGTTTACTTTAGTAACGACTACTTTGCTGCATAGATAATTCTCTTACATACTTTTAAACTTTCTGAATCTTTTGAAAATCTGCTGGGTGTCCTCCAGGATTGTGGTAACGTACCTTAGATCACCGTGGTTGGTTGGCTTGTGCTTCTGCTGTCATATCATATCAGATGGGGTTAATGGAGAAGATAATCATAATGTTGGAAAAAGTTATATTGAATATAACTAATGGGTAATAATGTTGTTTAAGCTCACATTTATACGTAAGAGGGGAATTTATTAGAGAGCATTATAATGATAATTTATTTAAAAATTTTATTATATATTATATTATAAATTTAAGATTATGTAAGATGAGTGTTGTGTTGATCTTTATACCGAGTGGACGTGTTTTTCCGCTCGGTTTTTGTTTGTATTAAATTAAACAGAATAAATGCGTTAGTTGTGTGTCATGTGTGATGTTAAAACCTGATGGCAGATGAGTATCATTATTATATTATAGTATATTATTATATTTATATTTTGTTATTATATTATATAATATTTTATATAACATTTAGTTTGGTTCTGCTTTTTATATATAATAATATATAACGTATTTGTGTTGCTATCTTATATATAGCATTTTATATCACATATTCACATGTCAATATTCTCTTGATTGAAAACAATCGCATGCGAAGAGTCTTTCTTTTTGTCTCGTTTGGTTATCCCATCGAATAATTCGCTCTTTATATAACTCTAAATTTCTAACTACGAGTAAATAAACATATTTTGTTTTATGTATCATGGCATACTAGTGGAACAGATTTTGGAGATTTTTTTAATTTTTTTTTTTTTTTTAATTTAATTGTATTTTAACGCGATCACCGCCATTGTGCGATCGTTGTATAAATTGGCAATTATATGTGTACATTCAATGTAATTGAGAAATGGTATTGGTTTAGATGTTGAAAACGCCAATGTGCACATTACAGTGTAAATTTCAATGCCTACTCATATTGTGTATATAACACGTTTTTCGTTTAGTTCATCAAGATTCTCTTTCCTATGTATGAAAGAGAATTTCTTGTCTATTTCAAAATTGCCTATATAATACTTGAGGCTGTTTTATTTTATGGTTTGTGCAGGTGTTGTGTACATATATATCGGTACATACGGTGGAACCTTCCATATTGCTGGTTTAAGCTATTCAATGGTTTAATTTTTGAATGCTATTCAATGCTTTAATTTTTGAATTCTGTAAGAAACTTAAATTGAAATAAATTATGAAAAGTTTAAAAATAAAAATTTTATTTGAGATTATATAAGATTTTTTGAAACATAATAGAGAACTAAAAGGATAGCTGCTGGATGGTATATACGATCAAACGATTCTCTTGCTTAAAGAATAGTACAATTACTATATAATTAATAAATCAATAAATATCTTGAATCGTTTGAATCGTTCACCATAATAGCAGCTATTCAAATAAGGACCCTAACAGTGTAATAATAATCTTCTCATATAACTAATAATGATATGAATGGAACTGAATTTGTAATATCCTAATATAAACAGACAAGAGTGAATGACACATAGGTAGCTAATAATGACAACAATATACCGATTTATTTATAATTTAACACAAGTACATTACTGAGCTTAAATAGATCATCATAATATATATTGCTGTCGGGTCATTAAGACGTAACAACCCTCGCGAAGCTGGTGGTGGGATGGAAATAGGGATTAAAATAACTAACAGCATATGATGAGATGACCCAAATAAAAGTCAAATGCTCCAGTAATAACTGTCGTAGACATTTACATATATATGATGAACCTAGAACATTCCTATCCTATCCAACTAACAAAATAACAATACTAACAAATTCTATCCAAATGTGAAAATGATTATACTAACAATATATTATAATTTACTAATAATGTAGTTAGCAATGACTCTGCTGTGGATTATCACCTTAGTCATTTCTGTGATTAACATTCCTTTTCCTAAACCTTACATGTTGAGATGCAGGCAGGGCCTGGGCCCGCATAATTTTGGAATAAATAATTCTCAGATATCCATTTGGAACTCTGCTGAATATACTCCAGGATTATGGTAACATACCTAGGATCACCGTAACTGGTTGGCTTGTACTTCTCCTATCATATCATATCATATCATATCATATCATATCATATCATATCATAAATTTAAGATTATGTAAGATTTTTTTGAAACATAATAGAGAACTTAAAGGAGCTGCTGGATGGTATTTACGATCAAACAATTCTCTTGCTTAAAGAATAAATCAATAATATCTTGAATCGTTTGAATCGTTCACCATAATAGCAGCTATTCAAATAAGGACCCTAACAGTGTAATAATGATCTACTCATGTAAGTAATAATGGTATGAATGGAACTGAATTTATAATATCCCAATATAAACAGACAAGATGTGAATGACACATAAGTAGCTAATAATGACAACAATATAATAGATCATCATAATATATATTGCTGTCGAGTCATTAAGACGTAACAACCCTCGCGTAACTGGTGAAGGGATAACAATAACTAAGAGCATATGATGAGATGACCCAAATAAAAGTCAAATGCTCCAGTAATAACTGTTGTAGAGATTTACATATATATATATATATATATATATATATATATATATATATATATATATATATATATATATATATATATATATATATATATATATATATATATATATGATGAACCCAGAACATTCCTATCCTATCCAACTAACAACACTAACAAATTCAAATCCAAATGTGAAAATGATTATACTAACAATGTATAATAATTTACTAATAATGTAGTAAGCAATGACTCTGCTGTGGATTATCACCTTAGTCGTTTCTATGATTAACAATCCTTTTCTTAAACCTTATATGGTGAGATGCAAGCAGGGTCTGGGCCCGCATAATTTTGGAATAAATAATTCTCAGATATCCATTTGGAACTCTGCTGAATGTACTCCAGGATTATGGTAACATACCTAGGATCACCGTTACTGGTTAGCTAGTTCTTCTCCTATCATATCATATCATATCATATCATTAAAAATAAAATTATTAACAGGTTTATTTCGTTATAAATCACCTTAACTAGCTCTAGTGCATGTGAAAAAATCGCTTTCCAATTAATAACGTAAATCTGCAAACTAACACATTTTCGAAGATTTAAGCATTTTTAAACAGATGTCACTGTGAATGGTGGCTTCGTTTTTTACATCTAATTTACGTTTTATGTAATTTACGCGATTGTTTACGAAATTTACATGTAAAATTTCAACTATGGGTACAGCGAACTCTTAAGACTTGTATTAAACGGATGTTCGAAAACGATGGGATGACGACAGTTGTGGATTAAGTGAAAATATATATACAATGTCACCTGAAAGAAGCTATTCATTCTATTCGAAACGTTCTTCCAAAACGTATTAACACATAAAGTATTGATGGTAACTGTGACTTCCTCGCAAAATCAACGAAAATAACTTTTCTTTGTAAAAATATTAAGTTGCAATCGATTGGTTATATATTATGTAGAAAGAACAACAAAAATCACCCATCCAGCTGTATATTTATATACCTTAATGGTTGGCGGCAGAATTTTTATGTATAATACATAATTTATGTTTTCAAAATAATTAAATAATGAATTGATCGAGACTTTTGTTTTTTCTTCTCCAGCATCTTAAATAATTTATAGCATTTTTGTTTGTGTTCCTTCCTTTTTTTTCTGCTAATATTAATTATTTACAACCTCTAATAATGAATTAGTTGCTCGTATATATACAAACTAATTATGTATGTTGGTGTTTATATAGGTGGGTGGTAAATAATAAATTTCGCGATGATAGTGAGTTGATAACTCCGCCAGGACCGTTCAGTTTAATATTAATGAATCATACCGGCACCGCATTCACCTATCATCATTTAAGACTGTGTATATAGACGTTGATTAGAATTAAAAAGTATTTTTAACTAAAATTTATTACCATCTTACATAATAACATGTTGTTACTGTCACACACTGGCAAAGCGAGACCAACAGAAAAAAAGCTCATTCACATAAAAATAAATCGCTTAACCGAAAATAGAATGAAAAAATTTCCATTTGCCGAGTGTGTAAATTAAAATTTATTTGAAATCCTAGGAATACAAAACAGAACAGAAGCAAAGTAGAAACAAAATACGAGTTTTCCACCCTAGAAAAAGCTTTTTTTTCTCTTGTGCGAATGATGTTCTTCTTAAAAAAAAATTCGCATACACATACACAGTGATATTATTGTCATAAGACTTGATATGTTTCCCGTGTTGGTGCTATATCAAGTTGTCTTTTATATTGTTACGTAGACAACAATAACTATCTGTGCTTCATATATGAACAATATCATTTAAGCCATCCTAATATTACATGTATTTCACCACTTATCTCATCATCACCATCATTCTCTCTATATATAAGTATATAGTCGTGTATGTACAGCAAATACCTACCAGTAGCAGAAGCATCGAATGAAATAAAATCGTGTAAACAAATAAAATATTTTCACACACCAAAACCAACTTTGAAAAATACAATAATAATAGAACTTTTTGTGCTTGAGCATATCATGTTTCGTATATATATATATATATATATATATATATATATATATATATATATATATATATATATCCCGAAATCACTTGCCTACCTCCCACCTCCCTCAACATTGGATAAACGAACTATATAAGAAAATCGCAATAATTCACATAAAATGAGTCAAAAATAGAACAAACACAAAAAATGAAGAGTTGAAATCATAAAAACCAACTGACATTCTTCTAATGTTGTACGAAGAAAATAATAAGACTTTTTCCTGGTATGCGTATATATAGCGATGGATGTGGGTGGGTGGTTGTGGATGTGCGCCTCATTTTTCAGTTGAAATTTAAACTGAATCAATTGAAATCAATATGGGGCGAGAATAATCGATCTCTATAATTTTATATGTTCTAGTTTTTAGTACAAATATTTTGTGTGAATGGAGGTGAGATGGTGATGTACGGATTCGAGGAAATTGATTGATTTTCTTTTAGATTTTCATGAAAATTAATTTTAAAAACTCTATTGTGTAGCTTTTATTTTATTCCTTATGTTATTCAATAATTGAATATGAGCTTTAGAGATTTAAAAACTGACGTTTACATATATATAATATATATATAGGGGTGAAAAAGCTCGATTTAAGCTCATATCAAGCAAATTTTTGGTTTTATTTGGACTCTGGTTGAGCATAGCTGTTATTAACAGATACATCAATTATGACTGACGAATGAGGGACAGAATAAGGTAAATATAAACAACTGACCCACATACTTGTTTGTTTTTCTATCTGTAAATCCTAGGTAAACAGAGATATGGTTCTTTTAATAAGACGCATGACTCTCTAAAACTCGAATCTTCCAAAAATTAGTTATTATACTATCTCTATCAATTCAGAAGTTAAGTGTCTCTGATCTGGTTAGATTGGAAGATTACCTGGCTAAAATACATGAAATAGTCATTTGGAATCGTGAAGCTTTAATTTAGACACGGGTACTGGCTACGTTTTGGTTATCATACCCATAAACTTTGTCTCTATTTTTTGATCAAAAGGCAGCACAAACAGTCGCTCGCCCGAGCAGTAGCAATTATGTAGACTGACACATCACTGCCCGCATGCCAAATGACTATAAAGCACAAATGGGACTACAACACCTACCTCTCTGGTTACGGTTGGATGATCCTTACTAATGGATCAGTATGCGCTGTTATATATGCCCATTTCTTGGTACACTACTGTCTTTCAGGTGGAAATTGCTGTATTTTTGAGAGCACCACTTTATGAAAAGGAGATTATTTGCAGTGATTGCCGTATTAGCCAAGTTTCTGACAGCCAAGATGCTCGAAAGACGGATGTCTCCAATACTATTGGAACTTATTTTGGAGGCGATCATTTTCGTGAATCGACTCTGACTGAATTCATTGAACACCCACTGGATTAATCACATGGATATCAAGAGAAGCTTCCACTTTTGTACGACCTGATTCTGCTCAAAGACTGACGTTATCTTGCAGTGTTGGGGAGAAGAAAAAAAATATGTTTTTTTTCTTCTCCCTAACGATATGTTTATGATCTTCTCTTATTGGAACCAATACCATATCCTAATCGTGTATAGAATTCGAGAGCTTCGGAGAATCACAATACTTAGTTAGTATAGTCACCGAATTATGTCTTAGGTTGATAGATTTCTGGAGAAGTTTGTGAGTTGATGCTTCACCGGATGAATGTATCAGAAATGTTTGAATATGGATTTCGGATTATGAACCACATAACCTTTTTTGTCTGAATTATGATAGAGCTTACCAAGACGAATACCAAATAATTCCCCTCCACTTTATTACCCTTTAGTTGTTCAAGTTTTACAGGGGGTTGCACGTGGGATAAACATGTGCATTAGACACGAGCAAATTATTTCAAAGGAAAATATTGATTGCAAAATTCTGAGCCTTGAATTTCAAACATTGCGCCGAAAATCATCAGACGCAATAATTTTATACGCGTTTTAAACATTCGAAACCGCACTCACCAGTGTTTCATGTCTATATTCAATTTACCAGTACCATTGAAAAAGTAGAGCATTTCTCCAGACTTAAAGAAGTTTTCTCTTATGACCAATAATTGCAAAGGCATTCATGACCCGCTTACATTATATAGTCGGTATATGTTGCCTTTGATCAATCAACGGTTAACTATACATCATCGTTTTGGCCTCCAATTTTCAGATGCCATTGGTTTGCGTCGCCGTGATCTCGCAAGTAGCATTTTCTGATGTATCCCGGGAGGAGGATTATGAATAACCGTTTTAAGGTGATCACAACTATCAAAACCCGAAACCCAAGATTAAAACTTTTATCCCAGGACTAAAGAATAGTACAAGATTAGAATTGGAAAGAACTCACGATTGTCGAGCTGGCCTTTCTTCGTTAAATGAAATATTTGAACCCAAAAATTGCAATCAGTCCCTTAACGAGATATTGCATAAGTAAGATGGAAGGGCAATGGGCAACGTAGACTATATGTAAGTATCTGGTCGATTAATATTGAAATATAGTCTTTTATTTCGGTTTTCAATATTAATGTTCAAACAGAACGGAGAATCTTGTTACAGTGACATGTCTTAATGATCTTGGAACCGTAAAAATAGCGAATGAAGATAAATGATGTATAAATAGTATTTCAAATAGCCCACGGTTCAACACATAGACACTTGCTCAAAAACACCCGACAGTGATTTTTCTCGACCGGGAATCGAACCCAAGGCCTTGGAAATAAAGAGCGAATATTCTCTGAGGTGATCACGAGGGTGACTACTTGGGTGGAGATTTAAGAAAAATCGATTACTTGAAGTTGCTACAATTAATTCATTGTTCTTGATATTATGAAGGGTTGTGCTTATCAAATCACTTTGTACATCAAAAAAAGTACTGACTTAAATCGGTATGATTAAAATCACTCCTACATGGTCGAGAGAATTCAAATTTATATGCTCTGAAATGTATAGAGCCGTGTAAAGAATATACATGTGGGATCATTTCCTTACTAAGAGGTGGAGTATAATAGTAGTGTAATGATAAGTTATATACAGTCTTAAAACACAGCCCAACCATAACGATCCCTTTCATTCCTAATGAGATTATAACTATTAATAGCCAGAAATATGTTAGCTGATGATTGGCCACACGAGTTTGTAAGGTAATAATAGACATGGCGTGGGACAACACCTATACAGTTATACTAAATATAACTGGTAAAACGTTTGAGAGAACGAGAAATAATTGTATGGCAAGATATTTCGACGACGTTCGTTATAGCGTGTGCATGGGCGCTATAATCAACAGCCTCATATTTAAATATCAAATTAAATGGCAATTTTTAATTTAAATACCACACCTCCTCATACACATGACGATTAAATCTAACTTTTATTCACAATTATTTGGTTCAACATATGCTAAACAGATCCCGTATGTATAAAATTTAAAACCTACATCAAATTTTGAAGAAAATAAATTCTTAATACTCCCACACACGTATAGATACGAACCGAGACGAAAAAAAAATTATACAATAAATCATCGATTAAATAAATTATTCAAACCAATTTTGTTCTATTAAAAGTGATCACGAAGAAAACTGTCAAAGAACAGAAAATGTAAGCAATGAAAAACCCTCAAATTAGTTTCTTTTTCCTTGAATTTTCCATACATAAGAAAAATAAACTTCCTCGACTTATAGTCTGCACAGTAAGCACATTTTTGAGCTTTCCATGGAAAATCAATCGTGAATCAATTTAAAAGATTTTTGTATTGTACAAAATTAGAAAAGAAAACTGATAAAAACTTAAAAAGTTGCAAACAAAACTGGAATAAAATTATACGAGTAGTGAAGCAGGAAAAGTTTAAGTTATATAATTTTGAAAAAGTCACGTTTTTCAACACAGTATTTAAGTTGAGAATCATAAAAAAAATATAGTTTGTTTTTTGCTATTCGAAATTTATCTTTGTCGTAACTTGGTGGGATGAAAGCTTTTATGTCGGTTACAGTGGGTATATCAACCTATACACAGTATACAGTAACTTAAGACAAAAACCTTTCACTATTCAAAACATATAATTACGTATAGTATGATGTGCAAAAATGTGGTTTGTATAAAGCTCACGATCAAAGCTTCCTAATCTCTATAATTTTCGGTTTTTTTTGGTTATCAAACTTAAAAGCGCCCCAGTGAAAGACAAAATGTACAAAACAATAGGCTTCGAATGTGCATATATAGTCTCACCGAAAACAGGATGTGTATACAAAATATATAAAAATAAGTAAAAAGCTCACTGGTGGAATTATACTAAATGCCAATGGAGAAGTATATAGGTATAGGGATAAAGAGGAACAGTTTTTTTGCACATAAAATTTATTGAGCAGCAACAAAAAATATAAAAAACGAAAGCTGAAATATGGAGCAAAAATAAAAATGATAAGAATTTTAATGAGATCACCTGGAATAATATATAATTTTTCGTAGAGCTTTTAAGGTTGGCAGGTTTTCTTTTTATGTTGTTTGAAATATATTTATTGTTTAGAAGAAATTTTTTATATTTAATGAGGTATGAATATGAGTTATAGTCGTCGCGCATACACGCTTTAACGACTTTTTAGATAGTGTGTGAGAAATCCGGTCCAGATTTTATTATATCAGTGAGTGTTTAAGATAATCCAATGTGGCCTTATTTTTACACAAATTCCATTATTGATGTGTATATGTAACACGATTTACTAGTGCAATGGAGAATTTGGGAGTATTCTTTAATTCAAGGAATATTGAGCTTTTAAATGTCCCCAAGTCGTTTGACAAAATATTTTAATTTTATTATTGAACCTCAACGAAAGTTTTATAACGTGACAAATTTTTAGGGTTATTGAATACCTTAAAGGGCAATGAGTCTACTAATTCACTTTGATTAAGTGTCACGTATATGCATACACCAATTACTCTGAGAAAAATACTGAAAAGTCGTAGTATTGGGATTCCGATTAGTTTCAACTAGTAAGTAGGATCGGATGGATGAACAACTTTGAACGTTTTGACTTAATTGAAATCATATTACTTAACAAGCCAAAAGAGTAATTTGTGATACAATAAATTAAGGATTCATATAGCTAATAAGTGCATTAGTCCATAAGTCAATTTTTTAGACACGAAACCATTTCTGAACGGTATAAAAAATCAAACACTTGTCCACCATTATCACTTTAAAACTTCAAGGTGAGTTACAGCTGACTTAACAAGCTAACTTTTCCCGATAAACTAAGGTGTGATACATGAATGATATTAAAGTATTCTAGTATACTGAGCACATGATTAGAGCATAAAGGGAAAGAAAGCTTTAGGTACGAAAAATCACAATTAATATCGACGAGTTTCCAAGCTGATATTCTTAACCCGTGGGCAAACTGCGGGATCAGTACAAATATTGGGAAACCAAATTCAGAAAGAGTGTGAAAATGCACAGTGCAAATGTCAAAGGAGAAATTTGAACTAATTGGTCTTCATTGCAAAATTCGAAAATTCGGACAAATCCTTTATATATATATGTCGAAAACTATCTGCAAGGAACTATTTCAATTCAATGGCTAAAATGTCCACACTGCTATTTTTGACTAAATAAACTGCTCCGGTTCAGTATTTAACACTAGATCAACAATTGAATTTTGTACTAAGGTACTTAAAAGCATATATACAACGTTTTTTACGATTTCGAAATAAAAAGCCATATGGGGGAGAAAATTACCAACCGATGTTTTAGTATTGAAAGGCTTCTTTGTAAATTCAACTTACTAGCCAATAGGAGTTAACATAAGTCAGTGCTGCTAATATCCAATCGGGATTAGAGTTAACTATATGCATCTAGTGCAGCATATTCATTAAATCTAGTGGGCTGGGGCGTTAACAAGTCGGGACGTTATCGACCTCAAGTCGTGACAAATTCTATTAAATTAGAAGAAATGTGCTATAAATTCCTTTGCAATACTGGATGAGAGATACATGCTATGTCGACAGCGGTTATTTAGAAATCATTTGTATCTATTACTGAAGAACAATCACTGAATGAAGATACTAATAGAGAGGCCATTAATATTTAAAAAAAGGTAAAGTTCGATAATAGTATGGAATAGTAGCTAATATTTATAAATTAAGTCAAGCTTTTAGTAACGAGAAAGTGAACTTGGAAACATATGCAGATTTATATATGAATTTCTAGCCTACCAAAACTTCGTATACTTTGCGAAATTATTTGACAAATATGAAGCAATTTCTAAATAAATAATTAATTACAAGGTAACTGAAACTTTCAAGCTTACAAGTTATTTCCAATGTTGTCAACAACTAATTGAGGCCGACCCAAAAACTGAGCGTCAACCGTCTCCCCTCTAAATCATGCCGAGCTTTATAAAACAATTGACGAAGACAATATTGACGGTATAAATATTTACTTATAGAAATTACTGACATTAAAGCTGAGTTCATACTTCGATTTCTTCGTTCATTCATTCATTCATTTGTCCGGCAATAACGTTTTAGCGATTCATTCTCTCAGAACAATTCTCAGAACGATTTTGTCACTAACTAAAATAAATTGATCCCTTCGACACGCACGTACACATTACATATATGTATTTTGATTCCGAATAGCATGGTTTTATTTGCTTCCTTTTCATTTTGATGTCATTTCGTCTATTTTACTAGTTCGTTCAGACAAAAAGTTAAAGTTAAACTATCTCTTGTGACAAAAGGTTCGAACAAATAATTGTCATTTTGGAGTACTACGATTGAGCGAAAAAATTGTTTGGATGAATTAATGAACGAAGCAATTGTAGTATGAATTCAGCTTCCATGAAATAAAATAAAATAAGAAAAAATAAAATTTTAACGAAAATTGTTATTTTTTTTTTTTTTGACACATGAGCCATGAAAACTTAAAAAAAAATAATACTGTGCGAATGCAAAACTAGAAAAGCAGGCTGTTTTTTGTTCGATTTTTTTTCCTTATTTTTTCCGCCAATTTTATCGCACAATTATTTTTTGTTAAGTGACAAATAAATTTAACGAAGAATTTTTATTTTTTTTTATGTTCTGCTTGGGTGAAAGTAAGCAAAGCCTATTTATCGCAGTTTTATTTTTTCTTATTTCTATTTTTTATTATTTCTTATTTTTTCTATAGTTGCCACTTAACGGTTCTCCAGCTGAACATGCATTTTCACAGTTGAAAAACTTTAAACTTCTGTATTTTTTAACAATCTTAATCTGGTTCTGAGCACATTCTCTGCTTTGAAATGATTTTCAAAATTAAACTTGTTTACAAATATCAATGTCATCTGCTGCATCTTATGTAAGGATCACGTCTGTATATTACACGGTTGTTTACACGTAAAAGTCCATTAGTTTACGTAAGCTTATTTTTCACATAAGCGTTTTCGATTATGCATGTGAGTGGCTCTATTTCAAAGGATATTTCTTCAATCATACGGTTGCAAATTGGATTATAATTACTGGTATGATTGTGCCAATAGCTCATTAAAAACACCAGTTCAAAAAAATGTGTGAATCCAATTGGGGACCTTACCATCAATATGGGCTACCAAATTCAACAAACGCTATTACTGCCCCTATTAAATAAAACCAATTCGTGTTAACGATCAAACCGAACTCTGACAAATTTTTACAAATTGTATCAAGATGTGTTATCATTGTTCAAAATGAATGTCAGACCAAATGTCATTTTATAAAACTCGAGCAACCTAAGAACGTGTTATAATTGTCATTTTTAGAATGTCATTTGGCATTGCTGGGAATAAATGCTTGTTCTAAATCTAATGACGTATATATTTTGTTACCGGCTGGTTGATAATCTATGATTAAGAAATTATTACGTCATTAAATGCCTGTACCTCTCAAATGCACTGAACAGTTCCAGTTACAGATTGGAATGTGTTGATTCACAAGAAATTATATATTCAGGGAATAGTGTGTTTACCTCTGGTGGGGGCTTAGATCACTATTTCTAAATAGATAAGATATTATGAATTAAAGTAATTAGCTTGAGCTACAGATGAGGCCGAGCTAATTATATTAACTGAAAGACCAATTAGGTTGGTGTTTTAATCGTTTCTATCTTTAATTTTATAAATTTTACGGTTTATAAATCAAATTTTTTATAGTAGTGCTAAAGTTCTATAAATGCCTTTTAAAAATTTGTAGTTGTTATTAAATTAAGCCGTATTACCGACTGTTGAGCTTGTCTCAACTTATTCCTGGGTTAGTTTTTCTTAGGGCGGTTATTATATGGTGATTGTTTATTTGGTCTCTCAAACCAAGCTTCATACTCACTGGCTTCACGTTAAGTAAGAATCCCGAACATGTCCCCCAATATGATACCTATTGAATCTTCAAGACCTCGTTTTATGAGGTGTTTTTCCTTGTTACTACCTCAGTAGCAATTCATTATCAGCAGACAGATTCCTGAATATACAATTAAGTTGTTCTAGAATGTTGCAATGACAGCCGGACAGCAGCTTGTACTTCATTGTAAGCCATCTTATATTTAGTTTTTGATTTCCTCCCAGTAGCTGTTCATGTTGTATTGAATTGTCAGCGTCCCGCCAAATCAATTATTTTTACTTACCTATAGTTTTTCAAAATATATACCTGTAGGTTGGTTGAATGGTTTGATCTCAATGTTACTGTTCACAAGTCTACATAGGCAGCACACTGAGAGAATAGCCATGTCTGGGTAATTCATCTGGCCTGTGGTTTTGACTCGGTGGTGAGGTTGCTGTCTACCAATGGCTTGTTCTCGATGGAAGTTGTAGTAGCCCTTCTTGAATCAGTCGCATTGATACAATTGAATAGTTTGGTTACTGGCCGTTTGAACGTGGCACCTTACATTTGACACGATTAGTACTAGATAATCTTTCCCAGCATTGGTGTCAATAACTTGTCTTAGCTTCTATCGTGTAGCAGGTAGTTGGTCGTCTTTTAATAATACCAGATTATTTGTTGTTTTTGATTTGGCTGGGTGGCTTTCTATTTACTGCGCTGTTGAAGTTCGTGAAGATATTTTGAAGACCATCGGTTCCAAAAAACTTGCACCTTGTTTTTAGGCCCATGTTATTAATTATCGCCTATGGCATGGTCTTAAGCGAATTCCCAATCAAAAAATGTCCTAGTGTTAGCACTGTTGTATCAGATGTATCGTTTATAAGTGGTATCAGTGGTCGAGAATCAAGGACGGCTTTGATTTGCGTGGTATTTAACTCTTCGAATGTTAGAGTTGATTCTCCTATCACTCTCTTAAATGATGTTTTACGAATTTTATTCTTGCTTCCCACATTCCACCAAAGTGTGGAGTGTGTGGAGGAATAAAGTGCCAGGTTATCCCATCATTAGCTAATAGGGCTGCTATGTCGTGAGGTAATGTTGCCAAAGCTGTCTTTTTCAATACAGGATTTGCATCAGTAAAAAGGTTTCATTGTCTACGAATATATCTGTACAAAGACCGCGCCTGGAGATAATCCTTTTGTATGCTGCTATAAATGCCTCTGTTGTGAGACTGCTCACTAACTCAATATGGGTGGCTTTTGTTACTGTGCATACGAAAAGTGTATCCCTTGTAAGATTTGTTGCCTCTACCTTTAGTAGTTCTAAGTTGAACAGGGCCTTAGTCAATTCCCGTTTTAGAGAACGGTCTTTCCGGCCTTATTGTTGATGATGGTAAACTGCCCATTAGTTGTTCCATGTTCTTTTTGCCGAAAGCATATTACATGTCTACGTATCACTTGTGTTACGGCTCGCTAGCCATCAATGATCCAAAATTTTTGCCTCAGAATTGCCATTCTAAATTGAACGCCACTTTGTTATGGTTTTATGAATATCCTTAATATCCGCTGCGTAATTATGTTATTTTTATTCAGGATTATAGGTTGTTTGCTGGCGATTGGCAGATTAGAGTTTTGAATATCACACCATAGCAGGCCATTGTCATCCAGAAATGGGTTAAGTGAGGATAGCTTACTGTTTTTGTCTAACAAGTTTCTTATATGTGAAATAAGTTTATGTTAAATAAGCAATAACAAGTCACTTATATTTAACATGAGTTTATTCGACAACAACCCGTCACATACATGTGATATGAGTCTTTGAATGTTCATACGTCACGTATATATGCGACATAAGTCTTAAGTGTATGTACAATACATGCGACACATTTGTGTGACATAAGTCTACGAATGGTGTTTTGTCATGTTTGCGCGGCCTGAGTCTCTATAGTTTCTATAGTATATGCGACACATGTAAGTGATATATGTCTTTGGAATACTGTAATGGAATTATAAATTACAATTGAAGTCATACATTTTGTGGTTATGTTATATTTAAATTTTATTGTAAACATCAAAAAGCGTAATTAAAGAGACTTTAACAAATTTAATAAATCATAATAAATAAAAAATAAAAAGTTTGAAAATTTATTCAGTGTGCCAAATTCTAAAACATGGATATGCACACAAGCCAATCTCCTCGCCTTCATTGGATTTACACACCCAACAAACGTTTTAGGTCGCAGGCCTCCTACCACTTTTGCCACATTGGCGACATAACTTGCAACTATTTACCACTTTTGGGAAATGTTCCATTGTTGGATTATTTCCCACAATTGGATGTCCCATAATTGAACTAGAATTAGATTTCTGGGCTGGAGATTGTCCTAAATAACACACAAATCCAACTAAATCGACTAACAGAAAAACGAAATTCTATCGTTTTACTTTTATTCAAATATCAAAATATATCGATAACGAAAACTCATATTCACAAACCGGCACAAATACGTGGAACATACTATTGAAACTATCGCGCGAAGCTTAACCTTTTAACACAAACCACAACAAAGTTGTAGCATTTTACGTCACATATTTGTGACATGATTTGTTTTTATAACTATAGCATGTCACATATATGTGAGATTGAGTAGCGAACGTGTTAAGTTATAGTATTACCGACTGTTGAGCTTGTCTTAACATGTACATTAGTGGATTACATGCGCTAACTATACTTAGCTTTCATAGTCCTGGACCCAACATTCTCGGAGAATAGTATTTGGCAACAATAGCTATATGTGTAACCGAAGGAGTTTAACTCGTGGATCACGAGTTTTTAATCGATGTATGAAAGTTTGCCAGAAGGTCGAAAATCGATACACTGTCAAAATTGTATCACTGCAATTAGGTGCAGGTACGGTTGAAGCTTATTTCAGCACAGCGCTACCGAAATGAAATTTTGTACATTTTCTATTATATTTCAAATATAAAGCAAATCAATAATTAATTGTAAGGTAAATGATAAAATTTTTCCACTCAAAAGCACTCTATAATTAAAGTATAGGAGTACAATAATGAGGAAACAAACTTGTCATTCCAAAAGAAAATGTGCATCTCATGAAGTAGAATTTTCTTTTATCAAATTAATTTTCTATCACTCTATTTGTTCTATTTCAAAAACATTGTTGTGAAAATGCAACAATGAAAATGCAGTTTTACAGCTTCCTTCTTCTGAACAGTAGCAGACGACTGTATATAGTTGCTATTTAAATATTGACTTTTATCGTTTATAAAATCTACAATAAATTTTCGTTCTATTTGTTGTTAAACAATAAAATGAATAATAAAAATTGTAGTTTTGAACAAACTATTAGATTTTGTGGACACAATCTTGGTAATATTGGTGTAATCTGTTTTGGTTTCGTGCAACGAAATCCGATAAAGTTACTTGGTGTTAAATGTCAAGCGCACGCCAATGTTTAAATCTATAAACAAATTAAGCAACAACAAATCGAGTCCGACCACAACGATATTTATGGTCCAGTTTGTGCTCGAAAAATAGTTTCAACACTTCACATATAGCGTAAAAGCTCGACAGTATGTTTTGTACTGTATGTGTATATAGAGATGAAGTTATTCGAGAGGAAAATTTGTTTAAATTTAAACCATGTGCGATGTCCATATGCATGCAAAAAAATAGTTTTAAAAAAATTATAAATATTTTAAGGACCTACCTCTATGTTGGGTTTTTCGGTATTTTGTGTGTTATTATTATCCGCATGTATCCCTGTGGTGTTGGAAAATATTAAAATATTTATAAAATAATGTTATCCCTTTTGAATACGATAAGGATTTGCTGTAGTTTATGTTTATGTTAAACTTTAAAGGTTTGAAACATTATTATTTTTTTTTTGGTTGGGTTTGGTTTCGGTATGGCAACGAACCAACGAACAAAAATAGATACTTATGGTATATAGTACAAAAAGGGTTTTTTGGTAAACGTGGGAAAATCCACTTTAATTACGTTACTTTGACAGGTGTGAGATTGCTCTTCATGCTGGTTATTTTTTGTTTAAATTTTTAATTTTAATCATTTTTATATACACTGTACGGCTGCTGTATTGAAACTTAAGGCGAAATGAAGTAGTTTATTCCTCTGTAGAACCATATAAAGTTGGTTAACAAATCAAGATCTAAATTTAAGTATAAATTTAACATAAACTGAGAATAAATTATCTGTCTCAACCAAATAATAATGGTTCTTCTCTTAGCATGAGTTTTACCAGCAATGATCGATGTAAGGTTATAAAGCACTGACGTAGTTGATCTCCAACAGAAGTTTATTTACTAACCAGTCCAATCTCATTTTAATCTAAGCAAATGCTAAACTTATATTTTCTAGATTTTTTGATGCCTTCACGGCCATCAACTGTTGGAACCATGTTGACATGTACATTTAATATGACAACAATGAGGGATTCAATGTCCTTTTTATCATTGAACACCACTAGTGTTTAGTGTTGATGGTACAGATACCGATAAAAATTTATTAAATCATGATTCAATGATTTGATTTCGTCATTCAATACGTATAAGTCTTGATCTACAGGCATAAAGCATACGTCCACTGGCCCCACCCACAAATTTGAAAAGAGAAGGATAAATTCGTGACTTTACATATTCTTAGCTTCTTATAAAAGTGTCTTTTGAAAGGACGATATTAATAAGTGACATTTTAAAATAAATGAAGCACAACAGATGGAAGACAGATGGAAGATGCCATTCTTTGGGAAATATTGAATCCGGCGATGGCGCGATACTTATTATTCTTATTTTATCTGAACGACTATATTGCTTTTGCCGTTCAAGTGATTTGGAAAACGAAAGTGGAAATTTCTTATACAGATAAAGCGGAAAGCCCGATTAGGCTCTGGTGCTGATCTCATCTTAGCTAATAATCCGAATACGAAATGTCCGATAGTTGTACTACTATAGTAGTATTAACAACAACAGATGAAAATATTAAAGAGAAAGATATCTGACTGTAACAAATATATCAGAATTAATGAGATTTTGCCATTACCTATAGCAGAGCTTCCATCTCCATTTTTAAAAAACAAAACATGTAGCTCCAAGAAACAAGATTAAAATAATAAATTATTTAGATTCTGTTTGACTATTTTGAAGCTATCCACCAATACCAATAACCCAGTGCCTAAACCTACAGTAGTAAAGAATTGGAGGCGCACTAAGACAATTTGAATCTCAAAACATTACCGTTTTGGAAAAGAAAATCTTTTATAATAACACATATCCCTTTATGCCCATCCTGCTTATAACTCTACATTGAGATCATTATGACAAGACATAATGGCATGCAAATGTTTTTTTGTGTCCGTCGTCACTAAGGATCAACAGGGGGTCAAAGATGTGTTCATTCAACTGTCATATGCTTTAACCACTGCACCATATGGGCAAATGCATAATATAAATTGAACATTTTTCAAAATCTGCCAATATAGATGTCACCATCCGATAAAAAATCTCAAATCTCAAAATCTCAAATCTTTTGGAGGTCTGAATCAAGGTTAGACTTATACTTAGGCAAGTATGGCTGACATGTAATACCAAGTAAAGGCACTATCATTAGTCAATCAGAAATAAGTGATAAGACTGACAAAATGCAAATATTATTTTAGGTGATTACAGGTGAAGTGTACAAAGTGACTTCATTAGTGTTTGAGCAATTGCAATTTATGATTCTTACCTTGCAAAGGTTTCGTATTCAATTATCATCGCTTATCAAAAAATTATGACTTGTCACAACATATTGCATATGTGTGTGAAAGGCGTTCCTTGGAGACTGCCCTTGTAAAAAATTAATACATCAAGGTTTAAAAAATCTTTTCATGCTGGCATATTGTACTGGCATTGACGATGGTTCGGCCCATGAATCCTGTACTCCAACAGGAGGTCAAAGATATGTTCATTCACACCACCAGATCCTGTTGGGATTGAAACCCCGTACCCGCCGCTCCATCATTAATCACTACCCCATTTGGTCAACGCTTTTCATCTCGTAAACAATACTACAGTATAGAATAAAGTTTTAATACGTTCCATACGATAACGGACAATGGCAAGATTCATTTCACATTCCATTCATAGCCATTCACTATCATTCATGCAGAAATATGATACAATCTAATGATTTTCTACACAATTGAACAATCTTAACCCACTAAATCTATTTCAATTATATAGTTTTAATTACAGTTCCAACACCAAACAACGTCTGTTACATTCAATTCAACTGATATAGTATGGCGCCACCAATAATCGAATACATATACGAGTAGCGTTTCTTATATCATAAAGACGTGTAGATATCGTCTTGAATAACACAGTATTTCAACAGCAATATTATATGTTCCTCATTATTTTCAAACTTTATCTTTTTATGTGAAAAAACCGACATAAAGCGCCAGATAAAAGAGTTTAATCTGAGCCTAATTTATTGTCTGTTTTAAACGAATTATCCTAGATTAGACTTTTATGTGTTCGTTTCGAATTTAACATGGTTTCTACTTCATATTTGGTTCTATTCCCAAAAAACTAATTAATTTTTTTTAGTGATGTTATGTAGCTGTGTGCTTATGTCTATACACACACAAGATATATAGAGGATTGTGGTTTGTACACACAAAAAACGGATTTCACTAATCGAAAAGAGATAAAGACTGGGGTATATTTTGTATTGATTTATATTTGACGAGGTTTAAACGTATTTATCCAGTTTAATCTGATTGCACCACAGTATTTCCAGTCTCCAAACAATATATCGACACTAAGCTGACGGGGTTAGCAAGTTGTTTTATGCACTAAGCCAATAATCGGAAAAATGTATCCCTATAATAAATAAACCATAATAGCAATACTGCAGGATAGCCCCCCTCCTTAATTTATATTTAAGAAAATTTATACTGTCATCAGTCAAAAAACAATTCTTATGTATATAATTTGGGATTAAAAGCTTCTAACTAGAAAATATTTTTTCCATTTTATTATTATTATTTCCCTCATCATCCATAAAGCACACAATAAACAAGAATTTCATATATAAACAAACGTCTCGAGATATAATATCTCTTTCTCGTGTTGAGAAATCCGGCAGCAAAATTTAATAAACAAAAAAAATTTTAAGGAATTTAAATTAAAACAAAATATAACTTTTTTGTTTTGATTTAAAATTAAGAAAATTAATTTAATATCAGAACAAACATAGCACAATTAAAATTTATTGTTGTCACAATTTTCCAGAGCGAGACCGAAATATAGAAACTATCAATTAATCTCAATTTTTTCCTTAAATGTAGGGTGGTTTGTGTACTTACGAGATAAAATATTAAAATCATTGTCGCTTACCTGAAAAGAAAATAAGATTTTTTTAATATATGTGTGAAGAATATGTATTTGCAGTGAGTTTACAATCCCTAAGGATAAAAATAAATCAAGGTTCTAGAAATTAAACGTAACATCTTACAACAATCTTGTTGACACATTTAAACATCATGTTATATATATATAATATATATATATATATATATATATATATATATATATATATATATATATATATATATATATATATATATATATATATATATATATATCTGGGTTAGGAATGATTTGTTAAGTACAAATCGATGGGAGTTACCATATCCGCCATCCGCGCGGTGTAGTTTAGCAGTCGGTTATATTGGATCTTGAAGTGTTTGCATGATAAGATTTATCTTTACCATATTACACTTTAACCGAAACCTATTTACGGTGTTATTCTGGTTATTTGTAAATAATCGAATTAAATACTTCTCTCGTGGAATTTTAAGGCCAGCTGCCCTGAATCTACCGAATGTTTAACAATTCCGATTGAAAACCTTTAAGTGTAATGTTACTTGATCAGTATGGGTGAAGTAAAAAATTTTTCTACTAGAACAGTGGTCCATTGATGAGTACGTGAGCAGGCATACAGTCTGTCTCGAGAAAACCTGTTAAAAAGGACATCTATTCAAATGTTTGTTTAACCCAAACACTAAATCGTCTAAAGATTTATATTCTATCAGACAGCTAGGCAAGTTATTCAAACCGTATACATATTTTGAAATACATATCACTTTAGATCTAGGTGAATCGGTTCTATACAAAAAACAGAACACAGCTGTGTCTTAAGTAAACCAGAAGAAAAAGTTGAAGAGTAGTTTTGTTATATTTACATTCGTTATCGTTCTAGATGCTCCATTTTGGACTCGATCGAGTATTGCCAGATGCGTTTTCGATTCTCTTGCCCAATGTGAGTATTATATTTCAATCTGAATCCTACATAGGTCTAGTAGATTATTAGTGTTTCAGATGGTTACAACTCATAATGTCGTAAAACTCCAAGAAATTTAGCAGCACCAATCGCTACTGGTTTATTGTTCAATCCGAGACATTTTATTTCATAAAATCAAACCGAGAATTGTAGCATTACAGAGTGGACTCGGGCGAGCAAACTCAGTTACCACGCAGAATCGATTGGTGACACTCGACGTTTTTATCCGCCTTCTAAATCTTACCTTACCCAAATGCGAAGCTCACCTGTATAATAGCTAAAAATAAAATAGAACCTTACAAATGATCGCGATTGTCAGTATACGTATAATTCATGTTTTTTTTGTTCCATGTGACATATGCTGTGAGAGATCACGAGAGGCGCCCAAAGCAGCGAGAAGAATCGAAGGTCTCGATTCAGGCGTTAACCTTCAGCCAGTAAAGGCTAGATGGCGGAGGTTATATGCGAAACAAACAGTCGTTCGAGATTTTCGTAGTTCGCGAAATCTCGATCCGCTGAGTTGGATAGTTTTCGGTTCGCCAGCCAGGAGCAACAGAAAAGAAAAAGTAAGAAGAAAACGAGAAAGGTGGTGGCGGAACAAAAAAAACGAGCTTGCATTGGATGACGGTGGGATGAGTGATAACCGCTTCCAAACTTAAATCAAGACTTGTGAATAAAACTGTGTAAATATAATATACATAATATAAATATATGTATATTTGTAATGTTCATGGTGTTGTTTTGTTTTTCTTGTCCAATATGCAAAGTTTGCATTTCTTTTGTCGTCGAAGAGTTTTAAAGTGATGAAAGACTAAAACAAGTGGTGTGAAAATTTACAGTGATAACACTAAAAGAAATAACAAGCTTAATCGAAGTGTTAAAGTGATTGATATTTTTTATTGGTGTGATCATTCATAAACTGTGAACAATGTTTTTTTGGTTAAGGTGATCGTACAGTTAAAAATAAAAATAAGAATGAGCAACTTTGTATTAACTGGGTGAAATTCGGTGTCAACTGTGTTAAGAACGAGTGAAAAGTACATTCTCATTCCGTCACAGAACCGTTTGTCATCGTAGACACGTGCGGGATAGCGGCCACTTAGCTGCAGTGGACTACACAGCAGCGAAACAGGTGAATTTCCCGTGTATATCAAACTTCCCGCTTTTCCTTTCACTTTACTATCCGACCTTACGATTTCCCACTTTCCGTCATCGGATTGATTACCTACGAATTGCGTGGTGGTTTTTTTGTGGTATCAGCAGGTACCCCGTCCGAGTCCACTCGCTCATATACAGAGCAAAGCCGGACACACGTGCTGGTAGACCGATGCCCAACGGAATTTTATTATTTTTTGTTGTTGTCTACCCAAGCTACACACGAGAGCACGTTACAGAATTACAAATGGGCGTATCCAGCACGTTGAGATCTACTTATTAGATATTCTACAATGTCTTAATTTAGTGTACTGGATGTATAATCTTTATTTTATTTTGTTTTTAGGTCTTAACTAAGCTGTCAGTCAAAGTTGTTATATAAAACACATATTATTCTTTTATACATATTATTTCCGCATTTATTTATGTCCATTGCGAATTTAAGGCTAGTACTCAGATCAAAGTGAAATGAAATTTTACCGCGGTCTCCAAAAATTTATTTATTTTCACGTGCAATAGAAATGAATTGTTTTTGGAGAATTTTGGTGTTTGACATTTCACAGCAAGTTATCATAGAAAAACAAATCACAAATTATTCGAAATATAACAAAATATAATCACAAAGCTGTATCACATCTTTTAAGAATACATCAGAAACGTAAATGTCGAAATTGCACGTGAAAAAAAGGTTAGGATCATTATCTTTGCATGAAACTAATTTGTAGAGTTTATGCGCGACATCTATGATGCATTGAGAAAACTATAGTTTTTTCGCTGATGAACTGAGTACTGCCTAGCGAAAACAGAAATGAAATTTTTCATTTCTGAGTTCACTTTGGTCAAATCGTATAGAAATTTCACGCGAAATCGATCTGCCCAATATGCAAGCTCGACGAAATTCCATGTGAATTTTAGTGTGAAAAACATAATGTTTCTATGGAAAGAAACATAAAATGTACACGGAAAAGAGTACTACTCGCCAAAGAAAAGTGTCTCAAAAATTCCGGTCGGGGTGTGTGCCCGAACTAAAATGTAAGAAAATCATCACACTAAATAGTGAGATTTTCTACTTTTTTTTAGTCAGATATTGTGCGTGCAGTACATTGGGATGTGAGATATCTACTTTTTTTTAGTAAGATCTCAACTTTCTGGATATGCCCAATATGTCAGTTATAGCAAACCTGGATTTATCAACCAGAAAATATAGTGAATAGACCAGAAAAAACCAGAATGTGCTGTCGCTTAAAATGATACGAAATATATGATAATCACTTGGATTTTAGGACACAAAAGAAATTCTCAAGACCTAAGATTTAAAAAAACGTGAAGGTCAACTGCCTTCAATTTGGCCAACAAGTACTTGTGCCACACACGATCAAATGCCTTCGATATATCAAGCACAACAGTAAATAGTTCATCAAATTGTTGAATGAAGTATGTTCAGTGGCGACATTAAGGCAAAAACCATACTGACGATGAGATATTCGACCTTTCCAAGATTTCATCAACTGGAAATTGATAATGGTCTCAAGTAATTTTGAGAGCATCTAGACACTTGTAATAAAACGGAGTTCATATTTGTTCCTTGTTTGCTGTAGAGTTATAGCAATTTTCCAATTGAGGTAGAAAATGAAAAGATATTGAGCCATGATATAAACATGACAGGAGCTTGGACAATGATTTACAATATTTCAGAACAATTGGAGAAATACCATGCATGAACTTTAGCGGAAAATTCATCTAACGAATGGAATAAATGAACTGATAAAAAAAATGTAATATTGTATTCAACAGGTCAGATTTAAGTACTTTTATATCAAACAGTATAGTATAATTTCTTTTGTGAACCTGAAAAGAGTTGCTAACTTGCGATTTTTGAGGCATGTTTTTCACACTAGAGTTCTATCGAATTAGATTTTCAATAATTTTTTTCTAGCATCTTGGACTCAAACTGAGATCAGTGCTATCATTAAAATAGTCACGAAAAGTGAGAAGTTAACCATGCAACAATTTTTAGACAGATTTTTTAGACTGTTCAAACCCAAGAAACATTAAACAAATTTTTTTGAGATCGTTCACTATCTTTTAGAATTGTTTAATATATTTCGTTATGGTCTACAATCCGTAATGAGGCAAGACATGATTGGAGAATTGACAATAATAATTACTAAGGTTGTGAGCTTTTCAACCGAGTAAGAATATGAAAAGCTATCTTTAGAAGTGATCCAAAATCAACTCGAACTTCAATGCAATATGGTTCTGAAAAGACGAAAATTTGAAGTTTTCCGAGTGTATCATCCACATTGAGGCCTTATATGGCTTACTTATACTGGTAATGGTCCGATTTGCTTCCACATCAATAATATCAGATATTGAGTTTGGTTTCTATATGGAACCAGTGGATATACTAGTAGCCTAAAATTACTATAGAGCACTAATTTTTGACCATCTGAATATAGTATATAGACGACTAATGTCATCCTATAGATGGAAGAATGATAATGGATCAACCAGAGTTCTTCTTGACAACGAAATTTAATGCTTTTCGATGTAACACATATGTGTTTGTCATTGACCTGCAATTTGAAATTAAGAGAGTTAAGCGCGTTACATGTTTTTTCACGAGGCTCGATGAGGTCGTGGTTACGAGAATAGATACTAGACTGTTTATTAATTAATAAAATTTACAATTTCAACATACTTTATTTTGATTGAGTACCAATATTTCGAAAGTTCTGGAAAAATCCGATGCAAGATGAAAATGATAAATACATTTCTATATAAAGAATAATGCTAAAACTTTTTATTAAGTAATCAAATACAGTTTAGATACAGTCTAAAAAGCACAGATGTTAAGAAGTAAGAAAATTTAAAACAGATTACATATCTCGATAAGCAAATGTCTTAATTTGAAGCGCTTATATATGTAGGTAATTGCAAAATCATTGTGAAACAACTAACAGTGACCTGCTGCTAAATTATTATAAGACGATTTCGCATTAAAGTTCTCAGCTCGTACTAAAGACTATATTTGTATACAACACCCCATTAAGATATATAATTTTATTATTTAACTACTATAATAAAGTTAAATTATATGTCTACACACATTAAGCCGAACACAAAGAATTCGACAGACAAGACGTTTGTATATATGTACATATAATATAATAATCACCTTAAATAACAAAAGCCCTCCTACAGCTCGGATCAGTCAATATGAATATAATTGCTCAACAAATTCTTTTTTGTATCAACCACACATGGTTCTGTGTACAAGAAAAAATTAATTGCTTCGCAACAAACATATATATATGTACATACACACCCCCCCTCAATTATATTCCCTTATTATGTAATTTCATAAATTTATGAGCATATACAAGGATACATATACCAGAACTGAATTCAGATGAAGGAAGTAAAAAAATTGTTTTGAACATAATTGATTTTATCCTTTCGTTTCTGTTGTTGTTTTGTCATGTGTGTGACACAATTTTCCTGTATACCCCAAACCCCAATTCCATTGTTCGAAAGGAGGTTATATAAGGAAAAACATTTTTTGTATGTATGTGTGAGTGTGTGTGTGTGTTGAAAGGATAATTATTATATCAAGGATTAATATTGGTATAACATAAAAAATTTATCTTAAAACGTTAAAGGTGTGCTATTAATTTACATCTCTTCCATTTTGATTCGAGCAGAAAAGTTAAATTTCCTTCCTCCTTTTTTTAGAGACTTTTAACGATAAGGTTAACATTAATTATACTATTGAGGGTAATTTATATATTTCGGTTTTAATTATAGATTTCTTTGTTGCTATATTTTTAATTGAAAAATGAAGAAAATTTTTGTCGATTTTCTTATTAACCCTTTTGGTAATTAGGAAATTCGATTTAGTGTTGCCCTCTTGATTATCGAAAATACAATGATGAATGAATACCATATATTTGACTTCTCTGCTTCGGTAGCAGAACCAATGATGACTTTGATCATTTATAACATAATCAAATTTTATGCAAAGTAACTGAACCCTTCCGCAGTGTAATAATTTTTTTTTTCGGCTGTGTATTGGCAAAATCAATTTCTTCCAAATTAATAAATTTGCCTGATTGAATCTTCACATTAAATTTGATGAATCATCATTTTCGATTTGTTATATGTTATTAAATCGTAACATATGTGTCTAATTCTCTTATTACCGTACACACACACATACACATGGAAAATGAGTTTTCTATTTTCTATAAGCTGCCGAAAATCCGATACCCCATAATAATATTTATTATAATAAAAAAAAAATTATATAGCTCAATCTGTTAATTATAAAAATTTATTTATCGAATTAGTGTTCTATCCCCAAAAATACAACAACAACAAGTGTAGCAGCTATAAATTATGACTTAATACCGAATTTGGCTGTGTAATTAAAAAAATTATTTGAATAAAAAAAAATAAATCCTATTAATTATGGTTCAAATTTTTTATTTGTAATAAAGCATAAGGAAAAAATAAGTCACTGGTACAAATACAGTGGAAACTCGATTATCTGCACTCTGTATGAATTGGAACGGTTGCAAGCGTCATAAAATTGATATAATATCGCAAAGGCACGATGTCGTAAACTTATAGCCGTAGCTTTTCGATATGGTCTTTGTCATCTACATGGTCCATGGTATCGTGGTAAGGGTTATAAACAGTGAGAGAAATGAATTGGTTGCATGTATACCTTGTTCCTTGTCACCATGTGTTATCGAAAACCACTCGACCATAACGTATCTTGCTTGCTGGCTTTGATATCCAGCTGCCTTATCTGATTTGGCGTTAGCATGTTTGTATATACTAATAGTCTCCCAAATACGAAGAGCCAGCGTTCCACAAGATCAAGCTCGAAGATCAATTATTTTTACATCCCACGCTCTATTGTCAGGGTATTTTAGATGCTGTCATGGTACTGATTCCAATAGTGAAAAAAAGTGCGCGGTCGTAGTAGCCGCTGCTTATATTCCAATGGACCACGATTTAGCGCCCTCTGTTGAAGATAAACGGCAGGTCATCTACTGCATGGGGGAAAGACTAAGCTCTGTCATAGGATTTGTTTTTAATGTACACCACATAGTATGGAGCAAACTGATATACAAATACAAGGGATCAGTATCTTTTTAAAAAAATTGATACTGAATACTTGAAAGAGGCTTACAGGGGAAGTACAATAACACAATTAGGGAAGAAGTCCTAGACATTCAATTTTCATCACATAGGCTTGTTGATTAGTAAGTGGCGGGTTTTTGATTTTGCTTTGTTGTCTGGAAACATGCATATCAAGTTTGACCTAGATATCATAAAAAAGCAGCCACATAAATCAGAGCTCTCAGATTAACGAACCTTTATAAGGTTTAATTCGGATGGGAAAAGCTGCATAATACTATCCATTCAGCATATAATAAATTGTCCTGTGAATAGCAGAAATTTTGATAGGATGTTTTTGGGGAATAGAGCACTGAAGAGTAGAGTCAATAAAAGGCAGTCCTCATGGAATACAACCACGAACTAAGAGGATCTAAGAAAACTACATATAAATGTTTCTGTGACATATCAATTATTAGTAAAGTAGTAGAGTAGAAACAGATTCTATTCATGTTCAGCTAGATTGGAGATGCGTCGATTGCCATTAAGACAGTGAAGGGATGTCAATAACAGGACGTTTTATCTCCTTTACTATGGTCCCTTGTGATTGTATAGCATTTATATGGATTCAGCAACCTTGTAATTTCCAATAAAATAATCATTGTGCTATTCAGTATAAGGACATAGTTGCCTTTCGTCTTGTATTGCACAACGATCCAATTTTTCAAAAAAGTTTAATATATAGAATCCTAGATCAGAAACCAACTTGAAAATCGATATATCACCATATTCTATGGTGAAATGTATGGGCCTGTCAAAAGCTTTATGGTGATAGTTGAGGATCGAAACCAAAGGATGTACTGGTCATATATTTAATCATTATCAGACCGATGGTGGACCACAAACATTTTAATCTGGAATTTCCTGATCAGGATGACTGGATCCGAGGAGGAACAACATTAGAACAGGGGTTAATGGTATATGGTATATAACGGATCAAAGATGGGTGGATCAACAAGGATATATGATTTTCAACTGACATCAGAATCGTTTGAGTTAAATTTTAATTTGGTTTCTAAACACCTCTCGCCATTTGTTAATGGTTTAATTCTGCCTAGGTTTGTTATAATCACCATATTCATTTTAAGAATTCGTTTTAAAAATCTTGAAAAGAAAGGAAATCTAAATAAAAACGTGTTTTTTTCACCATCGTACACACTTAAAAAAATTTACTCTATGTAATGCATGATGCTTTTCATATAGGTCCAGAGCAACACAAATTTTAAAAATAAAGGAGCTCTTGCATTCAAATACCATTAATATATGATCCATTGAAATGTAATGCATTGAAACCATTTAAATTTAATATAACATCTTAATTCTAAATTTAGCTTGATTTAGAAATTAATTAATGCAATATTATTAAAAAATAATGCATATTGCGTTACATTGACTATAATGTAATACATTAAAATTTAATATTTCTAACATTATATTTCTAATTCAGTCAACATTATTTTATAATATATGCTGCTATTTATTTAAAAATTGTTTTTCTATTAGAATACAATGCAACTAAGATTTACTAAATCTTTAATACAATTTAACATTATAAAGCAATACTGCTTGTAGTGTATAATTATAGTAAGATGCATTGAAATTTAGTACTTACTTTGATATTCCATACTAATTTAATTGATTTAATATTTCACCTAAATCTGAGTTGCATTAGAAATCAGATCAACTGGACTCTTATCAACAGTATAAACTTTGCAATAAGAAAGTAATAAATACAGTAAACACACATTTAGAATTTATATATAAAATTTATTAATATAAATATACATTTATCTTTAAAAATTAACTTACATACTTACAAATTTAAAATACATGGTTTTTAAATTTAATTAATATTAGATAATATATAGTGTTTATTATTATGGTTAGAAAAATACAGTTAATACGATTTCTTGAACTTTATTTCTGAATACCATATGTCATAGAAGTTGATTCATTTTGCGTACTACGAAATTTTTTCTAGATGCAAAATAAGATGATCTTTGATTAACGTACTGCAATGTCAAAACGGCAACCTTTTAGTCTGTGCGGACGTATTCTTAAACGTGTCAAATATACCAAATACGAGTACATCAGCATGAACCACACCTGAAACTTATTAAACATAATTATAATTAACTGATACAAACAACATTGAAATAAGATTCTTCTTTAAAGTATACGAAAAACCAAAATCTAATAGCCAACAAATAGGCTGCTAATTTTTAAAATGATGCTACTAATATAAGCTTTTACAATAAAAAAAGAATTCAAATTTTTTTAAAAGAATTGCATTACTTTTTAAATGAATATTGAATGAAAATGAACTATTCACTGTATACTCTTACATTTTGAACATTTCCAAAAATATCTAACACCTGGAATATTTTGAGGTTATAATTTTTTCTACACACCTTTTTGAAATGAAATCTTACTATTTTGAATCTAAAATTATCAAATTTTAAAAATATCAATATTTTTGGTTCTAAAAGTTAATCAGTTTTTAGAAGATGTTATAATTTGTAATGTACAAATGTTAACCTCTACTTTTCTAATTAATATAAAATTAAACGAAACTTACTTGCCATTAAAAAATCGTAATGCTCCTTCAATTTGTTCTTTTCTAATATAATGTACATATATTGGTTTGCACACCAAACTTTTATATTATAACATATTTATCAATGTAAACCAATTTAAACACTTTTATTTTAATTAAGTCACAACACATGTCACTACTCGTCTGTTCTTTACGATTATTCCTAATGAACTAAATAGTTTTTTGCTTAATCTATACGCATTGCTTTATCATATAGCAATATCGAGTCTATTAACGGGATCTTATATACACTGGTAGACAAAAAGTCCTACCATACCTTTAGTATAGTATAATTATAATATGATTACACAGCATGTAGCAAATATTTCATCCCACAGTGTAAACTTTAATATTCGAAGTTCCGTAAATTTTTGCTAATATGCATTCAACATTTTATCAATGTAAGCACTCTATTAAACTAACAGGGACCTTATATTAAAATGATTATTTTATAACAAGTTTGCTTTAGAGTATACAATTGATTTGCATTAAATAGGATTTGAAGCAAGAATTGCATTACATTTTTCATTAAGTTGCATTACAATATTATGTAATGGAAGATCTGTTTTACATTGTAGTTTAACATTGCATTGCATAGTCTTAATAGCAAGCATTGTATTAAAAAATCAAGCAACTTTTTTAACTGTGTAACTTCGAGTAGTCGTAAGTCGAACTACTTAACACTTTGCTCTACAAATTGTCATAATTAAACTAACGTAAAGCTACATAGTTGGGATGAAAATTTGTTAACACAGGTACATTTTGTTTCTTAAGACTCTACAGTTAATAAGTATACTTGTAGTTTGATTTTATAGGACTAGAGCCCTTTCCAAGTTATGTTTCTAAGTATCTCTACTGCTGCGCATATAGACGAGGAGCTTTTGCGATTTATTACTCGAATACTTATATAAATGTATTGAAAAAGAACTTGGAAGGACCAATATCTGATGAATATAGCGGCGATGGTGTGTGACCACCCATTACAGTGCCTTTAACGACCTTTGCTTTATTGGCATTTTGCGAGCGTTTCAGCTTTAAAGCTCAAACTTACTTGCATCAATTGTTATAGATAACGTACATAGAAGACAGATCCCACCAGATGCACAACATTAGTTTCTTGCTATGAATTTTCTGTTTCGTCGTTGAAGTTGATGTGTGACCAGGATTACCTCATGGTTTTATGCCTTTCGATTTGTCATAATGGTTTTATTCTCCGCCACGTTTCGATGCAAAATAACCCGTTCGATTTCATCCAAGGAGCAATTTCTTGACTTGAGTTCATACAAACCCAATTTCCTGGTTTTCGGACTATACTCATGACCTTGAGTTTCAGTGAGCTGCTCTTGAGTTTGACATGCAATTAATCAATATATCCTCTAATTGCGCATCTGCAAACTGCCCTAGTTCAGTATTCCGAACAGCACTTCTCAACAATTGTGTTTTGTTGGCGCGCTAGAGGTACACTGGTTAGAGTACAAAAAATATGTTGTTTAAATACTTCAACGAAAATACATATACTTATGACTTTTAAAGGAGAATGATGACGCCTTTACATAAATATAGTTACATGATGGTCCTATGTGATATTGTGTTAATCTCTCTAGCTTATTTAAACCCGTCAGAGCTATCTTGGTCTATCTAAAAAGTTGACATACTTTTTGACGAGCTTTTTCAATGAATTATAACTACGATTGAAAATTTTCATCAGCATCTTATAATAGTTTTCACCAGGCTTCACAGTCAATGATAATTTAGAGCCGAAATATTTATTCCAATAGACTGCATGAGTGTATCTAAATGTTCTAACCGAACCAGTAACATATTCATACTCAACCTAAGTGTAGCTGTCAAATGTATATTTCAAAAATAATTTTCTAATGTAGCTTTTGTGCCTTTTGACTTATAGCATTGGGATAAGTGGCAATCAAGTTGGTTCTTCACTCTTCGTGAGCATGCCATCCAAAACTTAACCAATCATGAGCGGTGTCGAAAAAACACGGGTAATTGTATAATGGAAAGGTTGTTACAATTTCGGTTGTTCTTATTTTGTCAAAAATCTTAAGATCGATCCGTATTTGCCAGGAAAAGTCAATTAGCAAATTTATACTGAATTGGATGAAAAATTTCCATCATTGCAAATGTTGACCCTTGTATCTCTAAACCAAAAATACAGTTATCAAAAAATAAGATGAATTATGCAGAGATAGTTCGTAAAGTTTTCATTGGTTTTGATCATCACCAAATCGGCAGACCGACATATCTTTAATAAGTTTATACAACTTTAAGAGCATTAAAAAAGTTCGGGTTGTATAGAGACTCTAGCTCATAGTTGTCCAATTAGGTGTCAGCAAATTATATCCCAGATGTATGTGGAAGTTTAGCTGAAAACCAACTGATTTTACTTGAAGATCTTAACGTATATATGTATAAATCATACACATTTCTATGTATACCTGCAGGGCTTATTTCATAAACAAAACTGTCAAATCTTGAGGTATACATACTTAAGTTTAAAAAACTACTTTATTATAGTTTGATGGAATCCACTATTTAGGATTTCATTTTAAAGTGGGTTTTCAAAATAACATGGGTGAAAAGTAAGAATGCAAACTATCAATTACCTATAACTAGACAAAATTTGATTAAAGGATGACGATACGACATTACCTCAATAGCTGAGTGCATACTATAATAACGAGACTCTAAAATTTTGTTTCGCAAACGATTATTTTGCAAACTACCCCGTTTGCTTATCACATCTTTAAAATCTTGTTCCAGGTGGATTAGATGTAAAGAAAATCCAATCAACACATAAAATTTACGATTATACTGTTATGAACACCTCTAAAGCTTCCAGCTATGCGCAAAAAAAAAAATTATATTTTATTACAACGCATAAATTTTACGTCACAATAAAATCACGTTATAAAAGCTGAGCTTTTTTCGACACCAATAAAAAAAATCAAAATTATTTTGGTTGTTTAACAGACCAAAATAATTATTTCACATTTTTGTTACGCACTGCATAAAATTATATCGAGACATACACACAGAAATAGAAATATCCCATTTCATGTCTCGAAATAATCGAGACCCATCGTTTGTTGTACCAATCAAATATTTGTTTCAATTTAAATTTTATACAAAGAAAAATCTGTGTTACTATACAAACACTTTATAGCATATCAAGTGTACTCTATACACAAACTTTTTGTGCTTTGATTCGACGACATTCTCGGAATGGATTCATCGTCATTTATTTCCCATTCATAGTCAAATTTTAAAAAAGAAAGTATTTTAATCGTGAGTATATATATTCGGAAGGGAAGTCTCGTTCGGGGAATCGGATAGAGCAAATATTTTGTTGGAGTCGAGTTGTAATGAAATACGCAAACAGAGACATAAATCATGAATTTTTTCACTCGCTTTGGTTTAAAATTGATACCATTTTATGGCGAATATTTACATTTATGGAGCAAAGGTCATTCCGATCCCATTCGTTTAATCTATGATTTAAACAATATTGTGCTTTCGAATATAAAAAGTTAATAATTAGTCATTTGTAAATAATTGCAATCATTTCATGAAATCAGTACCATGGCAAAAAGCTATATTTGTGTACAAGTTTCAGATATTATACGGTCAATAACTATATTTATGTGTATATATGATTACAAAGAGTTTTTTCATAAAATGTAAAAAGTTTATTTTATCGGTATTCTCCCAACTTCAATACATGTTTGAGAATGTATATTATTTATAAGCTGCTTAAAAATCGTTCAACAATAAAAGTTTTCATTCGAGCTTTATCCGATGTATTTGTACGTTGAAGTATAAAAGGTTGCATTATTCGATCAATAATCCTAAACGTAGAACTATATTGCATTTAAACTAACTTTAGATAAAGCTAATTTAGATAAGCTTTTATGAAAGCTTTTTCGAAATAGATATTTTTGTAATGAGAAAAATCGAATCAATATTACAAAATATTAAATAGACGATCATGTTGTCGTATGTAAATTTCCATGTCAAGAAACCTTGGCCGAATAAATACAATAACATAAATTATGAATAATTATGAAAGGGCCCCAACCGCATTATTGAATTAATTATGAATAAAATTAATATTTTTATTAATGCTAAGTTATGCTAGACCTTGCCTCAAGGAATCTTTTATTTTTACAAAATTAAAATAAATGAAAAATAGGGGGTTCTTTACTTAAACATGGATACAGCTGGAATTTTTCAGTCCTGTGAGAATTTCTATAATTTTCATAAAAGCTTTTTGATAATAGTTTGAAATAAGCTCACCAGGGTACCAAGTCATAAACAACTGTATCTATATATAATAAGACACTTTATTATGCCAATCGACTAGCATAATTAATTTGATCAAAAAAGCTCAAGTATTATAGTGGTTTAGCTATCGTCGATAACATTGAGAACTGTATCACGTAATTGAATCTTTTAAATAATGAAAGCTTCAGTATCAATGGTAAAATTATGAGTCTACTACGGTTTTGATTGGATCCAAACTGACAGTTAGGAAAATTTCGTTTTGTCGCCAGCCATCAAAAATTGTCGAAAAGACGTTTGTTGGTAAATCAGTACGATATCATCTGAAGAACTGGATAAATACCCTACACGCCATTAGGTACTGCTAACCAGTGTTATAGAAATATACGTGCGATTAATAATAAAAGGTTATATGAACTATTCCCAAAGCTATGTTTGTCTAAACAGAATCGTTTCATCTAGTTGACAAGCAGTATAGGATGTTACTTCTTTGAGATGCAACACTGATAAGAGCATACCTGAATTTCGTCGATCGTTGATGTAGTTTCAGTTTTTTGGCTTAGAAGAGCCGAAAATTTGGAAACAATTTCAATGGACACAAAGCAATTTGCGTAAACTTTTGAAACTTGTATTTATCCAAAAAGCTTGGAGTATCCAATAGCTCCGATTTTTCAATTATTTTCAGTTTTCCTAGAAATAGCAAGGCAGAACAATAGATAACAGATGTTAATGGAGAAAATTTTTATCCGGACTGTTAGCCGTAAAATTCATGTTGCTAAATGATTCAAGTGAATAACTCCTAACTCAGTCGACAAAATTTTTAAGGACAGCACAATTTTATTGCAGCAGAAAGCTTTATTCGCAGGATATTGTATTAATTGAAAAATCATAAAGAAATGGGAGGCAAAACAATAATGATAACAAATAAAAGATGATGCTCTCTCTTGCTTATCCATAAGGAACAAAAGCACGATTTGAAACGAAAAGCTTATTATTCAACACACAAAGTCATCAAAAACTAGACATAACCATTGATCATCAACCACGAAATCGTGGTAAAATTCATGGAAAATCATTTTGATAAAGAATATTATCCTGATTTCTTAGAAGGAAACACATTCGTCTCGTGAACCAATCACGAGAATCGTCTCGTTAAAGTTTTGTTAGGTGAGTTACATTTTCGTAGATTTTAAACTCAAATTTCGTCATAACGTTGGTTTGGTTTCTAATCTTCACGGGTATCTATGGATAAATTTTAGGTTGTCAACCAACAAAGTCCATAAACTTGGTAACAGAGTGAATAATAATTTTGTTCAACGTGTCGTTAAACATAAGGATATTTTCTTTCTATGGAAACTCTTAATTCGAGATGTTCCATATTTTGCTCTAATCTATTGACATCGCACTAGGTGAAAACTCTATCCAAATGTTGATGAATGGCGCCTGCAGGTATATACATCATTGAAAAATAATAAAAATAACAAAGAGCTTTACGGTTACGGAGGAACTATTTCAATCACAGCAACAAGTTTGAGTTAACATCGACTTTCAGCTATTTACAGATAACACAATCTCGTGAGAGGTGAAAACTAAGTCACCCTGCGAGTCCACATGTACAAACTCAACGAAGTAAGTAGTAGTTGATTGATCTAGAAAAAGCCATTTGTTACGGCATAATATAATTTTACTTCGGAACAAGTTGGACCAGTAGAACGACACAAAGGATATTTTATTTCTAGAGTATTAGTCAATGATTCCAGTTCGTTTTCAAATTGAGGACGGTTTCAGTTCTAGATTTTTGATTTTCAGTTGGGTCTAACTGGATTTTCATTACAACGTGTGTGCGAGGTTTTGGGTCTATCGTATACAGAAATAAGGCCCCAGATATTTTGGCCTTAATTAAAAAAAACTAACTTATTTCGAAAGAGATGGCATAACGGGCTGATCGAGTCTGAGTGACAAAACAAAATATTATGAGCAGTTGGAAAGTGACTTTGCTGGGATTATCACTCTAGCCGTTTATTCGATGTTACAATTTTTCAAGTAATGACACGTTTTCGGATTAGAATGTTTAGGTGCATTTATTCGCTAATATGTATGTAGCAATGAAACGAACTAACGACTTTCGAGTCGAAAATCAGGCTAACATCACTAACCTAGTTTGTTCACCTTATTACCGTTAAGTCTGTTTCGGTTTTGTGTTAAAATTGATTGAGCTTTGGAGAACAACATTTCTGATCGGTTTAATTGGAAAATCCTGAATCTTACAAATTTTTACTTAACTCATTTCGGTCTCCATCTTTACACTCGTTTTAGGCTGTTCTAATGAGTTTCTCTCATCATTTGATTCAGAATTAGGTGATGGATGAACCAGCTCAGAGATCTCTAAAATTAATATTTTTAAATTCGGGATTGAGAATCGTTCAAACAGTCCGTATCCTTGCCTCTTCCAATGTGTTATAAAGCCTTAATCAGAGATATTACCGATTGCTTCGTCTTGGAGTCAAATCAATCAATCACGCAGTTATGAACCGACCGGCATTTAACTTCTGCAGCACACAACGAAGTAATTTCCTTTGCGAAACGTGTAACGAGGGAGGGTTAAAATTTATATCTTCCATGAAAATAAATTACCCAATGCAATCCACTTCTGAAAACGTATATTTATATACGGGCAATATTTCTTTCCAACCCATTATCTCTAATTGAAAATCTAAAAAAAAATTAAAAACGTTAAGGATAGGTATAGGATAGAGTAGTATCCAACATGAAATCTTATAAATATTTTGTTTTTAATCACAAATGTCCTTTTTTTATATTTCTCCTCCTTAGATAAACGTAAAATAAAAGATATTTAATTATAAATCTGTTATATTTCTTGCAGAATCCAACAAGATAAGATAACTTTCCGTCAGGTTATGGAACATGTGTGTGTGTGTACATCGGGACATGATTAATTGTTAAGAAACGAAAAAGCTCCTTTTACATAAAATTTATGTTTTATGTTTTATTAGTTAATATCGAAATGGTGTAACGTGACTAAAATTTTAATTGTTTCGTTAAAAAAAAACAATATTCGGGACGTTCTCCTCCATCACGAAATGGTCAATTTTATGGAGTTGACATGTTTTGCCGAAACGACAGCAACAAAAAAAAATGAAAATTGTTTTAAATGGTGGCATTAAGTACGTACGTGTGCTTTTCATTTGAATTGATAATTAATTTCGAAAATAGATTGAATTATTATGGATTGCCGGCGAGGCTAAATCAAAGCGAAAACAGATGTGGTGGTCAGAAAATATGTCATATTTTTGTGTATAAAAAAATAGGTGCGATATCATCACGTATACCATTTGCCAGTTTTTTGTTCTATTTCGAATATTATTTTGATTCGACATGGATGGTGGAAGTGGTATGCTGGTAAGGGATCGAAAAATGTGTACCCGCATCGGAATATAAGTATTTTTGGCACAACGAAAAAATGTTCTCAATTAAATATTCATCAATAACCATAAAAAAATATATATATTTTTTTTTAACCAAGAATGGAAATTTAATACTCTCTCGTACTAACGTAGGTGCCCGATATCCAGAAATATGTCCCACAAAAAATCAATATTTCCGGACAGAAGAAGAAAACTGTTAAAAAATATTTATCTGGTTAACACGCACGAAACACGAGATATCAGTTTCAAATTATAATTAAAAATTATAAATTGCAAATAAATTATTTATTAAATATATAAAATAAAAATTATTTACGTAATGGCCGAACGATAAGTGTGCAGTTAAATCAAAAGTGTTGAAAATTGAAAGCTCTGGCTTGATAAATGTTCAAAAATTTTCTCTACAAAATACATAAATTATGTATACGAACTACCTACAATTTCCACCTGTATTGTATACCTACATACATACAAACAAACCTATATATCGTTTTATAGTACATAAAAAAAAATTTCCCATTGAAAGAAAATCTATAAAAAATGTAATTACTTTAATGAAGAACAAAACGAAGAGCAACCCATAACCATTGAGAAAGGTATGTACAGAGGAAATAAATTTGAAAAATGATTGCACTGTAATAACGAAGAAGAAAATTTAATTTATTTTATGTGATCATTTTTCATTCCACTTAACGAATAGTTTACATTTGGGGAAGGGTAAGGACTATCGGAATGCGATAAAAATATTTTGATAAAACTGTTCGTCGTATTTAATTGGTCTATATATATGAGTATATACGAGTAGGTAGATTAGTTTGTCGGATATGAGTATCACTTTATGCTTTAATTGGCGGAATCTACGATTTGTAGGATAAGTAAGAATTACTAATACAGAATAGGTAGTGTCAGGTTCAACTCATAAATTCTTGTTTTTAATTTCCGGTCGCAATATCAAGACGATATCTTTGGCTCGTACATTAAGGATGGGACGAAATTCGTTTACAAGACCAAAATAACTTAAAATTAAACTGCGATGGTATTGCTCCAATATTTTGTGATATGGACTTGAACTGTATAAGGTCAAACCAACAGCAAGGCTAGATTTGATTAATCAGAAACCTTGACTGAACTGCATCATCCACGGTAACTCCTAATCATTTCTATATAAAACTTTAATTCAGTCTACACAGTACGTAGAAAGCATATCGAGTTTGGGCACAACATATTACTGACATGTTTACGACATTTTCTACGTTGACAAATATTGATATTTCTCCATTGATTAGATCGGATTTGGTATTTTCACCATGGTCTCTAAAAATCCCTTGAAAGGTTTTACCAACTATACAGGTGCCACAGAAATCAGTACTACTCTACATTAGCAAAAGCCCAAAATTTTTTTTAATTTTATATTAGTTTGACAAGACGTGAAGATACATAAACGTACCATGTTGATTTATCGAACATAGGAACCTGCTGATTATCATGGTTTTTTTATAACCCCACTCTTCTTATAATTTGAGCTGAGAACTATGTGATTCCTTTACTGTAGTCTTTAGTAAAAGCTTTCGTTTTGTATTTAAATAGAGTAAACAAGATTGTGCTTAACCACAACAGTATATTTTGAGGAGGAATTAACAGATATATAAACCCTGGAAAATGGTAAGCAGAAGAACAACACATCTAGAATTGTAAGAGTTTTTAAATTGTGGTGTTCTTTTACACCAAAGTTATAGTGGCCAAGACTATCAATAGGTTAGGTTAGTTTGAGTGGCTGCTACAGCACACTTAGACCGGCGACGGATTACAGCGCAGAAAGCAAGAGAAAACTTCTCAATAATAACAGAGACAATAATAACTTGTCGAACGTGATTGATGGGCGAACAGGAGGATTGTAAACTGAACAAAAATGTAAAATGTTACAAATAGTTTAGCATTAACATCCTGTGCGTCAGAATTATTACCAACTGTACCTGGAATGTGTCGAAAAGATTTACGTTACGTATACTGTGGTAATTCTAGAGCTAATACATGCAAATAATCACGGACCGCAAGGAACGTGTGCTTTTATTAGATTAAAATCAATCGATACATTAAGGTATATTTATATACTGTATCGTTTATAAGATTAATCTGAATAACATGTAGAAACGACCATCATTTAACACAAAGCATTGTGATGGCCCTAGCGGGTGATGACACAATGTGATTTCTGCCCAGTGCTCTGAATGTCAACGCTTGCATTGTAAAGCAGAGGAGATCACAAACTGGAACTACATAGTATGAATCGAAAATGTCGAGACTAATAACAACCTAGATCCTAAATACGCTTAACGATCAGATTTACTACTATAGGCTCAGAATCATTGTACCTTCTCCACATTCTGTTAGGTTAGTTTAGGTTACATTGAGTGGCTGCTACAACACACTTATACCGGCGACGTTATGTTGTGATACTACAGGACCTTACTTCCCTATTACCTTTATGAGTACCAATTTGAGCTACTTATGTAGCGTGATAAATCTCACACCTTACAATTTTCGAGATCAGAATAAGGCAATCCATTAAGAACTAACAAAAATAGTCTTTTGTAATTTTTACCCTCGATCGTTTTTAGTTCACGTCTTCGTAGGGAGATCAGCGTTTTTGTCCGTTTCAAGATCAGATTTGGCCACACTTGCCCTGCTATACACTACATTCGCTGCAGCGTGTAAATCTACTTCCAATTTATCACAGAACATATCAGCTCCTACTTTACTTTGAAGCTTGGAGCCATCCGTTAAGAATTCCGTTGGAAGTTTAGAACTTTTTCTCGAAGCACAAAGTCGGTGAATTATAGTTTAGATTCGCTAGTTCCTTCCTTAGCGATCTAATTATCGTCGGGTGTCTGGAGACAATTCCACTGAGATATGGCTGATAGTCGGGTGGCCGTAATCACCGCCATCTGCTTACCATAAATAAGGACGGGGAGAAGATAAAACCTAACTTCCAAGGCACTTGTTGGTACTGTCCTCAGCGCCTCTCAGGCCGAAGAGACTATCAATAATTTTTATAATAAATTTTAAAGTTATAATGTTGCAACAGTTTGTGGATGTATAAGTAAAATGCTTCGTTTATAAGTGTTATCTAACCCATTGATATAAGTTTGTACATTCAAGAGTAGAAAGAAAACCTTAAAATAAATACTTAACTCAGGTACAGACAGGAGTTAACGTGTAACTTTCAGAGATATAGATGGTGCAGTTCACTGGTTCAATCACAGACTTTAGATGCTAGCATACATTTTTGCAATAATTTCAGCGTCACATTTGGGTTGAAAAATATAAGATCTCTCAAGACTCAAGATTAATAATTATATTTACACTCATTGCCAACTTAAGCTGTGAAGGTTGGTCTTGGTGGAGGAGCATGATTGTTTATGACACCTACAGTTATATAAAATTTGTTTCATAAAGTTAACGATACTCTGACTCATTAAGGTACAGTTGGCTTTTCGTACAACGACGCTAGGTTTGAGAACATAATGAACCATACCATGGTCATTTCAAAACTTTCATGTCTTTATTTTTGTTACAAAAAAAATTTGGGTTAACGATAACATAAATTTGAAGAAGAGCTCATTGTAAACAATTCTTGTGTGACCCATGTAAACTAATGATTGTGAATAATTTTCCTCTAATTAAAACTAAATTTAACCCAGAATAATGTAAACGTGATGAAATGACCATTTTAGATCTTTCATTTCCAAGTAAAATCTAATAGAAGCATTAACAAACAATATTGAAGTGGATAGTTGGACAGAAAAGTAAATACACCATTGTCACTCCTTCCAGATTTTAAAGCTCACAAAAAGTGAATTATTATCGTACTAAGGAGGTAGAGTTGAGTTCTTTCCCATGTGTTAATAAAATATCACTTTTATGAATTTCAAATCAAGCGCTAAAGGGACAATCGGCCAGAATGGTATAGTAGCCATATAGGTAGATGTAATATTTTTCGACTACCTGGAGATAGAAAACTCGATCATAGTGCAAAGTTTTATTCAAGTTGACACATAAGCTTTCATCAAAACGACCAGCCCCTCCATTTATTAAATTACCCAGGTTTGTCCACATTCGATAAAATTTTATATTGAACCAAAAAGATCATCACTGGGACGAATGTAGTTTTTTCATTTTATATGATGATTTAACTAACATATAGCCCATCACTTGCAATAATCGAGAAAGAGGACGGACTACCTAATATTATTGAGTATAAAATTTTGCTCGATTAGGTAAGTAGTCACTGAATAAAAGCATCATAGACCTTTTGTTATTTTGTAAAAATAACCTCATAGCACCATAAATCATAGCGTCCTATCGTCATAGCGGTGATTTTTATGTCGAAAACCGTCAAAGCGGAGGAAGAGTGAAAATTTTAGAAGATGTAGAGTTATGAGGCATTGCTTAGTGAAGAATCGTCACAAAGTTAGAAGGATTTGGCATGATCATGAAATTAATCGAAAACCTTGAAAGGATCCATAAGGTTGGTGTCACACTTGTTGAAACCGAGAGTTTGCTAGTGAACAATTGCTTGAAAGGAAAAAACAAAAATTGTGGCTGCGGACGAAAAATGTTTATTCGACCACGGCCAAATGTAATGTTCACGGGTCCAAGGTAATGTTATGTTTTCATAGGATATAGTTCGGTGTGGTGGATTATGGTCTGTTTAAACCATCTGAAACAATTACATGGAATTGTCTCTATAAATATATTTAAGCCGAGTATTGAAAAACAAACATCCACAATACAGCGAAAGTAGTCAAAACATACTTGGAAACGTTAAAACGCAGAGGCCTACACCAACTGATGTAATCTTGAAACGATGCCACCCCTGACTATCGCCTATTTCGATCAATGACACACGACGGTGACACATGCTGCCTGAAAGGTGAGAGAAAGTTGTGGCCAACGATGAAGAATACTTTGCATCATATATGTGTAACGAAACTTTGTCCCTTTACTGAAGCCGAGACGATATATTGAACGTCTTAATAATTTATATACGAGGCGAGTTGAAAATAGCCATTCAATTAAATTTATTGATGTTTAATTGAAAATTAAATAATCATTAGATCAAAACAAAATTAAGGATTTATAAAATATTGCCTGTATTGTACCAGGACCCAAACAAATGACTTATTAATATAGCATAAATAGCAGCAGCCACAGTATACCAGCAAAATACCTATATAAACCCTTTTATGCAAATCAACTAAGATTTTGTCAAACCGAAAATTCTGGAAACAATTTTCTACATCTTATGTATTTATTCATCTATTAAGACCAACAACAAAAATAAATAATAACAATAATTGACTTAAAAATAATAATAATAATATATTATGTTATTATAATAACAATAAATATGAAAATTTTACACGAACCCAATTTTCTAACCAAACAAACAATAAGATTGTATATTGTTGAGGATTTTTTTGGTACATCATGTGTGTATCTTCATCATATAGTACACACACACACACACACACTGTCGAGATATAGAAGCATTATTATTTCGTCATTACAATAAAAAGGGTACGGTACACCTTATTTTTGCCGGGAACCGACCAACAAAAAAATAACCAAACTCTGCAAGTAAATAAAAAATCTAACTACACGTTTGGGTGGATGGGTGACTATGTTAAGGCTTGAAGAAAACGTAAAATATGATATGGGGGATAAAATACGGGGACATACATACATACATATACATATATACACCAAAACGAGTTCATACAATTTCCAAAATGTGTTTCGGGGGTGATTTTCATGTTATTATTTGATTCTTCTACTTCTTGTATTTTCCGATTATTTTTTTTTATCTCAATTTTCCATGTATACACATAAAGTTGATATAAGCGACTTTTATTTTTTTGTTTTGTATTTGTGATTTTCCAAAGCTTTTATCTTTATAATAATAATATTTTTATTATTCGTTTCGTTGTGTATGTGTATGTGTGTGCGAATTTGTATCAGATGAAGGTTAAGATTTATATGATTGTTTATCACAAATGGAAAGCTTTTTGACAGTATTTTTTGTGCTTTTTTCCTCACTTAACATACTATGAATGATTGTTTTTATTTGTATACACACACATACATATACACTGAATGAAAATGTTTGAAAATATAACTTCATGCGTAAAGCTTACGTACCTACATAGTTGGTAGGAGATGGATTGATCAAAATCATAATTTAATTTCAGAAAGGGTACGCTACACTTTCACCATATGGTATACAAATAGTACTTAAAGTCAATAACTTTGAGACTGTTTATCCAATTATTTACGAGTAAATAAATTTCATGTGGTTTCTAAGAAATAGTTGGGCTATAACGAGCGGTTAACCGAATTTATACCAATCCCAACGATACAAACCCAAATAGATATTTTATTCATTTGTCATAAATGTAATTATTTAACATAAGAAACACCCATAACCATGTAGAATATTTATAAGTTATATTCGAACCCATATCATGTCCTTAAAGTGTTATAAATTATATGTATTATGTATATAACATCATCTTCAATGTATATAAGTAATAGATAACCGTGAGGAACGGAAATGTCTTACATTATATGTGTTAGGACAGACCAATTTGTCATTAAATATTACAAAGTTAATATGCAAAAATATCGTTTCCAATAAATTTAAAGCTCGAACGATATACATACATGAAAGCTCTTTAATAATGAAAATTTATTCGAAACTCTTCTTCTTGGCAATGTACCATAAAAGATTATGATAAATTATTGTATACACATTTTTTTTTAAGACTATCTTTATTTTTTGTGAATCTATAGAATATATTTGAAAGGAAATCTTTATGAAGTTGTGGACTTTGTTTGAACGGACGTGAAATTGTAAGAAGAAAAAAGGAAAATACTTACTGTAGGACCTTTAACAAAGAAACAATTTTCGGTTGAGGTTATTTATGAATCTTCGATCCCATGCATAAGATATGTCTACCAACTTGGCAAAAAAAATAATTGTATTGTTTTGTTTGAGTATACGATCATGGTCAGCAACTCACTTACTATTGGGTGGAAAATACTTTGAAGGTTCCCAACTTATCTCTTCTTAAGTCTATATGTTAGACCACTTGATAATGTCATGTGAAAGCTTGATGTCACCAAACGCCATTTAAACTAATTCTTATAACAACTACATTGACTTGATGGTAACATGTAAACATTTCGACATGTAGAGCAAGAAGTGCAGAAGTGAAAGAAGAGTCACGACGCAGTGGCAAAAGATGGGTGACAAGACATACAATTATAATAACCTTGAATCGACAAGATATGATTAGGAAGTAGAGACTTGTTATGTACATCAATATATACATAAACTCGGAGCTAAGTGAAAACTGTCCCTAAACATCCAAAATTTAGGGAACATAATTGGTTTAATACTGGCTCATTATTTATCTCTTCCAAATTACTGTAATTCAGTATAATTTCTACAAAGAAAAGCTTCATAACAATCTGTAGTTTTAAAAGCTGGTTCGGTCGATTGGATTCTGCATACCATCACGTTGATGTATTAGATTTTTTGTGTCAGTTGTCAATAGTTTGTTGTTTTATGCGATTACGAATATCTACGAGATTTAGAGATGACGCTTTGGAGTAGCTGGTAAATTTTGCAGGGACAGTTTATATGCTTTTGGACCGACGATCAATTGTAAATTATAGTCAACTGATTACCTAAAACGTGATATATTTATTATTGATGATAACAGATTATATTGAGGTATACGATTTTATGAATCGGCAACGAAAGACCGACCTATGTTATGAGCCCGATGTGCTTTATACTTAATAATTTCGTATAAAGCGCATCATCCAGTTGCTTTGGCATGAATCGCTTCAGTTATGCTGTACATTGAAAATATATATTTGTTCAATTGTGTTAACTCAACGATCATATCGTCGAAGATGTCGTGACCAACAAGCAGCTCATGTACAACACTATTCGTCTTTTTGTGTCGAATTTTGTTGAGCCCGGGACAATAAACCGTTCACCAACAAGCGAAAGTGTTGTATCGTTGCTGTGCTCAGCATTTTGATGTCAATGAAATTGTGTTGCATTCTGAAGGATGATTTTCAATTGATTCCGTATAATTAATAAAAAGAGTATTTCCGACTTACCATCCACTTAACTTGAAATACGGCCAAACAGTCGCTCGAATATCACTGAACCTTATTTTTGGCGAACATATTTTGATGGCCGACGAGGCTCATTTCACACTCTCTGTCGGCGTTTATAAATAAACTTGCTGTATTCGCGGAACTAAAATTCCACACAAAACTCATGAAATGTCATTACATGGCCAAAAACTGACTGCCAAAACCATCATTAGGCCATATTTTTTTGAGCAAACAGTGGCCTTACTATTGCTTTCGAACGCTTTCGATTTATGTTCGTTTTATTAAAATTGGACTATTGCTTTTGATCGTCAGAACTCGGTCTTTATTAACCGACCAAGGTCGATAATTTTAGCACATAATTATAGTAGCTTTTATTTTTGCCTGTCATCGAAAGCATAAAGTAGTATTTAGTGTTGAATAAACGAAAATTATAATAATTTATGTACGAGTGAAATTATTAAAAAAAAAATCATATTTTTATAATCGAAATATAAGGTAAATTACTTTAATTTACATTTATAGGTCTAGACAAAAATATACTAATCCTCAACAGTATAAACTATTGCTGGAGTTTTTGGAAAAAATCCACATATAGCTACTCCATCCCCTTTATCAGCAGAAGGTCGAGTTACGGTGCAAAATTTATGGGAAAATCAAACCATCATCTTAAACGCAACCGGCTCACTAGTAAAAAGCGCTGACAAATGGAAAAAAGGAAGTTATAATTTTTTGAAACAATGAGACCAATGAACTCTATCTTTAATCTTTACTACTTGAGGTTTGGAAAGATTGGGAGTATAAGTTGCGTAGCAAAGTCGCTAGTAATAAAAAGGTTCGAACAGGAACATTTGGCGGGCCTAGAATTAATAATATTTCAGAAATTTGGAAGAGAGGATTCTTGAACTAATAAATGTGCGGGAAACAATGAACGGAACTGGATTAATAATACCAACTGAGTTTTAAATTCTACAAGAAAACCCTCTAGTACCAAATTTATCAAGTATCATAAATGAAGAACCACGGTATACTCAAAATGGAACAGGGTATTCACGTTTGCAATCGTCAAATAGTTTAAATATGTTCACCACAGAAGTGGTTCAACGACAAGCAACATCATCCGTTCGACGCAAACCGATGAATATTTTGACAGTTTGCCACAAGAATAGTACTAAAAAATTAAAGTTATGTTGGTAACACTTGAAACAATTTGTACTAATTTTTTACCTTTTGATCGAAAGCAATAGCAAAGAGAATAAATATAAAGAGGAACATCTCTTATGAACCGCGGTTGCATGTAAACTAAAAAATTTAAAATATTACTGAGTTATTTTTAATGGCAAACGAAATAGGATAAACACATAGTTTTTAATTCGTTTTCTCTTTCGAACGACAACAAAAAAAATATTTGACTATTTTAAAACTTCGCTTACTATTTCATATTATAATTTAATTGTAAAATGGAATAGATTATTATATAAAAATATATCTACTCCATTTAACAATCGAATTATAATATAAAATAGTAAGCGAAGTTTTGAAATAGTCAAATATTTTTTTTGTTGTCGTTTGAAAGAGAAAACGAAATAAAAAATATATGTTTATCCTATTTCGTTTGCCATCACTAAATAACTCAGAAATATTTTTAGTTTATAGCAACCGCGGTTCATATAAGGTGTTCCTCTTTATATTTATTCTCTTTGGCAACAGTACTAAAATTTTCGACAATCGTTCAGATAGAAGCGATAATAAACGAAGACGAAATAAATACTGTCGAAAGCAATAGTAAGGCCCCAGTCTTCTATCGACTTCTATTCTATATCGCTGAATTTTGATTGTGTCTGCCTGCAATAGATCATGACAGTTACTGGTTTCTACCAAGGCGGTGTGCCATGCCGCACTGTAAATCAAACAATTCAGTTTCTGCAATGAAAATTCAATGAACGATAGAAGTTGGAACGTTTTAAAGATTAATCCAAACTTTGAACTGTTTGCTTTTGAGAGACAGTCAGTACTCATATATAATTTTATGTGATTCAGTCTAAGTTGAAAGAAATCTGTTACAATTTTGATTGATTATAAGTAAATAGCCATAGTTGATGTGACGTATTGGCTAGATGGCTATACGGTTCGTAAATCTATGCGTTCTACTGTACCGTTAGTTAGCCCGATTCATTTTCTTCAACTATATCTTTCTAATCGAATGTGAAGCTTTAAGTAACAAAATAAATATTTTTACACTTATAACCGTCTTACGAGTCCTATAACCGATTTTGGAAGATAGTTTATGTTGGCAGACCGCCAAACAAACTTGGATAATCGTATGGTGCAACTGTGTGCACAGTACCAATAATCAGATATAACTTTATCCATAGGTTGGTAGCATAATTAAGCGATGATCCGAAGAAGTGGACGTTCAAATTAAGCATTCTATTTGCTAATCTCAATAGCTAGAAAGCTTTTTGATACACAATCGAATCGTGTTTTCACCAACAAAGAAATCATTTTATTTTATATTGTATAGCTGCTATTTTGGTACTCGAAACACAAATCTATATATCATTATTGTTGCTTTTTAAATATATGCTCGTACGTATCAGTTATTGAAATGTTCACAATAGAAAAATTTCATTAAAACATTATATAGACGAAAATGGACGATAGACGGGTATATGTGTTGCAATGTTGAACGAAAAAGCTCTACTTTTTTTATGTTATTCTGAATGTGTGTTCGTCGAGATACCGTATTATTTGTTAAACAAATATTATGCTCCGGGTTTCCCATGGCTCATCCTCCGAAAATATATCGATGATTGGATTATAACACAACCCACTACACATATTATGTATATGTGTGTTTGTTTTCAGATTAAAGAGGTTTTAATTTTATAAAATAATTAAAAATTTTGTTTGTATATAGATTACAGATCGATACGAGATTTAATTATTTGCCTTCTTAAACGCGTATCAATACAAGATTATCATGTAATTGTATATTGTAAACTCAACCCATCATTACATAATTATGTATCACAATTCATTGTATCAATCACATAATCAACAATTAATCAAAACATAAATGAGTATGTTGAGATTTTATATCACAACACAACATAATATAGAATAAATTGGCATATCGATTTATTTATTAAGTATTTGTGATTTACTTAAAAATTATAAACCTTATTTAATTGGTCCGTAAATTAGATAAAAATGATATATAAAAAAAAATTCACCCACATTGAAAAATAACTTGAGCCTGATGTTAAAATAATTTTTTAATTTTTTCCTATTTTCCTCCCCCTCGTAAGGGTTAAATTTTCCTGGTTGTGAATTATATTCCTGGCAAAAGTCGTTTTCCACCCACACTCGTTTCTAATCTATATAAAACAATTGTTTGCTAATTAACTATAACCAAACAACAAATAACACACACTAAATAATTATTAATTATTTTTAATCTTCACTTGTTTTTATTTTCCAACCATTTTGACATTTCATTATTTAATTTTACATTTTTTTTTGCTGCACTATATAATTAATAAATAATTAATAATTTATCACACTTATCACCAATATTAATTAAGAAATATTTTTGCTCTCAATATTGCAATGATCAACCAATATAAAATAAAATATATTTTTTTTATTATCGTCAGACTGAACGACAACGGTGTAATAACCACGGTGACGTCACATAGACTGAAAAATTGAGATGAAAAATCCTCATACAAAACAGAAAAGAAAAATAGCGAAAAAAAACGAGAAAATAGAATAAAAACATGCAACAAAAGCATCATCATCACAATCATCACCATGATTGTGTTCCTATAAAGTAACACACACATCGGGAGAGAGGTATAGAATATAAAGGATATCAATATGTGTGAGTACTTTAACAAAATTTTCTTTTTCAGTTTTCCTCTTTACTGTGTGTACATAATATATATTTGGTTTTCCTTTTCGAAAAATGTATACGCGGCAGGATAATTTCCCCTATCGCTGGAATATAAACAGAGAAACATACAAGGAAATCAAAAAAGCTCCGTTTGTTTTTGTATATGGTATAGTCAGGGGTGCGAACGTTTTAAATATATTTTCATGTTTTAGTATAAACATGGTAACTATTTTTTTTTGTTGGGTGGTTGCTACCGCACACTTAGACCGACGATGGTTCGTTGGAATACCACTATATGTACGGCTAAAAGTTTGATTTTCGTAGAACCGTCTACGAATTGCCTAGCTTCATGTCAGCCTATAGTACTGACATGGACGATGGGACACCCATGGATTCTAAACTCAACAGGGGATCGCACCGCTCAGACGATCGATTGTGAAAAATCCCTTTTTGCATCTTGCCACTATATAGGGATTCGAACCCGGTACCTCCAGCTCCAAACCTGCCGCAACTTTAACCACTGCGCCACCTGGAAGTTTTACGGTAACTATTCACTAAAAGAGGTTTTTCGAATGTACTCTTTAGGTATATTTGATGGTCATGCAAAGCAGATTTAAATGATCCTACGTTTCTGGAATGACTTTTCTTTACAGTAAACAACACCCTGGTATATGAAAATCAGGGCTGCGAGAGAACCAAAAAATTCAATCAATTTTTACTTGATCGAAATAATTAATAACAACGATCAAATCGGAAATGACTATACACCAATAGTGTGTGGTCATGCCATAGGTCTGGAATTTGGTTCATCACAGTCCTCCAGTTGTCTGTAGTATAACTGACGAAGTAACGGGCAAAAGTCAAACGATAGGTTTACTAGACCTGTAGCAGTCCACAATCATTCATTTATATCGAATTTGTGCTGACTAAAACACTGCCACCGCCTAGCTGAATGGAAACGATCTCGCAGTACGTTTCTTGATTGTTTACGACCTGATCCAACTCTTCGTCGATACTGTTCAGTTTTACGATATCGTTTAATAACGATCAGGATTATTTTTTTGCGAGCTGTGTAGTTGAAATAAGACTATGAAGTATCAAGTTAAGCGTGTCATAGAATAATTCTTAATTTTGATATATACTGAAGTGGCTAAGATTTCTCGGATTCGAATGGGATTCGTATTTGATGTCCCTGGTTCCAATGTGGTTGATGTAAATCACTACATCTTTGTTTAAGCTGTCGTGTCGTTCAAAATCAGAAAGCTCACAAAATGATTACAAACTGATCACAAAATCGGAAGCTGAAATTTTTCGATGATAGTCCAGTCATTTTAATTTTGATCAATTACATCCTGATGAAGGTGGTGGAACAAATAAGGTTTGGTGACCATATATAGATGGTCGAAGTCGTAGAGCGAATAAAATAAATTGTTTTTGGACACTCTTAATTATTTTCAAGCGACAATACGATGACCATACAGTGGATCCATAAAACGACCACTTACAAAATTTTCTAAAGTCTATTGATAACATTGATTCAAACAATGATATGAGCAGTAAAATTTCACCTTTTAAGATGACTGGAGGTTCAACAACGATATGTTGTGAATAACCTAGACATAATATGTATGATTCTAAATTTGAGAATTTATACTTAGTTCATGGCGTCTCATTTGGTTATTACTACGCACTTGATCATTTGAACCTATTTCATTCGTCCAGACTGGAGATATGGATACGTTACATCGAAGAAGGAGGTCATAAATAAGTTCATCACCATACCGAACGCAATTACTCACAAATAAGCAAACTATATAAATAAGTGATTAAGTCTTCACCAAATGTTTTAGGCGATACACCATACCAACGATATATCAGCCTATTTGCTTAGATAATTTTGGAGTATTATTTTATTTCAGACGTGAATGTATCCGTACTGGAAGTTTTAAGAAATATAAGTACATCGAGTATATATAAAATTTTCTTATGTCGACCCTACCTGTATTTACATCTTTGGGTTGTAGATTTTCCCCAAATAAAGCATCAAATTTTGGATTAACTGACTAAAGGGTGCATTTGTCGAAAATTGGTGGCAATTGGACCGAGACCCATCGGCTGAAAAATCCAAATGCGTAAAATTCATGAGCTGATCTTCCATATCAGTACCTTATTCTATCATAGAGTAATGAAACGTGCAGATTGATTTATGCTAGTCGGATCTCTATCCATCCTGTACACAACATCCGTACTCGATTTGACTGGCCACAGTGTAAAGTAGGACGTCAAAAGGAAACAACGAAAGAGTTCGTAGTTAAGATAGATCGACCGGTAAATTCTGCATGCTAACGCAAAGTCATAGATTGATGCACCACGCTTCAAACATATTAATTTAACGACAGTTTTTGAGTAGTGTGTATATGTTACTGAATAAGCAGATTTTTTTAAATTATCAAAAGTTCGATCTCTGAGGTGTTAAACTAGCAATATGACATGACAAATTACAAAAGTCAAGTGAAGTTAACAAAAAACTAAAGCTTCGTTTGTGAGTCGGTGTTCAAAAAATGATTTAAAGAATTATGATATGGTCAGTCAGTCGGTCAGTCAGTAAAACTAAATTTCTATGAACAAATCAATAAATTGTTTTGATGCATTATGTCATTCAAGTTTGTTGCAATATGTCAGGGATTGACTATTTGACAAAGCTCATACATCCAGTGACTACTGATTGTCAAATTTACCAAAGCATCCTAAATATAAAAGCAGCAAGCATCGAAAACGAACTTAAAAAGTTTATACCCCATATTTACTAACACATCAATAAGTTGTGACGTCATTAAAAAAATATTAAAATCACCCTACAGTTCAAATTTAGTACTAAAAAAATTCGGACAGTATACAGCAAAGAAAAAAGAAAAAATATTTTTTATTTTTCTTTCTCTTTACTATCAAAAATTTTTATAGGTTATACCCGTAGACAATAATAAATTATTTATTATAATAGAACGTTTATATTATAATTAATATTTAATATTGTATCTAAATAAATGAATTTTAATAAGAAACAATTCAATTACTTAAAATTGTTTTAAAAATGCACACTGTTAAAAATCGTAACGATTTTTATGATGCCATCTTGTATCGAGTATAACAATTGAATGGAAATAAAATAAATTTAAATAATTTTTTAAGTATTCACTTTCATTAACATGTTTGGGTTTTCTAACTGTGTACTTCGTATTATCGCATTAACAATATGCTTTAAAATATCAATAATTACGATTTATATTATTAAAGTTATTAAGTGCCATCTCTCATCCAATATTTGAAGTATCTGTTTCTTTTTCGTAGTTCAAACGTCATTGATCTCGTTTTATATATTTTTATACGGCGTTTAGAACCAAGTATAACATATACATGTATAAATATTGTTCATTCATTTAGTTTTATATTCATTTGGTTTCCATATATGTTATATGAAAATGTTTGATTTAAATATTGATATAAAAATAATTTTCGTTTTCAGTATTTTTAATTCATTAAAATTGAGCCAAAAATCTTCAATTTCACATTGGTTCTTATGGAGTGTATGAAAATCTAGACCCCATAATTAAGCACGATAAATTTAAAGGGTCAAGCATTGCTGCTTGTATATTTAGGATGCTTTGAATTTACCCACTCATAAGGCTTTCTCCGTCATTATGAGATACCTCTCATTGAATTTTTGTAGTCCAAAATTCCACTGTAAGAATTTATTTTGTCGAGTTAAGGTTTTCAGGGTTAGATAAGGAATTCTGGAAGTGGGATTGAAACTTGGTCCTGAAAACATGTCAGATTGTGTTAAAATAATTGTTATGTTCAATTCTGCTGTATGTGTCTGTGTTGGTAGAAGAGACGTTTACTACAATGTTCGCTAATCATTTATTATGGTGTTACCCAATATAAAGCATGATACTATGTATACAAAGCACAGTGAAAATGTGAATGATTGCCTGAACTCATACTTTAGTTGCATTGTTTAAAAGCTGAGTTGATCGAAGTGAATGTAATCATCTGGCAAAAAATACAGACAAAAGCTGGATGTTTACATGATGAAGTTAATTCACTAGGAAAATTTTATGAACTTGAAAACAAATATATGTTGATCAAAACTTTCAGAACACGTCTATCCAAGATGTCTTAAGCCCTTCATAACTTATGAAAAAACAGTGAAGAGTTTTCTTATGTTTAAAATGAATTTAATTTGAAAAACTTTATTTATCAAGAATCTAGGAGAACAAATAAATTAACCAATAGTTCAATATTATACACGTTTAGACATAACATCATGATCTTGATGAAATTAGATAAAAAGACAAGACACGAACAAATAACTATACAGTAACAAAAAGTTCGCAACCCCCAATAAATTCATCAACATTGTTTTATTTTTCAATTCGAAAAGTACTTAATAAATACAACGAATAGCACAAAAATAATCAAAATCATCCCTCTCGAAGCTTTTTATCTAGTATCGCAGTTAAAAAGCAGGACAAAACGAAAACATTTTTTTTAAGTATCCCGAGATTCGAGAGTGTATAAAAATGTAATCGAGCTTTTACTAGACACGTCACACAAACACAATATTTTTATATTGAATGAATATATACACTAACACATGTATAAAACCAAAAGCTTTTTCTAAATATTTGCTATAAAATGTAATCCTTAAAAACTAGAACACGATTTTTATTTCTATATACACTGTATCGTTGTTTGGCATCTCGTAATATTCTCGTATTTTCCTAGAACCTGACATATATTATATTTGTGTGTGAAGGAGGGAGAGACAGAGAACGAGAGCGGGAGAGAAGAGAAGAGAGAAATTTTTTAAATTAGTGTGAAATGTTATTTTTATTATACACACATAGAGAGCAATGTATACAGTGTACAGCTTTATATAAAAAGCTTGGGAGGGGAAAAATAAATAAATTCATCTGGAGGTGAAATATATTGTGAGTGGGTGGTTTGTATATACATATATGGTATATATTCTGATGTCGCTTGATATTATACAAGTTCGAGGACAATATACAAAAGTTTAGTATTTTCCAAAAGTATGTACATAAATACATTGTAACAAAACCGAATTTGACACAAATATATATATTTATCCAACGCCATATCATCACAATATAGCATGTACAACATATACATCGTTTTGATATTTTCATTAAGCTTGTGCAAAAGAAGCCTAATACATTATGTGTGTGTGTGGGCAAAAATTATTTATATGTAATTCATCAAAGTCATTATATAAATGTACATATATAAAGGTTGTGTATACAAACCAATTACATTTGAGCGAATTATATCGATCGACCAAACTGGCTGGCAGAACAAACAAATATATTTAATATTAAAACAAAGTATCAAATTAATTATTTATATCTTAATTAATATTAACATTAAAGCACTATATAAGTGAAATTTTATATGACACATATAAAATTATATGTATCCCTCTCCGGAGGAAACCCCCGAAACCACAACGTTTTTTTTTCTTCACACAAAATAAAAATATTATAAAACTGAAAACTTTGACGTTCCAGTAGTTTCTTATATAAAACTTTTTTTGGTATTCATTTGTTTTGTAATTATTACATTTCGGTACCACACACACACAAACTGGAGAAGAACACTCACAAAAAACTGTATATATATAAACCAAAATCTGTAGACTAAAAACAAACTGTCTCGGAAAGGAAAATTGGAAATTTTCTCGAACTCTTCTGCAAGAGTATATATAAAAGCACAAAGGAAGCTTATTATATAGTGCAGTATACGGACAAAGTTTATTTATATATTTTTGAATTTGTAATTTTGTCTTGTTGTGTATAATTTAGTAAGTTACCGTTTGGAAAATTGAAGATAATTTAAATAAAATCTAAATTGAAAAACAATTCTGATGAATAAATTGAATGTTTGTGGTTTCATCGTACTCATAGTCGACTGTACATATTATGCGTATAGTCTAAGTTTTTGACTTGTGAACCGAAAATTCAATAACCCGACTGGATGGAGTGCAATGATCTACCACTGTCACGGTTGAACAAAACTTGAATTTAGTCACTATGTTGAACTGGAAAGTCCGAAATAGCGTATAGTGCTCGATTGAACGGACATGATTCATATAGTTAACTTTTATGCGTTTTGAACATGATTCTGAAGAATTTAAATACCTGAAGTTATAATGAATAACCATAACCGTCTCGTTCTAAAATATATTAACTATTAAGATTGCTGGACTTGACATTAAAAACAATTCATGCGTATAGGTGCTAAAAGACAATTGTTTATTGCAACTTTATTAAAATTTGCTTAAAAGCTGAATTGTTATTTGAATTGGTATTGTCAATAAAATTTAGGTTCTATACGAATAATTCTTCGGTAAGCGAATTTCTAAACGTGGCTTTCGTTTAGAATAACTGCTAACGACAAAAACGGCAGTCACATATTCTTTTATTATTCTGTAATACAGAAAATGGTATTCATCATTAACTTGTACATTTAGACACCTGTTCATGAATCAGTTCAAATTATGCATTGATTCTAAACTTTTCTTATTACGACTGCAAAACTTATGATTCCATCCAACGATCAGTAAACTTACTCAAATTTTGTTACTGAATCCATTACTTATCCTGAAACACACCAATCCTTATAAGGTGTTGTGCAAGTTTTGATCCATAAAAAAATTATTTTTTGGAAAACTTGACTACGCTATCTATCGACACCTTGACTATGCTATCAAAATGCCCAACCGAAACCTTTTTAAATGTGATTCGAAAGACTATTCAAGGTTGTAACTCTAAAATGTATCACTCTACATGAGTCTTGAGCATTTCGCACAGTACTACTTGCGATGCATTCATTTTGTTTGTTTGTAGCTCGATTCAAAGTTTGACGTTTAACACCTTGCTTAGTAGCTTACTAGGTTAAGTAAGGTTAGGATGGATATTCTAAAGAACCGGTATAGATACATTTGAACACATTATGCTTAGCTAAAACTAACACAAGTTATCAATGGCTAAAATTTCTACCTTAGAAATTCAGCAAAATCGTTGTACCATTGTTTAACTATTTCCAACAAATTTCTAAAGAGAAAACGAAAAGATTTCTTTATGAAAGCTTGTTAAGGTTAAAGGCTTGTGATTGTAGAGGTTATCCATTCAATAGGGTTGTTTCATTCTTTTAACCCATCCATTTTGAACAAAACGATCACCAATTAAAATTTCAAAAGAACCCAGCACTCGAGAATATTCAATATTTAATCAATATTTTAAGGATTTAGGCAATATAAGTCTTATCTATTAGAATATCGTGACATTTTGTGTTAATCCCAGACAAGGAACGTTGACTAGAGCCACCTTGCAAACGAGCGACAATCTACACTTGAAAAGTCTATAAATATCACAAATACCAATAAATAGCGAATAAGAACCGTCCGTTATTTTCGCTCAGAGGAAAGAACCGACTAAATAAAGGCTATCCAACTAAACAGTTCATATTTTTTTGTTTTAAAGGATGTAGTTGTAGGTGTGAAGTTTCTTATAATAAGTAGAATAAGTTTAAATCAGTGATACTCTTTACTCCTTTGGCCTACTTAAAATCAGAGATCAATGGATCTTGATATAAATGCCCCCATACAATTTCCATTTGAAACAAATCATGTCCATAGATATTCGAGGAGACCCACTGCAAGGTACTATTGGAGACAATCGTAACTGACTATATAGATACTTGTTGGAATCATCTGGAAGAAATACAACTTTTCACCATATTGAATATGTGGTATTGTACTAGTAGAGTGTTATAAAATTCTCTTCAGGTTGATTACTACAAATATGAGGTGCAGTAGAGTGAGTTGGAAAATTAACCATCGCAACGGATGATAAGATGAGTTTGTTCTGGCTTAAAATTCTAGCTAACGAACAGTATGAAGATCCTGGTTTCAGTTTGTTTAATCGACAGTGAACAGGACAATGACCTCAATTGAAAATAAGTAGAACTTAAGCAAAATTGGCGAATTCGCATACAATTGAATTGCACTTAACTTTCTCTTTTACAATACATGACCTTCTATGAGCTTTTATCCTCTATACCATGCTTTCGTTAAAGCTATACAAAGTATTCAATGTCCAAATCGATTCTAAATCCACTAAAATCAAATTATTTGTAAAGTTTTAATAAAATATTCATTAATGTCAGTAAATTTGAACTTTTGGGATATTGTGGATTCTGAACGTATATAGCATTCACTAGGTCCATATATAAAGGGTGGTTAAATTTTAAGGGTCGACGTTGAACGTGAACCACATCTAAACGTCAAATTTTGACTAACTCAATTTTAACCATGGAACGATACACAATCGAGCAACGCGTTGAAGTTATTCAGGCATATTATGGGTTGGCGGCATCATCAGACTGTATTTTTTCCAAAATGAGGCCGCTCAGGCAGTTAATGTGAATGGTGTTCGCTATCGTGAGATGATAACGAACTTTTTATCGCCCGAATTGGAAGATATGGATGTGGTCGATATGTAGTTTCAATAGGACAGTGCCACTTGCCACACAGCTAACGAAACAAGGGCTTCCTTGCGCGACATATTTAATGGTCGTGTTATCTCACGTGGTGGCGATGCCAATTGGCCGCCAAGATCATGTGATTTAATACCGTTGGACTTCTTTCTTTGGGGTTATTTGAAAGAAAAGGTGTACGTCGATAAGCCAGCAACAATTCAAGAGCTAAAGGATGAGATAATTCTGCACATTTACGTCATAGAATCTCAATTATGCCTAAGCGTCATCGAAAATTTGGACCATCGGGTGGAGGTGTGCCGCCGAGGTCGCGGTGGCCATTTCGCCGATATTTTTTCCATACATAATTAATATCATAATAAAAAGAATTGACAATAATTTCCAAAATAATTTGTGTTTTATTCAAAACTAACATCGGCCCTTAAAATTTAACCACCGGTTAGAACAAGTCCGTAGCTTCTACATGAAAAGATACAATACGGCGCTCACTGAATTGTTATGTTTAATAAAAACACAAACAGTACCCCCTATGGTTATAAAAATAAATTTGACTGTATTCGCGGTTCTTAAGTTTCATACACGATAATAATAATTTGCAGTTGTCCTATCCTAGTGATTGAAAAGGTCTTAGTTAATATCATAAACTTGGCGGTTTAGTCGATATCACTTTTGAATGTTAGACGTCTTCTCTCTTATATGCCCATGAAGGTTATACTCTCAACATCCACAGATAAGACAGTTTTATAGTTACATTTTTCCTGGTTTTAAGAAGACCAGGTCCATTAGTGTGGTCTTTAAAAAACACTGAAAAATTGGAGTAAATCAAGCTGAGACTGATGTTGACACAACGATTGTGTGGAGTGTAAAAAACAGCACTCAACGATAATACGGCATAAGATGCACTCGAAAGCATCAATGTGTTCGTTAAACCAGACTAAATGAATGTTGTAAAAAGAACTTATTTCTTCTTGTGGATAGAAAAATCCAAGGTTTTGCCCAAAAGCATCCAAATTGGCTAATGATATGCGTAGAACGAGTAATACAAGACTTAAATATTCAAAGGTATTTCAACAATGTTTTGACTTTATCGGATCAATCGGAAAATTAATATTTAAGCAAAGAGAATAAATATAAAGAGGCACATCTTATATGAACCGCGGTTGCATATAAACTAAAACTGTCAAAATATTTCTGAGTTTTTTGGTGATGGCAAACAAAATAGGATAAACATATATTTTTTATTTCGTTTTCTCTTTCGAACATCAGCAAAAAACATATTTGACTATTCAAAATATGGCTTACTATTTTATATTATAATTCAATTGTAAAATAGAATAGATTACTATTTGAAAATAGCTCTATTCCATTTTACAATCCAATTATAATATGAAATAGTAAGCCATGTTTTGAAATAGTCAAATATTTTTTTTGCTGTCGTTCGAATGAGGAAACGAAATAAAAAATATATGCTTATCCTATTTTGTTTGCCATCACCAAAAAAACTCAGTAATATTTTTAGTTTATATGCAACCGAGGTTCTTATAAGATGTTCCTCTTTATATTTATTCTCTTTGATTTAGGTGTATAATTGTATGTGCGAAAAACTTAAAGAAGCAACCTGAAAACGCGTTTCACTTTCATTTATTAAACTCCAAACCATCAAAGCTCTTACGGAAAATTTTGGGACTTAACTAGTTAAGTAGACCAAAGCACTCTTGATTGATCCAGAGGGCTTTGAGTAGACTAAGGATTAATTATTGTTCTCAATATTATTATATAAGTTCAGCTTATAGTATTTTATAGACCTTGGCTGGTTCTCAATACGTTCCCCATCTTACCAGAATAAGTAAGATTCCTTGTTTCCAGTAATAGTTTTCCCCCAAAATTTCATTCGTTGAAGTTCAAGTCAATGTTTATTTGACAATTTTGGGTCTAGAGTACCAGAACTTTAATCTCAGGTTCAAATTAAACTTTTGATAAGATATTTAATCCAATCAAACAAACATAATACCCCAACCTCAGCAACAAATTGTCTCCACAATTTATCCGTTCAAGTACAATGTTGAGTATACAAATCACTTTTGAGATTTTACATGTAAAAACGTTTTTTACATTTTTTATGAAAGTTATGTAAAATGTTAGCAATTTACCATAATCTGTTAGTTTCAGGTCCACGTTATTAGTTGGAAAGCGATTTTTTCACCTTCAACCTGGCTCGGGTGATGATTTTTAATAAAATTAACCTGTTATAATTTTAGTCTTAATCAAAAATTATTGTTTGCAGTCGAAAAACTGGTACACAGTTGATTATTCTACAAATTCTAGTCGTAAAATAGTAAGAAATATTTTAACAGATGGTGCTTTAGTTACAATTAGATTTAATAAGAGATGGCGCGTAAGATTTTACATAAAATTTTATTTTACGTTTTTTACTAACCTTATGTAAATAATACATTTTTTACATGTAAAAAACTTTGTAAATTACATCGTGTAATATGCAGGCCCAACAGTGGTAAAAATGGAGCATAGTCATTAAATAATCTTATCTATAACGGCTATAATCGGTAAGTACCAGATTTTTCAAAAATATATGTAATAAGTTTTAGTACATTTGTCATATATCTTGTCCACTATCTAAAAATTTTGAATTACACTATAGCATCGAGTTGTGTCGATTCGAATTGCATTTCGAAAAAAATGAATACCATAATTTCCATTTGCGTCGCGTTTTGGACGCAACTCGAATTTATTTTTAATAAAAATTGGGTTTTTTCAAAACCATCTGGAAGATGGATCTGCTTCTGTACAAACCTAACAAAACGGAACATATAAAAAAAATATCCATAATATTGAAAAGCAAATAAGGATTTCCCCTTAAATGGTTTAACTATCATTTATGATGAAACTTTATATCAATCATTTTCTTACTTACGCGTCATATTTGAGCTCGGGTTTAGTTTTTTTGCCAAATGATTTTGGTATGTACATACATATGTTTCAAAATCTGTATGTATATGGTACCATTTTCCTGGAACGCATTAGCGACGCAACTCGAGGCTCTAGTGTAATAAATCAACAAAGATCCCAGTAGTTCTTGAACTATGACATAGGCATTTTGAGGATCTGTTGGACATTCTCACGGTGAATTATTCCCTAAATAATCATACATATGTTTCGAATGGAAACTCGGAACATCGAAACCTGCACATTGTTTTTCTTACTCCTCCCATAGACTGCACTTATTTGAATCAAAATTCTTATTTGAGGATCGACTGACAACCTCCATGATACCAGACATATTGGACTTCATTAGAAGAACAAACAGTTTTTGGGACTGAGTGGGATGTCACAATAAAAAAAAAGAACTATTAGTGTCAACGTTATTCAATCCAAATGCTGCCGATTATTGAAATAAAATTTGGATACCGTATAGATTCCATCATTACTCGAAGCTTTGGGGTACTATTTAACTCTAGTAGTAGTGAGTGAGTGAATCGTTTAGTTCCAAATTGATGGAGGTACAACTGTTTTTGCTTAAAAGCTTCAATTAAAAATAAATATCCTCCGAGAACTTTCCACATATATGGTGTGTATGTAGAAACCCCACAGACCTACACAATGGTGAGGTGTTTATAAATATTATTTCAATGTACATTTGAACCATGTTATATACGTTTTAATGTTCAACTTAATCTAACTTTTAATAAAATATACCAAAGTTGTTGTTTTTAAAAAGTTCGACTATTTACGATATGTAAATGAAAAACTTTGTTTTTTTTTGTTGGTTCAGATAAATTTGGTTCGGTTTGTGCTTTTCCTCATTCAATACCAATGTGTATAAGGTGTGTACCCATATAGTTACCATACATGTACATATTTACATAAATACTAGAATTGTTTAACGTTTAGTTTGGAAAAGTTTGCAATAATTATAACTTTTCTATTTTGTATATAGTGGTTAAAATAACTACACATGTTAGCTTGAGGGAAGGTGCAACATTAACACAAGACATTCCATATACCGCATACATGTATTTACATATGTGAGTCTCAGTTTGAATATTAAATCAACGTAGATATTATATATTATCTCGTTATCAACCCCATATTTGTAAATAACCTAATTTATACATAATATTTCGTTACTTTCGAAACAAATTTGTAAAACGGAGATACACAACATACACACACCCATTGAAGATCCTTAACATCCTTAACATTTTGGGGATGGAACAAAAATAGAGCAAAAGATAAACAAAATGTATATAATAATTTTTTTTTTCATCTTAAATTAATTATGTTAATGACTTCATTTTATATATATAACGTGTAATAATTGTGAAAGGCTTGAATTATAGACGTTAACGAGTGTCTTCATTAGTATAAAATTTGAATTTGTTGAAACATTGCAGATTGTGTTAATTGCGCGCGAGCTATACCGTAGTTAAAAAATACGACATTTTTATGTTATAATTAACTATGAATAATTTCGAGATACAAATTATTATATTGCCCTTTAATTACTATCCTAAAAAGCTCTTCGTAAGTTGTTGGTCAAGGTTCATCATAAATATAAGGTCTGTGTTTACTCCCAAAATTTACAACTCGTGGCACCATTGAACGTTTCAAAATACGTGTTTTTTACATCACACGCCCTAGGTGTGCTCAAAGTAGTCCACTTAATGCTTTTGGATGAGCTTACAGAGTCCTGAGAGTGGGAGAATACATGTTTCGTAAATAATTAGAACGAAAAATCAAACCCATAGCTTGTTGAAGGGGGCTTAATTTGGTTGGATCGCTGAAGAGCCTGCATCCGTCGACCTGCATCCGTCAAAAAACAAATGTTTAAAATGTTAACAAACAAAAAAAATCGAATGCCATCAAAACAAAAATGACCTGGAGCGCAGGGAAGTATACAACGCGATTCTACTGTGAAGGTCTGATTAATAGAAACGCAATGAAAATATCAAGGTCTTGTCATTAATAGCATTTTACGATCTAATTGCCAATCTGAAGAAGTGGACCTCGGTTGTCGATGCTTCCAAGCACATTGGCTGTTGAGCAACGCAATATAGCCCACAATCAAACGCAGACGGTTTACAATTGCAAGAAGAAATAAAGCAGTTCTTGCTAGGAGGACAGCTAAGTCCATTTGTGCACAGAAGAAGCGCGAATGGTGGAAACCTAAGATTTTAAGAGTACAACAACTCGGCAATGAGCGTAATTCGCGTGAGATCTTTAAGGGAATCACCGAAGTGCACCATAAATTAACATCTCGGCCAACTGCCATTGGACAAGGATTACCCGCAAATGCAGACCGCAGAGATGGTCATTGTGGAACCATCCTATGAAGAATTCACCTTGTTTGGTTGGTATTACAAGATGACGTTATGCTTGAAGAGTGGCCGCGTTATGCCCAATATTCAAGAATGGTGATCGCTTAAAATGCGAGAATTATCGCGGTATAGCTATTCTTTTAAACAGTATACAAGTTACTGTGACATATCCTCTGGCGGTAAGCCGTCTTTTGGTAGGCGAATAAGTCACTTTCGTCAACGATGGCTTCATGGCGAAGAGAGCGATCTGGTATCTTATAATTGCTTACAACCGTATGAAGAGATGTTTCGTAATTGAAATCAGTACAACTGAAACCGAATACGGCCTGTTAACACGGTCTAATTGATGGTCAGTAACTTTTTCAATTGTTATAGGCAAACATTCGAAGAAGCAGAAATAGCAAAAGTCAACAGAGGCAGCGAAGGTCAATAGAGTAGTAAACGTTTTCACACACGTTTTAAAAATATTGAAGAGAAATCGAAAGCAACTTTCAAGACATTATAGTTTTCCGCAGACATTATACAAACCATTAATATTAGGGTAGGAATAATTAAACCTCAAGCAGGTGCAGTACAACAACGAGATTGATAAATTGGCAGGTCAGCCATCGCCTAGCAAGCAATACTTATAAGATTTGGTCAAAACGAGATTTGTTATGTGGGTAAGCTATCACATGTAACGACTGGCAGTATAACAACATTAAAAGCATCAACAAAAGTGTTTATTCTGAAAATATTCAAAATCAACCAGAAGTTTGGCAAATGAAATATAAAATTATATGTAGACAAAATTATAACCGAATCCACAATAAATAAAAACAATAAAACTGTCCCAATTTTTGTTCAATCCTGAAGGGCTTTTGAAAATAATAAAACTTCCAGTACAACTTCCAAAACCAAACCAGCTGTATTATTAGAGACTAGTTAAAACCTAGATCGGCTTAAAAGTAATGCGAAGCAAGATCACGAATTCTGAGTATGAGTAAGTCTTAAATGAAATGACACCAAACTACAAATTCCAAGATGGGTTCAGTCAGGTAACATAATTTGGTTGATTTGACGATGCCAGCGAACAATAGAAGAATTTTGAATCAACATTGTCCAAAATTTAGAAAAAAACAATTGGATTGGCTCTTGGAAACATTCTGTTATATCGGTCTAACATCACTTTCAATAATGGTGCTTTGGACATATTTTGGTCTACTATCTTTTCCTAAAGAATTCTGGATTCCGACTCTCGTTCAATAAATAATCTTCCAAATGTAAATGGTAACTTTCTTGATTTATTCCTAGCAAACGAAGTTGACATCTTTAAAGTACATGAATCACTGTCACCATTCACATGCAACGATATTCATCACAAATCCATGGAATTCAGCTTTAATATATCAGAAATTAACGTACACTGTAATTCCCATCAAGAATCAGGTATACGACATAACTTTGCCAAAGCTAACATCGTTGGATTTAAAGGCTTCTTGAATAAGAAAAATTGGGACGAGGAAGTTGATGGATTAACTGATATTAACACTAATATTAACAATTTCTATGACATATTATTCAACTATGACATATTGCTAACAAAAACTACATCAATCATCCATCAGCCATGGTACGGTGATAAATTAATCAATTTGAAAAATAGAAAATACCACGCGTATAAAAAAATGAGACGTACCTATTCAGACGAAGATAAACATTAATTCATTGCAACTAAGGAACAATTTAATGCGTACTTTTTCAGTGACAAGAGGAAAACTAAAGGATATCCGGCCACTATGCATCAGAACCCAAAGAAATAGCAAACCTGTTCTCATCATTTTTCCAAACAATTTACAGTCCTGATAATTCGCCTTGTAATAGTCACCCTACGAGCTACGCAAATTGTTCAATACATATCCAAACTTTTTCTGAAGAGGAGATACTAACTGAAATTAAATTACTAGGAGGTGGCTGTGGACCTGTTTCTATCCCTTCATCTATCATTAAATTATTGGCTGATGTAGTTTGCATGTCTTTAATAAATCATTGCAAACCGGAATTTTCCCTGATAAATGGAAAATTTCGAGACTCACGCCGATTTTCAAATCTGGTAAAAGAAATTAAATTTCCTGCTATCGTGGAATTGCAACCACTTCAATTTTATCTAAATTATTTGATATGTTAGTCTGCAATTCCTTCAAGAAAACAGTTTTAAGTCATCTATCATTTCATCAACATGGATTTATGCCTGGCGGACCAATTACCACCAACCTAGTTGAGTTTACTAGCATTACTACTAAAGCTTTAGAAAATCATCACCAAATTGACACCATATACACTGACTTCAGTAAAGCTTTTGACTCCATTCAACAACGCCAGATATTGATTAAACTTGACAAGTTTGGTTTTTCATCAATCTTTGTCAAATGGTTTCAATCTTACATAACGAAGTAGCTGGTGAAAAGTCCAATCCTATTTTGGCAAAATCTGGCGTTCCTCAGGGTTCAAATATTGGTCCCTTTCTCTTCCTGATATTTATTGACGACATCACTAAAATAATTCAACACTCTTCCGTGCTTTTATTTGCTGATGATCTTAAAATCATTAATCCGAACCATTAACGATAGAAGTGACTCTTACAAGCTTCAAGAGGATATTGACAAGATTTGTTCATGGTGGGAAGTGAACCAGTTAAAACTCAACATTCAAAAATGCAGGATAATGTCATATCATAGGAAAACATGTCCAATTATTGCCAATTATAATATCAATGGAACATTAATTGAACGCGTCACCACAATTAAAGATCTAGGTATAACATTTGTCAGTGATATTTCATTCTACAGACACATCGATCAGAGTATATCGAAAGCCAATTCCATGTTCGGTTTTCTTCGTTGCTGGACCACCGAGATTAAAGACCAAAATGCACTTTTTGCACTATACTTTGCATACATAAGATCTCAGCTTGAATATGCAGTAGCAGTTTGGTGTCCCCATAACGCTGACCACATTAATAGAATTGAGGGTGTACAAAAGCGAGTCTTACTCTAGCGGGTCTTATTATGAAAAAACAAACTGGAACTACAACTACAATTTGCCATTCCATGAGAACCAGGCCAGTAGAAATCTTCGTCTGCACAAAATGTTAAAACATGAAAAACATCGTACTAATTACAGCGAAAATGAACCAATCAATATGATGACCAAATTTTTTACCGATGTTGAGCACTTATTCGAGTTTGGACTGTCTAAAGGACAGTTTAACATCAAATTAAAACAGCACTTCAGACAATTATAATTTTATATAATTAATTTTTAATTTTAAATTTTAATATTTATTTTATATACTTTAATTTAAAATGTCAATATTTATTTTATATACTTAATTTTTTTAATTTTCTATCATTAAATCTTAAAATTTAAATTTCTTATCTGAAATCCTAAATGTATTTGATTTCCTAAATGTATTTGATATTGATTTCTTTAAATTAAAAAAAAAAAAAAAATAAATAAAATAAACAATGAAGAAGGTAATCAAATAATCCCTCTGTTATCAAATAATCGGTTGAGGTTACAAGAAACTGAGAAAATTATATGGTCAATATAGTGTGTTAAGTATTACGAATATGGCACACGCTTATTTGACGCTTAATGATTTTTGTGTCATTTGCGATAAGCCTCATAGTTCCAAACAATGAAACAAACCTACAAACAATGAAAAAAAATCAGATTATGCATATCATATATGTATATAGTATAGCTAGTGCCAAAACGAAGAATCAAACAGAGGCAACAAACAGATCCACGCATGTTTAAATCAGATGAAAACCAATCTACTCTCTAATTGAATATGAGAATTCTGCTGATACGCTTTAGTTAACTATATGAAGGAGGTTGCATGTCACCAGCTATTAATAACTTTCAGCGATATTATGAAAGGTTTCATGGCGATGATGGATAGAACGAAAGATTTCCATGCAGATAATCGTCAAACTCAAAAATGACTATCCTAATAGAGAAAAGGATTGCAAACGCCTCAGAAGAACATCATATGAAGATTCCGACATTTCAATCACAAAAGTGACCTTCTGTTACTACTAGAAAAACGTATTGCACATGATGGCATTTTACACAATAAGTATCTGTCTATGACAAGGAATGATTCTGGAATCGTTATTAAATCGCAATATTACCCTCCTAGTAAATTTGTATATAGCAGGTTGGCGATTATAACTCCAACTTAATCACTGAGTTCAAGGTACGACTCTATACAAAGTGATGGAGAAATAAAGTTAAGATTACATATATACTTGAAGGACTGGGCATCAAATGAAAATTTCTGACATAACTTTTTTGTATATACAAAGAACTCTGCACACGATAAGACTCGGTAGTAACTTACAATAAAAATTTAAATTATGTTCTCGAAATTGCCACAGTTAACATTATTCTGTACTCACATGTCTCTAAAAAATATTATATTCTAAAAGCTTCAAAATTTTGTAGATGACCCAGTACAGGCGCCACAAAAATCCCAAATGACTTCAAGAGAACATTAAGAGAGAAGGCTGACACAGGCGGGCATATTTCGCTATCTGGTTCTTCCTGTTGTTCTAACTCGTAATGATGTGACGTTGATTAATTTTGGACCAAGGAATAGATAATAATCACATTTAACTATACTATATCTCTTCATATTCCCTATACATAGCATTTAATAAAGTGAACCAGGGGGCTAGACTTCAAACCTCTTCGAGATCTTTCAGAGCAATTTTTTAAAATTTTAAAATCATACATATCAGAGAGATACTTGCGAGTAAGATATGAAAACCAAGACTCCTAATTAAAGGAGTGTTCTTGGGCCTTAATCTCCTATATACTAGAGATATACCAATTGCAAAAGCAACAATGGATGTTACAAATCTCAAAGTTGATCATATACCAATAATGCATGCAACCATTGCTAAATATCTCGTCATGATTTAAGATACTAACTAAACAAAATTCAGAAAAATGTATTGGCTCTTAGACAACCTGAACTAGCGATTCACAACAAACTACTGTTAAACAAACAAATTTAAAAACCTTAATTGGCATATGATAGCCAGCTCTGGGGTTGTGTCAAGAAGGCAAAAAATCATACAAATAGTTCAAAATAAAATCCTGCGATGCATTGTTTATGCACCGTGGTACATTCAAAACGACAACCTCCATTGAGATCTACAGATCGAGCATATATCGGAACATACACTGTGTGCTGACTACCATTCCAACAAGAAGACGGCAAAGAACCAAGCCACTGAACTTATTGCGACCAGGAAGTCAGTAGACCTAATGTGGAGGAGTTAGACGTCACTGGAGATAATCATGTGATTACACCAACTTAAGTGCCTTTACGACTTAATCAACAATCAAGATCATATACATATCTATACACAACGATGGAGATAGATTCAAATTATATTGAGTCAATTAAAAATAAACTTGACTAATTTCCCGCAGTATATGTTTACGATATGTAACGAGAAATTTTTTTTGTTTCGCTAAATTGTGCCCGATGGTAAAATTTTCGTAAACTTTTTTATTCGTTCAACTTTTTATTTTTTTTTATAAATTACCGACAAACAGTACGGGCAAGTACAAACAACAAAAAAAAACAAAAGATAAATTGCCCTCATTTCTCCCTCAAGTATGATTCTACCTCGTCCCCCCGTCCGCATATGGAAACACAATCACCTTTACTCCTCTTGTACAAGTGTATACAATAATAATGGAATATTGGTTAAGCTTTGATTGAAAAAGCTTCGAGAATAAAACAAACAACAACAGTACAATAATATAAATTGTCAATTTTTCTCTTCGTCGTTATATCGTGTGGGATGAAGCTTTCTTGAAATCTGTAAAAAATTAATTCATCAAAAAAAATTTTTTTTTGTGTTCGCTTGTCACTCTCCGCACAAATCATTTTTGGCGTCTTGGGATTTTTAAGGGCTACTTAATTTTTTGTTGTAATAAATTAATAAACTTAATTATATAAATTATGTCGTGCCGAGGTTGGAGATATAGAAAAAAATTAAATTGTTGTTTACACACGAGAGAGCAGTTTTGAAAATCAAATTGGAGCTTTTTTGATGTGTTGTTTAATTACTCAAAGTTATGCATTCAGGCACCAGTTCAATAAATATAGAGTGAGGACGCAAAAGCAAACCGGCTTGCGAAAGTTATATATATATGAAAGCTCTCAGTTATATTTACGGGCTAGGGGTTTGAAAAAACAATGAAACAAAAAACCAATTTTATGAGCAAACCCTTATTATATTGCGGGCTTAAAAAAAGGAAATAATCGTTATGATAAAAGGAATATTTTATAAAAGCTTTTCTCAATATCAACACAACATTATAAACTGTTGGAAAATTACTTTATAAATTTTAATCATTGTTCAGCCGGTTTTATTGTAAATTGTATAATGTTGTATATATGTGTGCATACTTAAAACGGCCCGAAACGATTAAACTCAATTCTATTTAAAAAATTGGAAAATAAAAATTCGTTATTATATTTGGTACAGCTATATCCTTTTTTTTAGGAAAATTTATTTTCTTTTAATCTCTTTTGTGTATATTTGAACGACGATATCAATATACAAGAGATGATATTATATTCAGCTTTGCCGATTACTTGACCCGGAAGTAATTAAAATTACACATCTAAATGGATATGCGGTTGAATATACCACATACATGTGTATGTACTACAATAATCTGAATGTTTTCGTCGAAACACTCTATTTTCTTACTTGTTGAGGTAGACTGTACATTTCGAATGTTTCAGATCGTGCTTGGGGAATTAAAGTTCCCGGTATTCGATGACATAAAAGGAATATTTAATTTCATAAAAAAAATTGTGTGTTTAATCTGTGGGATTGAATACGAAGATATTTTTTCTCAGAAAAATAGTAGATAAATAAATAAGCTTTTTCTTGTAATTCAGTAAGCTTTATTTTTTTATATGATACTGTGGCGATACCAAGTTATATATTTAGTTAATTTTCTTTATCACTGAACCACGTGATTTGGTTAATTAAGATTGGTTATTCGATTTGAAGTGGAATGATCTCACTGCCTTTTGTAGCTTTTTATTTTATATTTATCCCCGTCAAACGTTTTCGTTTTTTTAAGTTATTGGAAGTATTTCAACTGGTATTAACCAAATAAAATAGGATTCTGCTGTTCAAACGGTATATCCATGTTACACCATCTGAGAAGTAAAACTACTAATATACGACAGTTGAAAAAAGCTCAAATTTTAATTTAAAGCTAAGTAATATTAAGCAAAAGGTTAGTTAAGGGAGATGTCACACTATATACAATTAAGACGGTAAAGTTCACTTCTAGACAGAGTATTGAATGTTCTGCCAACGATTAGGTTAAAACGGTTTCATTATAAAAACTGGTTACAAATCTAGAAACACAATGTTTCTCCATCTTCCTGGTGAGAGGTAGATGCCACATTGAAAATTCAACAGTCAATTTTTTGAAAATCCTTGTAAGAGTGAGAACGATGTTTAAACAACCCCTCATCAGTTCCTTGACTCATTCAAAACATGGCTGACTATTTATGACACATTGGATTTGGTATTATTTGGATCGTTTACGTACAGTCTGAAAAATATTTTTAGTTAGTGGCGGTATTGGCACACGTGACATTAACACGGTAACTGAGTCAAACATCACAACGCAACTATTAAGAATAAAGAACATAGGTCTGTACTATCCGATTAGATTTTGTGCCAAAACACTTAAGAAAAATTTTATATCAAGGAAAATCTATTGTTACTTATTGCCAAATGCGGAAAATATTTTAGACCCGAAACACTCCTGCGAAACACTCATAACGAAGAAACTAATCTCTGCCAAAAATGTGAGAGCACATTTTATTGATAGCCTAAGGTAAACTTTGAAAGCAAGATTTTAAAGCTTTTATAAGTTTTACTAGATATCGAAGTATTCAGAATGTTGTGTGTAAGCAGTTATGAATGTCAGTCGAGGTTTTCAAGGGTGTCTACAGTATAGGTAACATCAGTTTTTACAGTAAGTGCATTAACTTAAAACTACACATATACTATAGTTGATGATCACTGTGACTGATGTTAGTCCTGACACTGCGTGATAATATTTGGTCCTTCATTACGTGATTATTCCGGCATTGTCAATACTATTTTGTTTACTTTTTACGCCCTATAAATAGTCAGTATATTTTTATACAGAAAAAAATAAGTCTATTGCTTATGGAAATGAATGGAATTGTTAAGGGTCCGCCATCTAAAGTTTTTTTTTCAACTAGTGCTTATTTCGTGAATGGTAACACTAAGCTTTTGTCTGATTTGACAGATAATTAGTTTTATCCTTCCGCTGAACGAATATGGTTGTGTATACGCTTGAACAACGCTTGGAAATATTGCGACATTACATTGAAAATCATGGTAATGTTGCAGAATGTGTGCGAAAATTGCGTTCGGATTTTGGAAGAAGAGAAGCACCGTCAGTTCCGTATGTTCGTTATCTTGTGCAAAAAGGGAAAAAAACTGGCATCCTCATCGATAAACCAAAGCATGAAAAGCCAAAAACAGTGCGTACACCCGAGAATATTGATACTGTGGCAGAAAGTGTGCGTGATGCGCCATCAACATCAATTCACCGTCGTTCTCAACAATTGAACATTTCGGAGACATCATTGAGACGAATTTTGCATAAAGACCTTGGTATGACGCCATACAAAGTCCAATTGCGTCCAATGCGTTTTCGCATCGCTGAGAGGGCATGCGATCGACTTACAGAAGATGCCGATTTTGCCAAAAAAATCATCGTTTCGGATGAAGCTCATTTTGATCTTGGTGGGTTATGTAAACAAGCAAAATTGTCGCATTTGGGGCACGGAAAACCAACACGCATACATTGAAAAGCCGGTACACCCAAAACGAGTCACTGTTTGGTGCGGATTTTGGTCCAGAGGCATAATTGAGCCATTTTTCTTCAAAAATGAGTGGCCGTTACAGTGAATGGCGATCGTTATCGGGCCATGTTGAACGAATTTTTGTTCACAAAAATTGAAGAGGAGGATATTGGCAACATTTGGTTTCAACAGGACGGCGCTACGTGCCACACAGCTGAAGCTACACTCGATGTTTTGCGCCTTGTTTTTGAATCCGCAGAGCTGATGTTGTTTGCCCACCTCGGAGCTGCGATTTGACACCGTTGGACTATTATACGTGGGGTGCCCTCAAAGATAAGTGTTACGCCGACAAGCCAGAGACAATTGACGCTTTAAAGGACAATATTCGTGAAGCCATATTGGTGAAATACAGCTGCACACAATCGATAATGTACTTAAAAATTGAACCGATTGTGTAGGCTACTGCATGGCTAGCTTTCCATTATTAACCGTAAGGATTGTACTTTTAAATAAAAAAAAAATTTGAGAAAATATTCAGTAGTTTTTTTATAGCATTTTCAAAAAAAAAAGTTATTTGGCGGACCTTTTATTTTTACCACTGGCGGGAGGATAACATGATCAAGGCAATCTCAAAGCAGTCAATTAGGAAACATGTCACATTTTAAATTTTCTCAGTAATTCCTTAGATTATCATTTTTCAACATGAAATCTATAAACGTTAACTGCGGTACTTGATCCTGGTACAACATTCAGCAAAGCAGGTGATTCATATCCTACCATTCATGTCCTGGCTTTAATTTTGAAATATTACACCAATTTGGAACTACCTCTTTGCATGCTGTTCAATCTATCGCAGCAATCTGGAGAGTTTCCTAAAAAATCGAAGATAACCAGAATAAACAACTGGGGATAGAAGTGATGTATCATGGTATAGAGATATCATCTATACCAAAATTATTTGAACGTGTAATGTGTAGTTCCTTCAAAGAAGTGGTGCCTCAACATGTTTCACCGTACCAACATGGGTTCATGCCAAAGAAATCAACATCTAGAAATCTTATTGAATGCACCAGCCGCAATCAAAGTTTTTGAAAGTCAAAAGCACACAAACTTGTACACATACTTTGCTAAGGCGTTTGATTCCATTAGCCTTTGTCAAGCACTAGAACGGTTATATTCATTTGGGTTCTCAAACAACTTTGTGGCTTGGTTTAAATCTTACTTATATATAAGCAATCGCATCTAAAACATTGACATTGGTAACAGCAGGTCAAAGCCAATTCAAGCTACATCGGGTTTTCTACATGGTTCTCATCTTAGGCCTTGGATTTTTACTATTTTCATCATCGCAATCACTGACGTCATTCAAAAATTTTGTACTGTCGAGAACTTAAGCGATGCCGAAAAACTTCAAAAGGTCATTGACAATTTAGCGATATGGTGGGAGTCAAATCTTCTTAACCTGAACTTCAATAAGTTTAAAAAAATATGAAACAAAGCAAGTATCAGAGATCTATGTGGGGTCTGATTTAACGATGGACGGGAGATATTTATTACCTGGAGACAGTCAAGATTCTGTATTGAAATATGCTGTTACTGTTTGGTTTCCTTTTTATCATACAAACATCAGTAAACTAGAGGGCACTCAGAAAAGATTATGTCACTGAACTTGGAAAAACGGTTGCTACTATGATCACGAATTACCATACTATGAAAATCTGTAACATTTACCACGTTATCTGAATGGCTGTAAAACAAACAACCTAGCAACTCTGGAAAATATATGCGTGAGCTTTAAAAGTGTTCGCTTGCTGGTAATATTTTAAAAGGTCACGTCGACGCACCATCAACACTGGAAAATTGACAAATTAAAGTAGCAAGTAGACATCTTAGAAGAAACGAGTTCTTGCAAGTTGATGTCCATAAAACCAACTATGGTTCTAATGAACCGATTAACATGATTTGTAAAAGCTTTAATCAAGGATACCTTAAAACGAAGATTGAAGCAACACTTTGCTTCTTCCTGATTTAAATTATTATAAATTAATATTTTATGTGTCTGACTATAACATCATTTTTATGCCAAGTAGTATTTGTAGACTTATTTATATAAATAAATAAATTAATTAACAGAAATAAACTCTTTTCCATCATTTCCTCTTTTCCTCTTTTTATGCTTACAAAGGTGGTGATCCTGGGGCAGAACCCTTGTCATGGACCAGGACAAGCAGATGGTTTGGCCTTTTCAGTTCCACAAGGCATGGCTTAACCTCCTTCTTTGCGTAATATTTTTGCCGAATTGCAAACCGATATGGATAGAGCAATACCCACGTCTGGTTCTTTGGATAGCTAAGCCAGACAACGCGTACTTTTATTAAATGAAACACTTACAATGGAGGCGCACAAAGCAGGATCTCATCAAAAAAAGACTGGGAGCTTTTTACAAACGCGGTCATTAAAGCAGTAGCAACACGCAAAAAAAATGTAGTGTTCCTGGATTCAAGCATTTTAGCAAGGCTAATGAATATTTGCTAGCTGCAGACCAAACACCTATCGAGTGGTATAGATAAAATTTTCCGAATTTAGTTGATTTCATTCTCACGGTGCCCGTTACATAGGCATTGAAAAACTGAAGTGGTCTCAAAGCCTAGATATGGTAATCCAAATTGGAAAACACTACTATAAAAATCCATTTCCATGTGAAAATCGAATTATAAGAACCGTTCACTCATGCATTCGATCTTGAATCAGTAAATCGGTCAATTGACTTATTTATCGTGCAACTCAGATGTTAATCCACATGCTAATCCAATACAACAATTCTAGTGACTCATCAATTAATCTTTCGCAAAGCAAAGAAAAAGCTGTGCATACATAATATATATTTTACTCCACCTAAAAGCTCTTTTTCAAGTGTCAAATTTCTAATTTTTCTTTCTTCTCGTCAAATACCAAACAAAACATTTTTCCTTTGATGTGGTTTATTCGACTATTTCCCCTCAATCAATAAGCTTGGTAATATATTTCGTTCAAAAGCACAATTTACTTTCGAGTTAAGCTATTCCACCATAGATGGCAATAGCATAAATAAAAAATTAAAATTGTATTTCTCCGCTTATATAACCGCTTACTAGTATGTTACCCCGACCAATCCAAACATACATATTCAGCAGAGCTTTTTTACTGTATTATATACTCTTTTCAAAATTTATGTAATTGCGGTTGAAACATAAAAATAAATCCACTGATTTATTTTATATATATTCAGATGTTCTAAAAGCTCGCATTGTGTCATAACTATTTTCATATAAAAATGATATCTCGTTGGTGTATAACGAATACTTGATGGTACATAACAATAATCATAATAATCATCTTTAAAAGGGGTTTTTCAAAAAGTCGTTTATTTTTATTTTATTATTCTGATGTTAATACGTTTCATGTACGTATGTATACATTACACACACACACAAACCGGAATATGATGTTAAAGAATATGTTGTATATATATCCACATAAAATGTAATGAGCTTTTTAACAGATGTGCGCGTATTAACCAAATTGGTTAGGATTAATCTTAAATAATAAATCAAAAGCTTGAGACGCAATTGAGCGAAAACACACGCTTATTTGTAGATGGTATGATTAAAGCTTTCATTTCCACGAAGAATAATTCTAAAAATACACACAGATCAACGTTGCTCTGTTTTCTCATAATTTATAATGAGAATCCCACCAACATCAAATATTTGGGGTACAGTAGAATGTTGATTCTCTTATCAACAAAATAAAGATGTTTAATTTGGGTATCGTTTGTGTCTTGTGGTTCTCGATATCGAGTTTATGAGTTTTTTTTGAATAATTTCCGAATTTGTTCATACTGTACATAGATAAAATTATTTGGATATACAAATTCTCCCAAGTGTGTCAAAATATGATTAAAATATTCAATTTGCTCATTCTATTTTGTGTATATTGTTGGCAACCAATTACATTTATGTATTAGTACGGTTGTCTTCCCATCCATTCGGTGCACACGATGAAATAAAAGTTTATTGAAGAAAAAGGTTATCTTGAAGTTTATTTAATGGTTTTAAACTTTTCCCATTTGCAACCGCACAAAAGTGGTGGCAAAACTAAATACACAGTAGTATAAGACATTGTGGAATAGTAAAAATCATACAGAGCCGCAAAAATACAATGTTTAAATGAAAGCACATCAAATTCATACGCAAACAGCATGACAGAAAAAATTTGTTTACTTTATTCGTCTCAAGTTTGAGGGATATCTCGAAATCCTTTTTGTATTATCGTCTCAAAAACATTATCATAATATTGAGCTTTTTTCTTTTTGTGCTAGCTTTTTTTGTCGTTCTGCTGTTTATGGGTGTGAATGGAAATTCCCTGGGTGATTATTTCGAAAATGAATGAATAACAATACAAATTATTTTTGTGTCGTCGCTGCTTTGTTCGAAAAGTGAACGAGAATGAGGATGGAATCTTGTTCTGTTTTGGAATGTGTTAAATTTTTTTTTTCTTCATTAAAATGCTTTAGGTGTTAAAAAAAGGGTAAACAATTTTACCGTAAGGTTATTATATATATATAATGTCTTAGGAGATTTTACATAATTTTTGTTTTAAAACGGTGACAAGTTAAATTTATTTTGGATGTTATCGGATACAAAACAAAAACAAACTAAAAGCTTTCAACTTCTTTTCAATATTATTTCATGCTCGATGAAACATTTATCTATATATAGTTCGGATCTAACAATAACACAATTAAAACTAGTACAAAACAATAATAAAAACCATATATTTGTTTAACAAATTGTTTCTATTCAATTCAGTTGTCTGCAAGCAAACCTGGTACATATATGTACACACACACATATGTGTTCTATTTTTATAAACGAGCAAGAGTATATTGTTTGTGTTATACACCAAATGGAAATTGAAATTGATAAAAAATCGAATAAAAGCACTTCCTCTGAAACTTTGAAACAAAAGAAATTATTAATACAAAAACAAAAACTACATTAAGTTCGATGGTTTCGGATACAATTTAAATGGTGTGAACAAAGTATATATATGAACTTGGGACAAATTGAATTACACAAATAGAAGAAACTTCGGATTGAAAAACTGTCATTTGGGTTGGGATCTTCTTTGTTTATATATATACGAGGAGGATAGTAAAGGAGCTTTTATATAATATGTAGTTTCAAAACAAACAAATAAACTGTACAGAATTAAGGTATCAAAATTAATTTGTTTGGGATGAGTACATATAGTCATTTAAACTTACATAAAAAATTTTCTAACTAAAAATGAAGCTTTATGAGCTTTTAATTTTTATATCATATATTGTAGAGAAGTCGTTAAAATTTGAGTTAATATGACATCAATTTTGTAAACGTTTTGGGAAATTTTAAATCTCAGTTTTGGACCAAACTGTTTGTACTGTGGTCTGACCACAACTGTACTCCAAATTTTTTATGAAACGACACTCTTTGTTAGTTTCAACTGAGGTTACTTTCATGATATGAGTAGATGACGTAACCAGGACAGAGGAGACAAAACCTTTCTTAACATCTTGGTAAAATGTTTCATAGCAAAATGTTTAACGTCAAGTGAGAGGTGAAAGATTTAGTTAGAGTTTTAATAAATAAAGAACCAACTTTCACTTCACGAAAGTGATCCAAAATTAATCACAATTTGGGTTTATGTAGGCACAAATTCTAAACAATTATAAAGTTGGGGCAGACTTCAACGGGTATAAACACTGATAGGGGTGATCATAATTTGATTACAATCGGTGGTGTGCATAAAATCAACCGGAGGTTGGTTTCTCAACTAAAAGTAGAAAGAAGTATCTTTCTCGATGCAGTGAAATTAAATTTAAAAAAAATATGTGTAACCCATATAAAAATGGGAAAACTGTATGAAACAGTGTAGTGTTGTCAGAAGATGAGGTGAAAAAATCAAATTAACATAGAAATAAACACAAAAATTGGAAAACATAAACATTGTTTTTTTATGTTAAAAAAAAACCTAACCAAATTGGAAACACGAATAGGAATCCAATTAGATAAGTCGGCATGCAGCGGAATGGTAATTTTTATTTTAGGTTAAACCTAAAACAGCAAATATAGATGTCAAATAAAGATGAAATACAAAGGAAACCGAGCTCAACACTTAAATGATAAGTATAAATTCAGAGTGAAAGTGATAATTAAACCTTACGGTTAGGTTTGAGCCGTGTACGTAGATTGGATGGATTTTGTGGGATAGATGGTCACTTTGATATGATTTATAATTTACCGGTTATAATTAATGTCGATAAAGTAGTGGTGTGAGGAATGCTGTATCCAGGATATTCCATTTGTATTAATATATCTAGTAGTTAGTGAAACAAACTTTTCAATAGTTGAGCGATGGTTTTCATTTTTAGCTATGAGCATATCACAAGTTTAGTTAAATAATATGTATACAGATATGTATGTATGTATGTTTTAAATTTTTACAATTTAATTGACAAGCAAAGGGATTTCTTGGGTGACATGCTTGGGATTGGATGGCGATCGCTTGACCGGTGGTCTGATCAGAAAGTTTAACTTTTTGAAGTATGGCTGCTTTGGTGATTTCTTTCATTGAATTGTGTCGTGCGGGAGATCTGCTTATATTCAGCTTAAATTCATGTAATGTTACTGTTTGGCCTGGTTTGTTGTTCTAATTTGTTGTTCGTTTTATATGCAACTTTATATCCAAAGTTTTTGGGTGTTTTCTGTATGTGTTGTCTGGTGTTTTGTTGTAGTCCACGACAGCGTGTTTTTCTTGAGTATTGTCATCGGGTTGTGGCGTATTGTTCTGTCGGTGATTGGTTTTGAATATGTATTTTTGATTTGTCTCGTCGGCTTTGGCCGTGCTGTAGCCGTTTTGTGTGCGATGTGTTTGGTGGTCTTGGGTTCGTTTTGATAGTCTTCTTTTGACATCGGGATCTTGTTTGGTTGGTGTGTCGTGTGGTTTATTGCGGCTGTTTTGTGCTGCTATGGGTGGTTTGAGTTGTTATGTATGGTTGGATACGTTTGCGTGGGTTTTCTGAATGTTTTGAATGTGTGTTTGTTGTCGATGTTTTGATCGTTGGACACGGAAAGTTGATTGGGTTGTTCTGTTTCTAGTGTGAATTTTGTGTTTTCGTGTGTATTGTTTGTATAGTTTTGCATTAGGTCCAGTTGTCTGGATGTGCCCCTGAACGGTATGACTGTGTCATCTACATGTCTATGCCAATGTTTGATGTATTTAATATGAGTATGTCATCTACATATCTATATCAAATATTGGCATGGATGTGGGGATGACGTGCAAGTGTTGTTTGTGCGGGTACGTCCCGGACAGCTGGATCGGGTGCGGGATTGTATAAGTAGTGTGCACGGGAGCGTAGGATTCGCATTGGAGATCGAATGGAGTGGCTCAGTTTACTTTCTGGATCTAGCGATTGAACGCATCGATGGCAAGCGCAAGTTCGGGGTATTTGGAGGGCTCATGCGGGTGGCTCGGGCTATGCATGGGGGCTCGGGTCACCCATGTCAGCATGAGGTAGCCGTATAATTATAGTCATATGATACACCGACAGAATGGGATCCCATTGTTGGAGAAGGATTGTCGGAGTGAGCTTAGGATCATTGAGTGCATCGCGCCTGGGAATGGTTATACCGCTAGGGTTGGCGAGATGGATCGGAGATGTATGTTCGGGGCCGGTTGCCGACGGAGTGCTGCGTTACGGGTGATGGTACTCGGGATGGATGCGTTGTTGTGGATTGTAGGGGAAAGCATGTCTGGTAGGTGTTCAGAGGCTTTTGATGAGGGAGAGTTTGAGATGTGTAAGGGTCACAGAAGTGGGTTGCTGCTCGGCAGCTATGACGGGCAGACTTTGCGAATTGATTTTGAGGGGTGCGTCATGGAGTGTTGTACCCTAGAACGGGGGCACTGTGCCCTGGACGAGGTTTAAGAGGGTATGGAGGTGGAATTTACTTTTTGGTTCATAGTAGGTGCTGAGGATGGCGGCTTGATTGCCGAAATGTATTTGATATGCGGAGATGGATAGTTCCACTATGGAGAGCGTTTTTGGGTCGTCGGATGTTTTATTTGATTGAATTTATATTCTCTCACGCGTTAGATGGTGATGGATTGGGTATTATAGGGACACATCTTTAAATACCGTATATGATGAGATTACCGGAAAATGATTTATAATTTACTAACAAATTATACTATTTTACTAATTATGTAGTGAGAAATTTTCTGTGGCTAAATTTCTTTTCCTTATGATCTTTAGTATTGAGATGTTATTTGCATAATTTTGGAATATAAGAAGTTTTCAGATATCTATTTTGATTCTCTGATGAACATATTCTAGAATTATAGTAACATCATCATTAAGGTTGGCTGGTTCTTAATCTATCATACTACTAATTGAATTAGTTGTTACAGATGCCTGAGCCATAAGTTAATAAACTGTAGTTTAAATAAATAATAAAATTAATATTGATTAAGTTACAGATTACTGATCGACGTATTAATGTTTTAATTTTAATAGGATATAGCTATATTTTAGGTTATAGCTAAACATAACTTACTTCAATTGTTTATTTATATAAATAATTTACCCTATAACGAATTGACAGTTTATTAGGTCGTCATAATGTATGTATATCAAATGCTGTCGGGTCTTAAAATAAATAAAGACTGCCCCTCGCGTTTGATGGTGATGGATCTGGAAATATAGGGATGAAACTTTACATACAGCATATGATGAGAAGACGCCAGGATATTTAGCCTAACTAGTCCAGTTTTAAATGTTGAGGTAACACAAATACATATGATGAAATTAGAAATGATAGGTAAGGTATCCAAATTACAATAATAATCAATGTCTAACTGTCTTAGATCGTAAAAGCGCAAATGATATAAATTTTACTAACAAATTATATTATTTTTCTAATTATGTAATAGGAAAATGGTTCTGCTGTTGTGGTTTGATTTGCGTAATTGCTGCATATTCTTGGAAAGTAAGTTTTCAGATGGTTATTTTTATTCTGAAATAAGCAGGTTCTAGAATTGTGGTAAAATTATCGTAATCGTTGGCTGGTACTTGATTTATCATACCATAATAATTAAATTAATTGTTTTAGATTCCTAAGCCATAAGTAAATAAATTTTCTTTCAGAGTTTTGTATATTTGTTTTAATTAGTTAAGGTGTGTGGACTGGAGTTGAAATAAATAATACAATTAATTAATTAATTAAGTTACAGATTCCTGAGCGACTTACTAATAAATTTATTTTAGAAATTTAATTTTAAGTTAGTTTTAATTTATTCAAAATACAGCAGAGCAGATAGGTGTTGCGGATTGAAGAATGCTGATTGGCGATTGCAGACTAGTGAATCAGAATTGTGATTGTCTTGTGATAATAGTAGTTTAGTACCGACTGTCATGGTGTCTGTAACCGGGTCGCTCTTCCTTAACTAACATGACTTCCTATCCTTACCTATCATTTTATGTAAACGGCTGTAGGAATAAGCCCGGCGTTATCCGGGAATGTTGCCTAGCGCTTGGTCCTTCAGTCTTATCAATCAATCAATCAATCAATCGGTGATGTGCATAAAATGAACCATATGATGTCCGGTTGGGCATCATATGGTTGATTTTAATGCAGAACACTTATGTTCAGTGTTGTCGAAAACATCTTCATGGTTAACTCAATTTAAAACACAAACGATTCACAATTGTATTGTTTAACTCCTACTCCTTGTTAGAAAAACAATCCTACAACTTTTCTTTGTTCTCCTACTAGTGTAGGTGTCTTCAAATTGATGAGGATGGTTTTTCATACTGTTAGATTGATAAACAATATTTGTAGAAAAAACCGTTTACTTTCTTTCGATTTTTTGATTTAGAGAAAATATATGAAAACAATTGTGATTTTGAAGTGAAGTAAGGTTATGGGATGGAGAATTTTATAGGTTGAGGTGTAGCTCAAAATTCAAAACACATTTATATTGGCAGGTCATAAATCGATAACAACTTTAAGTAAATATGAAAAAATGTTATGTAGAAGTGCTTTGAAACCTCATTACCTAACACCACTTCATTTCCATGGAACCTTAGTTATTTATTATACCATTGTGTGATCTAAACATAGCTTGCGTCCGAGTTTAAAAGAGCGAGTTTTTTGGGTACAACGCCTATATGAAATCTAACACACGTGTTCGAATCAAAGTGTTCGATTTAGAGTGAATCATTAACACAATGTTTAGATCAAATCTGTAACTGTCAAATATTTGTAATGTTAAACTTCACCCAACAATAAACATCAAATTTTAGCTCACGGTTGAAGTTTTCTTCACAACCGAATACGACGTTAAAGGCGTTCAGGCATAATCCAACGGACGTTGCATCATACATAGCATCCTTAATATACAAGCAGCAATGCTTGACCCTTTAAATTTATCGAGCTTATTTATGGGGTATAGATTTTCATTGGCTCAATTTTAATGAATGAAAAATACTGAAAACCGTTATATTCTAATTTAAATCAAACATTTTCATATAACATATATGGAAACCAAATGAAAATACGAATTATTTTAATAGTTATTATAAAAATAAAAACGGTTTGATTTACTCAATTTTTATACATGTATATGTTATACTTGGTAAAATATATAAAACGAGATCAATGACGTATGATATGAGATGGCACTTTATAACTTTAATAATATAAATCGTATTTATTGATATTTTAAATCATATTGTTAATGCGATAATACGAAGTACACAATTAAAAAACCCAAACATGTTAATGAAAGTGAATACTTCAAAAATTATTTAAATTTATTTTATTTTCATTCAATTGTTATACTCGATACAAGATGGCATCATAAAAGTCTTTACGATTTTTACCAGTGTGAATTTTTAAAACAATTTTAAGTAATTGAATTGTTTTTTTTATTAAAATACATTTATTTTGATACAATATTAAATATTAATTATAACATAAACGTTCTATTATAATAAATAATTTATTATTGTCTACGGGTATTATAACCTATAAAAATTTTGTAAACAATTTTTTACAGCAAAGAAAAACAAAAATAAAAAATATTTCTTATTTTTTCTTTGCAGTACACTGTCCGAAATGGTTTAGTAATAAATTTGATCTCTAGGGCGATTTTATTAATTTTACTGACGTCACAATTTATTGATGTGTTAGTAAATATAGGGTATACACTTTTTAAGTTCGTTTTCGATGCTTGCTGCTTCTATATTTAGGATGCTTTGCATCATACCACTGTTCTCTCGAACAAGTATTCAACCATGGGTCCGTACCTGCAGTTCCTCTCGTACTACGCAGGAATGCTACCGCAACAACGAATCATCAGTAGGGTAAAATAGATTTGATCTCTATTCATCTTATAAATTTCGATAGCCTATTTTATTCATGTTTCAGGATGAATGGATAAGGCAACAGGTACTTTCAAAAATTACATTGAAAAGGAATTAAGAAAATTTTATATTTTGAAGATTTTTCTACTTTAAAAATACAGTTTGAGTGTAAACAAGCTTTCTTCCCTTGGTTCCTTTCAATCGGATATCCTATTTTATTCATATACATGGCATAGTTTCCCAATTCTCTGGTTGTGTATGTACGACAATGTGTTTAGCAGTGTTGGTCGCGTAAATTACACGATGTAGTTTACACAGCTTTTTACATGTAATTTACATGTAAATTACACAAGTTATTTTTTACATTACGTAATGTAAATAACGACTTTTTCATGACAATGGCGCTATCTATTATATAATTTAATAACTAATAATTTAATTACAGTCGAACCTCTTTTATCCGTAACTCGGAATCAACCGGAATATTTAACACCCAGAAGTGTTTTAGTCGTAAATTAAACACCTTTTATCCGGAAAAAACTTGTTTTATCCGTAAAAATAGAATATTTCTCTTAGTTTTTAGAAAAAGGTTAGTCCCCAAACAAAGTGGATATAGAGTGTTCATATTTTAAAGATTAATAACATTGTAAAGCGTTGTTAAATATTAATTTAATTAAATCGAGTTTAATATATAAACTATACTTTTTGTGAACGAAAAAGAAAATTTGCTGTGTAATATAAGAAATCTGTAAAGAAATAATATGTATAAAATAATACCGAATGTAATAAAAAGCAAAATAAAATATTGAAAACATAAAAATCCATGTGTCCTTACTAATTTTAAGTACTAGTTTGAATAACCTGAAAAGACACTTCTAATAAACAACTGTTTTGTTGTGTAAATGGGTGAATGCTGAAGAACTCGTAAGTTCAAAGAGTTCACCAATATGAGCTTTATAAGTCGAAAGCTTCTAGACAACGAAAGTGCTGTCAGGTGTTTGATAAACTAAATAAATTCCGGCGTGTTGCGGTGATTTTATGGTTTGCTGATTACGGCGACTACACCTTTTCAAAGCTGATAATCGACCATCTATATGAGATCGATTAAGACCGAACTATCCAGATTGGAAATTTATCTACCCACCAAGAAGTTTTTGTGGGGCGCTGATTATCCACATCATTTCCATCAACGACATCGAATTTGATGACGTAAAAATTTATTCTTTTATTGTTTAACTTTTTTTTATTGTTTAATTTTGTTTTTATTGTTTAATTGCATTTATTTAAAACAAAGAAAAGTGTTATTGTCAAAAGGCTGTCTAAATTTACACTATCGGACATACTTTTTTTTGTTATTGTTGAATTCTCATATTTTTTTTTATCGGTGTTCTAAAAGTTTATCCAAACAGATTGAGTTTGACTGGTTTTAATGTGACGATGATGTTTAAATAGTTTGCGATCATATTGGGGGACGAATGTAGGGATGGTCCTAATGATTTAAGCATGAATTAGTTTTTTTTGCACACAACACTCTAATTTATTTCATTGTACTTTGGCTTAGCTCACCATAGGTGTAAAATGACCCTCACTGCCACTGAAAGCTATTCCCAACTAAGAAGTGTGCAAGGTGCTTATGGTGATGGATCGACCCGATAGTCAAACCTAACAGCTTCCGGTACCCACAAGTGTGTCCGGTACCCACAAGTGCTAAATCTCGTGCACTAAAGGATGTTCGGAATATGCCAGTTATATATAAATTGATTACGCAAGATTGACTGTTTTAAAATCATTTTGTACAAGAAGTTTGTGTTCATTGTCAAAAAACTGGTCTTCCAAAAAATTGTAAAATAATTTTGATTGTACCACCCACCAAATTGTACATCTTTAATACAGCCCATGGATCAAGTTTAATATAATTACAAGCTTAAAGACTCACTATTGCAGGGAAATGATGAGTAAAATTACGAATATACTAGCCAAAGCATCATAGAATTGCAAAACAAGAATTCTATTAAAAATTTTATGTGGTGCATTTTTCAAGCAATGAATTCAGTTCAGTAGTACGGCATAAGATAAGTTCAGTAGTACGGCAACAGTAGAGATTGTGAGCAACACCTACAATAGTGAAGATGTCATGAATTGGCTTAGATGTGATGATTGTGCACCAGTGTATGCTACAATGACAGACAAGGAACTCATTCATGCAGCCCTCAATCCGGAAATTTAAATGAAGTGATCATTCTGAGGATTCAGAAGATGATATAATAATGCAAAACCATGGCAAGCAATAGAATCTTTTCGGGGATTAATGACTGCTTTTTAGAAACGAAACCATTCCTTAATGAACAGGAAATAATTATTCTTAACCTAATTCATAATAAATTACTGAATCAAAATAAGCAAAAAAAAGCATCTCTGGATCAGTTCTTCAAGAAATAGTCGGTTTAAAAAGATTCAAAATCGATTTTTGTATTATAGTAAATTTATGTATTTTAATGAAATATTTATATTATAATTTTGTAAAATGAAGTGGAAATGAAAAGGAACTTAATTTATAAGCTTAAACATAAACAGTACATTGTATTTCCATCCAAATGATCAAAAACCCATAAGAATCCCTTATCCGGAAAAATCTTTTTTCAAGAATTGATCTGGAACCGGACATTCGGGATAAAAGAGGTTCGACTGTTTTGTAAAAATTGACCATCACTGGTGTTTAGATAATTAGTTGTTGTCGTCGACAATGGAGAAAATGTCAAACTTAAAAACAAAAGAAGAATTCGATCATCGATCGAATGCTGATCTTCAGAGCTGAATTGCAAAATAGCAAAATAAACTAAGTTTTTTAACGCTAATTTTATTCATTTCAATGTGACATTCACAAAAATATTATTAATTACCCTAATAATAATTTCAATTTGAGACTAATATAGTTGTAGTTTTGTACATCACGATTTCATGATAATGCTAAGCACAATGATACGCATATGATATGTAATAGAAATTGGAAAACTATACTGCCAGTACCTCAAGATAGTAATCACTACTCGGTTGTATATGTACATTCAGAATGATTCAAAACAACGAAACCGTGTTCCTTATAAATTGAAGCCCAATGATATTGGATGACGATTATCACTTCTAAAGAACAGAGTTCATGGAAAAGTTTTGTTTGTTGCACCGAATACTAACGTACGACGAAAAGTGTATCCAATACGACTTTGTGATGAAAATTGGTAGTATTTTACAATGCGTAACCACGAAACCATTATTTGGGTATTACAGACATCTGTTCACCTGATTACCACTTGTTCTGGGTAATGGCTCATGAGTTGTCGTCTCATCATTTCATTTACTTTAAGGACAACAAAATTTGAGTGAATTCTTTACTTTAGACTGTTTCTGTATCTTAGTGTGTTGATTTATTTCCGATCTCTTTCTTCAAATTTAATTTGATTTAAAGTTTTGGTAATAACTGGTTTAGTAAAAGGTTGTCTAAAAGGTTGATAGCCCTTCGAAGGACAATAATCATCATTCGTTTATATTCTTCCTCATTAAAGAAAACGTATATGTGGTTTAAATTAAAATATTATGTTTATGAAACTTTAAACTTAACTTCTTTCACCAGCGATATTTGGGTTAAAACAACTTACTCTCTTTCTTATTCTAGGAGATTTTATTGAGAGAAATTTTTTTGTTTATTTGGGGTTCAATGCATTTCCATTTCTTTTGCGGTTCGTTAATTTTGGCTCTATATCTTATACGCCTTAACAATTAAATCGAGGGCGTAAGCTAAAGGTCCGATTTTCGTACAACTCTCTGAAAATTGTATAGTTCTGTATAACCTATAGTAATGATACGAAATTGATTCGTAATTTAGCTTGTGTTTTAATCGCAAGCAGCAATCAAAAACGATTATTGAACGTTACGTTTAGGTAGAAGCCGATCCGATTTCACTGGATTAACCACGAAGAGAAAATAACAAGGTTCAAATAGCTCGATAACAAACTTGTATATCTAGCATCCAATTTTATAGAAAAAGGAAGATGATATAAATTATAGGACTTTATTATTCGATACATTTTTCTTTATGTTAAATCCTTTCAATAATTCATAATTCATAAATTCATACAAAAATTGAATGTGGATTAATCAATTTCGGAATTAAGGGCAACAAACATCAAACCAAACTAGCTAGCACTCGAAGATCGATTATCTTCAGCATAATTCAAAATCTTCACTAACATAACGTCCATTGAAGCCTGATTAAATCCTAGATATTTATGTACCCATAGGAGGCAAAACTGTACAACTATAGCGCACTAGTATACAATATACAATTTTGCAACCAAATTTTCAAGGTGGCTATCTTAGCTTCGAGCTTAATTCATTGGAAGCTGCAATTAAATTTCTTATAATTCAACCACTAATATTTATAGCTTTAAAACTGACTTCCATCTACTTTTTCTGATGACTGTATATCACATCCCATTATACTTTACCTGAATGATGTTCGAACATAGTTGAACACACAATTATTCACAAATAGACTAATTAATAATTTCAATTAGTTGGTGAATTATATACAAAGAGTATAATTTATGTACAAATCGACTGTAATTGATTTACTCAATTTTTAATTTGAAAAACTGTAACTTCAATCGGTTTTGAGTGCTTATTCGCCCTACAAAATCCATATTAAAATCGTATTTTGTGTAAAGCTTAACCCCATTCAACGAAAATGTATAAAAAATAAGTTGAAATAAATTAATTGAACTGAATAATTTAATATTTAATTTAATTCGGGTGTTTGAACTCTTGAATACCTTTGTACGTATATTGGCAAATCACATCAGTGCTAAAAAGGACGAAACTAATTAATTTATTGTTAAGAAAGAGTATATGCTCATATATAATATATAGAATACAACAGCCACACGTGTCTGACCTATATGAGTGTTTTTATAGCGTATCATGCACGTCTCCGTTTTTTTCAAAACATGTATATCTTAAACCAATATATTTAATATATTTCAAAAAATTTATATTTATTTAATAATAATTGAAAAAGAAAAATTTTCCTATTAACGTTTTCCCATTTTCCTTACGCGAACAAAACAAAATGTTATCTCGTTTTTCGTTTCATTCAAACCTATAAAAATAAAAACCGAGCTTTAAAAGCTCAGTTGAAAATGGATTTTCCATCAGTTAGGATCTCATGTAAGGTACTGCGAATACGTTCTATATATACTCGTGTATACCAAAAAGCGATAAAAAATATTTTTATTGCTGAACAAATATATAATTTTATTATTATTTTTATTTTGATTTGAATATCTAAATTATATATTATAAAATATAGATTTATTATATAAAATTTTATGATTGACAAAAACAAAATTTGAAAAGTCTTTAAATATAGAAAAGAAACGCTAAAGCATATTTATATACAATATATGTATATATATATATATATATATATATATATATATATATATATATATATATATATATATATATATATATATCCAGACTGCAGATTGGAAATGAGGCAAATCTCGCGCTCTATATATAAACCGAAAAAGGCTTTTCGTTATAAAATTTTAGAGTCTAGCTGCTGGCTGCTATTACGGTGATGGTATGAAGCGAATTTTGTGCTTGAGAAAAATAAATTGATAATAAAAATACCAAGAAGTAGAAGAAGATTTCAAAAAAATTTAAACAATTTTTTTTGTGCGTTAGAAAATAGAATATAGATTTTTTTTTATGGTATCACAGGGCGTGGATTAAGTAATAAAATTCTTTTAAATTATGTATATAGACTATTGATGATTTTTGTACAAATATTGTGTTGATCAACAGAATCTCTCGCTCGTCTCTAATCTAAGTAGGTATATATGTATGTACCAAACAATGGTCTTGGTTCGAAAAATCAATCAAATTAGATTACTTTACACAATCTGTTGGAGATCAAAGAATAAAAAAATATTAAGATTTTGTTGAAGTCTGAGAAAAGCTATTATTGAAATAAGTTATTGCATACCTTGTCGTATACCTATACCTTAATACAAAATAGGTATAGAACAGATAAACATCTTTAATTTTTCTTTTTTTTGAGTTCGGTAAAAACCAATTTAAGCCAATAACAAAACTCAGATAATGGTATAATTTGGAGAAAATCCCCATTAGTATGATAATGTTCTTTTTATTAATAACCAACAATTTAATCAAAATGAGGAAATTTATTGAATTGGGGAGCGAGGAAAAATATTACCAGCCCCAATTTAAATTCGGCTAGATAATAACAAGCACTCGACAGTTTACAATTCGGGAGTTATATTTTTTTGAAGATTTGTTATTTTTTTTAATAATGTTGATTTTTTTTATATACAATATATAATTAATGTCGATGTGTTGCCAGCGGTGATAAAATGAGTGACAGGCTATAAATAATCACGCTGTTCAATATAATTGTTATGTCGACGGTAAATAAAATTGAAATACAACTCCAAAACCACCATACTCATGCCACCAGCTAAATACAATATGGGCGTCATTGAAGCAGTATAATCGCGTCTCAAAACCGTGATGAGAAACTCTCTTAACGATTAAGCTATAACCGGAGACCATATTATAAATGTATAGAGGTATAAAAATATAAATTTTCTGTTTCAGGAGATTAGAACAACTGAAACAAAACATTAAGTTTAATCAGGAGAACAATAGAGATCTGTCTGATGATAGCTGAGTTAACCAAAGGTAATTTTTGGACTACATTCGAACTGTAACAATCGCTTTGAATGGCGCTAATTTGATAAATTAGCGACAACCACCAATTAAATTAAGCAGTTGTTACAGAGCTTTCGTTCTGTATCAAGTATGTCGTAATTGATACCTCTGAATTCATGTTCTGTTCCAACGATTCCAAATTAAATTATAATGGCAAAATTCCTAAAAGGTTGCTTAAACATTACGCTTAATGAAAAGTATGTGCATACGTTGGAGGTAGTAATTCTCTTAACTCCTTAATGTTGGCTATCGATATATTTAATCGGTTTATTTTTTTTTATTCAACAAACATGATTTGTATAGCCCGCCTCAGACATGCGAATCTGACCATTAATGTCGAGAAAAGCCGGTTTTTGTTAAAGAAAGTGAAATACTTGGGATATTTAGTGGGTGATGGATGTCTCCGTACAGACCCCGAGAAAGTTCGCGCTATCTTGGAATATCCCATCCCAAAAACTATCAAACAAATAAGGCGCTTTTTGGGGATGTGCGAATGGTACCGCCAGTTCATTAATAACTTCGCTTCAATAGCAGCTCCTTTAACTGACCTTACGAAGAAAGGCATCAAAATCAAATGGGCGATTCTGCAAGCAATTCTTTTGAGGCTCTCAAAAGAATTGCTTGCAGAATCGCCCCATTTGATTTTGATGCCTTTCTTCGTAAGGTCAGTTAAAGAAGCTGCTATTGAAGCGAAGTTATTAATGAACCGGCGGTACCATCCAGCTCTCCAAATCATACGAATGTTACACAGTTGTGAGTTAATTAAGAACTATAAGTACTGGTGGTGGTCGATTGAAAAGAGGTTTGCTATGTAGATACTGCTAGTTATGCTGTTGGAAAGCGATCAGTATTAAACATTATGGTATTCGTTACCAGTTAACAGCTTATACTTTTATCAACAACGTTTCATATTATTAAGATGCACAGTCTACTAGAACAAAGGCTTATTTAATCTAGAATCAAGTATATGACTTATTTACTCGCATATTCATCACAATTCTCAATTTTCTATAATGGGTCATAATTCTCCATTTAATATTGTGACGAATGAAAGATGTCACCAGTGATTACTAAAAAGAGTTATAAATTATAGCAGTAGGAGTTACTCTGTAACCAAATATTTACACATTCGAACAAAATAAAAATAAATAATGAAATACGCGAAACGAACAAAATACGACGAAAAGAATATTCGCGAAGTGTAGAGATGCAAAATAATGGACTGTGCTACAAGTATTTAAGTCGTATAAATAAGTGTAGACATTTGAGATACGAAACAGTTCAATTTTGAATTTCGAAGTGTTAATATCGGAAAGTTATAAAAAGTGAAAGTGAAGTGTTAAAATAGTTGTAGTGATAATTACTGTGTAAAATAAGTGTAGTAATAATTATTTGTGAAATAATTGTGGATTTTTTTTGGCAAATAAATTTATAGTTAAAAATTAATCTTTGCGAGTTTAATATTCACAATCCAGTGATCGAACCGGTTAAATTATTTTTAAATAACGACTTGGTGAAATCGTAACAATATAATATTAATTCCATAAAACACTACCTTGTGAGCTTTCTCCTTGATCCAATGGATGTGATAGAAGGCAAAATGCTGCTGAACTCTACGTTTTTTCAAAAATTTCTAAATTCGAATGTGATTGCGTATAAAGTGTTTCCGTATCATTCTCTTAATTCCAATTGATGATCTGGACTAACTTTTTCATACAGTGTGAGTTTTAAATTGCGTTTAGAGTGTAACATATTGGACAAGAGGAGTTTACTTTTGCTACAACTTGGCCTGGAGTTGGAATCCTTATAATTTGATACAACTATCTGTATTATATTAACCATTTATAAGCCTACATTACTTTGTTCCTTGACACATGTTAGTTGGATCCGAAGGCAAAATATCTCTCTCATGAGATAAAATTTCGAGAATCGGTACTTGCCCTGGGTATCAATAAATCCTAAAAAGTTATTGCACGTTTATCCTAACCAAGTTCGTTCGCTTGACCTGACGTAATTGAAGTGACCCTATACTAAATATTTCATGTTAAATCAAAATAATCATCGCTTGAATTTGACATGTTACAGATTCATCAGTCATTCATTCCAATTAAAGTATAAAATTTTGTTTTCAATAAATATGTTTTCCTCCCACAATCCCATACTCCAGTTGCTTCCAGGTTGAGAAACATTCTCGTTAAAAATAAAGCACAAAGCCATTTGCCTGTTGGGCGATCAGTGTTTGGCTGAATAATTTTGCGAATACAACCGTCAATCATACGGTTAGATTTACATCAAAACTCTAATTAGTTGTATAATTGGAATGTGAAATAAATTAAATTATTAGGAAACATAACACACATAACAATGTCTGTGTAATCAATGTTTATTGCTAACATAAAACACATATTTTGTAGATAAATAGATTCTAATTTTTAATTTAATGTTTTCGTAGCTTTTCCGAGAAATTAAGATATAAATTAAACCAAAATTGTAATATATATATATATATATATATATATATATATATATATATATATATATATATATATATATATATATATATATATATATATATATATATATATATATCGAATACGTGTTCATTACGAAAATAATGAAGGAGCTCACATCCTAGATGTTTACCACATACATAAACACACATCTATACAAATATATTTCGAGTACTTGTTCCAATTAGTTAAAAAATATTATTTTTATGTTAACATTATATATATATTGAATCTAATTAAATATTTTTATTTAGTATTCCCAGAAGATAAGCGAGTAATTCGATTTTATTTTTATCCAACTTCTTAAAATATTCTTGTTCGAAAACGTAATCAATTATGTTTCACTCAATATTCAATATTATGCTGGTATCGTTCCTGTATACTCTATTTCTATATGAACTACATGGAGGAGTTACTATCTATATATATACTACATATCTACGATAGTATCACTGTGCATTATGATAATAATAAATTTTACCTATAAGTTTACCAAACGAGATCGAATAAAGTATTGTGATTTTTTATAAGATTAAATTGATGCTGAAGTACCATAGAAGAGATGGTGAGTGTCACTCTATACATAGTTAATGTGGCCTCGATTACTGTATAATTATTGCAGCTCTGTTTGTTCAACAAAGTCATGTGGTGGTCTTTCTTTATAAAGTTACTGAAATCAGTTTAAATTCAATCCTACAGAGATTGTGCTTGCACGTTCGATAAAAATTGTTGTTTACCTACAATTCAATAATCTTTAATTGATGATTGCATTTCTTAATATTTTAAAAAAAAATATTTAATTATAATTGATTGATTTCAATTTATATTGCAGACATGTACTGCAAAATATAATTGTTGTTGGAAGTGGAGAAATACTAGAATTGGAAAGGCAGTTACAGTGTTTCTAAATTGAGAAATATTTTGGATGGTACAAAAACGTCCCATATAACCATATGTGGTAACCTAACAGTACTTTCCGGTAATGGACAATAATGTCTTTTAACTTGACCATATTGAAAATTATAGTAGCGGCTAGTTCATTATAGTTAACACAGTAACTTAAAATTGTCTTGGGTAGACAGAAAAGTTAAAGGGTTCCAGAGATTTTTGTCAGCATTTTTTGTAAAAGTACATCAAATGTATTTTTTTAACTACTATGAATTGTTTAAGTATTCGACAAGGAAGAAATAGTCTTAACAGGTATCTAATAGCAAGCGTCTAATTTTTATTAAGAGGGTTCACGGTTGGGCTGTGTTATATAGGCATGAATCATTTGCTGGAGTGGTTTGGAATGTCTAAGACGAATTTGAGTAATTGTATCTATATAGCTTGGTGACAGAGGATCAACTACATTCTAGACTATTTTATAGTTTAAGCCCATTGTTTGTATACACTATACAGTCCGTATGAAATTTAAAATGTTTCCCTGAAAACCCCGTTAGAATTTAAATCCTGTCACATATCTAAAATTTGTGACTCGCATAGATTTTCTAAAAAATTACATCTCATGGAACATACTTAGACACCTCGACATACTTACCCTGTTACAAATTTGAACACACAATTCGGAGGTAAACAAAGATTTCAAAAATTACATTTAAATAGAACTCAGAAGACAGAACCAGTGAAAAGTAAGGAAGTGATGGTGTAGACGAATATACTAGGCTTGATAATAACTTAATGATTTATATTCCGAAACCCCTTCCCATAATTTTTTATTACAATGTATTTGATACATTCATCCGGTGAAACGGCACTTGACTAACTTAAGCACATACTACTACTAAATTTATTAGAAATGTTTCAACCTAAGAAATGATTCGGTGATTGAACTGACTAAGTATTGTGATCCTCTGAAATTCTCGTATACTACATAATTATGATATGGTATAGGTCCTATAATAATAAAAGATCTTAACACAATCACAACCATCATGCTTGAGATTTTCAGTCAGTACTTTGAGTCATGTAGTTAGTGTGTTAGTAGGAATAAGTATTTTATATATTTAATCTCCATGAAGATGAAAACTGAGGAGTATTTTCCCTCCATCAATCAGGTTCTATTGGTCCATTGTGACTTCTCTTTCCTGACGTAACTCTCAGTCCCAAAATATTTTTGCCATTCGAATAAGGCTCAAAATATCCGGTATCTTCAAGTAATCGTGATCCAGAGCAGTGAAACCTATGGGGAGAGTAAGAAGGAGAAGAGGAGAAAAAATGCAAAACAGTTTCATATTCCCCTCTCATTGTTCAGATTTTTGTTGTTCCAAATTTTCATTCAGAACATGTAATTATAAACAATATAATGTGAGAATACCCAATAGAATCCTCAAAGTGCCTGTGTCATAATTCTAGACGAACTAAGATCTTTGTTGATTTACTGGCAAATAGCTGACAAGCGATAAGGTTGTGTAATCTTTTTTGACGCATACCACCAACATGATAGTTTAAATTTCTCTTAAGAGATAATAACTTCACTCCTAGAGCGGGCTCATGGTGCACAAAAGAAGAAGCTGCACCCAAACGAACCAATTTATCAGCCAATGTTTTTGATTAGATTTACAGGTGACTGAGTATCCAGTGAAGTCTAGTTAACTGCAACTGGTTAACTGCGACTGGTTAGTTTATTCTCGATAATTGCCGTCTTCAAAATGAGTTTCGATCAAACAGTATTGAAGTCAATCGCCCTTAAAGTACATAGCTTGGCTGTCAGAAAGACTTCAAGTGCTGCTCTTAATGTAACAGAAATTTCCGCCTGAAAACAGTAACGTACATACCAAAGAGAATAGATAGATAGATATAACTACCCAGGTGGCGCAATGTTTAGAGCTGCAGCAGTTGGAGCGGGAGGTTCGAATCTCTATCCGGGGCAAAATACAAAAAGGGATTTTACACCATCGATCGTTTAAGCGGTGCGATCAGTGGTGTGAATGAACACATCTGAATCCCCTGTCGAGTTTAGAATCCATGAGTCGTCCCATCGTCCATGTCAGTATTCTAGGCAGACATGGAGCTATGCAATGCGCAGAAATTACAAGGATATGTTAATGAACAATAGAGTAAACCATTGCTGATGTTACATTTCAAAATACGGTGGTATACGTTGATAACTATGATCAAATGTTGTCATCAAATAAAGGAATTGGTAAAAGAACTAGAAATGAATTGGGTCAATCCAAAATAACGGAGAGAATTCATTTAAAAACAGTTGCTTGCTATGTTATCGCCTATTAAAACAGCTGTAAAGGAACTAAGTAAAAATTCAGTGTCGCTGTTGAAGCATCGTCACAGCTCGCCAATTTAAAGCACTTTTGGATTTCGTAAAGCACCTTTCTCGGGTGGCAATATGGAAGCTGGTGGAAAAATTTGAGCGGTTGGAACAGTTAGTGATCTGAAAAGTCGAAACCGTGTGTGTCGCTCAATAACAACTGAGAGTATTTCTGCTGTAGCCTGTAGTGCTGAAGAAAACCCAGGTTTGTCGATTTCTCTTATGGTCTAATAAACCAAGTGATCCTGGTGAGAACACTTGCTAGTATTAATGCTGAAATTTTATCGATCAAAGCTTTTATATATAGGAATTCATTAACGTAACTCTTGATTAAGCATTGACTTATACCAACCGAAATTGGTTCAGAGTAATATTTTAGCGATTATTGATCTAATTGATCGATTGCAGGAAGGAGAAAGTCTCTATTTTAACTGGGGCATGTGACACGACTTTCATGTCCCCCAGAACAAAAATACATTTATATAGCATATGCAATTCGCAACGCTTTCTGTAAAGAAGACATTTGTAGTTAGTAGGCACACTCGTGAATTCACAGTTCTTGACTCTGTCACTTATAATAATTGGATTAACAATTAAGAGTCAACATTATAATCAGCAATTTAAACATGAAAGTGAACTAGAATGTTTGGAATTCTAAAAGCTCAAAAATAGTTTATATTTGAACTTTTATTCAGAAATTCTAACAAATTAGTGGGATAATCAGTAATCAAATGATGCAACATGTCTATATGATCTAGTACTGTACGCTATCAAGTCGCAATGCCATGTACAGAAGGTCTACAAAAATGGGGAATATAGAGCCGCACATATGAATATCCACATTGTTATAGTATCCCAATAACATTCCAAGTGAGGTTGATTTATTCACAATAATCGTTTCTGAGTAGACTGATTCGAACGACAAACAATCAAATAGTATATTATATAACACTTCGACAGATTTACAACCTTATACAAGACGTATACCATATAACGAACGTGCATATAGTCGTTTGTATCGCAGTTTGCAATTGTAAATATCAATTCGATTGAACATTATTATTGCACAGTACAAATTGTATAAAATATAATAATCGTTCTAACAATGTAAGCTTTCAGACTTTTATATAACATTTTTAAAACTTTTTCAAGCTCATTGTTGTGTATATGAAAAGAAAATTAACAGAAACATCACACTGTGTATAATAATATGTACGGTAAAAATTCTCAAGACGACACATTGTATATTTTATGCACTCTATGTACGAGTATATATATAATTCTAAATTATACATATATGTGCTTTATGTGCTTTCGGTTATTTATGCATAAATAAATAAAAACTAGAAAATTTGCATTTTTACTTCAATAACGAATTGATATTTATTATGCTTTCATGTTTCATCATTATATTTACATAAATCATAAGCACATACATAATTTAATATAAATTTACCTTGAAAGAAGATCAAAATTACTTATGTATGATAATAAAATTCATTAAGTTTAGTTTCGATATAAGAAAGCTCATTTCTAAGAAAAATACTTTAAACGGTAAATATATTTCAAAGTGAGTGCTATAGTAAGGTGAATTAACCCATTTGTGGTATAATTTGGTTACGATATAGTATTGTGATGTGAGAAGGCTCTTTACAATTTATGTTGATTATTGAATGGTTCCAATCCTATTTAACATCTTCCGTTTCTGCCGTCTTTTATAAAAAATATTAGGTGGCTCTGATTTTGTTGTTCTGTACGTCATTTTCTGATTGACTGATCAACATTTTAACAGCTTTTTCCGCGTGAAAGAAGCTTTTGATTTTACAACTTTAGATATAAGAAAGATTAACCAGATCTACAATTTCGTCTTTATACGAGCTCGTTATTATCGTATTGAATCTCCTCTCAATAAAGTGAGATATAAGAAAGGTACAGTCTATTTATTGTGGGTCCAATGATAAGAGTCAACAACAGTATTAATTATAGGATACCCCAATATAACACATTTGTAGTTGGACACGAAATTAAAGATATACTTGTGGAACGGCACCTACTTGAGAAAATTGAAAGTTCTAATTACATCACAATTATTTAGAAGAATATCGTTTATCACGATGTTGCCTTTGGGCTTAATTTATAATTGGACAATAAATTTGACAATCTAATTGGTCAGTCTATTAATAATTATTGGCATCAGAAGTGGGACTATCGAAAGTTAAAAATTATCAAAAATAATAGAGTCCGTCGACAGAATGCGGGTTTAAGTGACTCAAAAACACTTATGTTTCCTCGACAGCAGCAAGAACAAAAATTACAAGCAAAACAGTTTGGAGGTCTAGACCTGAAATTTGGCGTGCTGAAAACACAAAATGGTGGCCTTAAGAATGCGTTAAAACCCAAAAAAGCTGATTTCGAAGTAAAAGTTCAGACTGAAAGAACTCGCCAACTTCAAAGTTCAAAAACTGAACCAATACCCAGATACCGTCGAAACAAAATTGGTTAAAATTGTCAACAAAAACAGGTGGCTTATTTTACAAAGAGCAGCAGCCACACCAACCAATTTTAAACCACCTTTAATTGGACTGCATCATATCAGACATTTAAGAAGCAGTTTAAAATCATAGAAGGTGTAGAACGAATGCTCTAATATTGGCATTGGGAGGACCAGCTCCCGAAGAGAACAAAATCTTGTAAACCCTATCGTCGGCCGAACAGAGCTATGAAAAATTGATGAAATCCTTGGAGCTGCGTTGGGACGATAATCGTATGCAGGCTCCTTTAATGCATATAGCTTAAAATGAGGAAGCAAGGGGATTACAGAGTCGTTGCAAGAGTTGGAATACGACTAGTATAATTAAACTTATCCCGAATTATAATGCTGAGCACTGAAATGAACTTGCAAAAGTGTTAGCCTTAGCTCTGCAGATAGAAGCCGAAAAGAAAGCGTTTTTGCGGACCTTGAGAGAACAATGGAATTAGACCGGCATGAATAAAAAACTTTATTCAAGGTACAGTTTCAAACAAAGTTAGAATTACGTTTCTCTCAGAAAACTCTCATCTGTTAGACCCAGCTGACATCATCAGTGGCATTTTCAACGTCACTGCAAATTAACGAAATCACGACAACATTCAGCAGAAAAAAATTACGAACCGTTGGCAAAAAACCAGCTAAGCCAGTTTTGTAGAACAAAAGCTGGCTCAGTTAGAAATCTCCAAAGCATCTTTTGTCTCAATTAAGTCGGGAAAATGGAAACGTCGGTCAAAATGTACCATTTGGATGGACGATGTACACAGTCACATTAAACACAGATTTCTTCTGCGGCTATACGTAATTATAACACAGGAGATTGATTAATCGAAGCGATTTACACTTCTAATAGCAACAGATGAAACAACTTTTGTTCATAGCGGGAGTGATCAGCTTGTTCGAGTTTGAAATAGCAAATTTCAGATCGATTTGTGCAGGTTTAATGAAATAGAATTAGTTTGAGTTGGATCTCGAAAACCACACACTGCGATACGGCTTAACCAAGATAGTTCTACGCACTTGCACCGAGGATAGTTAGGTAGTTCGATTCCTCTATGAAACAGAAGCCGAAATTCCAGTAAGATCTCAAGAATTGTTTGAGCCAGGGTTCAGAACAATAAGACTATTAAACCCTCTAGGCTAATTGAGTCAACTAAAAACAACTTCGGAGGAAATATAATGGTCAACTGAACACCAGCGACAGGTGGCGGTATGTCTTATATTTTTACCAGTGAACTTTATTAAAGTGTATAAAGTGAAGGGAATGTTAGTGACATAGTCCCTACCAGTGGATAGCAGCTAATTTCTCTCAATCTCTGGTTGTTTTAATTTTGATCAACGTCTGTGGCATCCGGATACGAACAGTGCAGAGAGCAGCTTAAGTTGATTATCCATGACGCTGTCAATTTGGTATATGTACAGGTTTAAAAGAACCCCAAAATAAAGACTCATTTTGTGATACTTTGTGTTGATTGCTAATTAGCAGAATTAGCTGCGGCTATAAGTACACGAACCATATTGGGTTCTTTACCCATACAGATTCTCTAAAATCTAAAATCTATTTTCTATATTCCACTGATTATTTATAAACTAACGATTGATGTGCTCCCTGCACAGTAGTTAAAAGCAATCAATGCCCTAATTATTTATTCCATTGGAACGTTGATTGTCACTATATTATCGAAAGCACACTCTTGTTCATCGATTAGTAACATAATTATTCCTTTAAGACTCTCAAAAAATTATATTTCGACAACATTCGCTGTTCAAGCTTATATATAGTAAATAATCTTACACAGGTGGTAGAATTTCCCGATACCGATAATAACGTAATAATAATCGATGAACCATTAAACGCCCACCCACAGAAATACGTGAAACTCTATATATTGACGACTAATTTACATTTTTCAAGACGAATAAAAATGAAAATTTTTTTTATTTAATTTTCAATTTCGTTTTGCTTGATTTGGTGAAGAAAAAAAATTTGGAAATTTGGAAAAATTTTAATTTCGATATTGTTCGATTAATGGTTTTGTTGTCATTTTAATTTAATCAACTTTGACATTTTTATACACTGTCTGTGTTATTTTTTGTTCTCGTTGAGTCTGTGGACGTGATTACAGTCTGTACGAAACAAAAACTTAATTGAAACTCCCAGTTGGGGTGATTTCAATTCAAATTACATAATTTATAAACTACATGCATCCTTCATACTCGTACACCCCAACGATGATTTTATTCAATTTAAAAGTTTCGTTTGGCAAAGTTTAAGTTGTTCTGATTGTCATACACATGTTTTGTAAATAAGATGAAACCAATTTTTGTTTTTAATAAGAAAAACTTGTTATCTTTTTGTTTTGATCTCATATTATATAATCTTAAAGACTTTAGCAAACAAATGAATCGTTTAGAAATTACAAAACTAAATTATAAAAATGTACAAATTTTATCTGGCAGATTAGCAAGTGGCAGAAATCGATTTAATTCGAATTTGATTTTTATTGGTGTATAGATTCCATCTCAAATAGCTTAATGTACGAGCTCATTAAATATAGATGCTGGTATATAACTGTTGTATATATACTTTATATGTAAGAACGAAATGTTTCGTTAAATTTTTGTGCGGGGAACGAACATCTTAAATAATTAATTGTGATTATGTTCATTTTTATTTCAAGAAAACGTTATTCATCATTTATTTATTACCATTCTCATATATTACAAGTCAAATAAATCTGAAACCGTTTTGTCTTCCTTTATGTAATGTATGGATACACGTGTAGTGGGTATACAATGCCAAAAGCATTAAGAAATACACTAATTAAATCGTTGATTCGTATGTACCTTGGTATCTCTTGGTAACATTGTAAAGAGGTTGATCTTATCGATTAACAAGGTATTACTGAGGCCAACCACCCTTGATATTACATTTTTAATCACCATCTTACTTAAAGATGTACGTAAAATTCATTTGAACATGAAGTTTGAGGATAATCGTGTGAAGTAGAGCATGTCCAGAATTATTTGAATAAATTTAATTTACTCAATACTTACACTCTTTTCTACATGTCACCCGATACTTACACTCTTTTCTACGGTTATTTTTACATTCTTTATGTAAAAAATGATTTCATGTTAAAAAAACTGATGCACCATCTTTTATCAAATCTAGTTGTAACTAAAGCACCATCTGTTAAAAAGTAGTCTTACTATTTTACGAATAGAAACGTCAAAATATTATAATAATTTTTGTTTTAGATTATTAAAAGGTTAATTTCGTTAAAAACCACCTTAACTAGCTCAGGTGAAGGTAAACAAATCCTTTTCCAACTTATAACTTTTCAGGTTGACGTAACTACCAAATTTTGAAAATACGAATTTATCTATATTGTTTCGGAAGCGGGTGACATCTCTGATTGAATAAAATAACTAGATGTTTGTTATTGGAAGTCAGCATTAATCGCAGTATACAGGTGAACTCTAAGACGTAGAGTTCAGTTTGAATTGGGACAGCGATAAATTAAAATCAGGAAAAAGTGAAATAATAAAAGTAAAAGTGAAATAAAAGTACTGTAAAAGTGAACTATGGTAATTGTTAATAAAAGTTAAAGTGAAAAACAAGCAAGTGTTTTTTATTATTCACAATCCAGTGATCGAATCGTGGATTGGTTTGAATCCCTACTAGAGGGAAAAAGGTAACAATTGGTGACAGCGGTGGGATTATGAATAAGGAGACATGAAGCTTCTTGAGTTGGAAGTGTCGGGTTTTTCTAAAGCAGGTAGCAAGGCAAAATTACAAAAGAGGCTACAACAAGCTTTGCTGGAACAGTACATCGATCCGGACCAGTACGAATTTAAAACTGGAGTCTCTAATACGGAGGATCCAATGGAAGGGGCAACCAATGCCGGAGTAACCATTGCTCCAGCAACAGTAAATAAACTTACCCCATCACCTACAAAATTCGATGCGGGGCAGTAAATGCAGCGGTGCAAGAAATGAATGGCAGCGGTGCAAGACCAAAATTTGAAAACTGGCCAAGAAAATTTGAAAGCCGGACAAGAAACTGTGCTAGAAAGGTTGGAAGAACAAAAAAATATTCAACGGCATTTAATATTCAAAGAAGAAAAGTTCCGCGAAATGTCCATTTCATTAAATGCTAAAGTGGATACAGTTAAATGTCAAATGGAGCAACAACTCGAAGCGACTGATGAAAGAATTTTGAAACTTGAAAAAGAGATGATAGAGGTCAGTCGTTCAACATTTTCAAATTACAATTTGAAACGGTTGCATTTAGAAATAATTTGTGTAAGGAAGACCAGGTAGCAACTCATAGTGGCGTTTAAACGCGGTGCAACAGATATGTTGAATCATGCTAGTCTTGGATCGAAAATATGGTGCTGACCATAAGCAAGAGCTCTATACCGGATGGATCTCAAAGGTTGATATCAAATTATCGGTGAAACACCCCAAGAGTTTGCTGCAGATATAGAGCGATTAGTGCATTTTACTCACTTTAATATAGCTCCCGAATACACAGAAAGAATTAAAATTGATGCGTTTTCTGATGGTATTCGTGATGTAGAAACTAGATAAGCGGTAGAGCTAGCATCAACAACAACATTTGCGGAGACCATCGCTTGTGCCTTAACAAAAGAGAACTATAGCTGGAGAAATAATTAGAAACGACCAGTAAATGATATATCGGTGAGGGTTCGGGATAGCAACCATAAAGTCAGATGTTGGGCCTGCGATAAACTAGGTCATATATCGCGAGATTGTTGGGAAATTAGACGTAAGCGAGCAAGAACTCCGTCGCCTATGTACCGTAGGTCCAATGATGAACACCGTAGATCAGAAGAGAAAGCGAGTCCTGCAAGATCGCAGGCATTAAACGAGAGATTGGATTATACCACTCAGCTACAGGAAGGAAGTGCAGATGCTCTGTCAAGACGGCCATGTCTCGTTGATGGTGGTCGAGTAGAGAGTAAGGAACATGTCGTTGACGTGAGACTAATGCAAGTGTTACCACCCGATGAGTGGACCAACGAAGAAATCAGAAAGGATCAATCGGAAGATCTCGATTTATATTTATACCATTATAGGAATAACACCAGCTTCAATCATTTTTGGGGCACAATTTAAGATTGCCTGGGGACTTGAAGTTGGGAGCAATTACTACAACAGCTTTGTGTGGACAAACGAATGTCGATAAATTGAAATAAGATATCGACGAAATACACAAATTTCAAGTTATAGGATGAAGGCACGATATGACATCCGTGCAAATCATAAGGGATTCGAAGAAGGCCAGTTAGTCTGGCTTAACAACCTACAACGGAAGAGAGGTTTATCACCAAAACTGCAACCTGGCTGGGTGATTTCAAAAATCAATGATGTAGTCTACCGAATTCAGAAGGGCATCCGAGGAAAACCAAAGGTTGTATATTTGGAAAGATTGGTTCTCTATAGAGAAAGAGCATAGGATCCTTGTGAGACGAACAGGTTTAGGTGGAGGGTGGTGTTACGGACGCCGGTGACATCCCTGATTGAATAAAATAACTAAATGTTTGTAATTGGAAATCAGCATTAATCGCAGTATACAGGCGAAATAATAAACAAACAGAAACTTCTACTATGACCAAGAAATTGAATTGGGAGAGCGATAAATTAAAATCAGAAAAAAGTGATAAAAAGTGAAAACGTGAAATAGTAAAAGTAAAAGTGAAATAAAAATACTGTAAAAGTGAATTGTGGTAATTGTTAAAAAAGTTATGGTGAAAAACAAGCAAGTGGTTTTTTCTTTATTCACAATTAGTGATCGAATCGTGGATTGGTTTGAATCACTACTAGGGGAAAACGTAACAAAAGTTGCTTTTCAATCGACCAACCGCTAGTACCCGCTTGTGAACCACTAGTTATTCGTTGCGTGTCTTTGTTAAATTTACTATGGATTACTAAGCAAAAACACGCAACGAAGTACTAGCGGTTCACTAGCGAGTACTATCGGTTGGTCGATTGGAAAGCAACTTATATGTAAGTAACTCATGGTCAACCCGAATGTTGGTAGATTTTTGACATTTTAAAACAGATGGCACTGACATATGTATGTGAGCTAGACGAAAACATTGTTTAACATGGATAAATCGGTCTCTAACAACTGTTTATCTAAAGCTGTGGCAATTGGAGCGGGAGGTACCGGGTTTGAATCCCGATAGGGGCACGATGCAAAAGGGATTTTCAAACGCCTTAAATCATTACCTTTAGATTATTTATTGGCCTTCTTTCAAAAATTCAAAGCAGCCATGATCATTGTAACGATTCGCAGAAAAACTGTGGCCTGGAGGAATGCAAAACTGACAAAGCATTCTCCTCAACAAAGGATAAGCTGTAAGTATCCGGGGTAAAATTTCATCGACAATAATATTGAAATTCTTGGAACAAACTGGCCGCAATCCTTGACGTAGTGGTCCAGAATGCCGAGTTCAATACAAAGACAGTTAAAGTGAAACAAACTATATCTAATACTCATCTTATGTATTAGAGAGTATTATGAGAAAATTAGACATCGGATCTCCCAATGACACCAGTGGGGACTAATAGGAAAATTCAATGATAATATATGCTTATGCTAACATACAATCACGCTGCAACAGAAAACAAACAAACTATAAAACTCTTCGAACTAGAATATCTTCACCGATATATGGCAACCAAGAAGTAATCGAGAATGTCAACTAATTATACGGATGAAGATGAAGATATAAATAAGCGATTCATTGGGATGGGTTTAGGTCACACATAACTAGAAAGTCTTTGGATTATAACGATTGGATTATTATATTGCTTTATAACAGCGAAACAAATTGGTAAGTCAAGGTGGACACAAATGGTATAAGATTAGTGGGAGGTCACCACACAGGTGACAAAGGTGATAGCCTCAGGATAATAAAGTCCTTCAAAATAGCTTCAATGGACTAATTTGTAAATGAGTGGAGTAAGTGAAACCCACTTCTTTGGAGTAAGATCAGATTCTAAGAGGTAATGATCCGTAAGCCTTCATATGACAATATATTGAACAGACTCTTAATGTTGCAGATAATTAGCTATAATGAGGAATGATATAGTATATAATTCATCATATAATGCATCAATGAAACCAGGAGTATCAGACTGTATAGATCGTCTACTTTGTAATATAATGAAATGTTAGGACGAGCTATAATCCTCTAGTGGATATGGTAAAGTAGAACTTTCATGTGGTGAACTTTCATGTGGTGTGACTTCAATTAGGAAATTAAACAGTTTAAGACAACTTAAAATTAATCAATTAAACATTAAACAGTTTAAGTTCATAGGACAACTTTAATCTTCGAAAGGAAACTTGGTTCCACATCACCATAATCATGCTTCAAAATCGACAACCAAGCCAAACATTAATGGTAAATGTTAATGCTGTTATCTGAAATTAAACCTAATATTAGATTCTTAATATAATAATCAAATGAATTCAATCTTATCTTATAATTACACACTAATAAGACATCTACTATATTAACTTTGTTGTTGTTATTGTTTATAAATGTCAAAATAATTAGTATTAAAATTTATAATAGATCTTATATTCTCATCGAGTCTTGACTGCGATTAACGTTGGATTATATATTGATATTTAACAACTGTGGAAACCAAACACTCAAGCAAGTTCAAGGGCAAAACATTGGTCCTTTGAGCCGGATTATATACACACATTTGATAACTGTGAGTATAAAACTTCTGTATCACAAGATCTTTAATATAAAAAAAAAATACAAACGTGAATTCCAAACTCTCATCACGGCGAACGTTTTATCATAATTTGTGAAAGTTGGTTTAGTTTGTGAAAAAAAATTGTGATTTGTGAAATTGTGAATGATGGCAGAAACGCGAGCCATAAAACGTTTAGTGAAAAATTTAGAAATAAGAAAAGCCGAAGTAGAATTGTATTCCGCGTATACTGCCATAAGTGAAATTAAAATCAGGATGAAGCTTTTAGCGGGTGAATGGAAAGAGTTCCAAATGCTTGAGAAATCTTTGAAAGGCAAATTCGATGATGCACACCTAGATGCGATAGAAAAGATCGAAGAAGAGCGCTTTATTTTAAAACAAAAACTTGTTCGATGGGAGAAACAGTATAAAAAACGACAGTCCACGTTTTCAAGACAATGACTCAATGGCGGAATTGCTACTCAATCAAAGCAATTTCATACATGAAATATCGTCCATTACTAAGAAGGATAGTGAAGTACGTTTACCACGAGTAAATATCCCGATATTTACTGGAAAATATTTTGAAGTTCCATCATTCCGTGATTTGTATGAAGCTTCTTTACATAATAATGGCAACATTTCCAAAGTACATAAGCTTCAGTACATAAAAGGGTCTTTTGAAAGGAGAAGCATGCGTATTAATCAGCTATATCCTCATTACAGAGGTTAACTACGATGAAGCATGGGAAAAGATAAAAACAAGCAACGACAAGCGAAAACATGATTTATTAAAACAATTTATTGAGCAGCCATCAGTAGTGCAAAATTGTTCAAAGTCTATTCGACATTTAACTAATGTATCCGATGAAGTTATGAGAGGATTAAAGGTATAAGGCGAACAAGCAGAAACTCGTGATCCATGTTAATAAACAAATTGGATACCGATTCAAAAGAAGCATGGGCTTATGAGTCTTCCAACACTGATTTTCCAACCATTGACCAATTTTTTAAATTCCTCAATAAACGAAGTAATGCTCTGGAAAGTTTTTATTCATTCCAAAAACCAAGACCAAGTACCTCTAAGCGAATTAATTCTCTGGTATCTCAAGCGATTGGAACTATATGTTCTCTCTGTTCTGGTGCAGATTATATAGGAAGATGTGAACAATTTTTGAATTTACCATGCACCGAGAATAGACAAATTGCAGTAGACCAAAAATCCTCGACACATCAATCTACTGTATGTCGATCTAAATTAACTTGTAGAACATGCAGAAGAAGATATCATTTCCTCCTTCACGTAGACTCCAACTCGAATGAAAAGGAAAATAAAACTGAAGCAGTCAACTCGTTAAATCCGCTACATGCTATAATACCACATTAAATCAAAAATCTCCACAGATTGAGCACTGGCGAGCAATTTTACCAACGGCATACGTCTTAATCGCAGATAAGTTTGGACGATAACATAAATTTGGAGCACTTGTTGCATTGTGGTGGGATCAGCTTGTTCTTGTGTATTATCAATCAATACCGCATACAATTGATAAGATTGACCTGAATAATAAAGAAAAATGCAGTTACTGCTAATCCAGACTTTCATCCAATTTTAAATTATCATAGCTTCAAAAGACAAAGCGTTTTCTGACGTCGTATTCGTATGCTGGCTGAATGATGGGGATAAGTAGTGGCTTACGAAGGACAATAGTTTGGTATACATAAACTACCATTCTTTTACACTTAATGTCCAACTCATAATTTAATTCATAGTGGTGTTAGAAATGCCAGAATTATAACGTGTATCGATTTGCATAAGACCGCTGGTAAATAATCTTACTGATGTTTTTCAAGTTTTGGATGACGATTCTAGCCTCTCATCCCCTTGGTAGCTATGGGTATTGAAAGTTTCATTACAGTTTTTCTCTTAACGTACCTAATCTGGTTCGCTTGTGCAGTTGTCCTTTTATCAGTAATTCACGGTTTCCTTAAGAGTTATTCTAATAGCCACTGGGGGTAGCAGTTATAAAGTAGGAATTTTGTATTTGTTCTCGGTCTATCTTTTGTAGGGTGGCTAGAATTTCGTGTACTAGGACGTGATCAATTTGGTAAAGACCAACTGAATTTATATAATCTTTGTGTGGGAATTTTCTATGCCTTCTACATATATGTATAGATGACTTTTAACACACAACAAGAATGTTTCGGTTTCGAATTATATTATAATTATATTATAATATCATTGATTGGTTCATTTAGTACACCCAACAGTCACCCAAATTTCTACCAACCTAAGCAAATAGTGCTTGTCGTATTGGTAAAACTGTTGTCTTGTCTTTCACTACCCCTCGACAGTCGACTCAAAATATTGTGTTGATTAATCATTATTTACTATATTAGGTCTTTTGTCATTCCTCATGCTTTGTTATCTGCACGAACGATAAAATAACACAATTGAGCTAAATACACACAAGTGGTTAGATTCGCTATATACTCGTATATAATGAAATTATGGTTTATTATTTTGTCAAACGCACCCCATTTAAACTATTAGCCGAACCAAACCAAACCAACAAATATTCACAAATAATCATAATCTTAATGTTTATTCACAGATTGTTTGGAAAATAAAAGAATTGCCATCGATATAGAACAATTTTTATTTTCAATTTAACAAACATCCATTTATTTTGATGATTACGAGCATTTTGGTGTAGAGGAAAATCCTTATTATACATTTTTGCGTTTAGCATGACTGGCTTCAGCCTCTCTATACCCGTGTATCCATATATACATACACAAATACACTTATACAATATACTCGTTCGCTATAAGCCTTATATAGACGATGGAAATAAAAACTATATTGTGAAAATTGTTGTTAGACGAGAGTTAATGAATTTTCCGAAAATTTCCTCGTCTGTGTGTTTAGTTAATCTAACAGTACTACTGTACTGTGTAATAACTGATGTCTGATATAATAAAAATAATAATCCACAATATTGTGTTTTTCTGTTTGCTTGTTTGTGTGGAATTTTCCGATGACACAATAATATATAAGGTTTTCCAGTCGAGCAGAATAAAAATGAAAAATCGAATGAAATAATTCAGAATTTAGGGTCGATCGATTCATATCAAATATTAATATAAATTTAAGACAATGTGTGTTTAATTGGGGTTCTAATATTTTATGAGGCGTCTGAGTCATCATAATATATACACATCATGAAATTCTAAGACACGCATACACACATATTCTATAAATAGCACGAAATCCAAAAAAACGTTAATTATATATTAAAAATGTTACAGAAGCCGGATGATAAACGAGATACTTTCATAAATCAGCACCGCACACTCCCTTGACATTATTTTAAAATATTTGCAGTTATAATATGACTGCCTGTATATTTTCTTCAATTCATAAGATAAAACTTTGCTTAGGTTATCAGATACTTAACTTGAATGATAAATTGTTGTACATTCTTTTGTGTGTACAAGGCAGATATAAAAATTTTCCTACGACATCAAAAACAAAATATGATATAATGTTTAATGAATTATGTCATACAGCGCTATGTTCACGTTACACACATTTTACTTTAATTTGATTGATTAAAATTTTTCATGATACTCCACCCTCGATTAACACGGTTTAGAAAAATCGTGTGTATATTTAAATCGTGTTAAAGGAAACTATCTTTTAGATTTGCGAGCAACCTTGCGGTCTTAACACATGATTACTGTCATGATTGCGAGAGATTCATCTAATTAAATAATGTGAAGAAATTTTATAAGTAGTGATTGAATTTTTAAAGATCTGCCCATGTGAGAAGCATGGATTCTCCAAATTTAATCCACACATTTGCAACGATTGTCCTTGTGCTTTGTTGATGGTTATTGTGAAAGCGAGATGCACCGGGAAACTGCAAACGTTTGAATTCGAATAACATATCTGTCGGGATCATTGGGATACGTGAAAAAGATTAGGGATCTTCACCTTTAAAGTTTCCAGTCAAAATTGTTACCTCGATAAAATTGTTCACAATTTTCTTGACTTACAGTCTGGTTCCCTTGCAAAGTCGTGGTGGATTTATGTTTTAAAAAAAAATGATGCGTACGCCATTTTCAATGTAAGAATTGCGGTAGTATGTCTGGCAAATCAAGCGAATTCAAGAATTCGGTTGGATAGTTGACAACTTCGTCATGATTCATCACAGTACCGATGGCCTTATATGTTATCGTTTCGCCAGGTATTCCATTCTCAATTGTGAAGTTTATGGTAGTGATATCGATGTTTTTGGTCGCTAATATGTGCTATAATATGTGCTCAGTACGCGTGCTGCGTACTGAGCCACTGATATTTTTTGTAGTTCTGTGCAATGTTTGGGAAAACCTTTTTGCGCCAATTAAATTCAATCAGGAGGTGTTGAACGTGGTATAACCTGCAGTGTTAGTCGAAAATCATCAGAAGAAGATTCGTGTGTTTCCTCTCAAATATCGCAGTAAACGATCATGCGCTACCAAATTTTTTTTGTGAGACATCGTACATTTTCCCATTTGATAATTTGACCGGTTTGGTGTACTTTATCGATTCCAGAAATTTTGCTGATATTGCATGTTGATGCCTCAGTGTTTTGTAAATTCAACGGCAGTTTCAATGCTGAATGCTGAATTCCAGATGATGCAATGACCAGTGCACTTTTATTTTGCGATCGTATGGTTGCCAAAATGAGTGAAAGAAGAAAAATCTTGCCTGTACCACCGTACGCATCTATATGAAAACAAGTCCACCGCTTTGTTCTGTGATTACCCACATAATTCTGTCATATACGCAATGCGTTGTTCTAAAACGCAACTGCGTTAAATTTGTCTGAACAAATGTCCACAGTTCGTCAGAATCAAAGTGTGTTTCTCGTTGCTAATCACGATCGAAAAGGTTGTTCGCTGGTCGGTTCGGAACAGTCATTTCCAGTTGCACCAGTGCCTTGTTAGCGATTGCCAAACACGTTTCTTCAATCAAAATCAATGGTTCATTATACACATTTGGTGTGGATTGAATGTCCGGATTTTGATTCACAGAGCGCAAATGATGTAGTATAAATTCACTCATATCGTCTTTATATTTTTCCCAAAAACCTTTTCGATTAGAGGTTGTCAATATTATGGCAAATAACGTATGTCTATTTGCTGTGGTCGCACAGTATTCGGTGCATCAGCGTGTGGAATGTCCCAATGTGCATCATTCTCAAGAAGATTTTTTTCTAGGCAAGCTTGGTGATAAGTGGCGCACAGCTGACCGTTCACCGTTCTTAAACCTTGGAAACCGTTCTTAAACCTTATTAGGCTCATGCACAACATCACCACACACGATAGAATGCATAGTTTACGATTCTATTAGGGACGATTTGATTATGATTACGATTTGCCGTGAATATTACACCAAACCCTTTCAAATCGTAGTTTGCACGGCAATAAGCTTTTTTCGTCTAATATAGAACTAGGAATAATATTATTAAAAGAACCCTTTATATCCAGAAAGGTTACCGCAATGAGTAGTCCTTACACTCAAGAAATTTCTTAATAGGACCGATTAGGGAAATGGGCAACCTGCTCGAGTCTTTTGATTGAGTCTTTATTGTAAGCTTCTATGTGTCGTTTCAAAGATTTCAATAGAAAGGACGATAATCGTATAGGTGTAAGAGATTTAAAATTACAATGGACACTTTTCATGCTTTAGTTATATGAAAAAATTTACATCTGTGAACTATCGCAGGGCTCTTAAGACCACCATTGAAGATAACTTTCGAACAATAAGCTATACGATCATGTCAGTGGTTTATCGAGTTGCCGCCAACATGATATAATCAAATTCTACTGATCTATGTATACGGTTTAAATCTGTTTATTGTCCACTCAATTATCCACCTGTTTATTATTAGATTAGGAAAGCTTGCAGCCATGCTCCTTAAAAGCTTCCGATAGCTTATATTACTGGTCATCAACTTCATGTACAAATATAGACGATTTTAAAATTTACATCGGTAAAAAATTACCCAGAATAGTTTTAAAGATTTCCCACGAGGTTATTCTGCTAGTTCAAAAGATGTTGATTCTAAATGGTTTTGCACCCAACTCATAATGCAGTGATCAGAAAAGAAACAGTTATCAGCCACTTTCTAGTACGCTATCATTTAAGAAGTCCATAAGCGCTCTAGACAGATCCAATCTTGAGAAGAAGAATAGCGTCTGTATGTGCTGCAGGCTACTTGAAATTAATTGAAGTTAAGAGTTTCAACATTTTCTGCAAAAATTTTCCAACCTTGTAATATAAAATTTTCTACCAAAAAGATGAGTTTTATGGATGGTGACTCTGATGAGGTTTGGTGGTCTATACGGGAAGTATACCATCATCTCATAATGATTTATTCATCTAAAACAAATATGTGTTTTCTTTAACTCTTTATATTATAACAACTTGGTGCTACGAATCTGCGTGTTAAGATAAGATGTCAAGTACAATGCATGTTGTTATCACTCGTTTTTTATCTTCAACTGTTATAAAAGAAATTGTTTATATGCATGCGAGATCTAAGAAACTAAGAAATAACATTTAGGAACGATTATCTTTCAAATCTACTATATATGTGTCACGCATAAAATGAGTCTTTCGATCTATTAATATTGTACGAGTTTTATGTAGCATCTACCCTAATTGTTACGTCACGTATATGTGTCATAACGTTTTGAGTGTACTTAATACAGCCTCGTTACCAAATTAACTCGGGTTCAGCATTGTGAGAGTTATGTTAAAATCGACATACTTTGATTATCGAGGGAGAAAGAGATATTAGTAAAACCATTTAATCGACATGCTTATCTTTGAACGAGTACAGCCAATAGCTATTTTGAAGCTACAATTTGAATTTAATCCAATTAGTCACGGCCCTATTGAGAATAGTGTTGAAGACATAACAGAGAGCTGACATCAGCATCAGAATGCAATGAATGAGAGTTAATGATAGAAGATTTAGAATAAAAATTAAAACAAGTGATGGAAAAAGGACAGATTCGTCGCACCATCCGCTTCACTACTTGGATTCTCAGACAAAAATGAAATCCAAATTTCCATCAAACTTTATAACCTAATTCTCTCAATTTGCAATTTAAAGCCGGTATGCCAAACACGACCGAATGCTTTGGTGATATCGCAATTGTTTTGGATTGACCTGACTGGTAAATGCATTGGTTCCATTGCTCAGTGACAAAATTTGTCACTTGTGAATCAAATCGAAATTTATAATCGGAGATTAGACGATAGTAGTTCATTATTTGAAGTTTATTAAAGACATTAGTACTTTAGATAGCACTGAGATAACTGCAATGGACCGGTAGTTCAGTGATCGTTTCAACAAAATGGGCATAAAAATTGTTGGCCCCAATTGCGTCTCCACTGAAATCTTATGAACAATTTAAATGTATTGGTGCGCGCAATAGGTGAACAGCCTAGATTTGTGATGAGCAAACTAAACCAATCGCCCAAACCTAACCTCTGTTAACCAGTAAGCTACCTACAATCGGTGAAAAATTTATAATGGTTAAGAAAAATATCTGGAACTATTTTGAGAATAATTTATGGAATACTGACAGAATTGACTGATTGTTTGGTGTAAATATTAGCAAGTAACTGACAGACTTAGAGATAATTCAAAGAATAAGGCTATAATAAGGAAAGTTAGAGCTTTTCAGGTGTTGTTGTTTCCAGAAAGGATTGTTTGATATCGACAAAATGTCCAATGAATGTTTGAAATGTTCACCCACTGTTGAATAGGCTCAAAATTTGCCGCATTTCAATTCTCAATTTAATTTCATGTTTTAACCCTAAACAAAGCCATGTTTTCAAGGGACGGCTCCTTAAGATACAATCCTTGAACTTTATAATTGCTATTTTACCATAAATTTGTAACTTTTCGGATTCTGTGAAACTGGAGGAAAATACTGGTACATTCTTGTCAGAATGACAGTAAAAACTAAAATTGCAGCACTATCTTAACTACCGATAACGAAACCAACACCAAATCATATATCAAATTTTACTGGATGCGATCCTAATTAAACAACCCTTTCGATTTTCGTTCTCGTGAGTTGAGCTACGATGGGTTGTACAAATATTTTAGCATTTGTAAAGGAAAAAGTATCAGGAAACCATCCCGATAAATAATCGACCCCATGATGAGCATCATTGTCGCGAACAATAGATTTCGGTAAAGCTCATATTTGTCGCACTCATCGCAGTAATTTGCGAGTTTGGTCTGTTATTCGAGGTGCTCTGGTTCAATTCCTGGTGGTAACCAAAACAAACCAAAACAAAATCAGGACTGGATGTTTTTAATGTCTATTCTGAATATATATGCGCTTTCGTTAATTAAAACTAAGCCAGTAGAAGAAAACAGATTGTTGTAATTCCCTCTTAACATCGTTCGAATTTTGACCTATTAAAAGCTGGATAGTTGGTTAATTTTTTAAACGACCAACCATCTGTGGGAAACAAACAGATATATTAAGGGAAAACCCTTGTGCCAATGGTTGAAATATTATTTGAGTGTCGGATTTGAGTCGCGGTGATTGGGATAGCATGAATTAAATAACACTTTACAAGTGTTTGTGTTAATAGAGTTGAAATCGAATATAACTTTTTTACGACTTCTACACTTTTAGGGTGAGCACTTATTAAAATCGTGCAAACTGTAAACCATACAAATCGAGGGACGTGTGTTTGTTTAAAATTTTGGATATGGTGATTGTCGCGTACCAAACCATTCTTCGCCAACCCAAATTTAAACAAACTTAGTATGAAAAACAACAACAAAAAAAACTAATTAAAATTCTGTACGAAAATAATCACAATTTCCATCTGATCCTTTTTCTAATTTTCCAAAATTTTTATTTTATTTTTCTAAAATTTACTCGTCATATCAAATTTAAACTTGAGACTTACCTCCACTTCTCATTGTCGTCGTCATTTTTTCCTCCAGCTTGAAATCTTTTTTGTTGTAAAATTCAACTTGACTGAATATATAACTTTTGTAATTTAGTTGGTGTTATTGTTGTGTAATACAACAAACAAAATTATATATATTATACGTTTTGTTATGGTAAATTCCGAAAAACAAATGAAAAATGAAAATGCAGACAAACAAAATAAACTATATATAATCAAAAGTCGGGTTGACCAATGAATTCAATTCATAATTTTTTTTTTTTTAAAACAAAATTAAATATTTTAAATATTTTATTATTATAAAATATGTGTTATAACAAAAATATATAATTTAAATAAAATAACAAAAAATATAATTTTTTATCTCATTTCACTTGAGCTTTTTGTATTCTTGTGTTTCGTTGAACGTTTAAAAAAATATATATTTTCTATTCAGACGACTTGTGTTGTTATGAAGACGAAAAATGAAAATCTGAAATGACAGAATTAAAATACGAAATTATTAGATAAGAAATTTTATTTTATTTCATAAAAACAAAATTATTTAAATTAAATTTGATTTTTTGCACAGATAATCATCGAGCTTTTATTTTAGTTTGTATTGTAATGGCAGCACAATGCTCGAACGATGGCCATAAATGAATTTGGGAATTATAATATATTTAGGCGCAAGAATTCATAATTTTGGAGGGTTTCTTTATATTATAAATAAATTATTTAATTTAAATTATGATTATTAATCGTTGTTAATGATATGCAGGCTCGTATTTGACTAGATTTGAATTGAATATTAAATTGCACAGAACGACGAAGTATCTACTGTACGAATGTACAACACTTTTATTCCCCTCGGGTTATAAGACAAGATGGTAAACAAGCAACTTGTAACAAATTTTCCAACATTTTTGTATGTTTAACCCAACCATAATTTTACGTAGTTAAGTCTCGACTCAACCGGTATACTTGTATACAGGAGCATCGAAGACAAAATCCGGATGAAACTATAAGTCCAGGAAACAATAGCATGAATTTAACATAGCGCGTTCAATTGATGATCGACTACCAAAGATAAATATGAAAATAATAATTTGTCACCTGCACAAAAATTCCAATACCTGAAGAACTTCTTGAAGGAAATACTTTGAACCTTCTAAAGTATATTTGAATAAACGAATCCAATAATTTTTAAGCGAGATGTGATGATAGGATAGAAAAAAACGCACTACAAAATCAGTCAATCGGAGTTTTATTGATCAACCAGTCATCAGATTCACCCATGTGAGATGATTCAAAGCATTAGGTAGAGAAGCTGAATGTAGAGACGTATGGTAAGTTATTATTTTAGAAGAGAAATTGGATCAAACGCGTTACGGACACAAACATAATGTAAAGAAGACCTACCCGAATTCGAACGTTTCTTTAAATTGATGCTTAACCGATCAGACGCACATTAGATTTGTTGAGACCACCTACATAAAGGTATTAGTTCCAAAGGCAACAAAAGTCCACGCCATAACAAAATGGAATAATTGTCCAATATCTAATGTTGAACACTTTATACCATCGCTAAGATAAGTCTAATCCCTGTTGACTTAGTGAGTAATACAATCATTTATGATCAAGAAGACCACTTGAGTAGTATATCTTCAACGTGGAGTTTTATCTCCGCTCTTGAAGGTATTATAGTCAACTCGCAGCTAAATTAAATAAGCGATATTATGCTCGAAAAATATTTTCGATGAGATTCCCAAAATTCCAGTTTCAATTTATGGTAGACATATAGTAGTCTTTAAGATAGTAGAACACTGGTGTCACGATGTAAGCCTATTATATAACCTTGTTTTTTCACTAGACACTGCCTCTTTTAAAATTTCAGTTATCTGACCAATTGTCCTTACCACATACAACTAGTTCTCAAATATCAATTCAAGGGGTGACCATGACTAGACAACGTTCAAAGATTTATTTGGTTGGCCATTATGGAAGCTATTCATATATTTTAACTACTTATCGATGCTGGGTTCCTCAGTCTGCTAAATGAACCATGTGTTTGCAAAAACTGACACTGCTAATGAATTTATTGTAGATAATTTATTTATCTAGATATTTTTCTGATCATAATTTGATTTCGTTGCGTATCTTGCTTCCAGATATCCGCCAAACGATGACGGCTCTGACGCCCACATTTACAAAATTAAATTATGATAAACTTAGGAATTATCGACAAATGGAAAACTAGGAAACAGTTTTCGATGATTCTGATTGTAATATGGCATTTTGTAGTTTTATCAAAGTTTTAAAATCCCATTTCGATTCATCTAAGGATTTTATTGGCCAGAGAAAAGCATCAAATCCATGGATGAATTCTAATCTCTTGCGTACAATTTCTAAATTAAAAAAGTTCTCTAAAAAATTGCGACGACATCCAGGAGATATGAGTACACAAAAAATCGTTCGCGTTCTGGTAATTTAAAAGTTAAAAGTGTTAAATGTAATTATTACCGAAGTAAGTTTGAGCAAATAGGTGCCAAGATTGCGTGGAAAATCATAGATGATGTTTTAGGTAGAAACCATCACAGATACTAAATTAATCAAATTTACAAACATTTTTTACTAACATTTCCCCGTCATCTAACTTAGTTCTGGAGGGTAGAAATCGTTTTATTCATGGTACTCCAAAAAATTTTACCAGCTCTTCCTTTTTTGAGCCAATTAGTGCACTCAAAATTGGGTATGCGATTAAGAATTTATAAACCAAATCATCCAAGGGGTATGATGAAGTTGACAATTTTACTACCAAAAACTGCTCTTGGTTTTTGGTAGACGTTCAGAAATAGCTTTTAAACTTGAGTTTGGAGAGTGGCGAATTTCCAGATGTATTGAAGATTGCTGGTGTTCTACCGGTTTATAAAAAATGTGATGTGCTCAAACTAAATAACTACAGGCCAATTACATTGCTTAGTACATTTTTAAAAATATTCGAGAAGTTGATCAAACGTATAGTGGGTTGTTATCTTGAACACATTAAATTTTTAAATCATAAGCAGTTCGGGTTCAGGAATGAGAAATCCACGGAAGATGCTCTTCTAAATTTTCTGAGTCACATATATCTCACATTAAATAAGTATCTGAAACCTTTAGCACTTTTTGTTGACATTTCGAAGGCATTTGACACTGTTGACCACCAGCATTCTTCTGGCTAAATTAACAAGCATAGGCTTTCGAGGTAAGATTTTAGGATGGTTCAGCAGCTACCTTCAAAATCGTCGGAAAGTTGTTAAAATAAATGGTGTGGTTAGTAAGCCTGAAAATTTGAGCTGCAGTGTACCCCAGGGTTCCGTACTGGGACCAATATTGTTTTTAATATATTTTAATTCTATCTTTAAAATTCTCCTCGGCAATGCTTCTGCGTTTGCTGATGACCTAGCTTTAATATATTCCCCAACGGACACGAATTACAATGTTCAACAATTACTTACTGACGATTTGACAGAACTCAGTAAATCGTTGCGTTTTGGATGCGTTTTGGATCTTCCACCATTACGGTGGCCATAGATTATATCAGCTATCATAAATACTTGTGCGATAAGAAAAATTGTGCTTCTTTGAACTTGAGGCTGTCAATGAGTTTAAATATTTAGGTATTGTTATTGATTCACAGCTAAACTGGAAATCCCATTTCGATAATAGAAGAAAACATGTTATCACAGCAGTGTATAAATTCTACAAAATACGTAAGTTTTGTCCAACACCCACGCTGAGAAAACTTTATCATGCTCTTGTCGAAACTATTATTATGTATGGTATCTCCTCTTGGGGTGGGACTTATTTTTCAAACATTGAAGATCTTTACATTGCACGTAAACGGATTGTTAAGCTAATCTATAACTGTCCTCGAACCACTGCCACAGTTCCTCTTTTTCGAAAGTTAAACATTCAACAAAGAACCATTAAGGTTCTTTGTTCATAGTACTAGCCACCAAAATCGGATAACCCATACATATAAGTTACGGAACCCCAACAGTTTTGCTTGAATTCTTTGTAATTATGAAAAGTGTTGACGAATTTATTTATATATAGGTCCGTATTGGTATAATATACCTAAACATTTTAAAGAACTTCCCCCTGATCGACGCATGTATTCGAAAAGGAGATTAGAAATTGGCTACTTAGTATTGATGATATCGAGAGGTAGCAAATCATGTCTGTCCATAGTTTGATCAAAATTATAGTGTGACCAGGTATATCAAAACGCTTGAGCTATTTCAACAAATAGATCAGTAATTTAGGCTGTGACTAATAAAGCAACATAATCATAAACAAATTATCATTAAAAAAACAAGACACTTTACATAGAAGGACGCAAATTCATTTATTTCCACAACGGTGGGGGCTTACTGTAAAACTAAAATTTGTAAGTTGAAAGTTGGTAAATCTCTGGAAGTATATTTGGAGCAATTAGTGACAAATCGTTATAAATTAGCTTTCAGGAAATCACTTGATTATGAATACTGTCAAACAATGTCAACATCAAATTGCAGAAGAAAAATGTGCGAAAAATATGCAATGAATTTGATCTGATTTGTGCCGCACATATATTTTGTACTTTTTATCTGTCAATTTCACGATATCTTCAATTGCTAGTTAGCTACCAGAGTTATCCTTAATTTGTGTTACTTAATCGATAAAGTTATTTCCACATCTGACAAGATTCTGTAATCTTGTGGTGAAATTGACAATTGGAGACATGGACTGTTAAGGTTAGAACTGAAATACTTTTTCGATTAGCAAAGGATTAAGTTTACTATAGAGTTAAGATGATAACGATGACCATCTGTAACTTAAGCGTTGGCTATGGTAGCTCTAATACCAAGTAGAACTACTATGTTGATATTACCCCAAGAGTTCCACTAGCTCTGTAAAGAGTTTGGATTACAATTATATTCCTTGCATTAGAAATAAGAAATCTGTTCAGTTATAAATCATCGGGCAATATGAATGAAGTGGATCTATAATTGTGTTCAAGTGAGTGAATATTGTCGGTAAACCTTTGTTAACACATCTATATATGCATAAATACAAATATGCATGACCAACTTAACATGCAAATATGCATAACATAAAACATAGGTTCAAATTATTACTTATTATTAATTATTATTTTTATTGAAATAAGAAACATCATTTTATCGCACATATATATATAACATTTTTAAATGCATAATATGCTAAATTTATATTATTTTATATTCTTGTAACATTACATAGAACATATAATCTGCTAGTAAGCAATATTCTTCTATAAAAGAGATTACAAGTTTTTAATAAAGTTAGTACCTTATCTGATATATAACAATTCGTTTGACTAGTAAGACCTCACCCGTAGTAATCTTTCTAGTCTAAAACAGAAATATCGCTAGTAACAAATAAGCGATATTAACATTGGTCCTTCGAGCCGGATACATAAACCAGAAACAACAGTTCCAAGGCAATACAACAACTAAGCCACGCTCGCAAATACAAAACAACAACAGTCGAAGATGGAAGATACAATAAATAATCAAAAAACAACAGCTGAGAAAATAAACCAGCTCTACAACAACTACAAAAAAGATAGTGGTACTCGTAAAACAAAGAGGTATTTAGAAGACAAGATAGCTTCTTTAAAACAAATCTACAATGATTACGTTAACAACGATGATAAAATTAGAAGCTATTCTTTGGATCAATCCCATCAATACTTTAAAGAACGACAAGACACGGTGAATCTATATGAAACATTCATCACGGACATGCGAACACGTCTCAATGGGGCACCAACAACTCCAACTATTCCACTGGCAAGTCAATCAGGAACGAGCTTCACACTTACGTCAGATGACAACACGACGAAACCTATTTTTTCTTCAATGAGCAATTTACAACAAATGCTCAAACAACAAGACTTTCGGATTAGAGCTCTGTATAGGGAGATTATATCGGTCGAAGATATTCTGGAAAACAACAGATCCAAACCAGCCCTTGTTTTAAAACAAAAAAAAATGGAGAACATGATGACGCAGATAACAGATTTAAACGAAAAAATTTGTATGAACGCAACAGATCAAGATGAAGCCGACATCATATATTTCATAGAAAATCACTATGAAAATATAAATAGCCGATACGACAACATTGCCGTTCACATAGCAACCGAGATGAACGAAGAAAGTTCAATTAAGCCGATGGAGATTAAGCTCAAACCAGTAGAAATCCCTCCTTTTCATGGAGATTATACTGAGTGGGTAGGATTTTCGGATACCTTCAAAACGTTAGTTCACAACAACAAACAACTAACGGCTATACTCACAAAATGAACTATTTGAAAACCCACGTGGTAGGATCAGCAAGCAAACTATTAAGCCACTTAGAAGCTACTGGAAACAATTATGAGGCAGCATGGGAAATATTGGAGAACAGATTTAACAACAAAAGATTATTAGTCTCCACCTTATTAAACACCATTCTCAATCAACCTTCCAGTAACGCTGAATCAGCCAACGCAATAAAACAACTGCATGATACAACCACCGAGTGTTTACATGCAATTCGAAATATGGGAATAGCCACTGATTCCTGGAGTCCTTTCATCATTTTGATAATATCAAAAAAAATGGATTATGAATCACGGCGCTTGTATGAAAACTCACTGGACAATCCAAGAGCCATTCAAACTACCAGCAACTTTTTGAGCTTCTTAGAAAGACGTTTCCAATCTCTGGAAACAACAGGCGTAGTCACCAGGAATGTACCTATTCAACCTCTAAGACGAGCGTTTATAACAACAACAAAACCACCTAGTACATACATTATATGCGTATGTTGTCTAAAAAATCATAAAATTGAAACATGTTCGCATATCAAGGGATTGAGTCACAGTGAGAAGAATCGAATGGTTATGCTACATAAGTTATGTAGGCTCTGTCTTTCACAAGACCACACAACAGTAAACTGTCGCAGTAATATAAAATGTTCCAGCTGTAAAGGAGGACATCATACATTACTACACCTTACTCAGCCAGACCAAGGAATCAGTAATATGACGAAGCTCAACATAACGTCAAGAATTAATACCGATAATAATACCGTACTACTAGCAACAGCACTGGTAAAAGTGGGTAACATTCATGGTGGTTTCAACATACTACGAACTCTAATCGACCCAGGTTCACAAGCAACGTTCATAACCGAAGACGCAGCACAGCAATTAGGCTTACCAAGAACAAAAGTTATTGCTGAGGTCTCAGGAATTTCAGCATCAAAAGGCAATTCACACCACCAAATTAACATTGATATATACCCTAGATTTCCATCATCATTTAAAACTCATACGCAAGCACTGGTTTTAAAAACAATCACGAAACCATTACCAGATAAAACCGTAATAGGTTTAAGCAAAGAATTTCAAGATGAAAGACTTCTCGCAGATCCAACTTTCGACAGACCGGGACCCATTGACATGTTACTAGGCGCGGACATATATAGTGGAATAATCCTTGAAGGTATAAAAAAGGATCCCTTTCACGATTGCATTGCACAAAAAACTGAACTCGGGTGGATACTATCTGGTCGTCTAAGCTTCAACAATAAAGTGCCAGTCACGAAACTTCACAGCCTTGTCACACTAGCTGATATAGATAAACAGCTAAAGCAATTCTGGGAATCAGAAGAACTGCATCCGCAACGCGCATTAACAACTGATGAGACACAATGTGAGGAACACTACAAGAAGACCCACAAAAGATTGCCAGATGGCCGCTACGAAGTCAAAATTCCATTTAACAGTAACGTTCTCAATGAAAAGAATCTAGGAGAATCAAAGCAAAGGGCAGCTGCAAGACTGATACACATGGAAAAGCGCTTCAATAGAGATGCAGAATTTAAAAGAGAGTATCATAAGTTTTTGAATGAATACATTCAACTTAAACATATGGAGCGAATTGACGACGATTCGACGTTGGACCCATCACGTTCTTATTACTTACCGCATCATGCCGTTATAAAAACCGAAAGTACAACTACCAAAATGCGAGTAGTTTTCGATGCTTCATGTAAAACAACTACAAATGTTTCTCTCAACGAGCTGATGCATATCGGACCAACGATTCAAGATGACTTAACAACAATACTAATTAGATGGAGGAAATATCGTTACGCCTTTACTGCTGATATCGAAAAAATGTTCCGGCAAATCAACATTGCCGAACCAGATTCTAATTTCCAACTAATATTATGGCGACCTTCGGAGAACCAGAAAATTCAAACTTTTAGACTTAACACCGTAACATACGGAACGGCATCTGCAACATATTTGGCAACAAGAACACTAAAACAACTAGCTCTAGATGACGCTGCAAAATACCCTGTTGGATCCCAACTTGTCCTAAGAGATTTTTACGTGGATGATCTTTTGACGGGCGCACATAGTATTGAAAGAGCAGTAACTGCTCAGAAACAAATATTTGAATTATTATCAGGAGGAGGGTTTAACTTAAGAAAATGGAACAGCAACAATAAAGAAATTATAAAGCATTTATCATGTGAGTACAAAGAATCTGGGCTTCATCTAATCGAGTTTGACAACACCGTAAAAACTCTAGGATTGCATTGGAATTCATCCATAGATGTATTTCAAATAAAGGTGACAATGCCGAAATCTGGTGCTGGACTTACAAAACGTAATATACTATCAGAAGCATCAAAAATCTTCGACCCGCTAGGGTGGTTAGCTCCAGTGGTGATAACAGCAAAAATCCTTCTTCAGGATCTATGGGCTTCCGGAATCGATTGGGACGTCAAGGTTCAACCAAGTATCGAGAAAAAATGGTTGAGTTACAAAGAGGAATTACCAGATCTAGAGAAGATTAAAATTGATCGTTGGATAAACTACACAGAAAACTCAAACATAGAACTACATGGGTTTTGCGACGCATCAAGTCAAGCATACGCTGCAGTAGTTTATGCCAGATCTAAAGATGTAATACGCATCATTGCCGCAAAAACAAAGGTAGCACCATTAAATCAGACAATCTCACTTCCAAGACTGGAGTTAAATGCAGCCTTATTATTATCTAAGCTACTCACCAAAGTGAGAACAGCCTTGGATTTCGGCAATGAAAACAAAACATACTGCTGGAGTGACTCTATGGCGGTGTTGGGCTGGATAAAAGGGAAACCCCATAATTACAAAACATTTGTAGCCAACAGGATAACAGAGATTCAAGCAAGCACGCACCCAAGCCAATGGCATCATGTAGCCTCCTGTGAAAACCCAGCTGACTGTGCTTCAAGGGGCTTAAACCCCAAACAACTAATCAACCATCCACTCTGGTGGGGAGGTCCAAAGTGGTTAAAACTATCAACATACCCAATAAACAGTATAAGAATTCAAGAGCTAGAAACGATCGGTGATCTTGAAAGAAAACCGATTCACATTTTCGTCGCAAACGTAAAGATTTCTATAATAGACTTCGATAGATTTTCTTCTATAGTGCGATTGGTGCGCTCCATGGCATACTGTTATCGTTTTATAACAAACCTAAAAACGAAAACAAGGAATGGATCCCATCTTAAACCTGGTGAATTAAAAGCTGAACATTATGAAAATGCAATTATTCAAACTAGACACAACGAAGAGCATTTAATTAACCTTCTAAAAAATCAAACTTCAATAGTTGATACAACCATCAACATCGTGAAGCACGATCATGACGTGAGCGCAAAGCATTTTGATCTGCTTCATAAGGATATCGAAACATTAGGCAATACCAGCAACCTTCTGATGGGTGAACATCGACGACAAAACAAAATTCAATCAACAATTATTTTTGCATTTCAAATCATGCTTGTTATGAAAGAACTACAGGACACTCAAAATGCGATAATCGATGTACTAACCCATTCTCAACATGGTAAAATCCATCCACTGCTTCTTACACCGCAGCAATTAGAAGAAGAGCTGAGAAAGATATTAGAACATATTCCTCCAGACAATCAATTTCCGGGAGGAAACAATCTCAACAACCTGGCAGATATATATAGCATAATGAGCGTCAAATATAGGATCACAAATAGCAGGATCGTATTTATCATTCAAGTACCGCTGGTACATATAGAAAGCTTCCAACTTTTCAATCAACTAGCAGTTCCTGTTTTTCATGGAAACTCATCACAGTGGATCACTCCTTCTACGAGATATTTATAGCAATTAACCAACAGAGAGAACGATATACTCCAATTTCTCAACCAGAATTCGATGAATGTATTTTCTTCAGGGAAAATCAATACCTATGCGATGCCTCTCCTATATACAATAAACAATCATCGATCAGTACATGTGAACTTAACTTCCTACAGCATAATACAAATATTCATCATAGCTGCAAATTAGAAACGTCTGAAGCTAAAAATGTGTGGATCAAAACATGGGAATCAAACAAATGGATTTTCTCCTTGAAAAATGAAACATCCTTCGATCTCTTTTGTAATAGAGGTAATGAAATAATAAGATTAAATGGGACTGGCAGCTTTTCGTTCTCATCAAACTGCGTATTAAGAGGAAATTCTTTCGTAATAAACGCAGTCACATACAATACGAACGAAATAAAGTCATCATACTTGCCTGCCTTTAATCTAACCTTTGTTAATGATGAATTAAATATGACCACACTTCAAATAGGTAATCCAGAAGAACATTGGAAAGACAACACACTCACAGATTTAAAAAACAGGATTCGTTTGCAACAAGAAAATGAGCAACTTCCAACAGAAATGAACAACCACGATGTGCATCACTACACGATTTCATATTCAACAATAGCCATATTTATTGTTCTCTTCGCCGTGGTGTACTTGAAATTTAAAGGATTGGCACAGCCTCTGGAACCTCTTCCAAGGCCCGACATGGGATCTCAAGTTTAGATAGCTGCAGAAATTCTTTCATCATAGCTGCCCCGGAATATGTTAACACATCTATATATGCATAAATACAAATATGCATGACCCACTTAACATGCAAATATGCATAACATAAAACATAGGTTCAAATTATTACTTATTATTAATTATTATTTTTATTGAAATAAGAAACATCATTTTATCGCACATATATATATATAACATTTTTAAATGCATAATATGCTAAATTTATATTATTTTATATTCTTGTAACATTACATAGAACATATAATCTGCTAGTAAGCAATATTCTTCTATAAAAGAGATTACAAGTTTTTAATAAAGTTAGTACCTTATCTGATATATAACAATTCGTTTGACTAGTAAGACCTCACCCGTAGTAATCTTTCTAGTCTAAAACAGAAATATCGCTAGTGACAAATAAGCGATATTAACAACCTTATATTTTTGAGCATAGAAACCAATTGATATGAAATTCTATGCAGAGTGTCGTTTGTAGAGCAAAGTCTGTTTGAAAGGTTCCTCACTTCTTAAAATCAGTGAATCTGTAAAAGCTTTTCGCTACATGTCTAAAAATTAGAAAGGCGAGTCGAAAAAATCTCGTTTATACATTGTAGACTTTGAAGGCTTTAATATGATCTGTGGATGGAAGATTGAATATACTGGAAGTCATTCAATACCTAACGTTATTTGATATTGAACACCAATTAATTACATATTGGTTTATAGATCCCAAAAGTAGCAACACTAATACTGAGAAATACATACAATACAGCTACATTAGTTGTAAATTGCTGATTGCTTTTAGCTAAACTAATCTAATCACAAGCAGCATTAAGAAGAAACTTTAAACATTTATTTGTAAAACAAAAAAGTCTGACTCATGAAACTTTCTGCATTATACAATAATTTAAATCAAATAAAAGTACCATTAGACATAATTATAAGTATGTATACATGCTGCTTGTGTCCATGAACAACAATTTATCGTCGTGAAAGTTTATTCATCTCAGGAGTAAACTAATCATATTATTATTCATCGTCTACAAAGTTCATCTATCACTGTCGTTCATTCATAATCAAAAACTGTCTTAAACAAACGAAGTTGTTTGGAATATCTTATGAGTTTTTAACCCTTCTTCCCTTCATAACTTTCACCAACTTTATCCAATGGAAACAACCTGTCAAAATAAATGTCTGCGGAGGTTTGAAATATCGTAGTTAAACTGACCAAACTTTTAAATTTGTTTGGGATAGTGAAATATATGTTAATTTTTCATACCACTCTGCACGTACCACCTCAACACAATACATAGTAGTAGAAAAGTTATTTTTCTTTTCTGGTTGGAAAAGGTGATTTGCTTAAATCTTATGCTAAATGAATTTTTGTTACTGGAATTCCCATTTGCTTTGTGCAAAAAAATAAGATAAATTGAAAACAATTTGCTTAAAGCAATCTTTTCGCTTCTTTCAACTTGTGTGTACACAAAGTAATTTTGGATGCTTGAAGGAATGCGATTATATATAATAATTGGGGAGTGAATTGTGGTGATATTGCCTGAAGTTTGTTGCACTCGGTGTACCTCATGTAAATTAATTAAATCATGTTTCTATTTTAGCTTTTGAATGGGACTTCTCTGTGTATTGTAGAATGGTGGTAATAAGAAAATTTTGGTATGAGGTTATGGGATACACGAAAAATAATCTAATTTTGATTTACCACTGAATAGATGTGATTTCCATTATTTTCTTGTTTTTAAGAATCTCGTCATTTGTGCCAAGAGAACTTATCATAAAAGCTATTTTGTTGATTCTGGACTCAGAGTTGTGGTGCATACAGTCCAGTAAAATACATGGTCCTTCGAGCCGGATAGTAAATAATTCAGTAGGTAGTCACTCATAAATAAGAAAGGTGAATTCAGTGAGTTAACCTAAAATTGTGAAAAAGGAAAACTAAAGTGGAAAATGGATCCAAAACATAAAGTGAAGTTTTTAAACACGTCACGTGCTGCAATCAAAGGTCAAATGAAAAACTTCACAATTATGTAACGGGTCCAGTAGATAAAACGGACATTGACAAACGGCTTCTAGATTCATCGGATGAGGTGATCAGAGGTCTCAAAGCGCTAGGACCAGAAGCTGAGTTCCAAGATTTATGGTTGCTTTACATCTTGGAAGAAAAGTTAGATACTGAAACTCGGGCATTATGGTCACAAACATCTTGTGAGGAAGGACAGCCAAGCTTAGATAGTTTCTTTAAATTTTTAGTAAATCGGTCAGATGCGCTTGAATCAGTGAAACCAGTAATAGTAAAGCAATTCACAAATCCACGCAGATCTAAGGTATACGTTACAATAGAAGCAGCTCGTTGTCCCGTATGTAATTTATTAAAGCTGGTAACCGTTGCTACAACTGCCTACGCAATAACCACCCAGTATTTATAAATAGATGTTTATCGAAAGCTAGGTGCCAAAGCTGTGGTAAAAAGCATCACACGCTTCTACATGTGGATGAAAATAAAGAACAAGTGAATCCATCGGCATCTGAGCAACCAGAGACGGTCGTCGCGCATACAAGTGTATGTGCCACCAATATCTTACCAACAGCTGTGGTACAAGTGGTTGATGGCATCGAAAAATCACATGAGTGTAGGATTCTCGTAGATTCTGATTCCATGTCGACTTTTATATCCAAACGATTTTGTAATAGACTGAAATTACAAAGACGAAACAATCAAACCATATTGTGTCAGGCATTGGTGGATCCGGGAATCAAGTTATGAAGGGCAGTGTTTCACTCACGTTACGATCACGAGCTGATAGTCTTAAGTACATAGAATTTGAAGCTCTGGTCTTATCAAAATTGTGTTCAAAGCTACCCACGCAGTCATTTAAGACAGAGTCATTTCACCTGAATGTATTGCTCGCCGATCATAACTTTAACCAATCCCGAGATATGGGTTTGACTTTGGGTGTTCAGCATGTGTTCAACATACTCTACCTGGAAGAATCAAGCACGGACATAACATAATCGCAGTCGATTCAATATTCGGCTGGGTAATTGGTGGTGAATTAGAATCTCAAATGTTACCGAAAACATTGAGCAATTTGGGTCAAGTTTTGGACACAGAACAAAGTAGAGTAGAAAATATATTAAAGCAGATTTGGGAGGTCGAAGCCATTCCGTACATTCCCAGATTTACTGATGAAGAACAAAGCTGTGAAGAATTGTTTAGTACATTTATTTAATATAATAGTTTTAGTCATAGTTTTAGGTTCTTTCATATATGTAGAATTCGAAAAATACAGATAATTATTATGAAGATATCACAGCCATAATGGCCCATATATAGCTATATTCTACAAAATACATTTCTATCATATTAAAGTGTTAGCCGAAAAAATTATATCACGATATATTATTGATGTCACCGTAAAAAACTATATCTATCGTGATAGATAAAGCCCTAAAAAAAATTGTATCACGATAATAAAAGTCAAAATTGACAAATTTATACACGTACAAAAGTATGAATTGATTTCGGAATGATTTGTTGATAGTTCTTGTCTTGCGACCAGTGCAAAGTATTGGATGATTACAATGGGGATCTCATAGCCACAAATGTTCACTTCATTTCAATGCTTCATTTTTAATTTTGGTCATCGGTCTCGCGATAATTTTTTGATAGTTCTGGTACAAATCATCATCAGTGCAAAGTATTGGAAACCCCCATTGTAATTGTCCCCCATTTAAAAGATCCCCATTGTAAGTGTCGTGAAATGATTAAGACCAGAACTATCAAAAAATTATTCCGAAATCAATACATCGATGTGTATACTTAAATTAAAATTGGTTCAGAGTATTGACTGTAAATTTTTACTGTCGTGATACAATTTTTTTTTGGACTAGCAGTTTTTATATATATCGCGATAGATATAGCTTTTTGGACTGACATCAATTATATGTCGTAATACTCGTACAATTTTTTTTGGGCTGAAACTAAAATGTGAAAGAAATGTCATTTTTAGTGTTGCCATAGCATTTTTGGCTTGATTTTTGGGCCAACTTCACATATATCAACTTCAACGCACATGTCAATCGTTTACTAAGTGTTTTATCGAAAAAGCTCTCGAATTTCTTTTATGACTAGGAATTTCAGATAATGTTACTTGTGTAATCCGAATACGAACTTGCGCAATCTAACGGTAAAATTTTAAAGTAGTAAAGTCTGAAAGTAATGTACAAGAATTTGTCGAGGTTACTGTTTGAAAACTGGGTCCTTGGGCACAGGACATCCACCTACAAACTAGTACTTTTTTGTCCAAACGTGCTTATAGCAATGTGGCTCGTAGCTCTATAATTGCTACTTTAACATATTAATCAACTATATTGTCTGAAAAGATTAAGGTTTCAGCTGCGATACTCTCAGTACTATAAAAACTTAGTTTGGTCGTTAATTAATTTAACATTTAGTAAGTCTAAGGATTAACCTTGTAATGGTGGTGAAAGAAATTTTAACCAAGGTATCCAGACTATCTTAACGTGTATGTATCTATGTATAAGGCATACCATACCATTACGTCCCCTACGGTTAAATTATGAACAAAAAAGTTGGTGTGGAATCTCTTGAATTCTTTACTGGAAACTCATTTTTCATGTTATTCTGTATTTGCCCTCATTTTGGCAGAACTTTGCGAAGTAACCATACCAGGTAGCAAGTCAAATTACCAACAAAAAGAAAATTGTATGGATGATGATCGATCTGAATTATATTCTTCACCCCGAAATGGTATTGCCGGATTTGAAACATCCTCAGCCACAATATCATACTGTTCATACAAGTTCACACACATTAAGTGTCCTCGTACTTAAGAAATTACAGGAGGCAATCGACGAGACTTTAGACAAATGCAATGGTGAATTCACGTACGATACCATTAAATCGATGAAATACTTGGATTTATGTTTTGGGGACTCATATGAACATAAAATTCCTGACAGATTTTCACAATCAAAAATTAGACTGCGAATGTGAAGTATCTTAGCTATATTCTTTGACTGCATGTACGATAACAGGAATTTGAATTAAAACAACTCGCTATGTACCATCAACGCTAGACTCTAAAATAATATAATATGTCAAAGACTGCGGCGTCGATGTTACAATAAAAGATTTCCCCATTTGATATAGATGACGTTTTAAGGTGTGATGCAACCGGTGGTGCAAATCACACAAATTGTGCTCATTGGTGACTTGATCAGACAGATAACTTTATCGCAAAATTACCTTACTAATCAGATCGTAATTGGGTTTCTTCATAACATCCTGCCTCTCATGAATTGTATAGTAAAATCATCCGTAGTTTTGAATACTATCAGACTTTTGATAATGTGGGGTATTCTACAAAGTAGTTTATGTTAAGATAATATTTTAATCTTGCCTTCTACTAACGGAATTAAAATTTAGGTTACTGAACGAACTAGAATCATCTCAGAATCAGATGAAAAGCATATCAATAAACTACATAATCCATACCATCTCGTGTTTTGTAATCCATATCTAGTATGACTTCTGACGACTTTGACGAGAAAGTATTGTAAATAAGTGTTTTTTATGATTATTAGACGTGCTGGGTGGGAGTTAAACGTTTTTTAAGAGATTTTCTTTAAGTAGGATACTGTCGTGATAGTAAATCTTTTACTATTTCATCTTAAATAGCAGCAACTGTCGTGATAGTAAATCTTTTCTGACTGACTTCAAAAACTGTCATGGCAGTAATAGTTTTTAGAGATGCCATTTAAATATTTCATAATATTGTTTATTGTTATATCGCGATAGTTTAGTGTTGCCGTCGTATTTTTTCCTTATAATTTTCAGACCAACTTCGCCATATATATATATATATATATATATATATATATATATATATATATATATATATATATATATATATATATATATATATATATATATATATATATATATATATAAATATCAAGGATATCACTGAAACCTCGCAACAATTAGTTGAGTGTGAAACGTCAATTGGCTTGGCGTACAGGTATTTCTATTTGATTGATCGTTAGAGTGTTACGCCCAGGTGGCGCAGTGGTTAAAGCTGCGGCAGTTGGAGCGGGAGGTACCGGGTTTGGATCCCGATTCTGGGCAAGATTCAAATGGGTTTTTCATCTTCGATTGTTTGGGCGGTGCAATCGGTGTGAAAAATGAACATATATCTGGATCCCCTGTCGTGTTTAGAATCCATGGGCCGACCCACCTTCCATGTCAGTACTATAGGCTGACATGGAGCTATGCAATGCGCAGATGGTCCTACGAAAAAAAAACTCGGACCTATACAAAGTAGTATCACAACGGACCGATCGCCGGTCTAAGTGTGCCATAGCAGCCACAACAACCTAACCTTACCTAGAGTGTTACAATGTTCAAAAGGTAAAATCAGCGTTTGGTGCCAAAGTAGATGGTGCACATTAAACACAAACCAATAACTTATACTCATACATCGCTAAAATTAAATTAATTTAATTAATCGGACACCGATATAACGTTAAACGTTAGAGAGCAAAGATTTGGTACGAGTAGGTCCTCTGTTAAGTGTAACTTGATTATTTTATTTAGTTTTGGGTCAAATTTACATCTTTGTAATTTATATATTGGCGAAGCTGTATAGAACTGCCTATAGAATGCCACAACGGATTAGCTTTTCAAAAATTGATGCGTGATTCTAGATCGAAAAAAGGGTTTGAAATGACAAAATTTGATGTTAGGAAACGAAAATAATTTACTGTTGATATTTAATCATTATCAATTAAAGATCATTTATGTATTGGTCTACGAACTTTTTTCTGAACTAGTAGGACGCGGCATTGACCATATTGTAGATTCTACGCGAAATGAAAACATATGGACTATCTCAAGTTCCTGATGGATCGGAGGAAGTTTTTCAGTGGAACAACGACTTTTGGTTTAGATATAAGATATAGAGATAAGAGCTGAGATGACCAATGGTAAAGCTTTTATATAAATTAGAGAATTTTAATAAATGAACCGAGGAACGTGAATTTGTAGAAATCGAAATGTCTAGTGAATTGCAATAAATAATTGATAATTAAAGGGTTTGATACATTTGCTATAATGAAACGTTTCTTGCTATTGATCATGAAACCTACAGTACAACTTTTAAAAATTATAATTTGATATTGTAAGACTGTGTTTAATTCACTTTTCTGTGCTTTAGTCGGATTTTCATAATCCATACGTATCAATGGAACAGATATAGAAAACTTTGAGCATAACATATTTTAAATCCTGGGGCAAATGCACAGTAAAAACGAACGAACAGCAATATGCCGAAACCTTTCTGCTGGGTCACTACATATCACAACAAAACGCTGGTGGAGTACCGGATTCCATTAAAAATTACTACATATTGGTACAGTTTTCTAACCTACCTACCACAGTGATCTATCGTTAGATCGATGTAGAACCATCCAGGTCTCTGTTCTTAGGTAAGTCGAGTCGGAAGTTAAGTTCGGAGTTTCCTCACACATACCATCTTAACCAAATGGGACTGAGCATGTGTATCAGATACCGTTTTTAAAGTTCGACTCAAACAGGTGAAGATGGAGTTAGGATCAGAGCCTAAAAAAAATGGGCGACTAATGGGGTATAATTGAGTTGGACGGTTTAATCCCAACTTTACGAACTTGACTTCAAAATTGTCAAATATAAGTTACATCTGCAATATTTTTTTTAAATTTATAGCATGGGACATAAACATTCACATTCAAGCTAATTAGAAGGTTGAAATGGAAATTTTTTTATTATTAAAGTTGGTTGGAACCCATTCCACACTGATTGCCACAAAGAGCCCATGGTGCAAACTTAGAATTTCATCAAAGCGCACAGACGCACTCTGCAACCTTAGCAGAGAAGACATTAAATTTACAGAAATATAACTGCAGTTAAATACAAGAGATCTCATACGGTCGAAAGCTGGACAACTACCGCTGAAGAGTGAACTATTATCTACATCTTCAAGATATTCATCGCATACGGCATCACTGGCATGTCTCATGCGATGAAGGTGACTTTTGATACGGTCATGACCAGTAAGCTTAGAGAATAAAATTCTCAAGTTGGCCTTTTTCAATGAAAGAATGTAATTGGTCAGCTTGGGGTTAATACCTCCTACAAAGTGTTTCGCTTTACGACAAGAAGGGGTAGATGACTAGCTCAGCTTTAGATTTGATAGGGCAACTGTTTTTTTTTTATATTATGAATTGGTAGACGCGTAGCTGGTTCAGTATCTACGAAATATAAGCGAGAACCACTTTTAGCCAAAACGTGTGCAATTTCATTTCCCTCAATGTCACAATGGGAAGAAACCCTTCACTTGGAGATTCAGAAATTTCTTACAACCCTCAACCAGATTAGAGATGGTTAAAGGGTTGTTTAAGGAATTAATGACAGTTTTACTATCTTTACAAATTATAATTTCCTTCCGCTTGATGCGATGGAGAAGAGTAACCAAAGCCGCAGCACCCTGTTCACTGACAGAGCCATCTGAAAAGAATACAAGCGTTTCAGAAAATCTGGTAAGAACCACATATCCCTGGGTGGATAAGACACCTCAAATGACCTTTAAAACTTAAAAACAGACAGAACCTTGTCAAGTTCTGGCATAGCTAGTTTAACTTTATTTAGAATCTATTTATGGCCTGAAATAGTGCAACCGAGGCAACCGAACAAGCTGTATCTAAAATAATGGACTAGCGATGTTTTGCAAACAGTTCAGTTTACTAATCAAAGATTTTACTATAACCACTGGCCAGCAAGTAATAGATGTATGAGTTAGCATTGGGAGAAATAGTGATTTGTAGATAAAATATAGCATTTTGGAAGATAATCCCAACAATTACCAAAAGCTTTATGGCATTGCCAAAAACTAGCAGTCGCTTTTTTTAGTTACATTAGTGCAGTCAAACAATTGTTCTAGTCTGATTAAAAACAGAAGTTTTTGGGAACGACCTAGAAAATAACAGGTAGCACTCTAAAGCTATGTTTGTAGTATGACAACGAATCGAACCTCACTTTTGTTGGATATAAGTTATCTTTCATTAATAGAGACTTTTTTAAAATGCCACGATATATGCCGTGTGTGTAGCTCTTTTATAGTATATTTTTTGGTTTTTATTTCGGCTTTCTTAATCGTATAGCTAGTTTTCGTGGAAGTGTTGATGAATCGATATAATTGACTCTGTAAGAGAGACCTGCGCGTTACATATACTATACAAACGGTATTTCGTCTCGTTTTTATGAGTTTGGACTAGGTTTTCGGATGACTACTGTATCACTTATTGTAGAAAATTAGACAAGACGCAAAAAATTCAAGTTCAAACAAAGTATTTTTTTACACACTTTACAAAGCACTAACTACAAACACCACCAACAGTTGTTGTGCGGCGAAGCAAAATCCTCTCTGAGAACTATAACTTTTCTATTATTTTTATAACGATGATTCAGAGTGAATACATCAATTGAAGCGCGATGTTGTGTAAAATGTTGATTTTAATTCTGATAGCGGTCATCACATTAGTATATTTGTATTTAAAATATGTGTTTTCCTTCTGGCAACGGCAAGGAATCCCGTACCTAAAACCAACGATTCCGTTCGGAAATATACAAGCCGTTGTCAAAAAACAACGGTCAATTGGATTAGTGATCTACGATCTGTACAAAAGAACGTCCGAACCCTTCATCGGAATATATTTATTCATTAAACCAGCTCTGCTAGTGAACGATCCGGAAATTGTGCGTCGAGTACTAATAAATGACTTCGCCTCGTTTCACGATCGTGGAGTGTATTGCAACGAGAAACGTGATCCATTTAGTGGTACATTATTTTCACTGCCCGGTGCACGATGGAAGGCAGTGCGAAACCAACTAACGCCAAGTTTAACAACTGGTCGAGTGAAGGGCATGTTTGAAACGATCTGGGATGTTAGTGAGGCACTAGTTAAATATTTAACGCCGTTTGCCGAACAGCAGGAGGTGGTTAATATAAAAGATATTTCATCGCGTTATACGATAACCATAATTACATCAGTGTTTTTTGGAATTGAAGCCGATCTTATCAATACGCCAGATCATGAGTTCTGTCGAATGATAAAACGACTTACAAAACCAAGTTTTATAACGTCGATGCGAATTGCAATGACGATGCTACTTCCGGAGTATGTATAAAGACAATTTAAAACAAATTGCATAAACACTTACCTCAATTATATCTTATTTTACAGAATACTTAAAAAAATCCACATTCAGCCATTTGATCCAATCGTCCAAGATTTTATAATAGATGTTACACGGAATATATTTGCGGCTCGTGAGAAAAATAACACAATTCGTAAAGATTTTATTCAACTGTTGTTGCAACTTCGCAACACGGGCGAAATTGTAGACGACGACAATTGGGAGGTGAAGAATAAGAAACCATTAGTTGAATCCATGTCGGTCGAACAATGTGCCGGCCAATTATTTACATTTTATATCGCCGGCTCCGAATCATCGTCGGGTGCAATTTCATTTTGTTTGCACGAGCTAACCCAAAATCCCGAACATCTCGATACCCTCGTCGATGAAATACAAACACAGGTGGCGAAAAATAATGGCCAAATTACATACGATTCGATTAAAGACTATACATTTTTGGACATGTGTTTCAACGAGACGTTACGAAAATATCCAGCTTTGCCTATGTTGAATCGCGAGTGTACCAAAGATTTTGAAATGCCTGAAAAAAATCTAAAAATCTCCAAGGGGACATCGGTTGTTATACCACTGCTTGGATTGCATCGCGACGAACGTTATTTTAAGGATCCGTTAAAATTCAATCCGTATCGCTTTCAAGAGGGTTCTACGGATTTCGATGAGCGTGTCTATTTTCCGTTTGGTGATGGACCACATAAGTGTATCGGGATTAGAGTGGCACGAGTAGTGTTTAAGTTGGCCATCATTAATATGTTGAAAAACTTCAAATTTGAAGCGATTGCCAAAATAGGCGAGCTCGATTTTGAATCTGGAACGGTTCCGCTTGTGCCACGGAATGGAATTAATATTAAAATATCAGCGGTCAAAAACGATAAGTGTGTCGCTTAAAATTAAATAAATGACCTTGAAAATTGTTATTTTGTTTTTGTTTTCATTTGTTAAAGTGTGAGCATTAAGATAACAATTGATGTGAGTATGTTAGTGTGGGTAGCTCTATTTCTCTCTTAAGCGCTCTACTGAGTATCAAATGAGTTACTGAATAAGTGAGATGACATAAAAATGATAGTGAAAAAATTCCATGTTGTGTTGAGACTGACTTGATGCTTGCTGTACAATAAAAATTACTTTTCATGATGACTTGCTGAACAGTAAAATCAGAGAGTACGCACTCTTTATAGTCTTTATCGTTATATAAACTACTTATATCATATCAATCTTATATATTACGCTCATTTCATCGATTTGAATTACTTTAGTTAGTACAGTTAAACAGTCAAGATGTGGCTTCAAGTGATAGTAGTGGTATTGGCTGCGGTATATTTTTACTTAAAATATGTTTATTCATATTGGGATCGAGTTGGCATTCCGAACTTTAAGCCTGTCATTCCTTATGGCAACTTAAAACCGGTTGTCAAAAAGGAACTATCATTCGGCATGGCGATAAATGAGTTTTATAATAGAACAACGGAGCCATTTGTTGGGTTGTATTTATTTTTTCGGCCGGCCATCATGGTACGCGATCCGGAGCTCATCAATAAAATATTAACTTCCGATTTTTCATCGTTCCACGATCGTGGCGTGCATTGTGACGAGGAGCGAGATCCATTCTCGGGCAGTTTGTTTGCACTTCGCGGCCAAAAATGGAGAACACTACGAAATCAAATTACGCCCACAATGACGTCGGGCAAACTGAAATCGATGTTCGAAACTGTAACAAATGTGGCAAATACTTTGGGTAAGAAATTAAATTCTCATGCTGATAAACAGGATGTGATCGATTTGAAGGAGCTTGGAACCAGATACGCGTTAGATATAATAGGGAATGTTATTTTTGGACTGGATATCAATACACTGGACAATTCGGATCACGAGTTTTGGAAAGTTCATCAGAAATTAATATTTCCCGATATTATCGATGGACTTCGAGGAACCTGTTCATTCTTATGTCCAGAGTATGTTTGTATATAGTAACCCCTTAAAATATTATTATCAACTTTTTTTTGACTTTGAAACAGCATCTTGAAATTTCTACGAATAGGCGGATCACCACCGTGGGTAAAAAAATGGATGATCGATTTAATTACATCGACGATCGTGGCGCGCGAGGAGCATAATTTTACACGGAAAGATTTCATGCAGCTCATGATCCAACTACGAAACACTGGTAAAGTACAAGATGACAACAATTGGGAGATTGATAACGCAAAATTAAACGAGCTTAAATTTTCGATTGAACAATGCGCTAGCCAATCGTTTTTGTTTTATATCGCCGGGTCGGAAACATCGTCGAGCGCCATTTCGTTTTGTTTGCACGAGCTAACACAACTTCCAGAATACTTGACAAAGGCACAACAAGAGATCGACGAAGTGATGGCAAAATATAACAACGAGATTACGTACGAGTCGTTGAACGAATTACCATTTCTCGAGATGTGTTTACAAGAAACATTACGCAAATATCCAGGCCTACCGATTTTAAATCGAGAATGTACCAAAGACTATGAGGATCCCCAAACAAATTTTAAAGTAAAGAAGGGAATGCAAATTGTAATTCCAGTATACGGTATTCATCGCGATCCATTGTATTTTAAGAATCCGGATGTTTTCGATCCGTACCGTTTCGAAAAAGATAAACGTGACTTTGACGAGAAATGCTATATGCCATTCGGTGATGGGCCACATATATGTATTGGACTTCGCATGGCTAAGGTTGTTACTAAGGCGGCCTTAGTTAAAATGTTGGCCAATTTTAATTTTGAGAAGACAGCCAAGGGTGAGCTCGATTTTGAACCGTTGACAGTAGGATTGGTGGCTAAGAATGGTATAAAACTGAAAATATCGAAACGTGTAAAATAGTTTCTAATAAATATTATGTGTATATGGATTACTTTCAACTATGTAGACAAATTACAGTGATAACGAGGCATACAATAGCGTCGAAATGTTTACTTTTGATTTCCTGTCTCTAAAACAAACTTTTGGCGCATGGGTGTTGTGTTGATCTTCACACCGAGTGGACGTGTTTTTTTCCTCTCGGTGTTATTAAATAAAATAAATTCGTTTGTTGTGTGTGCGTGGTTTTAAATCGGATCACAGATGAGTATCGCTATTATATTATTATATTATATATTATTATTATTGTAATTACATTATATATTGTATTGTATTGTGTTGTGTTGTATTTAATTATATTTTGTACGATACTATTACATCTCCATACGCTATTACGCATTGATATCTCACAGGCAATGCTTTATACAAGTATTGGTATTATTGTGTTACATTCAGTTCTTGTTTCTCCGTTATATGTTTAATATTGTAATTTGTAATATATAACGATTTGTCTTTGTGTCTTATGTACATCAATTTTCAAATCACACGCACACCACAGTATTCCATTGAAAGCGATCGCATGCTTTGTATGTTTCGTCTTCTTTCGTTTGCCTAGCACATCGCTCTTCATACAATTCTCTTATTCCCCTTTCCTTTAGATGTGTTTTTATATTTTGGTCAATACCACTAAAGATCAGGCCGATTATTCTCTTTTATGAGTTAGTATGAGTAAAGGGTTAGAAAACAACAAAATTTGTACAATTCGTTCGTAAACTGTCGATTTCTCGCAATTTTTTGACTTTGCTTTGTAGTATCTTACAATACAGGCCTTAACATCAGTTTTTGTATATGAGGCATCTAAATATGATTATTTATCAAGACTGCTGTACAATAAATTTCCCATTTATTGATACATGCTAAAATTTTTCATTCATAAGAAATTTTCCTGATTTTTATTTTTATTTTCGGCTAATATGTTAGTTCGATAATATTTCGTTTATCGAATATGATCACATGATCAAAATGGTTCAATGTGATTCGAGAAAATGTATAAACAGTGATTATATAACGTAACTCCTCTTTTGCATTTGAATTTTGTATAGGAAAAACACTCTAGCACACAAAGAATACACAAAGTCACGAAAATTATTTTTTTTGTTTTGTTTACGTTGATTTTTTTGTTTCTTTTTGTTTTTGATGGTACATTGTCTGTTACTGTTATTGTATTGTATTGTTTGTTTACTTGTCAGTATGAAAAAAATTGACCTAAAATATATTTAATTTTTGGCAAATTTAAAATATATTTGCGAAAATATAAATTTTAATAAACATATAAATATAAATAAATTTTATATTATTCAATTCATAATTTTATTGACTATATCGGTTGACAAAATTTGTATAATTGTTAATTCGTTAATTCTATTTCGAAAAATTAAACGAAACATCAATTTAATTATTTTTGGAAATAATAAAATTAACGTTTTGTTTAATTTATTTCCTAGTCAAAATTCAGATAGATATTATCAAAATCCCAATAAAATTGACAAATATCTATATACCTAAAAAAAAAAATTCGAACAGGTAAAATTTTATGTAAATTGAAGATAAATTACGAAAACATAAAATTTATCATAAAACAAATACATCCTCCCGTCGCAACTGCTCGTAGCAAACTAAAACAAAACAAAGCAACAAAATCAAAAATAAATTAAAAACGAAACGAATGCACTAAAAGACAACAGAGCACACAAACGTAATTGACCAAAATATCAATTTTATAATTTTTATAAAGAATTAAGTAATTTAATTTTACAATTAAAACATTTTTAATAATCCTAAATAAAAATTCTGTAAGCCTAAAAAAAATTAAAACGCATAAAATGTTACGTGAATTAAAAATATTACGTAAAAATAAAATCATACTGACAACGAACACGTGCTTTCGCTGCAAATGCTCGTGGCAAACTAAAACAAAGAAACAAAATCAAAAATAAAATAAAAATGAAGCGAAATGCACTAAAAGACAACGAAGAACAAAACTGTTTGCATTATTTCTAAAAAAAATGGAAACGAAGGAAAAATGGAAAAAAACGAGCGGGATGCAAAATAACATCATATTACTATTCGTATGCGCGAACCAGAGCAAAATATAACAAATAATATGTATTTAAACCCGATATTACAAATTCATTTCGTTTTATTTTCTATTCACGATCGAAAATATAAAAATCTAGATTCTTAAATCTTCAAAAACATGAATTAAAATATTGGTTTTAATGAAAATTATTAATCCAGGATTGTTGATAAATAATCATTTTCCAAACTCTGGATAGTGAGTAATTCGCTATGGGGCCTGCCTACCAAGTTATAGGAAGTTAAAAGTCAAAAATTTCGAAAAAATCAGCTTTTTCATACGATTGTTGATGTATTTACCACTTTCTAACCCATTACACATACATAGGATCGGCCATGTTTTTCGATGGAAAACGGCCGTATACATATACGCATTGTTTTGGTTTATGTATCTTTCAAAACATACAGTAGTAGGGATTTTGTATATTTAAATTTTAACACGATCACTGCCATTGTGCGATCGTTGTGTAGGAAAATGTTAATATATTCAATGTAATTGGCGAATTACATTTTATTTTTATAAATTTTTGGATTGTGTTTGTGTTGTATATACATCATTATTTGATTGTTGAAAACGCAAATTTACACACGACTGTCTCATTTAAATGCCTAGGTATTCATATTATGTATATAACAAAATTTTCGTTTCGTCCATCAAAATTCTGTTTCCTATGTTTATTAGAGAATTTTTTGTTTATTTTTATTTTATATATTTTATGCAGTTGTTATATATACATATATACAGGTGATCCTTGACTTACGTCGTAGATTATCATATACATATATACAGGCGATCTTTGACTTACGTCGTGGATGCGTTCCTGAAAAGTTCAACGTTACTTGAAACGACGTAAGTCGAAAAAGTATTCAAATATGTAATGAGGGAATATGTTGGTTCTATGCGGGGTACAATGTATTTAAATTCTAAATGTAATTTAAATACATTGTACTTTTTACGTTGCCGGCATGTTTTTTCATTGTATATTTGAATACTTTAATGTAATGTAATCTTATCAGATGATGAAATACTTTCATCATTTATCCTGCTAGGTTAATAAATTTTCTACGTCAGACGGATCAGCATCTATGAAGCCAGTTTTTTTGGCCATGTTGATGATTTGAGTTTGTACTTCAGCTGCATCTTCGATAGAACTGGTGGACTGATTCGACCAAGGCTTTTTCCACGATCCAGACTTGGTGGTGTCGCTGACTTCAACCCAAGATTTGCTAATGTTGAAAACATGTCATTTCGTGTAGAGAGACTGGCAGTAACTCAAGCCTTTCTATAACTTCTTCAAACAAAAGGTAAACTTGTTTTTGTGATACCCTTTAAAGCTCTCGGGTTCTCCGAATGGTAAATCAGCAAAGGATTTAACTTGAAGTCGCCGACGACATTACCACCAAGCAGAAGCGTCAAACGGTCTTTTGCTGCTTTAAAGCCGGAAGCATGTTTTTCTGCTGTGGTCAAATATGTTCGCGAGGGCGTTATTTTCAAGTAATAAGAAGCTGTTTCGTCGTTAAATAGTTGATGGCTTAAATGGCCATCTGCAACGATGCTTTTAATTGTTTGCAGAATGAAGTTTGGTGCAGCTGTGTCTGCGCTAGCAGACTCACCTGAAGTTTTAATATTTAGGAATTCGTTCCGATTTTTAAAATTTTGGAACCAACTCCGACTATATTGGAAAGTATTTGTTTCTTCGTTATTTAGTTGACAAGAGGCCCGCAAATACTCTTAGCTTTGGTTTGGATGATCGACGTACTAAATGTAATATTTTTTGGATTGAGCCTTTTATCCAATCTATCAACAATAATTCCATTGTCTCGATTCTAAAATTAGCAAAAATTTTCGTACTTTTTGAGGTTCCCGCTTTAGCATGATTTAGATTCTTTAGCGAATTTTTTTTTTTTTTGCATAAAAATTGTTCTTTCAGTTGTTGGTGGAATATTTAAATTTCTGGAAATTTGTTTTCTGTATTAAAATTCGAAAGGGTGCGTGTGTGTGACACATAGTTAATAAAGAAGGTGTACACATCCTCAGGGATTTTGTAGGACAGGAGCGTTTAGATTTGGTGCAGAACACGGGTATGTATCTTCCATTATCGGAGTTACATTTTGGGATTGCGGTTGAGGGTTGTTTTAGTCTGGAAGATTGTGATGGGTCGGGCGGGTATCTGAATCTAGTGGCGAGGATTTGGAACTATTTAAATATTTGGATGTCGGCGGGATCGTAGCTGTTTTGCAGTGGTGGTTTGGAGGCATTCAGTTTTGCAGAGTGGTGGGAGGTTTTGATGTTTTGGTTGGATTTTTGAAGGATGTCGGAAGCGGTTTGAAAGAAGCGGTTTTGTAGGTATGCTGGTGATTTGTTCTTTGACTCATGATACTGCTGCGGTTCGCGGAGGGGGGGGCGTTTTCGAAGCTGGATTTGATTGAGACGGGCATGAGGGTTATTCTAGTTGCGGTGGCGGTTGGGAGCCTCTGTTGGCATGTGGAATTTTGGACGCAAGTGGGATTTGTTGGGGCCTGGAGGATTCGCCGGAATGTGGGGTGTTTGGATGAATTTCGGTTTGTTGAAAGTCAGTTGAGATATGTCTGTACTTTCTATTTTTATTTTTTTAAGGTTGGTGTTCCGTTGTTGAGGGTGCTCTGAAAGAGTTTGTATTTTGGATGCTTACGATTGGGTTCTCGTGTTAGAGTTTATTTGCTACTAATAGATGTATGTTTGGTTGAATGTTGAGTTTGGATCGTGTTTGGTTTGCTTGAATAGGGTTCGCTTCGAGGGGTGTCGATTTCCTTCACTTTTTGGGGTGCTTCTGCTCCATTGCATTATGTGGCGTCCCTGCCTGCTTTATTGCCTGTGTGTCGTGCATACGTGCCTGTGGGTTATCCATGCGTAATTTCAATTTATTAAGTTTCGTATTTGGATTTAAGGGTGCTTTTTGAAGACAATATCAATTGTTCTTTTTTGATTTATGAACGGTGAAGGTCGGAGCGGATCTACTACATTTGTAGTAAAGTGACATCCCTGATCACGACCATAATACGGGCATTGCATTACAATTACATTGTATTGCAGAAATATAAAAAATTATATTTCTGCAATACAATGCATTTAAATAATAATAAAGCATAATTTAAATAATAATATAAAATAATAATAATATTATAATTTATGGAAAAGGTTTGGTTTTAATTACTTATATAAGTGTAAATATGATTATAGTTGGAGAGGGTTTACAAGGAAAGTTTATTTTATTTTTAATAAAATGTTGCATAATTTTGGAATGTAATACGTTTTAAGAGAATTATTTGGATTTTCTGATAAACATATTCCAATCCAATATCAGCGTAATGGTTGACGGGTACTTAATCTAGCAAACAATATTTATTTAATTTATGGTTACAGATTCAGGAGCCGTAAGTTAATTAATTAAGAGTTTTGAATTTTATTTTAACTTTGATAGGTGTACGGACTGGATTTTAAATAAATAATAAAATTAATAATAATTAAGTTACAGATTCCTATCTAGTAAATTTATTTTTAGACATTTATTAAATGATTTAATTTTAATACGTTATAGCTAAGTTGCAGGTAATATCTAACTTACTCAATTATTTATTTGTATAATAATTTACCCTATACACGAATGTATGTATATGAAATGCTGTCGGGTCATAAAATAAATAAATATTGCCCCTCGCGTTAGATGGTGGTGGATCTGTAAATATAGGGACGCAAATTTATATGCAGCATATGATGAGAAGACCCCAGGATAATTAACCTAAATACTCCAGTTTCAACTGCTGAGGTAACACCAATATATATGATGGAATTGGAAATGTCCTTCCTATCCAAATAAAAATAATAACCAATGATAATGTGAAAATTATATAGATTTTACTAACAAATTATATTATTGTAATAATTATGTAACAGGAAAATGGTTCTGCTGAAGATTGTCGCCCTATAGTCTATTTTGACTCTCTGATGAGCATGTTACAGTATTATGGTAACATTATCGTAATGGATGGCTTAAACTATCAAACTAAATTAATTAAATTATTTCAGATACCTGAGCGATAAGTTAAAAAAAAAATTCTTTCAGAGTTCTGTACTTATGTTCTAATTAGGTTTGTTGTGCGGATGGGAGTTCAAATAAATAATAAAACTAATTAATTAAGTTACAGATTCCGGAGCGAACTAATAAATTTATTTTAGAATTTTAATTTTAATTTAGTTTTAATTTTATTCAAAATACAGAAGAGCGGATAGGCGTTGCGGACTGGAGAATGCTGAGTGGCGATTGCAGACTAGCAGATTAAAATTGTGATTGTCTTGTGATAATAGTAGTTTAGTACCGACTGTCATGGTGTCTGTAACCGGGTCGCTCTTTCCTAACTAACATACCTTCCAATCCTTACCTATCGTTTTATGTAAACGGCTGTAGGAATAGGCCCGGCGTTATCCGGGAATCTTGCCTAGCGCTTGGTCCTACAGTCCTATCAATCAATCAATCAATCTAAAACAAACTTTTGGCGCATGGTAAAGTATGATTATTTATGAATTATCTCTTTTACAAGTGCAAAAGGTCGAATTTTCAGATGTGAGTGCGATAGTGATTACAGTAACTAAAATTTGTCTGGTCGAATGAGTTCACCAAGTGTAGCTTTGCAATACGACCCATTAGCCATTTGACAGAAAGAACTCCTTTTTCGATAACGTGTTGGATTCGTTGTGGATATTTTTCATTTATGCCATTGTTGTAATGATAGCAAATATTGTTTCTTACATCTTTGACACAAGTATTTAACTATTTTTGGAATGACTCAAAGTAAGAGGATCTATCGCATTTGAATGTATTAAAAATTAAGAATGGTTAACCTTGATTTGCCAAGTACGCTTTTTAAATGGTATTTTGAATATTTTATGGCTACCATTTATACTCCTCCAAAATTGGAATGAGCAGGTGGAATTAAGATAAGTTCTCTGTCTGTACTTATTGCATCTGTCATCATTATAAACCACCGAATAGCTAAAGGGAAGTGTGTGAAGTTATCCCAGGATTTCATCCCAGTAAAAAAATAAAATGTTAATCAGGTAATACTAATTTCATCCCATCCCAAATGTTTCAAAATCATCCCAAAAAATTGTGTAACTGTTCGTAATCGGGATATAAGTACTCAAGATCGAACAAGTTTCTACCTTCTAAAAACAAAAACTGGCAAATCATAATCAATGAGATTTTCAATCCAGATCAAAGTTTGTGTGGAAACCAATTTAATACATCCAAAAGTAATGGCTATTAATCCACTCCAAAAATTATTAGAGTTATAAACGATCGCATGTGAAATCGAATTGATATCATGTCCACTTATTAAGAGCCAACAGACAAGATCAGCCGTATGTTGAGACTTGCGCTATTGGCCAATATGTCAATGGCCCAATTTGTTTGGCCAATAGCGCATATCTCAGCATACGGCTGGTGTTGTCGTTCTGCTGGTAGTTAGTGGACATGATATCAATTCAAAATCAGAAGAGATCGGTTACGACACTCGTGGTTCCTAGGAAACATCAATATAAATCTTTTTTACATAGCATGAACAAGTTGGGCCATGTACATATGGGTCTATAGCGCAAATGTCAACATACGCCTGGTGTTGAACGAAGCTGCGATGGGCAAACATCTCAGCAACAATGACGGATTTTTACCATCTAAAACCACACATCCTCATTCATCCTCCATGCGGAACTATCGTTAGAGATTACTTCGCATGGAGGTGACTTGTTATAAAACTCTTTATAACAAGTCACCAGCGTCTCAACCTTAGATTGAGATTGCCATCGCTATCTAGTCATAGTAAGATGTTCTATAGTATGCTGTAAGTGCCTCAGCTTCTTTAGTACCACTGCTGCCGTGTGAGTCACAGTATTCCACTTTTCTTCAGACGAAATCATCAGTTTAACTATGTTGTCGGGTGTTGTTCACTGCCCTAGGTTATCCGAAAGCTCTCTCCGATTTGTATTGAACCACGTGTTGTATTCTGGAGTGTCGGCATGTTTAAATCTGTAAAGGTATGCACCAAAACAGCCATGCCCACTTAGCAACTGTGTCAGGTAGTAATTAACTTCGCCATGTCGCCTATTTATCCACTTTTCAGTGGATGGTATCATACGATAAGTTCATTGGCCGTTTTGCGAGGTATCCCAGCGCCTTTGCCATGCTGCCTCTGTTGCAATGCGTTCTAATGCTCTACTTCCTAGTTGTTCTTGGTGTAGATACCATTTCTTCCTTTCTTTTGCAAGTAATTCGATGGGGATCATTCCTGCAATAACAAGTGTCGCCTAATCGGATATTGTGCGAAAGCCACATATCACTTCGTAAAACGATAAAGTACGCATTCTTGATAAAGCTCCTAGGCGGTAAACCGATTGCAACTTGCATCTATACAATTTTATACCCATCGCATCGCTCCATACAGGTGATCCATATAGGATGATGGATGTTACCACATTTGCCATCAGAATCCTTCGACTCTGTCTTGACCCTACAATGTTCGGCAATATGCAGGAGAGGGCTGCAGTAACGTTGGCATCTTTTTTACTTACTATATATCCTTAGGTGCTCCTTAAAGTTTATGCGTACATCAATTTCAAAACCGAGATATCGTAATGAAGGCTACGAGGGAATTAAAATTCCACCAACATCGATATTTACAGTTTCTATCACCTTCCTCCATTATTTCCTCTATGGGTTTCGCTGCCACAACAACGGCAGCATCATCCGCGAAGCCCACGATTTCAACACCATCAAGTAGGCTAAGCCTCAATACTGATGTTTGAGGAACTCCACCCGTAACTTTGTATTTCATGATACCATCGTCTGTATTAAATATTCTATTTCAAAAATAATCTGAGATGATCCTCCTTATGTACACTGGTACTTGCAGTTCATGCGCAGAGCATTGAGAATATAGCCCCATTTTGCCAAGTTGAACGCATTCTTGATATCCAGTGTGACCACTGAACAGTATTTTTTGGAGTCTCCCCTCCATCTTCTACCATCTGTTGCTTCCTTTGCGATGGAGTTAGAGTCTCATGATGTCTCATGAAAAACGGTTTGATTGCACTCACTTCGATCGATAAATCAGACTAGCAGGCTAAATACTCTCTATAATATTGAACAACGTCACCGAATACAGTTTTTGTTCTAAGATCTTCAATGGTGCTTCTAAAGCTTTTATAGGTTGAATTTAATTATTATTTTAAGTTCACGTCTTCGTACGTGATAAGTGCCTTTGAGCGTTTTAAGTTCAGCTTTTGTCAGACTATTCTTGCAACTCTACATGAGAGGTTGTTTGTCCACCTTTTGTTCGTTGAGGCTTCCGCCTCTTTTTTAAGCACAGTCTTGAGTGCGTTAATGGGTCTCTCCAACTTTGACCTTTCCGGTAGCAGTTGGAGAGTTGTACCGTGCCAGGCTAGTTCGTCCACCCTGCAGTTTCCCATGATGTCTGAGTGGCCAGAGACCCAGACTACCTGGATATTGAAATGCTCAGTCAACTCATTTAGAGACGAGCGAAAACCCAACGCCACTCTAGACGTTAGAGAAACAGAAACCAGTTCAGACGTTAGAGAAACAGAGATCAGTCGAGGATACCACATTTTGTCTTGACCAGTTCAGGACCACCTCAATCGCTATCACCTCTGACTGGTACACAGTAAAGAACTGCAATGCTTCCGTTGCATTTGCAACACGCTCCCCCCAAGATTCCCTTGAGAGGCAGGTAGTTCTGAACCTTTTCTCGAAGCACAAAGTCGGTGTAACATAGTTTAGATTAACCAGTTCTTTCCTCAGCGATCTGACTATCGTTGAGTATCCTGTCTGAAGACATTTCCACTGAGATATGGCTGATAGTCGAGTGGCCGTAATCGCCGCAATCTGCTTACCATAAATGTCCATGGGGAGAAGGTGACACAAGACCTCTAAGGCACTCGTAGGTGTTGTCATCAGCGCCCCATTATAAGCATGCAGGCCGTTATTTGCACCTTCTCAATCCTTTTTCTGTATGTTACTTTATCAAGAGCTGGTAACCACACGCTCACCGTACACCTATAAGTACAGGTCTTACTACGGAAGTGAATAGCCAGTGTACCAGCTCCGGCGTCACGCTCCATCTCTTTAAGATGGCGTTCCTACTCGAGTGCAATGCTATATTGGCCTTGTTTACTCTTTCCAGAATGTTGGGCTTCCAGCTAAGCTAGTTGATAGTGGTCCCACTAATAATTCATTGTTCACCGAAATTCTTTTGTTGTTTTGTCGTACAAGCACCAGTGGCCATTATGTCGTGGCTTTGCTTTCCGTTACAACCTTGTGATGCGACAAAAAGTAAGGGCCTTAATTCGGGTGATCTTTGCAGATATCCTAACTGACAATATTCGCCTAAAAAATTAGGTGTATCGCGTTAAACGACTTTTAAGCTGCCTTTCTCGTTCCCTCAAATGCTTTTAAGTTTTATCAGATGTAATGATATCGATATCGTTTACTCGTCGAGATGGTGTTTAGCACAACTATTTAACTGACGTAATGGTTTAAGGTGTGATTTGTATATGTTACGATTTTTGGAGCCGTGAACGCCCCAAACTACGTTGTGAACTATTAGTGCTTAGAGGCCATAAAAGGGCATTACTGCGTCTCAACTACGAACTATTTAAACATTGTGGGTGGCCAGCCCAATGTTTTTTTTGTACATACACTCGAATTTTATGTCAACGCCGAGAATCGAGCTCGAGCCCGCGACGTGATGAGAAACTCCCTTAACCATTACAATACAAACGGCGACAATTTTATGGCATTCGCAGTATGTTGATTTGTGGTCGATAAACCAATTACATTATAGACTTCACAAGTCTACGGTTGTTATTCAGACAGATTTACTTAAAAAACTGATCAATTAAAATTTTGAGATCATAACCAAGGGTAAGATCGAACTTGAGCCGTTGATGGCTTTAAAAATAGCAGAACATGGTCTATAATTGAAAATATCGACACGGGTGCAAACAAAATTTGAATTTATTCACGTCATGTCTTTATTATTGTTTGATTATAAATTTCTGATGTAACACTTATATCTCTAATACATTTCTAATAAAAAAACGTCTATATGTTGTAGTAAGAGAGGCATCGTTATATTCTCATACACACGAGTTGATAACAGTCAATAAAAAATAATAACAAACTTATCTTAAACTCAATGTCCAACACAAAGTGATATACTGCACTCAAGTCACAATCGAAAATATCAAACAGTGTGGTTCTACTGTATTCGTAGATAACTTAAATTCTCACCAAAGATATATGTGTAGAAAGAGCACGCGAACACTTAGTGTACTAACTCAATGTTCGATTGAGTTAGTGTTGATCGAGCAGAGCTAAGACGTTGTATTCTATTGTGTAACCAATCTAATATGGTTTTAATTGTGATAACTTTAATTGTGTCTGTTGTAATACTATATCTCAAGTATGTTTATTCACATTGGGAACGTCACGGTATACCGTACATTAACCCCGTAATACCATTTGGAAATTTATCACCGGTTGCGAAGCGGACCCGATCATTTGGACTTACAATTTATGATCTGTATCAAAAAACAACCGAACCATTCATTGGTATTTATCTGTTCTTCCGGCCAACAATTCTAGTGCGCGATCCCGAACTAGTGAAACGTGTCTTAATAACTGATTTCCAGTCGTTCCACGATCGCGGCGTTTACTGCAATGAATCGATCGATCCAATGTCGGGGACGCTATTCGCGCTTCCCGGCGCAAAATGGAAAGCGATGCGTAGCAAATTGACACCGACGTTTACGTCGGGCAAACTCAAATCGATGTATGATGTTATATCGAATGTTTCGATTAAATTGGATGAATACTTTGCCCCGCGCGCTGATAAGAGCGAAATTATTGATGTGAAAGACATGTTTTCGCGTTATACACTGGATGTGATTGGTTCGGTATTTTTTGGAATGGAAATCGATACAATCAATAATCCGGATCATCCATTTCGGCAAATGGCAAAACGATTGAATAACCCGAATCGTATTCAAGCGATTCGTGTTGCATCAACGTTTCTGTGCCCAAAGTAAGTATATATTTTAAGAATATTATCGTTATGCTGAGTTGATAAACGTTTTTTGTTTATAGACTTCTTGAAGCTCTACATATTAAGGGATTCTCTCCGGTTATTCAAGAATTTATGATCGGTATTGTAAAGAAAACAATCGACTATCGTGAAAGTAATAACGTGTCTCGAAAAGATTTTATGCAACTTTTACTTCAGCTACGTAACACTGGCCAAATACAAGAAGACGGCGATTGGGATATAAAACAATCTACGACCAAAAATGATGTCAAATCAATGTCGATCGAACAATTAGCTGGCCAAGTGTTTGTATTTTTTATTGCCGGATTTGAAACATCCTCGGCCACAATGTCATACTGTTTGCACGAATTAACTCAGCATCCACATACTCTTAAGAAATTACAGGCCGAAATCGACGAGACTTTAGCCAAATACAATGGTGAAATCACATACGATGCTATTAAAGAGATGAAATACTTGGATTTATGTTTTAAGGAGACCCTACGTAAATATCCAGGCCTTCCAATGTTAAATCGTATATGTACAAAGGATTATAAAATTCCCGACACAAACGTCACAATCAAAAATGGAACTGCAATTGTTATCTCGATATATGGCATGCAACGCGATCCAAAATACTTTGACGATCCAGAAAAATTCATTCCCGAACGATTTTTAGAAGAGAACAAAACTTTCGACGAAAACTGTTACATGCCATTTGGCGAGGGGCCACGCATCTGTATCGGAATCCGGATGGGAACGATCATCACCAAATTGGGACTTATTCGCATATTGTCGCAATATGATTTCGAAGCGTTGGACAATAAAGATATTGAGTATGGTGAGGCATCGGTTACACTGGTGCCGAAGCATGGCATTAAATTACGTGTTACAAAACGTGTTAAATAATCGTTATGAGTGTAGAATTATAAATAATAAAGGTGTTTCGATATTCTATATAAAGATAAAATTGGCATTCTATACTCAATTATATCACAGATTTCTACCATATAGTACGTAATGATTCCACGTCTCAAGTTGGTTTTATCAATAATTTACACAATTTCAGTTAAAAATGTCAGGTGAAATTATATACTGTGTCGAGCTGGATTTAAAAAATATATGACACGGAAAATTGGATACAATGTGTCACTTACTGATTGTTTTCCCGTAACAAAAATAATAAAAATAAATTGAACATGTAACACAATACAACAGAAAAGTGTCATTAAGCTTATTTTCAATAAAGAGAAATAACTTTTTACTCTTCAAAAGCTAAGTTTGGGAAAATGTTACAATTCGGAATTTTCTCGAACGAGAATAGATTTAATGAAATCGTGACAGATAAAATAAAACTTATCTAAACGTAGGATGGTAGATGGAAGAATTTCTTTATATTGTTTGTACAAACCAATTACTTACGTAGAAATAATTAAGACTAATATGTGCATTTCTTTCTCAGCTCTGAAACAATTCCGAACTACAAAATGAGGTTAATGTTGATAATTTATATAATGATGCCATCGGTAAAGAAAACCAACAATGTACTTGAGATGTAGGAACGGAAATATGCTGAGATAATTATGTCTTGCAAATATTATAAATTATATGCTCTTTTGTGTTTCACTGTATATCAACGTAGAAAAGCTTCGGAATTTGTTCTAAAGAAAAATGACAAACCACTCCGAGTACATAAAAACTCAAAAATCCATAAAATATAGATTTAAATGTAATTACGTTGATACGTACGTATACACATAAAACTTTTATCCCATTTACTAATCTCGACAAAATAATAATTTTATTCCGTACACCATATCAAGATTCACAGCCATCATAAATTGTAAGATACTTTTTCGGTACGTTTACTCTCAATGCAACCTACCTTGTATTCGAGATACAATTGTAAACCAGGTCACAAATTTATATAAATTTCAATTTTTCCAACATATGTATGTTTCATACCTATATATGCATGTACACATATAACATACGTACCTCTACCGTATCGTTCGAAGGAAATAAAACAAAAGGAAAATTAAGGTAAAAAATAAATGGCGTTACGCGGGACGACATACAAAATTTTCACTCGCATACAGTATGTATGTTTATGTGTATCGTATAGTGATTCTCGCTTACAAACAAACGTATACATGCTTGTAAACAAACAACATGGTAAATATGTTAGGTTATTTGTATGCTATACAGTTACCTACCAAATAAATAACTGTTTGTGTCTTTAGCTTTGATTCGCAAAAAAAAAACAAAATGAATTGCGATGAGCTTTTTCATGTATTGGGAAATTTATTGGCTAGAACATTGGTTATGCAGTATATATCATTATTGGATTATTGTCTTGTCGTTCGGGATGAGTTATATCATCGTGAGCTTTAAATGTTTTAGACTTTGTGTATCATACAGTAACAATCTGACACCAATGACTTTTATCACGAGCTCCTTTTATCGCCACCGTTAGTCATTTCACCTGTCAAAAGTTTTATTTAAGAGATTCATCAACGCCATAGTCTTCAATTGTTATTAGTTATTGGTTAAGGAGCCTAAAAGAACTGGGATACCATGGTGGACCAACGAATTGGGCAGACTGAGGAAACAGACAAGAAAACTTCTAAACAAAGCCATGAAAACCGGTTCAACAGTAGATTGGGACTTGTACAAATATCCACAAAGAGAGTACAAGAAATGTAAACGAACTCTAGAGAACCCTGATGAAACTCACACGATAACAAAAAAGGAAGCTTTAGATGTATTAATGAAAACAGTCTGTTCTCCTTTCTACTTAAATGCTTAAAGCGATTGGTTGACAGCCATTTCAGGGATGATGCACTATTAGTAAATCCCATACACTCCAGACCAAATGGATGATGAAAGGAAGATCTGTTGAAACAGCACTCCATGAAGTCGTTGGACGGATTGAAACAACACGCAACTGGACAACAAAGAATTTGCCTTGGGAGAGTTTCTAGACATTAAATGCGCAATTGACAATGCATCCTTCAATGCAATGATCTCTACAGCTGTAAGACATGGCAAAGAGACCACACTTGTTAGGTGGTTTAGCGTCATGCTTAGGTCAAGGAGAATTAGTGCAGACTTAGGTAGTGATATGACGATGGTGACCGCCCGAAAGGAATGTCCTCAAGGAGAGGAGGGGTTCTCCCCTCTTGTGGTGTCTTGTGGTCAACTCACACCTAGTCCAATTAAACGACAACGAATTTTTCTTGGTTATGCTGATGATATCACCATGATACTGGTAGGCAAATATACGGAGCAAACTGCGGTTAACATAGTTGTAGCCTGGTGTAGTGATCAGGGTATTTTAGGTAACCCTAGGAAAACTGAAATGTTTTTTGCACATCTCGTTAAATCGGAAGATTTTACTTGTCTAAAACATAAGGAAAAATGCAACAAAGCGTGCAATATTTACTAGATAGACAAACAGTCATTTGGTAAATCATGGGGCCGGAAACCCAAACGCGTATGCTGTTTAGACATTTCAGCGATCAGACCCATAGTCCGTTTGCTGCTTTTATTTGTGGACTAGAACAATGAAGGGGGTTGGAGGGAAACCTCTAAACGGCCTTCAAAGACTTGCTTGTCTTGGTATAATAGGAGCTATGCACATCACACGTACTGCAGCTCTTTAGATGGCTGTGGGTCTGCTGCTGCTTGATCTTTGGATCAGAAGGTGTGCAGCGCAAACAGTCGCTCGCCTTCAACGCACAGACAATCTATTTGGCCCTTCCGAGCACTGTGGTGCCCTCAGACACTATGGTGACGCACGTTATCGGGAAATTATTTCATGTAACTATACTACCGGAAATCACATATGAGACTATAACAGCCCATCCTACCCCTTCGGCAACGATATCTTAATCTCTACTGACGAATCAGTATACCGTAATCTAGCTGGTGCTGGGTTATACATACAAAATCCTGAGGTTGAATTACCTATCCCGCTTGGTAACTACGCTACTGTTGTTCAGGCAGAACCTGCTGCAATTTTGAAAGCAGCGCAGAGATCGTCGTATCTGCATTCGTTATGACAGCCGGGCTGCCCTAAAGGTGATTGGTTCCCATACTGTTTCATGGAAACTTATTTGAAAACGATAAGTGTCTTAAAACGTCTAGGCAGGCTGAATAAAGTTATATTTCACTGGATACCCAGTCACATAGGTATCAAAGGGAATATATTGTCCGATAAATTGGCCCGTTTGGACGCCACATCCACCTTTGTGGGACCTGAGCCCGCTCTATGAATGACGTCACTATCTGTCAAACAAGAAAATCACTTTGGAAATCTACATCAAAAGAGATGGGATAATCTCATCTCTTGTGGTTTATCCAAAATTTTCTTTGGTTCATTAAACCAGCAAAGATCTCAGTTTTTCTCACGGGGCACTGCTCCCTGAATAGTCAGTGTTGAGCCCTTTTTGTGCTCCTGATTATCATATTCTTCCCATAACTGCACTGTTTCGGCTCACAATTCCTATTTGAGGACCAATTTACGACCTTGAGGATACCAGAAATCTTGGAATTCATTAGAAGAACAAACTGATTCCGAGACTGAGAGTGTGCGTCTGGGAAGGGATGTGACAATGGGCCAGTTGAGCCTGAGTGACTGAGAAAAAAATTGGTTAAGGAATATTTGGTTATTTGAGACTAATGGAACCTGAATAATTTTTCATTAATTGAATCATGCAAAAACTTGAATCTTGATGAAGGATAAACTTGTTGAACACCAGACATTATTTCAGATATAATCAACAGAAAATTGTGACTGCGTTACTATCGTTTGGCATAAGTTTCATGAATTCTGCAAGGATCCTCAATAGATATATCTGCGGTTTGTATTTGAAATAATAGTGCTGTTTTCTTTGTGATAATAAACTGAGCTTGCACTTCATTATTACGCCACAACATAATTTCTACTATACATGCTGTTTATTAAAATCATTGATTACCGAGGTATTTAATGCTTTAAAACAAAATTCACTTCATCAGGTTGGAAAGAAGATCGCAAAATGTTCGTTCCTTTGTCAGACATTCTCGGGAGAAATGGATAGTATATTCGGATGTTCTTTCTGATTTGTACGTAAATCTCAAAGTTTACACTTTAGTCAGGCTTTTGATGCTAGAACCACCATGTCTTCGACAACTTGTATAGATATTGATCAATAATGGCTTGGTCAATCTTTCCAAATGTATACAGTTTTAGGGATGACGCTCGTAAAATCGGACCACTTCAATGTGGCTAATGAACTTCAATGTTTATTTTTGGTATGACCAATAATATTTTACGACGGCTGTGAAGTTTACGACAAAAAAACAAAATTAAAAAAACCTATACATGTATTAGTAAAACAATCGGTAAAAGCAATTTATGAAATAAAATATAAACCAACTCAACTCGACATCAGATACACAAAAAAAACTCAAAATAAATTAACAACTCAATTAACAAAAACGTATGTTAGAATAAAAGCTTCAAAATAAAAAAATTTAAATTGTTTATATAGTTTAGGTATTCATTGTTCTACAGATTTCCCAGCTTACAGAGTTTTCACCAAGGTTTCCCTAATGCGAGAAGTATTATGAAATGCCTTTTCAAACAAAACCAATTCGAATATATGATGAACTATGAAAATGTCCCATTGATATTGAATTTTTTTTCTTACTAATACGAAAACTTCCAGCCTACCTTTGCAGTAACCAGATATAATAATAACTGATAACGTATTCGGTTTAATTTGGCTTCGACAAGTACCGCGTAGATATGTCCATATCTCCAAATGGATGTTCTTGTTAGGGAAAATGTACCTGCCATTTTGCAATCATGTGCAATGGCGAAGTACATCATTCGTTTACCACTATCGGTTTACAGTCCGTATCGAAAATACTGACCTATGTTTTCACATAAGTTAGTTTGTTTTCTGCCTGCTCTATTATAAAAGCCACCAATTATCAAGCGGACGTCATGTTCTAGTGTAGATCTCAGCGTATTATCCAAACTTTTGTAAAATGCGTTTTTATCTTGGGGTTGGCTAACATCAGTGGGCCGGTGTAACCATACAATGTAGTTTACACATACGATTGTTGTCCATATAACATAAACCCTGGTGAAAACTCTATGAGCTGGGAAATCCTTAACACCATGAATCACTCATATCCACATACGAAAATAACGAAAACATCAAATTTTCCACATCAATGAAAAATTTTCATCATATTCAAATGGGACTAGTTTTGATTGAAAGGGTATTTCATAGAATACTTCTCAGATAAGGGGAACCCTGGTCATCTCCACTGTCAAGCAATGTATAGCCCTGGAACACATAGTTCCTCGAGTTTCGTGGAGACCAACGAGTTTTAGTCGATACTCTTTCATACGTAGTGACTGCACGTTCCACGTGCCAATCCGAAATCTCGTGTACGGGTACATAAGTAGGGGTCGGTATTATTTTGGCGATATCCAGTTATTCTTCGTTTTGACATCGATGAAAAATTTTGAAAGTTCATATTCGAATGAGACTAGTTTTGTTTGAAAAGACATTTCATAATGTACTTCTCACATTAGGGAAACTTTGGTCAAAACTATATGAGCTGGGAAATTCTCAGTATAGTAAATAGTTCATTATTAAATGTACCAAAATTTTTATTTTATCAAATAAATAATGTTAAGTTCTTAAAATTTAAGACTGTTAATTTGGAGTCTTTGTTCGAGAAATCAGTTAAAATTTTTTATATCTAAAAAATGTATTTCCTAAGATAGTTGAGTTTTACAACAATGTTTTGTGTTTTTTGCAATTTACAAATTTTTTACCTACTATAGGAAATTGCACCAATACATATTTATTTTTTTTCTGTTGCAAACTTCATACCCGTTATTTTACTTATAAATGTAGAGATTCCTCAAGGTTCCGTTTTCGGCACTTAACTGGTTTAGGTTTACGTCAATAGAATTTTGAGTCAGACATTTAAAGGCCCTCCTCTATTAGACAATATTGTCTAGATAAATAACGATGTTGTAATTTGGCTTGCTTTATCGAATAATTATCGTAAATAATATTGTTTATTATGAAAAATGGGCCTTCGAACTAACTTATTCTATAAATCCTATTTCATAATTAAGGAGTGATCCTAATCAGTTCATTAGCTTCGTATCGAGAGTGCAGACCTATATTATAACATATGTCAGTCAATCTGTACCAGGTCTTGCATTAGACTTACTAATTAGAATCACAGTTAAACCAACACCTTAACAAATTCAATGTCCATTGTACACATACAACTGGTTACCTGCAGTCTCACAAGTAAGTGAATCTAACACATTCAATTATTGATTGCTTTGAAGTCCAACGCAGCCTTTTCACCTATGGCATTACGAAAAAACCAACTTCAAGATTGTCGAGGTCATGTCCATATCATTCCATTTATGAGCCATCAAGGAAAGATATAACCCGATATATTTCGAACGTCTGTGCCCAGGTTAGAAGAACAACCACTATAAAACTACACCAACACCACTCCACAACAATCTTATTTACCTCAGCTATATATCGTTGATAAATAAAATTTATTTTGTTATACTGATACAAGTCTCGAATGTCTATGCTCATAGAATTTACACAGCAATTTATGTTGTGTACATAACTAAAATCATTATTTAATTTATTTGTTATTTAATTTAGTTTTCAATTTATTTAATGTACTTAAATGTTGGTATGATGTTGTACAAAATTATTTTAGAGATGTCAATTCAAATTTATGAACTAGAGATAGTATATATATATATATATATATATATATATATATATATATATATATATATATATATATATATATATATATATATATATATATATATATATATATATATATATATATATATATATATCGTAAAATCACTTAAAGGTTCCAATAAAGAATTTAGTTGGTAATATATGTGCATTTGCCTGAACTATCCGAAAATTTTTAGGGACATGCATTAAGCCTAAAGAGAATAAAATTAAAATTTACCAGAATGAGATAAAAGGATGTTCATACAGGTTTAACGTTCAACAACCGGTTCGTTCAATCTACGTTCTTTTAGGTTAGACTGGAACGATAAATTAGTAAATTTCAACTTTAATAAACCAGATAAAAACTTCATTAGGAACCTCACTCTGTCTGATCTTATATTGCCTTACGTTAATCTGACGTTTTGTGTTCAATGATAGAATTAGAGTGTGCTTGGGTGATTCGTGCAGCATTTATCTTGATTATTGATAACGATTATTTTAGTTAGTCTGTAGAGAAGTTTAAGGTGATTCGAGATTAGTAACAGGTTTGGAATGATAGTATTAGGAACCAAAGATATTTTACTGGTCGTACTTCCATGAACATCTGTACCTCATTAAGAACTAATATTATAAATAAACGAAATTTTTCAGTAAAGAAGAATTTAAATCGAATTAAAACGAATAAGACAGACTACAGTTGGGGTGGCTCTTTTAAGGATGCCTCATTTGATCCGACCCGACAAAGGATCCCATTGTAAAGACGAACTATGGTATCATATATGGACGGGTCAATGCAGCAGGTATAGCCAACTTTGGACATAGTATATTTGATAGTTTATCAAGCAGCAATGTGTCAACACCTTTATGTGGTGTCATTACAAAACATATCAAACGACGTATTGTTAATCTACTGGATTAAAGTATCTGCTGATCGATATAGACTAAAACAGTTTTGTTTCTAAACTAAGCCGAATTGAGACTCCCCACTAGTTTCCCCTCATCGCCATTAGATACCTTCTTAGCAAAATGAGACTAAGTATACGTTCAACAAATGCCATTTTTGCTATTCGCCTCAATATGTTGTAAATTGAGTTCGATTCAAAGCCTGAAAAAAAATTGGATGCACACATCGAAAAATATTAGATATACATCGCTTGTATGGGTTTTATATAGAAAAATGTACATTGGTTGTCCGTATCGTCCGTAATTGTTGCGAACGTCGTGTGAGCGATACATTCGCGTCTTCGTGAACTGAAGCCCTGGCGGCTGCGAGGTTTTCAACACTTCGAGCACTTCTTGCTCTCGAGGGCACCGGAACATAGCGAAAACATAGACTCTATACGGTCGATTGTCGAACGGGCTGGCTTGTTAAATGGACCGTAAAATGGCCGTAATGCTCTTAAAGTAGCAGCAATAGAACGATTATTTTGATAAAAAATTTGCACGATTTGCAATCGCTGTTCACGTGTGTAGCGTTCAATGATGAAATGTATACTAATTAAGTTTCCAAATGACAAAAGAACAATAAAAAATATGGCGTCGTTCGTCGTCCCTATTGGAAAAAAGTTGAAGCGCACCTGTTGAAACACCCGTTACTATATGCCTAATAATTTCAGTGGCTTGGATGATTGTTTGAACTAGACGGAGTAAATGAACATACGCAATGTGCAGTCTAGAAATCCATATTCATCTGTCTATGGCTGGTGAAACCTGAGGTAGAGTGTTAACACAATTGGAAGAGGCACCATTCAGTATTCAAAATAAAAAGGTTAGCTGAATATATCTGAAAAAATGTTAGAAATTGAATGAGATTTGAGAAAGGAGTACCTTTAGGAAAAAGACTACTTGAAGTAATAACAAAATGACATAATCATTAAAATTTCATCGTGACGTCTAATAATGAACAAATATATGAATTACCGACCAAATGGTGCAGTGGTTAAGGCTGCCGCAATTGGCGCGGAAGGTACGGGGTCGAATCCGGAAAAGGCAGGATGCAAAATTCATTTTTCATTGTTGGAGTGTGCAATACATGTTCTACGTAAAACGGACATATAGACGTACGTCCTAGATTTGACTATGTAATTGCGTAGAGAAGAACGTAAATAAGCGAACCGCGAATAGTTGGGGGGGGGGGAGGGATGCCTTGAGCCCCAAAACAGGTTGCAAAGATAGAAACAGACAGACAGATATGTAAATGGTCCGGTCACACAAAATCAAGACTACTTCAACAGAATCTCACTCTAGCTCATACAATATTTTTTATATAATAGCTTTTATATATTCTGGTTCCCAATTTCAGAGCTGACATACATGAAAAGTATGACATATTAACAGGCAGTAAGCAAACAGCTTTTTTACTAACTAGACTAATATGAACAGTGGTTCAATATTAGTCGAATACAAATAAGAAAGCAACCAAAATTGCAAATTTACATATCTTAGACCTGCTGGTGGTGTGCGGATCTGACAGCTGTTTCATTCAGTTCAGTGGTGAATGGGATGAATCTAACGAACTGCGTTTAATGGTCTAAGTCCTTATTCCAACATGTTTCTCTCTCTCAGAAGAACATTTTCTTTTTGGAATTGGTTGAAAATTCCGATTCCGCAGAACGAACTTTAATTAAATTCGTCCAACAAAGTTTTTTTGTCCAATACATTTATATGACAATGATAACAAAACAAAAACTTTACTACCACTGATCAAAAGATTAAATATTTTGTAAAACTATTTTTTTGGTCTAAGACGACTCTACAAAAGCTCTATGTATAAGTTTTATAATCCGCCTTTACGATTTTAGAAAATAATCGCAAACTAAGGAATTCTATAATCTTGCGGTTCGAATTTATCTATCTTATATACATTTCTCGTTATATAAGTGACTTTGTATGTATGCAGACATGAGTGTATGTATCTATATGGCGAAGGATGAATTTAATTTTCCGAATATCAATTTATTTTGTATATTTTCCGATACATGCATATGTAAATTGAAATCCTTGCAGAAAAAGCTCTGTTATTTATTAATATATATACACACACACATATACATGGATAACAAATTGTAATAAAATTACAACAAAAGCTAAATTAAATTTTGTTTAAAAGTTTGGTATTCTCGGTAAATTATGTATTTGTGTCTATGGAAATCTACCTCTTCTGCTCTCTATATACATTTGGGGATTTTACTTCGCAAAAGCATACTATATACACATACATATACATCTCGTTGAAAAGATAACAGAACCGCAATATTCCTACACAGATCTGGCATGAAAATTTATGTTTTGTTACGTTAGTATATACACAACAATATGTACATATACAATCATTACAATGGATGGAATATAAATAATTGAATTCATGGTATTCACCACATATATGATATGAAGCTTTTACGAAACTCCCGCATGCAGTATATTATTGTAAACGGTGAAGCTTTAAATCGTGTGTGCGCGCACAAACCCATAACACTATATAACAGCACATTTCTTAAGTTAATAAAAAATTAAAATTAATTCGTGCATTTAACATAAATTTTCAGTTTAATTAACGCCAAAATTTGTACGCCTTATACGCGTAAAACATAAAAACGCTTTTAAATTTTTGGTACTTAGATGTGTTAAGATATTAGTCTGTTTAAATGTACTGTGACGAACGACATTTTATTGTATATACAAATAGAAAAGGTAAAAGCTCTGTATAAACTTTTATGCATAATAATTTTTTTCAATCCCCCTGCACCCACACTTCAGCAACAGATAAATCTTAGTTTTATAATTTCCAAACATGTTTTATTATTTTGTTCTTACGTCGACTTTTTTTATGGCTTTAACAGGCCATTGTTGGCCCGTACCGTGTCAACAATCTGACTCCATCGATTTCGATCACGAGCCAGCTCTTCATACTTCTGTAAACACAGTGACCTCTTCACCTACCGAAAAGCTGTATCCTTCGAATCGAATCAGCATGCAGAACGTGACCGAACCAGTGTACCCGTTGTCCTTTTATTTCATGCACGATATCAGAAATTTGGATTAAATTCTTGATCTCGTGATTGAAAAGAACTCGGTATGTGCTGTCAACGTCGCGTTTTGGGTCATAGATTACGCACATGCTTCTTCTCCCGAATGTTAGAAGCCATCTTTCGTACTTATCCGTCAAGGTCCAACTCTCACATCCATACATGACAACGGGTTTGTTCAATACTCTGTACAGTTTTAGCTTATCCGTATTTGCAAGATATTTTGATTTCAGAAAGGGGACGTTTTAAGGAGTGATGATATTCAAGATACGTCCAACAATATTGTTTTTTTTTATAATGTCACCAATATTTTACCGTTTTCAGCATTCAAGATAGTGTAAGAAATCCAACTTACACTTTATTTGACTGATCAATCTCGCTAGATCTCATTTCGATCTTTTCATGATGGGCTCAAGATCTGAAGTAGGTGTCGAGCTAGACGATCACGATACTATCAGTATATATGGTCTCAGCTCTGACGTCCTTTCTGATACTGAACGTAACCCACTAGTGGAGAGCGAGAGGTCTACAGACTCATCCTCTAAGGAAAACTAGGCGTTCGGGCAAATGGAATCGCCAACTTCTTCAGAAGCGACTCTCTGAACTGGCGCTTGGTGCTATTCCAGAAGAGTCTAATCTTCTCTCATCGTCGACACCCAAGCGGTCCTGCGCTGTAACTGGTTCCACTCCTGAGTTGGTAACCAAAAAACCACGCACGTTGGCTCAAGTTGATGATGAGACAACGATTAAAAAATTCTGCGTGCGTGACAACAACGGCGTCAATTCGCTGGATAAGGCTAAGCTGGGTATTTTTCGAATAGAGTTGGGCCGTTCATTCTTGAGGCGGCAAAATCTACCGGTTTCGTAGTACTAATGTTGGGCTGCTATCTCAATGATGGCGTCCTTCTTTGTAAATGTACCGATGGTGCAATCTACGGTTTGTCAGTGAGATTGCCAAAGTAGAAGATCTCTGGAGCGGTTGTCAGCTGTCAGTGGGTGACCCTCCCAAAACCTCTACTAATCCACACCTGGGTCTGTATTATTTCTATTTTTTTTATATCTTGCTGATGTTATTATGGCAACCATGCATGTAATTAAACAGATTAACTTGCAACATAGCAAGTCAGCTTCTGTAGAATTAAAGAAGTTGCTTGTTAATTCCCACACAGATTTATGTTTAGTTCAAGAAACTTACCTTCTTGAAGGTTTGGTTTTTGGACTAAACACTCCCGGTGCAGAATTCTGTACAAGAGTTCTACCGCGAGAACTAGATCGTGCATATGCATCTCGAAAAATATTAATGCATCTCTCATTGAAAAGTGTAGTTCGGCTGATATTGCAGCTGCACGCATTACTTTAAACTCTCAATCCGCAGTGGTTATTGCCTCAGTTTATTTTCCTTACGATTCCGCTACTCCACCTCCTTCTGAGGATTTTACATACCTAGTAAGCTGGTGTAAGGCTAAAAATATTCTTCTGATAGCTATGGTTGTGATGCTAATGCTCATCACTCTCTGTGGGGAAGTACCAACATTAATAACAGAGGTTCTGCTCTGTTAAACTACTTAAGTTCATCTGAGTTGAAAACCCTCAATGTTGTTTCAGGCAAGCATCTGAATGTCTTATCAGATTTAACTCAGCACGATCTTCTCATTATTGAACAGTGGTGTCTGGATAAGGGTTTAAATGTGAACCCATCTAAGACCGACTTGGTTATATTTACAAGGCGTAGGAACACTGTAGCTTTTTCTGTACCATCACTTTTCGGTTGTAAGGTTAATAGCTCAGCCTACGTCAAACACCTTGGAGTTTTTCTGGATAACAAACTTTCTTGGAAGTATCATCTGGACTTTAAACTCCAAAAAGCCACTGCTATTTTTGGCAATGCCGTAGAGCTTTTGGTAATTCTTGGGGATTTCCCCAAAATTTTTTATTTTATCTACAAATTACTGGTTCTCCCAATGCTAACTTATGCATCTGTTGTTTGATGGCCAGTGGTTAAAGTTAAATCTTCAATTGTTAAACTCAATTGTTTGCAAAACTTAGCTTGTCGAACTGTAACTGGAGCAATGGCTTCAACTCCGCTCCTAGCTGTGGAGCTAATTTTCTCCCTACCCCAGTTACAATACTTCATTTTAAGTACAGCTTATTCGACGGCCTTTCGCTTGAGGAGTGTTGGGGCGTGGAATGCTCTCGGCACTATTTCAGGCCATAGATCTATTCTTAATGAATTTAAACTGGCTATGCCAGAACTTGACATGGTAACTGATAGGCTTCTGCCTGTCTTTAATTTCCATAGATCATTTGAGGTGTTTCATCGATCTAGAGATATGTGGTTCTCACCAGATTTTCTCAAACAGATATCCGAATCGCTTGTACTCTTTTCTGATGGCTCTGTCACTGAACAGAGTACGGGCTTTGGTTACTACGTCGTCAGCTACCGCTACTTGTCGTAAGGCAAAATACTTTGTCGGAGAGATTAACTCTAATCTGACAAATTACGATCTTTCATTGAAAAAGGACAACTTGAGAATTTTAGTCTCTATACTTACTGGCCCTGGCCGCTTCAAAAGCCACCTTCATCGCATGGGACGTGCCAGTGATGCCGTATGCGACGAATGTCTGGAAGATGTTGAGGATAGTTTACACTTCATCAGCAGTTGTCCAGCTTTCGACCACATGAGATCTCTTGTGTTTAGCTGCAGGTTTATTAATGTAAATCTACTGTCTTCTCTGCCCTGATTCTAACTGCTTCAGTTTGCTAAGGTTGCAGAACGCGTCTGTGCGCTTTGATGTAATCCTAGGTTTGCACCATGGGGCCTTTGTGGCATTGAGTGCAGAACCTTATAGGGTTGGAACCAACTTTAATAATAATAAAAAATAATAAGTCTCCAATCACCAATCTGACATCGTACTCACGTATATAGAGCCCATCAGATTATCCAAATTATTGTAAACTGAGTCGTTATCTTGGGGTTGGCTTACATCAGTGGGTACATGTACACAGACAATTGACATGTTGACTTAACTCATGTACAAGCACACTTCGGAAAATCCGGTACAGTTTTTTTTACCTGTTGCCCAATTTGAATTCCAACACCAAGATTTTCACGGTTATTTCCACTGTGTAGCAATGTATAGCTTTGCGAATCGTGGTTTTCACTTTTAGGCTATCAAATTTCTTGGAAAGCTACGAGTTCCAGCCGATAATCTTTCATATATGTGATAAAGCTGTCAAACGCGCTTGCTATTCGAAGTGACTGCATATTCCACGTCTTTGTTATTTTGGCGGTGTCCGATTTTCTTTTTGTTTGTTGACGTTCTTAACGTTGTGTTGTTTTTTTCGGATGACCAGTGATCCAACCAAATTTTCGTCGACTTACTACATTGAAATTGATATGAAAATGCTTTATATGCTTATGGAAATTATATATTTATGTGATGCGTAATGATATTAGTTACGTAATCGGGATACAGTAACTGATACGATATGTGTAATTATCCTTAATTAAAATGGCCACTTGAGAAACAACTTATAATTATTTAACACAAAATAAAGACTCAATATAATTACATAGTATATATCTGCTTCTTCGGTTACGATTCTTGGCAGCAAATGGGAAAATCAATAGATGACCCAAATTAGCGACATAACTATTCCAAATTTCGAAACGACATCTTATTTATTATACATAAACTTTTTAAACTTGAAAATGTCGTATATAAAAAGCTTCCCTCGCTTCCATTCGCAACCAAATACATACACATATACATAAAGCTCTCTGATAACGATATATAGCAAGACAATTTGTATGGTAACTAAAATTTGTGCGCGATACCATGACATAAAACATTTCTTTCTATTTATACACATTTTCTATTGTGTTCAAGGACTTAAATTTTCCAAAAGAAAAATCAGAATAGTCAAATTTGACCTACTTTCAACTTTCTCTTCGTTATAACTTATATAACTTATTATATTATGCTTAATAATATTATCCGGTAATAGTTTCTCGTATCTTTTGTACAACCGGCGTATATAAAGCAATAAAACCGATAAATCATATCGAACAAAAAGTTTTCCCAATTCGAAAATAAATAAAATTAATAATAAATAATATTTTGTGTATCTGTGGGTGTGTGTAGTTTTCAGTTTTAATTAGCGTTAGAGAGATTTGATATGGTGGAAAACCCCACTTTGATGGTGAGCTTTACGCCCACCACTCTTCCATATACTCATGTATCATTTAGTTTATAGTATTTTGTCGATCAGATTATAAAAAAGTTTTTCCCATTTTTCTTAATTACGATCGATACTGTTTGTGCACTATACATACACATCAAAAAGGACGATAAAGCTTTTCTACAGTTACATCGAAACTTTAAACATTAATATAATTTTATATTGTTCTAAATTATAAACGGAAATCATTATTTTTGATAAATGGATGTAATAATTTTTTTTATATAGAGCAGCGGTCTTGATAGGATCTATTATACATAAGTATAACGACGAGAAGTAATTGTGGTCTTATACAATACTTAAACATAATACGATCTACGAGTTATGAGGTTATGCCAATAATGTGTGTGTGTGTGCTTTTTAACGTTGGATGTAGGTTTATGGCACAATATAATAAAACTTTTCTTTTTTATTTGTTAAGATGAATTTATTGTATAATCTTACTCTTATATAGCTGCATTTTTATGAATCGGTATTCTCTTTAGTTATATGGGAGGGTCGTGAGGTAATTTTGTCGAGCGAATACATTTATCATAAAAAAACACTTTTCGCGGATTATATGAAATACGAATGTATGTCTCGAAGTTATTATTATGTACATCTCAAAAGATGATCTACATTTTCTAAATTGATATGGACTTTTTACCCTAGAATGAAGCACCTCGCACCGAAATACAAAACCACTTCGGAATGTAAATTCATAAATTCAACTTCATCCAATCGTATTTTTATATATTTCCTAGAGTTGATGATGAGCTGCGTCTATTAGTAGCACACAGCAATACACATTCACTCAATTCGGTAGGTCGCAATGAGGCTACCTCTGGGATGGATTAATATAGGTAACGAGTGTTGAGTTTAATACTCATTATATTAATTGCTAACAGTTACAGTAAGACCCACTGTTGTTCAGTCATTTTCGTTGCTGTTTTTAATGCACAAGCTATTTATCAGATATTTTCGTCCCAGACCAGTTGATCATCTTCGATTTAACTGCGTATCGCTGATAGTACACTTCTGTGTACTCGCTTTGCGAGATTTGCCTGGGGTAATCGCATTCAACCAATGGTGAACTTGGTATCTTTGTACAAAATCTCGGAATTAGGTTTTAGCAAAACGAACTTACTGAAAACATCAATTACCACTAATAAGTACTTATTTCCGACTTTAGATCGAGGGTACGGCCCCATATAATCGATGGCTGAAATTTCCCACGTTTGAGTTGGTACGCGTGGCATACCCATTAGCACCCTCGAGAGCTCACACTTCAGTTGGTTAAGCTGGCATTTTTCCGAACTTTGCACATCACCAGCCATCTTTGGCCAATAATACTTTTCCTGAAGTCTTCGGAGCGTTTGCAAAAAGCCAAGGTGTGCAGCTAACGTGCTATCGTAATTATCATACAATATTTTTATTTTAAACATTCCATAGCTAGGCTCTGGAACTAAACGTTCCAGAGCCTAGCTATGTGCACCATCACCTTCGACAATTTGACAATATTTGTACAATTTTCCATCATGAATACCAAATTTTGGATCTTATCGGGTAAATCCAAAACATCTTTTTTGATCTTCTCATATGCGGGGTCATTGTGCATCTCTGTTTCAACTTGAATGGACTCAACAGCTCGAGACAATTCATCAAGAACTACATTCAATTTTCCTTCGGTGATTGAGTTCAAAGTCATACCTCTGAAGACGTATTGACCAACGAGCTAACCTTGATGCTGGACCCTTAAGATTCCTCAGCCATATCAGAGAAGCACAGTCTGTTATAACTTTAAATTTAACTCCATCGATGTAAGGCCTGAACTTCTCGATGACTAACACAACAGCCAAGCATTCATGCTCTGTGGCTGGAGATTTTCTTTTCGTTGGTGTTAACTTTTAACTCATATACGCTATTACTCTCTCGCTGTTATCCACTTTTTGTGTCAACACAGCGCCTATTCCCGTATCCGATGCATCAGTTTGAATTGTAAATATCTTTCCAAAGTCGGGATTCAATAGAATTGGAGCGGACACCAGTAATGTTTTAAACTGAGCGAAAGCTATTTGACCGGCTGGAGTCCATTCGAACTTCCGAGTGATGATGAGTCAACCTGCTCATCGAGCTAAGCTGTGGACATTACGTGCTGGTAGACTGGGGCACAATTTTGTGTTTTTTATTTTTTTTTACCAAAGCTACCGCTATACTGTGTGTGGTACATTACAAGTTTGTTTTTCGATCAAGCATTCATTCAAAGACATCATTAGATATGGTCTATCGAGCTAATGATACAGATACCAAAATCAGCCACCTATATAAATAATAAAAATATAATTGGTGCTTTTGATGGCCATATCAAGGCACAACATGTCAATATACACCGACATAACCACCCACGTGTGTGTTTCAGTATACCTACTGCCTAGCCTATTATACAGCAAAAATAATTTTTGACAATCGGATTCGCCCAGATTTGTCTCTCAGTTGGATGACTTCATTTCTATAAATATAACTACAAAATAAATAAAATTGAACATATTTTGAGCTAACGCTGCAATTCAATTATCAGGTCCAAGCCGCCTCCATTCGATGGGGAAAATTACACAGATGTTAAGAACTAGTATCGGAATTCTAGAAATTAATTACTGCTTATACCTTTTGTCGAAACCAGGTGATTATCGTAATTTAAACTACAGTATTTTTCGGGCCATCAGACGCGATTCTTGAAACGAAGAACATTTACAGTTTGATTGGGAAATACCATGATGGATGGTAACCGCCCAGCAGAAAGACATTTTGTTCCAACGCACCTATAATGATTATAGTAAACGCAAAAAACACTTCGTTCGCACTTACCACAATGCTCGGAACTTGAAATACAAATTCAAATAGGACAACATATCACCGAAGCTATGGAATATCAGTTTCTATGAATGGGCTTCTGCAAACGGTGTTAGTGATTTCACAGAAACAACTTCTTGGTGCTTCAGATTTGTGAGGACACATGGTCTATCAGCCCCAAAAATACCGGCTCCAATTATAGAATTTTATAAATTTATCATTTTAGCTTGAAGGAATTATCACTTTGACATTAGCCGAATAGCTAATATGAAAGAAGTGCCTCTGACATTTGATGTTTTATCAAATTGTATTATAGATTCAAAATGTACCAGATTATGAACAATAAAAACAACAGGTCATGAAAAAACCGACTAGATTACAATACAAAACCATTATCAAAAGATGAAATCCTCCATGGCATTGTATTGTAGTCCTCTCGTTGGATAGATGAAATGCGGTGATTCAATTATGGTTACAAATGATATGGGCAAACCATCCAGATGCATTGTCAAAAAGCCGCTTGATGTCAAGTAATATGCCGTAACATCAAAGATTTGTAAAGCGTGGAGCTTAATGTAATTTTTGAATGTTTGTACTCTTCCCGAGTTGTTGCTTGTTCTTGTAATCCACTAGGCCGGTTTCGATCTGATGATGACGTCATTGAATGACTGTGTCATCGAAAAGTTCAAATCCATCTCCTCAGGCATATGCTACCGGACTCTGAAATTGGTATACTCGTAACTGTGCGACCGCCCAGGTGGCGTAGTGGTTAAAGCTGCGGCAGTTGGAGCGGGAGGTACCGGGTTCGAATCCGATTCGAGGCAGGATGCAAAATGGGTTTTTCACCTTCGATCGTTTGGGCGGTGCGATCGGTGGTGAAAAATAAACATAATCTGGATCCTCTGTCGTGTTTAGAATCCTTGGGCCGACCCATCTTCCATGTCAGTACTATAGGACTGACATGGAGCTATGCAATGCGCAGATGGCTCTACGGAAAGACTCGGACCTATAGCCGTATAGAGTGGTATCACAACGGATCAAATTTGGTCTAAGTGTGCGATAGCAGCCACATCAACTTAACTTTTTTTTTAACTGTGCGATTCGTATATATACGTTCAGTACTGACGCGATTTCTAGCGAATTACAAAGAACTTAACTCGAAATATCGATTTTTAATTGTTCATTGATTGTGGCGTTATGATATAAATTTGTATTTGTGTATTATTTCAGTTACTCTGGTCGCCTCAGATTTGATGCGGGTGGAGTGGAACAAATGGATGACAAAACCAAATCACGATATGACAGTAACAGGAAGAATGAACTTCAATTACTGAAGTTTGTACACGGGTAAAAAATTCTTGGACAAAAAAACAATTGAAACCCCTTCACATGATAGTAGTTCAAAAACATTACAATAAGCGCCACCAACGAGTCGGGTGAAGATGCGTTGGATAATGCAGAAACATAAATGTTTAGCAAATTGTGTCTTTGTGCCTTATCGTTGATAGTATATTGATACATGTTGAGGTGTCTTTTATATTACGATGTGTCTTATCGTTGAGTCGTGATCACCTCCAATTTCAATTATCGAATTCAATTATCATGTTTTTGCCACGATTATCAAACACATTTCGATCACAGAACTATAGTAGTTCCGTTTACTTACTTGTCATAAGAATGTATTGAATGGTTAATTCGATCGATACGATGTAAGATTCAATAATATAATATAACTAGCCCAGCTTCCATGTATATTCACATTATATTACAATGTTTGATGTCAAGTCGCTTGACTTAAGAAAAGCATCTTTGGCGTAGTTTAATTGCGGCAAAGCAGCATTAATGTCAAATTAAATGACTTTGGCGTTAAAAGAACGCCAAAATCTACAAAATTAGTGAAATGCTGAGAAGTATCGACGTTTACTTCCGGATATATTCGTATCGAGACGATGTTATATTTCCAATAAATATTGAGTCAATTTGTCCAAGTAAAACATTACCAATGACGGCTTTTTAATAAAAGCAGTCTTTGATTGTGAAGAGTTCCAACTTTATAGCTGTGCCATTTTGACTTACATGGAGGTATGCGTGCACTACATTTTCGTGTAAAAAATCATTATGGTCTAATAATACAACGCGTCTATAGACAATGTCATATAGACAGTGTTTGACGTCAAAATAGACATTGGCGTAGATAATGTCGACAACTATATCGAATCGAAGTATGTTATAATGTTAAGCAAAAGTGCTGACACAAGTTATTAATTAAACTAAAATAGTTGCTGATACAAATGGCAGAAATATGAAGGCTCAACATAGTTGTTACCACTCAATTACATTAACCTGGAAAGATTAACATCAACGGAACTGGTTTCTACATAAATTGAAGCAGAATTAAGACGTTTTAACACCAGCAGTTGCAAATCTACTTTTACTTAGGGCTACACTAGACCAAAAGGCTACACTAGAGGATTTTTAAACATCACAACTTCCCAGTAAAACCAGTGAAAAATTGATGGAAAATGTTGAAATTGAAATCATTACACCACTTGTTGTTCCGAGCAATGGTTCATGAACAGTTGTCTCACCACTTCATGTGGTTTGTTGATTTCTTCCAAAAAGAAAGGTTAGTACGGCCTAAAAAGTGACCTTGAGTATCCCTATAACTGAGGTGGTCGATATTGTTACACCAAAATAAGTTTCTATATGGTTATGGACACTCAAGGTGGTATATAAGGGGGGGAGGGTTTTCAAACCACCCAAACTGACCAAAGTAACACCATCAATGACGGTAAGTGAGCAAGGTCTAAAAACCCATGGAAACCGTCGGAAGAATTTATATTCCCAACTTTTGGTCAAAGAAATTTAAGTTTTCAGGTAAAATGGTTGAAATTGTATTCATGCGGTTGGTATATTCTAAACGATCGGGTGAATCATTATATAAAATTTGTATTTTATTTGCTCGTGAAGTTGGCGGTAGAGGGGATCAACTTTAAGGAGCATTAGTGTCGAGTGGTTTTACAAAATGGAAGAATGCCAAAGAATATTTTGATAAACACGAAAAAAAAAAATACCACCTCGATGCTATGCTACATGCAGAAAAATTTATAAAAGTCCTGAGCGGGCAGCAAATTGGTGTTTTATCTATGATAGATTCCAAAAGAAATAGTTTAGTTAAAGAAAATAGAAGTATATTCGTTCCTATAGTGGAAGCAATTATTCTATGTGGTCGACAAGAACTTGCCTTGAGAGGCACGAAAGATTGGGACCCTATATTTAATAATGAACCAGACCATAATGATGGAAACTTTAGAGCACTTTTGCGTTACCGAGTGAAAGGTGGAAATGAAAATCATTTAAATCATCTTACTAAATCAGCGGGCTCATACATACTTTTGGAGTCCCACCATACAAAGTGAGCTAATAGAAATTTGCGGAGACTTAATACAGAATATAAATGTTTCACGAATAAATGAGGCCACATATTTTTCATTGTTGGCTGACGAGACGCAAGATATTTCCAGGACAGAACAGTTAGCAATTTGTGTTCGATATTTCGTTAGTAAAGAAAGTCTGAGGATTTTTTATGTTTTATAGCTGTATCTGACGTATCTGCCTTAGGTTTGACTATGACCCTGCTTTCAACATTGACTAAAATGGGAATTAATTTAAATTGCATGGTTGGTCCGGGGTACGATGGTGCTGCTATAATAAGTGGAAGTGCAAAGGAGTTTTGAATTTAGTTATTGAACGCTCTTGTTAGCCGGCTATTATTAGAAATTGTAATGGTGTTGTAAAATCTGTGATTAACTACTTCCGAATATCTTCACAAAGACACAGTATTTTAGAAAACATAACCAAAAGTAATCCAAACCTACCTCATATATCAATACTTGGTTTATGTGAGACAAGATGGTCAGAAAAGCATGACGTTTTGTCGAGTTATATTATTCAATAATAGATGCTCTAAATGAACTAAAAGAATGTGGAACCACAGAAACCTCCGGCCAAGCATACCAATATTTGTTTGCATTGACTAGTGCCGAATTTGTTGTTGCGCTGTTAACTGTAAATAAGGTGTTTTCTTATACATCAAATTTATGCAAAAGTCTCCAAAAAATAAAAGTGGATCTAGTCCCATGTTGTGAACATGTTGAGTAAGTTGTTGGGTTGTTACAAAAAATGCGTGATAGCAGTGAAAATTCATTCAATGACATATAATGTTTAGCAGAACGTATGTTAGAAGATGTTGGAAGTGAAATGAAAATCCCTAGAGTAGTGGGAAGACAATTACATCTCCTTCCCTGTTCTACGGCCACCCCCGAAAGATGTTTTTCTACTTTAAGACAGCTCAAAACTTGGATTAGAAATACAACAGGCAAAGACCATTTGACAAGTTTGGCTCTCATGAGTGTACATCGCAATATTAGTTATTTTATTTTGTAACTATTTTATAACTGAAGCGTTATGTTTTTTTTATATTATTTTGAAATCTTATGCATATATTATTAAATATTACAAATTACAAATATATAAGAAATAAAAGAATTGATATAAAATATATTTAATTTTGTGTGATTTTTTGAACCCCACCTTTCTCAAGACGTATCTACGGCACTGTCAGGACACTATAATGTACAATAACATTGAGAACAATGATCATATGTATAATCATTACCTTACTCAGAACTTTTACCAAAAATAAAGGCTTCTTACTTCGTTCATACATAAAATATAGTATCAACAAAGACAATTATTATCATCTGCAAATAAAGTTTTTGAGAATTTTTTATAAATTGTGTAATTTAGTGGATGTAAATAAGAAATACCAAGAGACGTATTCCTTGTCAAATAATAATATTGATTTTTCCATCCAAATAACAGGTAGGTATGAGAATCCGTGTAGGCTTATAGATATGAATTGCGACTAAACAATAAACTAATTTACGATATTTTTAGTAATAAATTGTTGAAAAGCTTTGTTAATGAGATTACTGAACTTTTTGACGGAGTTTTTAAAAAGGATAATATTAAGTAAATTATTTCATTACTTATATACTGAGTCGCCGGTTGTAGCTTAATGATTAAGAAAGTTTCTCATCACGCCGCTGTCACGAGTTCGAATTTCGCCGTTGACCAATGCACCGGATGACATTAAAGACGCAATTGTTTCTAAAAACATTCGATTGGCTCACCACTATAGGGGCTTATCAGTAAACGGTAAATCGATTTACCAGTTTTACCGTCCAAATTTCTTTACTTAATTATCGGTAAAAATCAAATATTTACCGATAAATTTAAGTTTGACAATTTTGAATCAACTGATGATTCACTCCCAGCCTTACATTCAAGAATAGTAGCCAAAGGTAGTCTATCATACGTAAAATGTTGTACCTCCGTTTCAAAATCGTCAAATTCAATAAGAAATATTGAAATGGCTTACAAAGAAAAAAATTCGTGATGAAATTCGTAGCCCAATTGCAAGTCAGATAAAAATGGCGACAGTTTTAGCGTCACACTCGACGAATCGAAAACCGCCGATACATGAATATCAATATTCATTTAGTCAAACAGAATTTAGGACTCGCACGGCTGCTCGGAAATTTGTGATCCGAAACAAATGAACCAAAATTCTATAGAAAACAAATTGCAAGAATTTGGAATCAATTTTAGTAGCATTGTTGCAATAAAACAGATGGTACAGCAGTGATGAAAAATATGGGATTATGTTTAAAAACTCACCATCAGCTTTGTTTTCCAACTGGCGGTAATTACAGTTTTGTACAAGAAATATGATTTGTTATTTAAATTAGAAAATTAAGCTATTTTTTTGAATCTGAAGTCTATGAAGAAGACGAGAGGGATCATGATTTCTCTGAGGGTTTAAAATGATGATTCACAAGTTCCATACAATGTATCCCATGACGATTTACCATATAACCGGTTATTAATAAAATACGACGAGTAGTAAAAATATTTGCCTTTCACCCATTTCTAGATAGCAAAACGCATTGGACCAACTTATTGACAATGCTGGAACGGGTCTTCTAATTAAAATCTGTTGTTCGAAAAAGTTCGATAGACTTAAATATCGACATCAGCTTTTCCAACATGAATTAAACCTAATTAACGAAATAATAAAGGTATTGGAACCTGTAAAATTGGCAGTAGAAGCGTTAAGCTTATCAGATTTTACATTATTGAGTGCAGATGCCACACTTGAATTCATGCAAGATGAATTATTTGCTAATAAATACCAAAAAGTCTTTAGAGAAAATATAATTTAAAAAAATGTAAGCGATTAATTTACCGGTGAATAACCGGTAAATCGGTTAACCGAGCGAACTTTTATCATTTTATCTTAAAGGGCATTGATATCACGAAACATTGGAAATTATAAGTAGATATATGGTACAACCACTTAAAATATCCAAAAATGTATTATGTTATGTTATGTTATGTTATGTTATTGCGGCTGCTAACGCACACTTAGACCGGCCCTTGGTCCGTTGTGATACCGTTTTTTATGTACGACTATAGGTCCGATGTTTCGTAGAAGCATCTGCGCATTGCATAGCTCCATGTCAGTTTATAGTACTGACATGAACGATGGGACGGCCAATTGATTCTAAATTCGACAGGGGATTCAGATGTGTTCATTCACACTATCGATCGCACCACCCAAACGATCGATGGTGAAAAATCCCTTTTTGCATCTTGCCCTGGATCGAGATTCGAACCCGGTACCTCCCACTCCAACTGCCGCAGCCTGAGCAACTGCACCACCTGGGCGGTAAAAAAATTTACTAACGTTATTTAAATACTAACGTGGTTTGTGCTAAACGATTTGAATGATTTATGACCATCTCTTACAGTATACTCCCGGTGCTGCCATACTGAATCCAGTTTTAAGCACTCCGAAAATCATGGTAGAGTAGAAAAACCAATCCCAATTATGCACTATACATTAATATCGTCGAAGGATAAAAGTTACAACGTCGTTAATTTACATGTTTTTGTTATAAGTCTAGTCGAATAGCAATATGCACGGATTCAAATTACAAAAACTAAGAAAATCTCGTTAAACTGTTTACTTATTTTTTCAATGAAATCTTATAACATGTTGTTTCTTATATATCAAGATGTTATTAACCAAAAATTGTGATTAGCCTTTCATTCAAATTTCATCCTGAGTACTACGAAGAACGTATTGGTTTCAATTTTCCCAGTTTTTCCTAATGTATAGAACACAATATATTTCTTTGAATCTATAAGACGTGAAGAGTTTCAATTAAGGTCGCATCCCAACAATAACATATATGGAGTCGTGGAAGCGACCTTCTTCAAACTTTGCATTACCAATTAGATTTTAAACAAAATCTGTTGTTATAAACTAACGATCCTCCCCAGTTGAATATACTTATTTAGGAGGGCGAACAGCTGTGGGAGACAAAAACACACACGTATATACGTGTATACATTGAGACAGACTCACAGATTATAATATATGTAAAAATACAATCGAATTTATTTAAATATCAAAATGAAAATCCGTTTGCCAAATGTGGATACTTAGCAAGTCAAATGTGGATGTATAGATTGTATATGTATAAATAAAATGTAGGCGTAATATGTAAATTGGCATTTTATATAATAAAGCTCCCACATTCCGAACTTAACAAAATAAAACCCTCATAAAAAGTCAATCCTCCTCATTCATCAGTCAACACATTTTATGGTTTGTATTTATATATATATTGATAAGATTCTTAATTTTAAAGTAAAATACAAAAGTTTATATACGCACATATACATGTTATATAGGAAAAGAGCTTTCGAATTTTATGTCCTATATATTCAATCAATCGTTTATAAGAAATAAAACTTTTTTTCCGTTGAAACAAAGTGTATAAAAATCAAACTACCGAACAATATTGTTAAAAATAAAATTTAATAATATTTCGTTCACGTTTACAAGCTATACTTAAGCTCACTGTGAAAATAATAAGATTGCTACTCGCGTACACTATAGTAGATTGTTATAAAGACACACACACACACATGCTTATTTTATAACACAAGTAGAAATGAAATTTTATAGTTTTAAAATTCGCTAAACAACAACAATATAAAATATATTAAGTTTTGTAAACTTTTTGCAAACAGTATACTGTGCTTTAAAGTACAGATACAACAACAAATAATAAATAAATAGAAAAATACGAGATAAATAAGAAAATTTTTGTTATTCTTGTAAACTAGCACATACGATGGAACTTCATGGAACCGAACAAAGTAGACAAAAAATAATGTGTTTGGTATTTGGTTTACAGTGAGATCTGTAGAATAGTAGGCAGATAGTGTCGCACAGTAGGATAAACCTAAAAATTATTGTTTAAAGAAGAAAGACTGTTTAAAAGAGAAATAGTATTAAAGATGTTCAACATTACTTGCAGCATACATCGTTTGGTAAGTGAAACTTTATAAAACATACTACAATTAGTTTTGCTCGTGAAACAAAACTTTAGTGTTGCACAAAAGCTATCGACCTAGACTGGATGAGATCTTGGAAGTTTCGACATAGTTTGTTTCTAGTTTTGCTTCTCAACTGGAATAGCAGAACCTATATTGTTACATATTTCTAAGAATAGCAAAAATTAATCATGTGGATTGGCCCTCAATAATTTGATCTCCGATCATAGAGATGTTGAAAACTTCTGGCTCCATTTTGAAGATATAATATTCGATATTAATCTTCAGCCGGATGTAGTTTAATGGTTAAGAGAGTTTCTCATCACGCCACGGTCTCGAGTTTGATTCCCGCCGTTGACCAAATTTACATGCAACCGGATGACATAAAAACGCGTTTGTGTGTAAAAACATTCATTGGGCTGACCACCTACAATGTGCACCATTCGTTAACACTGGTTCGTAAGGTCTCAGTTGAGACGCGGTAAGGGCCGTTTTCGGCCTCTAAGCCATAGATTATTATTATTTAATCTTCCGAAATTTGCTGTCATTTCTAGAACATAGAATTTAATCTGTTGGTTGGTAATTCCATTTAGTAGAGAAGATATTTGGGTGATGGAGAAGGTAACAATTTTTAGTTTGAGGTTTGGATAAACAGGATTTGCGGTTTTGGGCTAGTTACACTTGCTATTTAAGACATTGTTTTCTTATTTAACCGTGACTCTTTCAGTGTGACTCTTTCAAGCGTTTCAGGTTTGTTTGCATAAGCCTTGCTTTTCAGATATCCTCACAAAAAAAAGTCCGGATCAGTCAAATCAGGCGACCGTGGAGGACAATCAACATCACCATTTTTTGAAATAACTTGTTGTGGAAAGAGGTCTCGCAGTAATTCCATTGTAATCCTGGCTGTATGCGATGCGGCACCATCTTATTGATACCACATGTTAATCAAGCCCAAAGCATGCAGTTGTAGTGTTAAAAAGGTTTCAATCATATCACGATATCAAATCGCACACCAGACTATCACTTTTAATGGATGTAAAGGTGACTTATGAATAATTTGAGGGTTTTCCATTGCCCAAAATCGACTATTCTGTTTATTCACATATCCAAACAAATGAAAATGTGCCTCGTCACTCATTATGATTTTTTCATGAAAATCGGGGTTGTCATGGGCGAGCTGTAAAATTCTATTGGCATATGTACGGCAGCGTAAATGGTCTTGTGGAAGAAACTCTTGTGTCAACTGAATCCTGAATGGAAACAAATGCAAATCTTTGTACAAAATTGTGGCCAAACTTGTTTTTTGAAGACCTATAGCTCCTGAGCACGGTGTCGAATTAAGGTTGATGGATTGTTTCGAACACTTTCTTGAGACAGCAGTAATGTTTTCAGCTGAAGTTGCAGTACATTGTAGTCCATGCTTGGGCCTATGACCTACAGACCTACAGACACCTTGTTTCTCCCAAAAATTTAATTAATTTATTTGTTGACCCATTTGACACGATTCTACTACAAAATTTGTTCGATGCGATTGGTGTTGACTGTTTTAATCCCGTTTAATCATAGTTCTTATATTTTGTGTTGTCTAACTCGGTGAAGGCCTTTGATTGTTATTTTAAACATTTTTCCATAACTCTCGTTTCATTCATAAAATTGTTGATAAGCATTCATGATCTTCGTAATTGTAAAGTGATTTTTTGATTGGAAAGCTTGCAATCATCCAGTTTCAAATTTTCTCTTTTTTGTTAATCGTTTCCCTTGTCCCAGTTTTATCAAAAAGTTTTTAAAATATCAACTTAGAATTAGTTAGAAACACAATAATAGGGAACCAATTAAATCAAACGCCTAGATAAGATATACTATTTGGGGAATTTATATTTCCTCCACCAATCAGATGTCTCTTAATAGAGGGTAATAATTATTTCTATGTTCATCTTACTACTGTGAAATTCATGAATCCAGTCGAATTCTTTCTGAGTAGCTATGTCATGCATGGCTCCGGTGGTTTTGAAGTGAAGATCAGATTTATTTCTAGATTATCCATAGTTGGATAGGAATAGATGTCGCTGGTGACCGCAGATTAGAGATAAAAATTATTATTTCAATTTAGTACATTAGTAATGTATTGTGTCTTGGAATTATAAATCATAGTATAACTTTAACTATTTGTTCTGAATAACCGAGCCACAAATTTATGAATTTATTTCAAAGTTTTGTATGAAGTGTTGGTAGGAGTTTCGGACTGAAGAAGTGATTTGCCAGTTGTTTGTAACCGTGTCGTGTTTTCCTTATTAACATATCTTTCTATTCTTACCTATTGTTTTATGTCAATGGCTGTAAGACTTTACCCAGCTTTACCCCGGGATCTTACCTAGCGTTTGGTCCTACATTTTAATCAATTTACAGAACCTAATTGTTAAGTGATTTAGACCGAATCTCATGTCTGTGAAGTTAGCCCGAAAATTATCCCTAAAATATTCGATGGCAACACTTAAATATAAATATCGCAACATTTCTCAATGTCATCTCGAAAAAAACTTCCTATCACGATATTTTTGAGCATCATTTTTGAGAATATCTATTTATCACGATAGATATAGTAACACGATAGTGACTATCGTAAACCCATCATCCCGAAAAAATTGTATCACGTTAAAATTAAAAAAGGAAAGAAACGATTCGAAATGGTCGATTAACATTGACTAGATATTCATTACTAAGAATCGCTTGATAACCTAGAGTGGATCAAATCCTAGAGATTTGGACATAGTTTGATTTTAGATTGGATGTATGTGTTTGCTCTATGTATGTGTTTGTTATGAATGGGTTTGGTTATGTTATTTCCCCCAACACTTAGATGACACTTTTGCTGGATGAGGGTTAAATTCATATGCGTAGTTATGAAGTTCATGTTTTCAACAATATGTTTTCTGGTTAGATGTGTTATGCATCCCTTTGGCGGTTTTGAGGTGGTGATAAGATTTATCTCTTGGTTATCTGTAGCTGGTTATAGGAATTGAAGACGCAGATGACCACTGGTAAATTATAATAAATTTTTGTTTTTGCAATTTATTAGAATAGTAATATATTGTGTCTTGGGAGTATAAATTGTGGTCTAACTCTAATTTTATTTGGGCTGAATTCATGAGCCACAAATTGGTAAATTTATTTCAGAATTATGTATTAATTCTTACAGAAAAGTAGTAACGATTTGCCAGGTGTCTGTAACCGGGTCGTTTTGCCCTACAAACATAACTTTCTATCCGTTTTATATAAACGGAATCATAATTGGTGCTAGTTTATATAGTTAAATCAATTTCTAGAACCTAGAAGTTAAGTGATTTAGGCCGAATCTAAATTTAATTAATTCGGTTAACTTGAATAGATAACTAAATAATCTGGTCGACATTGTATTATGACTAGTGGTAAGTTGAGTGCAAGCAAAAATATGTTCACTATATTGAAATATTGATCAACGGCCTTAATTCCGATTTGTGAGAAATTTAATAGCCATCAGAATCCTTCAACACTAGGATCATCTTCAAAGTAAATGTTACACATTTTATATCAAATATATTATTGTGCCAGATGTAAACTGTCGGAAGCGCTTAACAACCTCATTTATTTCCGTAGCATGAGTAGCGTATTTTGCTATGAACTAGCATGAGGTAAAATTTTTTGTAAGTCATAGGCATTTTCAAGACATGATTTCGTAGATCTGCTCTCGCAATATCGAAACCATGATGCTTACCCCTTTGTTTTACTATGAGCAATTTCTCTTTAAGTAAAATAGTAAAAATTGATAAAAATATATAGCACAGGTCGGTTCTTAATTTCGCAGGACTGTACTTAATATCATCTTATTGAAGAGAACAGACAGTTATTGAAAAATTAAGCTGCTAATCTACGATATAGGTGCTAAGTGGATCTGTCTACATTCATTCCAGAACATTTACCTAGAACATCGTTGTACTTGTATATATATTTGTCTATACTGTTCAAACTATCGTCCAATGCTACCAAAAATTGACCCTTTTAACAAACCCAATCATCATCTGTAAACGTTATCAAGAATATCTCCTTCGACAAATTATGTTATGTTTTCTTAAGAAATCTAGCACTGAAACAATAAGAATATTTTAGGATGTGTGCTAAATCAGCGTACCAATATGATGCATGTGCTTATAACAAAGTTTCGGTCAATTGTGGTGGACTAGATAAATCAAACAATAGTATGTATGCTTTTAGGTAAGGTTAGTTGCATTTGCACATTTAAACCATGAAGCTCTTTGAAGCTTGTGATAAAACGTGAAGATATACTTCACATTATCTGGCCTCCAAGATTAAAGGGCATAACATCAAGTCTATGTGCTATAATTCCTCTATGTGCTATAATTCTGGACGGGATCAGTAAAAATTAATTCTCCATATTCTCCTCGTTCACATCCTCATAATTTGTACAAAAATCGTTAAATAGCAGATTCAACCCTTCTAGTATATTCCTCCATAGGGAAAATGTAATCAAATTATCGTATGTTTTGCAGTTCTCGATGCCGATCTACACTCAGAGTAGTTCCTGAATCAATATTGAAGAGTAAAATCGTTGTGTCATCCTTATCAACAGAAAACGTTTTCAATCCGAGTTCACTCTAGAAAGTGAAACATAACCTCTTAAATGCAAGTTATGCTCTATTAAACCTCAACAACGAAAAAGACCTGCAAAAAGATCATTCCTTGTTCAAAGTTATGATCTGCCGCAAACTGCATAACATTAACCTATATTTCGCATAAGATAGTCTGTTTACTGTAGCACAAACTGTACTGTATATACACAACGAGAGCAATTAACTCGACGAGCACAAAAAAGAAGATATTATATATTTATACTAATTAAACCTAAAAGTTTCGTATCATTTTCCATCTCCGTATACGACAACGATAACTTTGCATTATATATACTTAGATTATATTGTGGTCTGAATACTGAAACAATTTAAAACTTTAATGTGTCCAATGTACATATAATGATACAATTCTTTTTAAGTAAGGAAACAATTAAATCGAATACTTGGCAACCGCTTCGATTGCGACATCCCATAATGAAATTCTTTGTTTTAATTAATTATATACAAAAATTCCAAAATAGAATTTATAATATATATTTTAAGACAGATTTACATAAAATAAGATTTTATTTGGCCTCGGGCACTATATAATCTGTTTATTATATACGTATATGTATAAAGGATTTTCCAATAAGAGGTTTCATTCTGAATGCCCCGCCCAAATAACCTGTCATTTTTTAAGCTTTCATCTATTGACACTTAACAAGTAACAACTACGCCATTACTAAAAATGATACGATATACACGCTTCAACAACGCATTGAATGGTGAAAATTTTCGCAAAACTAAAGCTTTTTTTGGCCGTCGTGAAGTAGTTTCTCAGTCGTGATATAATGAAACTGGTAGAAAAATTTTAACAGGTAAGGGATGTAAAGAATCGAAACCGTATACGTCGATCAAGAACAACTGAGAATATTGTTGCTGTAGCCTGTAGTGTTGAAGAAAACCCAGATTTGTCAATTCCTATAGGTCTCAAGGCATTCAAAGTTTAGTTCACACAAGAACTCAAGCTGGTCGGTCACCATAAACGTAATACCTTTGCTGATGGGGTAATTCAAATGCATCATAATGATCCGGATTTCCATCGGAAAATCTTCAGTGAAAGGGCCATTTTCACCATTATAGCATTTGGGACTCAGAAAATCCAAGAATTATTGTAGAAAAGCCTTTTCACCTCTAACGTGTCACTGTTAGGTGCAGTTTTTAGGTTGGTGGTGTTGTTGGTCCTTAATTTTTCGAAAATGAAGCTGCTGCAACTGTTACGGATGATGGATTGCGCTACCGAGCTTTAATTATAGATTTTTTATGGTTGGAAGAGATTGATGTGGATGACGTGTATTTTCAGCAAGACGGTGCTACGTGCTACACAAGCAACGAAATACAGCAATTTTGCAAGACAAGTTTTCTGACTGAGTTATTTCTCGAAAAGAGCCACGTGAAAGATAAGACCAATGCTCCACAATCGATTCATATAAGACATACAGCCGCAAAAAGGATACATAAGTCGACCATTTGACAAATCTTCCTGTTTGCAATGATATATAAATTCATGATTTTCTCTTATTGGAAAACCCTTTGCATACAAGAGGAGAGTTTTGTCGATGAAAATAAAAACATCTTTAGAGCTTTCATTATTATTATATTAAATTTCCCACAACGTCAGATGAAATTAAATCATAACCGATCAAATAAATTGAAACAGCCACAAATATAATCATTTTAAATCGAAATCCGTGATTGATGTTACGAACTTGCTCTGTATTATATATAAATCGCATAAAATCCAATACCTAAAATGCCCAATTCATCAAATCTGCCGCACTACTGTACTACAGTGTATATATTGGAAATCGTGTTTCAAATTTTTTATTTCATTTCTGTATGTGCCATGGGTTTAAATCAGAGATAACTCATCAATCAAGTTTTTGGTTTTATATAATGTTCGTATTCATTAGAGTGAATCAATTCATTACATGTATATATTCGCTTGAGACAGACACACACACACACCCATACACACATACATACATAAAAGCTTTAAATATAATTAATTAACTCTCTGGGATATTTTGTGTGCGGTTCAAATCAAATACTTTCAAGTAACCTTCATTGTTTGCACGTACATCTACAGAGATCCAACTCAATAAAAATCATTTTTCATTCTCATGCAATTATATTATTGCCACCCCGGACCCCCTTCGAATCCCGTACCACGATGCTGCGAGGAAAAAAATATATGTAAACGAAGAAAAATGTGAAATAGAATCCTGGATACACGAACATAATAATAATACGAATCTAACTGAGTACAATTTGATGAATTGAAATGACCCATTTTTGTGCTGTTGTTCATCTTGTGAACTGTGTTGTGTTGTTGTCTTCCACATCTTAACATACTCGTACATAATATGAACATAACTATATACGATAAACAAAAAAAGACAAAAATCATTATTTGATTGTAGCAGAAGTTTGAACCATCGTCTATATCGAAATACATGTATATGTAGCTCGTATACCAATAAAGCTTTTTTTTGGAAAAGGTTGAAGAAGAAGCAACCATAAATCGAAATGAAAATTTTGAAAGAAAATCGAAAGTACGGAAAACGTTCCTAAATTTTGTTTTGATTAGAAAATTTTATTACGTGACAAATAAAGTAATGCCACCAAAATGGTGGTTATTATTTTCCGTTCATGATCCGTTTGTATACATGCGATGATGAAAATTCTCATTGTTTTTCTATCGGGCGGGAGGGTTTCGTTTTGAGTTTGGGCAAATTATTATAACAAGTTATTATTTGTTTTATATATAATCAGATGTCGATTGGGTGGGTGATATATACGACGAACCGAATAACACGCCCACCGCATTGTTTTTTTCTTCTTCTGTTTTTTAATGATTTTTAAAAGCTTAAGTTGTAATCTGTGGGTTTAATTTAATCTATAAAGTAAAATACCAAACCAAAAGAAAATAAAATGGTTTATCAAAATCGTGATCGATGAATAATTAATAATGTTTAGAGCTATAATATATAGGTTGGAAAATTGATAAAAAGCAAAAATATATTTATACGTCGTTTTGGTTTAGGTCAGGGTATCTCGATGTTATGTATAATAACATTATACTTTTGGGATTAGATTCAAAACTTTATGATAGGAAATATTATGATGGTTCGCATATCGAAAGATCAAAAATTATAATATGTTACCGAGTTCAAAGAATTTAGATTTAAAAACTCGAATCTTACCAGGGTAGCTTTATTAGTAGGGTAAATTTATTAGAAAATTTAGGAGTTGGACGATGAGGGTGTATATTCATGCGTGCATAAAATATAAGTTGAGGTATATCTTATCCTCTGACTAAATAGTATTAAAGCTTAGGTTGTGAATATGATATATGGGTATCAATTTTTCCCGCTACATCTGTTTACAATATTAATTTTACACAACACATATCGAATGACAGTTAAAACTACATATAAACTTGTTGGACATCCATTTCAAATTCGTAATACTCATGTTTTCAATACAATTTTAACCATGAATCGCTTCACGCTGAAACAACTCACCGAAATATTGAAACTGTGCAACAGGGACTATCATAGAATAGGACAGAGCATGGAACAGTGAGTAATTATCAACAACCAAGACGTCCTAATGAACTAGTTGAAACGGTCAGTGTCATCGTATAAAGTTCAAATTAGCATAAGAATATAACCTCCACGTATAGTGTGAAATAGGACCAAATAGTCACTCGAATGATTGATACTGAACCTGATTTATGGAAGCAAATCTTGATCACCGACGAGATCCATTTCATATTCTCTAACGACGTTGTTAAGCAAAACTGCTACATTTGGTGAACAGGAAATATCCACGAATGAATAACCAAAAAGTGACTATTTGAGCCGGAATTTCTGCAAAAACCAGGTAGTTTCAAGCCATTGGCTAGGGCAAGGCAAAAATACATGTCAAAATCATCGCTTTACCACCCGAGATCGAAAAAATAATTTGGAAAACGCAGCGACACATTTATAAGCTCGTAAAGATATAATCGTTAGCATGAAATGATAGAAAGCAAGGGTAAGTAAACAGGTGAAAACGCTTTTGAATACTTTCAATTCGATCTGAGTAGCAGTGAAAAAACGTGAGATGCATATTCAAATCATGACCGAGTATTGGCGATAAATAACTATTTTATATAAAATTCGTGAATGACAATGACAGATAATTTTGGCATCGAGACAGGCTTGTATCCTATAACATGATCTGAATCCTAATTTATAACAAAGTCATTAAAAATTCTACAATGTTGCTATCGGATTAAACTTTAACAAATTGAATTTTAAAACAACTCGAAATATTAGACATGAGGATCTCGGATGGCTCGTAGACCGACATATAATTGCATAGACCGATCGACACTACGAGTAAATCAAATAAAATATAATAAATAATGGATCGATACAATCAAATATTGATGTTGAATCCGACAATTCTCAAAAAGAACCAACCAAATGGCAAAGTGGTTAAAGCAGTGGCAATTGGAGCGGGAGGTTCCGTGTTCAAATCCCGATAGGGACAGGATGCAAAAGGGATTCTTCACGATCTGATTATGATCAGTGGTGTAAATGAACACATTTCCCCTGTTGGAGTGCAAAATTCATGGACCAAACCATCTTCCATGTCAGTATACTAAATGCAGATTGCAAAGCCAGACAGAATTTCCAAAAAGGATTGGGTAAACAACGATTTCTCCCATTTAAAAATTAATTTTAGAACTACGAAGAATAACCATATATTTGCCCTCGCCTATAAAAATCAAATGGTTTTGGTATCAAGAAAAGTATAACCTTGAAAATATATCTTATTTTAATGGTACAAAAGCGTGGCATAATACACACGTATATCATTGTAACAACCAATAATCATACTGTCAACAATATCACAGGTTCAGCCCGAAAGTTTTTGGTTTGTTTCTTTGCTAAAATGTATGTCTATCCCGAAAAAGTGTTATTATTTAAAAAATTTAGCCTCATCCCGAATCGAATACATTAAAAATTTCAAACCAAAAAAAATATTAAACTGAACTACTTGAGAAATATAAATTTAAAAGAAAAATTCAAAAATAATAAGAAATGCGTTTCAAGACCTACCGTCTAATCATTGGTAAACAAAGATGTGTTAAGACGAGCTCAACAGTAATTTATACAAAAACTACAACGATTAATAATTTATGACTAATCAGCATTTATAACATTGTTATAAATTTGCATTTATAAAATGCGCTTATTGCATTTATATTATATATCTTCATTTCTTATATTTTATATCTTATATTACTATAAGAATTGTTTCTATAGTCAGTTTTTGCTGTATAGACAATTTTTCCCTATATAAACAGTAAAATTTATAAAATAAAGGTCAGATAACAATTAAAACACCAACCTAATTGTTCTTTTACTTAATATAATTAACTTGGCCTCACCCGTAGTAACCAAGTTAATTATTAATTCATAATATCTTGTATATTTAGAAATAGTGGTCCAAGCCCCCACCAGAGGTAAGCGCACTATTCCCTAAATATATAATTTCTTGTGAATCTACACATTCCAATCTGTGATTGGAATTGTTCATGGTCCTTCGAGCCAACAAAACAACATATTTGGCGAATTTGGAGAAAGTAAGAAACTCGAAATCTTACCTCATCAACCCTAAAAATGGAGAAGTTGCTTGAAAAACAAGAGGAGACAGGCGACAAGATAACAACACTTGCCAGAAATTACTACAAGGATGGAGATAGTCGAAAAACCAAAAGCTATCTTGAAAGAAAGATAGAAGAAGTGAAAAAACTATACTCCGCATTTCTTGCCACAGATGACAAGATAATAGCGATGGATCCTCCTTTACAAGAAGATCATCAGTATAGAGCAACACGAAAAGTAATTGCCGAAACAAACGGCAAATTACTTGCCGAGATGCGTCATCGCCTGCACAATGGACCTCCGCTAACACCAACAGCTTTGTCAACACCATTGTCTAGTCTGGACAACATGCAGCTCTTCGAACTTCACAACAAAGAGTTGTCAAACAATGAGCCAGCAGAAACACCGCCACCATCCACAAGTATGGACTATCAACAGCAGCTTGAGAATCGCATATTACCAATCAAAGGGTTGTCTCATATCAACCAGAAAATGCTCAAGAGGCAAGATGTTCTGATGAGGAATATGTACCGAAAAATACATTCCATCGAACAAGCATTAGACGACGACCAGAGTACAATAGAATATATGAATCTCAAAATAGAACAATTGTCCAAAGAAATAGGGATAATTGATCAACAACATATAGAGATTCTAGTAGAAATGGAAGAAGAAGAACAAACAAGTAATTACTTCCAAGACAACCACTATGAAACTCTTAAAGACAGAGTGGACAGTGTAATAATGCGATTACAACGCAAAAATAAGCATTCAAAAATAACAACAGCTTCTGAAGACCATAAGGTACAGTTACCCAAAGTACAGCTACCAACATTTTATGGCGATTATGACCAGTGGAGCTCGTTCAACGACATATTTACTGAGCTCATTCACAACAACAATCAAATATCCGATACAATTAAGATGACTTACTTGAAGTCAACTGTACAGAAGGGGGCGGCCCAGTTAATTAGTCACCTCTCAACAACTGGTGACAACTACAACAAAGCCTGGGAAATATTGCAAGCGCGATACAACAACGCTAGATTATTAGCAAACAAGTATTTCAACTCACTGATAACCTTACCATCGATACATGCAGCATCCGCGGGAGCAATTCGAGTTCTGCATGATACTACAACTGAAATACTACACAATATCAGCAAGCTTAATATTAATTCTCCCTTCGAAGCACTAGTAATGTTCATTCTAGGCAAAAAACTAGATCCTGAATCTACTAGGCTCTACGAAACAACTTTAGAAAAACCAAGAGAAATTCAACAATTAACGGGGTTTTTAAATTTCTTGGAAAAGAGATTTCAATCATTAGAAGCTATGGGAATCACAAAGATGACAAACATTCCACCACAGCCAATGGCCCCACTAAAACGTGTACATGCCACAACTGTAAATAGCCAATGTCTGGTAAAAGTATGCCAAGGAAAGCATCAATTGCAGGACTGCAGTCAATTCAAGCTGATGCCAACATTAGACAGAAAGAAACTGGTCAGCGAAACAAACACTTGTGTTCGCTGTTTAACTCAACATCCTAGAAGTAGTACATCAAAAAATACGTGCACATCAACCATACGCTGTATTGTGTGTCAAGGCCATCATCACACTCTTTTGCATGGTAATAACATGGCGTCAAACAACAAGGGAACAACACAAACCCTTATAACTAATCATCAAGGCCTTGTATTAATACCAACAGCAGAGGTCAGAGTTGCTACAAGCACTGGTCAATTCACGACTATGAGACTACTCATTGATTCAGGGTCACAGGCAACACTAATATCATCGAAGGCAGCTAATCTTCTGAACATCAAGAAGAAAAAAGCGCATGTCAACATTTCGGGTATAGGTGGGAATGAGGCAGGAGTCTGTAGACACTCGATTAAAATAAAAATAGTGCCAAGATTCGATGCAAACTTCAGCTTAGACATCGAAGCCTTGATATTAAACAAACTTACACAACAACTGCCTGAAGCTGATATTGATACTGGAGCATGGACCCATCTTAACAACCTAAAGTTAGCGGATCCACACTACAATAAATCTCAACCAATTGATATTATACTTGGAGCAGACTACTATCCAATGGTAATAGCTAACAGTATTATTAAAGGCAATAATCAAGAACCAATGGCACAGAGCACAGAGTTTGGATGGATCATTATCGGCAGCATGAGTAATCTGGACAGTAAGGTGAGAACAACCATGACAACAACAAAATCGATCGAGGAACAACTAAAACTTTTTGTAGAGGTTGATAACATTCCTGACAAAAGAAGCCGCACAGATGAAGAAAATCAAGTCGAAGAAATATTCCAAGCCACATTGAAACGGCATGATGATGGACGATTTATAGTAAAAATTCCATTCAAAGACAATCACATCAAGCTTGGAGAGTCTAGAAGAAAAGCATCAGCCAGACTTCTGCAGATCGAGAAAAGATTTATTAAGGATCCACAATATAAACAACTATATCAACAATTCATGCAAGAGTATATCGATCTAAACCACATGGAGCTAACACAAGAAAACCCAAAAGATGAATTCGAAGAGAATGTATACTACATTCCTCATCATGGTGTTATCAAACCAGATAGCACAACAACCAAACTTCGAGTGGTGTTTGATGCATCATCAAAAACAACTAGTGGTGTCTCATTAAACGACATTATGATGAATGGTTCCAAGCTTCAAGAGGATTTGGCCGACATACTACTACGGTGGAGAAAGCACAAGTTTGTGATAACAGCCGATATCGAAAAAATGTTTCGCCAAGTCTGGCTCAATACAGAAGATCAAAACTACCACCGCATACTGTGGAGGAAGGACTCTTCTGAGCATATGAAGGCGTATAAATTAAAAACTGTTACATACGGAACCACCGCTGCCAACTACCTAGCTGTTAGGTCACTGATTCAGTTAGCCAAGGAAGGAATGAATACGCATCCCCTAGCAGCTAAAATAATGATGAGCGATTTCTATGTAGATGACTTACTCACTGGGGGTGACAACATTGAGGAGTCACTCGAGATAGTACAAGAGCTACAAGACCTTACAGCACAGGGTGGATTTAATCTAAGAAAATGGGCATCCAATTCACCCAAAATTTTACAAAACATTTCTGGCGACCACCAAGCTAACGAATACATTCAAATAAAACTAAATGAATGTATCAAAACGTTAGGTATATTATACAACCCTGCAGAAGATGTGTTTGAATTCGATACAACCGGACTGCAACTTACTAAAAACCAGCCTACCAAACGCTCTTTCCTATCTGATTCATCAAAACTGTTTGATCCTATAGGATGGCTATCACCAATAACTATCATGGCCAAGATAATGATGCAGGATGTATGGAAAACTGGAATAAACTGGGATGAACATCTACCAGAAAAAATAAATACCAAATGGCAGAATTACAAGGCTGATCTGAATGAAATATCAAATATAAAAATTCCGAGATGGATTAACATAACGTCAAGATGTAAAATAGAACTACATGGATTTGCTGATGCGTCCGAGTATGCGTATGCAGCAGTGGTATACGGCCGGACACTGGATGATAGCAGTAAAATAACAACTCAGTTATTAATGTCCAAAACACGAGTAGCACCAGTCAAATCAAAATTAACAATCCCTCGCCTTGAGTTAAACGCTGCTTTATTATTAGTGAAATTAATGAAACACGTACAAGACACCATGAAACTTGAAGATGTAAGCACATATGCTTGGTCAGATTCTACCATAACGCTATGTTGGATTAATGGAGACCCAAGCCGTTTCAAAACATTTGTGGCAAATAGAATTTCAACAATTAATAAAATAGCACCAACAACAATATGGCGTCACGTGAAATCTCATGAAAATCCAGCAGACGCTGCCTCACGTGGCATAACTCCTAGAGAACTCATTCACAATAGCTTATGGTGGCACGGACCGTCGTTCCTGCTGACTATGCCTTTTCAATTGCAGGTCGTGGAGACTTTTCCGGACTTACCATTAAATTCACAGGCAGAGCTGGAAGAAAAGGTAGTGGTAATGGCAATAACAAAGGAACCACATATATTTTTAAATCTATTCAACAAGATTTCTACTTACAATAAAATCAAACGTACGGTTGCATATTGTTTACGGTTTATCAACAAATGCAAACAGAAAAAAATAAGCAATGGCGAGCTAACTTGTAACGAACTTAAGAATACAGATTGTAACCTCAACCGAATATCTCGCCATAGATGACCATAGAGAACATTTCGCAACATTGACTCAACCGAATATCTCGCCATAGATGACCATAGAGAACATTTCGCAACATTGACTAGAGATGACGTAAGCCGTTGTCAAATTTTCAAACCAACTCAATTTCTATGTGAAATTTCACCAATTAAGAGCACATTATACAGCCAAGGGTTATGCGAATTAGCCATATTACGAAATAAAAACCTCAACACTATGTGCCGCAGCGAGACTATGAATGCAACCAACCATTGGATAAAGCTTCACCAGCCGAATCAATGGATATATGTAGTACCATACGAAAGTACGGTCGATGTAATCTGCAAGCACGTTATCCAACCATACAACTTCAAAGGTTCTGGCCTCATAAAAATTAATCCCGGCTGTATGTTAAGAGATGTGGAATCATTAATCATAGCTGCTGATGCAACTCGTAACAATTTGACAAGACAATTTTACAACTCACATGGGGTATTATTTGGAGGCTCTCATCTAAAGGAATTCACCTCACACATTGTGAATACAATAAAGGTACAACACTCGCTCGAAACAATTACCACGCCACCAACCGACGACATCGAAAACCAAATTGCAACACTGAAGAAATCCGAAGATACCATATCAGATAAAGGCTTTCATCATATTCATCACTATAGTATGATTCACATACTATTCTGGGGCGCATTGATAATTGGAATAATATGGATAATAAGACGCTTACGCAGAAAGGTTACGTCGAAAACGGAGCCACCCTCCCCCCTACCGGGGCTGAGAATGAGTACGGTCTAATAAATAATTACCATAACAACTGTTTTAGCACTAAGAGACCAAAAGCTGGCCCGGGAATATGTTAAGACGAGCTCAACAGTAATTTATACAAAAACTACAACGATTAATAATTTATGACTAATCAGCATTTATAACATTGTTATAAATTTGCATTTATAAAATGCGCTTATTGCATTTATATTATATATCTTCATTTCTTATATTTTATATCTTATATTACTATAAGAATTGTTTCTATAGTCAGTTTTTGCTGTATAGACAATTTTTCCCTATATAAACAGTAAAATTGATAAAATAAAGGTCAGATAACAATTAAAACACCAACCTAATTGTTCTTTTACTTAATATAATTAACTTGGCCTCACCCGTAGTAACCAAGTTAATTATTAATTCATAATATCTTGTATATTTAGAAATAGTGGTCCAAGCCCCCACCAGAGGTAAGCGCACTATTCCCTAAATATATAATTTCTTGTGAATCTACACATTCCAATCTGTGATTGGAATTGTTCAGATGTATACCTTAGATCAACAGTAAAAACCACTCGTCAGTACGTCATATATTACCCTTATTTAGTGTAGTGTATAATAATAATAATTTTTTTTTTTTAGTTTAAGAAATCTGTATTTCTGTATAATATTAAAACTAATCTCAGTGATTATCTAGTAAAGGTTTTGTATTTTTAAGCTGTAAAGCATCTTATAGGATAAGAAAAATCGGTTCGTCCCATTTCGTCCAGTCCTTGGATTTCAGTAATTCAGGGAACCACTAATTCTAAAGGCTTTGTTCTTTTTAGGCGCTTTGGTCCATTGGTGTGATCCAGTAGGATCCGCAGCTCCTCGTTATCATGTTGCTGCAGTCGCAGTACATGACTCCTTGCAAACATAAATATTTCATCACTGACTATCATGGACCATTGACAATGCTACGTAGTACTTTATTTTGAAATGTTTGTATGATCTTAACTGTAGTTTTCTTTGCACATCCCCAAAGTTGAATGCCGTATGTCTAGATAGTTTTAAGGCTTTGTTTATATAATAGTAGTTTGTTTTGCGTTGTCAGCTCAGAGTTTCTTCCAATAAGTCACTGCATTTAAAATTCTGAATTAAAAATTCAATTCTCGTCTTTTCTTTTTAACATTCCAACTAAGCTTAGTGTCTATTGTGATGCCAAGGTATTTCGCATTGACAGAGTAAGGAATTTGTTGAGAATTCAGTCTAATCGAGATGTATTCTACTTTCTTGTTGGTGAAGTTTATGTGTGTTGATTTTGATTCGTTTAGCATTATTCTCCAAGTTTTTGTCCAAGTGTTTACTGAATCAACAGCATTTTGTAGTTTCCGTGTTGACTCGAAAATATTAATATCAGTGAGCATAATTGCAGTGTCATCAGCAAAAGTCCTTTTCTGGCTTCTGCTATATTTGGTAAATCATTTGTATACAGAAGGTATAACACAGAGCCAATCACACTACCCTGTCAATATTTTCTTTAGTTTTGAGTACTCCTCTTCTTGTCTCACTCGAAAATAACGGTCATTTATGTATGACTTAAGCAATTCAAAATATTATTTTGGTAGATCTCGTTGAAGCTTAAATTCCAGACCATGGTGTCAAACCTTATCAAATGCTTGGGCTACGTCTAGGGATACCGCTGAACATATCTTCTTCTCTTCCAACGCCTATTCAATCGTATCAGTGATTCTATGTACCTGTTCTATTGTTGAGTGGCCTTCTCGAAATCCAAATTGATGTGGTGGTATAAGTTTTCTATTCTCTATAATTGGCTTACATCTCTTCAGAAACAATCTTATTATAACAAACTGTATTGTATCTTCATGATATGAACCTGGCGATTTAAAGGTAACATTAGCATATTGGCTTTATCTGACGAGTGGTTTTTACTGTTGATCTAAGGTATACATCTTTGTTTACCAATGATTAGAAAACTACACGGTCTTGAAACGCATTTCTTATTATTTTTGAATTTTTCTTTTAAATTTATATTTCTCAAGTAGTTCAGTTTAATATTTTAGTTTGAAATTTTTAATGTATTAAATTCGATTCGGGGTGAGGCTAAATTTTTTTAAATTATCACACTTTTTCGGGATAGACATACATTTTAGCAAGAAAACGAACCAAAAACTTTCGGGCTGAATGTTCGGGCTAACTTCACTGACTTAGTATATAGAGGACATGCGGACATTGGTAAACATCATCAAACACTGCTTTTGGCAAATATTGTGTGAATATCACTTTGGGCCTTAAGAAATTTTAATTTGAAAAGTATTAGTAAAAGAAGCACACACCATCACTTAACACAAATTAAATTAGAATCTTTCGATTTGATATTAAGCTTTAATTGGATTACTAAAAATAATTTTTTCGTTAATTGCTGAGCGCTGAAGTATATTTAAATGAACACTAAATGACAGAATCTTGGTTCCAGTCGATCTGTCAGGATAAAGTACATTTTTAACAGTAGTATAGTCGTTCAAGGACCGTGTTGGAATACAAATGCCGTTTCAAGAAGGTATATAGTCATAAAACTGACACCAATTCGAAACTCATTTGCAGCTCACAACCAACAAAAGTTGGTTTCCAAAAAAGGGCAAACATAACGGCTGTGAAGTTTATAACAACATAAATAACATATACGTATACAAATCCAATTGGAATTTTTGAATATGTTATATGTATATATTATATGAACACTAATATTTATTTTGACTTGAATATATGACAAAATGTGAGGTTCGATGAGTGTTTTCTTAATCGGCCATTAACAAGACATCCAAGATATTTTACCAGAACGCCACTATATACAATTGATTTATACATGCCTAATGTACTCTATGTGCCACTCCACATTTCCCAACGGAGGGGAACACTAACATTTATTTTGACTTGAATTGGCATATTAGGTACATTAGGCATGCAGAAAGCATATGTATATAGTGGCGTTCTGGTAAAATCTCTTGGATGTCTTGTTAATGGCCGATTAAGAAAACACTCATCGAACCTAACATTTTATCATATGTTCATGTAATCATGATTTAGATTATTTATTTGTTTATTATTTTATTTGTCATTTTTTTATAGGTTTATTTTATTTTAAATATTTTCGTTAATTATTAGAAATATAATGTTGGTTAATTGTATTATTTTCACTCAAAGTTCTTATTAGAAAATATTTACATTGTATTTACTAACACAAATAATTTTTTGTTATTTGTTAAAAACTTCACATCCGTCAAACATACTACTTTTCGACGTTTTCAGTCAAAACACTGAACGGTTAACGATATTTGTCATAATTATTGAAGACGATAAATTTTACGAGATGGTAATTTGATGATGTAATATCTTATGGTGCTTGAATTACTGAACAGGTAGGCAAAATAGAACTCGCCTTGAGCATTGCTTATATTTCATGAGAAAGTGACTAACTTTTGCAATTTTAATCGAGCAGAATACAGTTCCAGTCACTGTTTGCTGTTTTGCTAGTAGAAGATGTTTCCCCATCACAATTAAGAAATAAATATTTACAAACCGTTGTAATTGTGATTTCAAATGTCCCAATCCGGTGAGACTGATTGCTAGTTATTCAGATGACATCGATTTTGTACATGTACATATAAAAAACCTGGAAAACTTATTTACCTGGAAAGATTATTTTGTTTTGGAATAGGGAGAGTAAAGGATATAGTGATTTCTTTTAAGCTTTAATTGGGTACAGGGCGGACTTTAAGACTGTCCTAGCTCCTTGTAACTGTCAGAGCTCCATTACCCAACGCGCGATCCTTCACGTAAGGGTTAATCGTCAAACGGAAACTGAAACCGGATAACGAATTCCACTTCCTGGATGTTCCATAAATAAATTCGCACCTCTCACCTTCAGTTCGAGGTTTCAGCAGCTTCACCGTAAACCTATGCGCATTTACAGTTCCTGGGGTTACCTGTCCTGGCGTTACAAATGGTGGAAGTTTCTCCTTTAATTCTGCGCAGAACATTTACCATTTATCAACCTATAGAACACGTAGAGTTCTGCAACATCATTGCGGTGCTGTAGGTAGACTGTCTAGATCTTTTGTAAGTCTATCTAGAAACTGGTGAGCAATGCTATATGCTTCACCCCAAACCTGACAGCAATATTCTATACAAGGTCTAATAATGGTTTTAGATATCTGGAGAACCATGCAGACGAATCGAGTCACAACCTACGTAAATTGGCCTTTTACCACAAAAAGGTATTCGTTGTGACTTCGTTCAATATTGTACTTAAATCGGAATTAAGCGAAGTGACAACTTCCAGCCATTTACCGTTTAACTCTGAAGGAGTAGGCTCGATCTCGAATGAAATAGAAGAGTGCAACGTTGCATCAGTAAAACCGTGAAAAGAGTTCACAATGCTATCCAACAGGTCATTAATTAATGTATAACAAAATCAAAGTTGGTGGCAAAACTGATCACCTGAGGGACTCCGGCATTTGGGAAGTGTGTCGATAATCTCCCATTTAGCACAACGTTGATCTTTCGGTCTTTGAGATAGCTTTTTATCCACTTGATGGTCATCGAATCCAAGCCGTATGCCACAAGTTTACAAATGAGATTCTCATGCCAAACCTTGTCGAAAGGCTTGGATATATCGAAAGCGATTGCAAAGGCTTCTCCGTGGTGTTCAAGGGCGAGATTCCATTGGTTTACAACATACGTCAAGAGATCGGTTGTGGATTTTGTTTATCTGAAATTATTTTATTAATCTCAAGATAATTCACCAGTTGTTGGTTAATGCATTTCTCATAAACTTTAGCTTCGGCTGACACAGTTGATATTGGCCGGTAGTTTAAAGGGTCAGTTTTATCACAACCACGTTTAAGGGGCGGTTACACCATCGCACTCTTCTAGGCGTTCGGGTATTTACCTTGCTTACAAGAAAGGAGAAAAATTTTAGTTAATATAGGAGCCAAATCACTGGCAAACTCCTTCAATATTCGAACAGACATTCGAATCGACAGTTATGTCATTAAGTTTGACTTACGGATTTCTTGCGAAGCTTAAATTGGAGCTTTCAGGCTTATGAACTGTAGGTACTATGTACAGTGAAACAACTTTTGGAACACTATATCAACTCTCGTGTGCCCATCCATGGCACAGATAGTCTATCAATCATGTACTTGTTCTTTTCTTTTCCTTCAAATCTAACAGGTTCATAGTACAATTTACCTAGTAAGTTAACTTAATTTTTTTCAAATATACTATATATATGTAGCACCTTTAGTAAAGCACTTTACCGATCAAATTATTATCCCTTACTATGAATTAGAATGTGGACAGATTCAATACAAATGAAGTACATAGTAATGTTTCAAAAATATATCTATATGTCAAGGTGAGAAGTGGAATGAAAAAATATGAGCTTTTGAACTTTCAGTTTTGTTTTTCGAATAGAGTTAGCTGGCTAATGACTGATTGGGCAACAAATTCAACTATACAATATGTTAATCGTACTTAAACTGATAGCATAGTATAACCTTAACTATTTTAGAGACTAAAGCTTGCACTGAATTTCTACCCCACAAAAATCGATTAATCTCACTACCACATCATCGCCTATATTTGAATTAATTTTATCTATATAGTTTTACCTATATATACAACTATTTATCAACACAAATATTATAATCCTAATATTAATCCGATTTAAACTGGATTTAATAAAATAAATCGATTCAACAATAGTAGTTAAAAGTGATGTCGATAATACGATATACCAACAAGCACATATGGAATGAGGAATCATATAATTAGAAACATTAAATTAGATTGTCATTAATCTTATATACAAACACCAAACCATTTTAATTATTAATTAATGACTTTATATGTTATATACATCATTAATTAATATAAATAGGAAACTTTTAAATAATAATGGTATATATATTATATAACGAATATATAGCAAACATAACCTAAAATTAAAGACATATATTGTTTGTGTCAAATTAAATTAGATTTTTGTGCTTTTGCTTTCACATGAGGGAATTTGGTGTTCAGTCTTAATCTTTAATTTTCAATTTTCGCATATAATGAATAAAATATTTTTATGCTTCCCAATAATTATATAATAGACCGAAAAAGCTGTATCAATGACAGAGTGGCAGCTATTGTATACAAAATATAAAAGCTTTGCAAGCATATTTGCAATGTGAGTCATTAAAACAAAAATATTTGTTTTTAATTAAAATATAAAATATTAAACATTATTTTAGTTTGAGTTATGATTTATAATTGGAACTTTTATCCCAAAAAAAAAGTTCAACGTTTTATGTCTATTTGAACATACATATCGAAAAACGGATGAGAAGATAACATTTAAAACGTATCATCGTTAATTTCCTAATTTCCCCGATACAGTATAAAACTTTACACGAAAAGCACGAAAAAGATCAACAAACAAACTTTACACAGAAAAGTATACGTTATAATTGCACCATTACGTACATATATATCGTATTACATCTAATATTATATAGACTATATACTCTCGTATATATATATTCCAAAACTACCTGTAAAAAGGCGATACCTTCGTTGGAAAACACTGATAAATTCAAGCTTTTTCGAATATGTATATAGGCTGGGGTGGGTATACGGTTTTTTCTTCCTCCAAGCAGCTTAAAATCGTGAACGGTAAAAACTTTAATCAAACCTTTTTCATTTCATCGTCGTCGTGTTCTTCTGTCGTCGCATATTTGTCAGAGGTGAAATTGAGTTTTTTTTATCAGATTCAAAACAAGATTTTGTTGAATTGAAAATTGCCGTAGAATTAGAAAAAATTGACTCTGTCAATATTATACGTATAGATAAAAACTTCAAAGGTATTGGGGGGTTGATGGGTGTAATAAACTTGCTTAGTTTGTAACTTTTTTGTGCTTCCTCGTGCGGAAAAAATATGTATTTTTCTTATTTATTTTTTTCAACTGATATAGGGTGAAAATTGTGTATCGACATTGTAAATATGTTTGGCGTGAAAGACTGTGTGTGCGCGCGCTCTCTACAAGGATATTTTTAATAAGCAAAAATTATTCTTATATACGATAATAGGTTTATAAAATGTTTATAAATTATTCATAATCAATATAATTAAAATTCATTATTGTAGAAAAGAAAATTATTTTCCTCGTCCTATATACTCGTATTTACACAAATTTGGCATGATCGAGGTTGAATTGATATAAAATCAAATTATAATGAATTGGAACTGAAGTTAATTCCTATTAAGACCTATATACAGTAGATGGGAGTGATTGTCAAAACAATTAAGTTTAATTTTGCAACACTTTATGTGCCTATATATTTATTCAAAAGTTTGGCACTTTATAAACTAATTTACTAATTCGTCCCAACTGATTGAATTTATCAAATCAGACGAACGAAACTATGGACTCTAAGCCGTTTTGTAGCGGGCATCGGTCATTTCCCGTTATTGCCCATTCCATATTTTCTATTGTATCCCGTCATCAATAGATATACGAAACATTGTTGTTACTTAACGTCGTATATTGAATTATTACATAATGTTCTGATTACATTTTTTTTGTCAACTGGCAGAAAGTGTAGTGGTTCAATAAACGAAAAATATGTGGTGGCATATACGAACCAATTGAAATTATGTCAAACAAACTGCAACTTATGCAGTTTTACTTTAGCACGAGTGTATAATGACCGTGCAAAAATTATCTAAATGTGTGTTATGTGTAATAAAAGTAAAACAAAACACTCATGATGGGCGGTGTTGATTTCCCAGGTTTTCTTCAATTAATTTTCCCTCTCGCTCAACTTACCAAATTTGTATAAATACCGCGCAAAATTCGATCGGTAGTCAGTTAGTGAGTCAAGGAACAAGGCAGAAAGCGAGTTCAACAACCTGGGGACGACGAATAGTTATCAACAAACAATTTTCATCTTTTTAAACCATAACACAATTATTTTATTTGTGACTACAAAAGCAGAGCAACAAAAATGGTAAGTACTCAACGATCCAACAACTAACTAGTTGAGCATTATTGCTCTGTATCTCTTTCTGTCAGTTACGTGGTACCATCTAAAGACCAAATACTACAACAAAGAATTTTTTTAAAATACTTTAATTGATTTAAAAATGTTGCAGCCCTAAGCAGACCATCTAACTACGGAGAGTGACACCCCACTCCATGCATACGAGCTATTTAACGTACCACAATCTTCCAATCCTCTCTGTCATTTACTCAGGCAAACGTACTATTTACGTTTCGCAATTAACCCATCGCCATAAGTGCGGTACTCTAGGCCTCTAGAGATTAAACATTTCTGGAGGCAAACTTCTAGAGTCAAATAACCCATTATTTTATAAAGATAACCTAGTCATCATCTTGGTGTCCTACTAGGGGATGATTTAATGAAAAGCACGTTGATTTTGGCTCTAGGCTTACAACACCCAAATGTAACGAATTTAAAAATGCAATAGTAGATAAAGGATGTAACGTACATAAGACTGGCAAGCCAACATATTGGTCCTCGGAGGTCGGTTAAACTCGTGATCTACGGGATTTTTTTTATATCAAAACAAGTTTCATCGAATTTTATTGAAGAAAAAAAATAATTCGGATATGGACTCTGATCATTCTTCGGTGATGCTTTCCATAAGCGACAAGTTAATTAGAAAGGAAACGAGATCACTCTTACCAAAAAAACACAACTGATTGGGAAAAACTGAGAAAAAGCTAGGAGAAATGGCAACAAACGAGGAGTCCATCTGACAGGACGATACTAAATAACAAATCACAACAGCTTAAGCGAGAAATTCAGAAGTAAAAATTATTTTCTTTGTATCTTGCAAAATTAGTCGCTGATGAAGATATAAAAACCCCAATTACGCAGAAACCTCTTACTAAGCGAAGTGATGACTCATGGGCTAGAGCTAATAATTTGCTAATGTGTTAATCATATGGCTGGCATTTTCAAAACGAATGAGACCGAAACGGATAGTATAATCGAAAATGGAATCTATAATTATGGCGGTGGAATTCCTGGGTATGACCTTTCAACGAGAGAAATTCTAAAGCAACTATACCAAAGAAAGCTATCGGTAAACTAACTCACTTGCGTAATGCTGGTTATGAGATTACGGCATGTTCCTTTTGCCGGGAAAGTTGCGAAAGTTATGTTACCGAAACCAGGTAAATCGCCCAATGAAGCTAAATCGTATCGTATATTATTTCAAAGTTAATGGAGAGACTAGTCCTTAAAAGAATGAAGTCAATAATAGAAAGTAGAGACCTAATACCGGATCACCAATTTAGATTCAGATATAAACATTCAACAATTGATCAGGTTCACAGAATTACAGATATTATAGAAACGGCGTTGGAAGATGAACAAATTTATTTGACCTATTTCTGGATGAGGCAGCAGCTTTCGATAAGGTATGGCACGAGGGATTAATACATAAACTAAATATTATGCTTCCGAGACCATATATTGATATTTTGAGATATATTTATCTGAAAGACATTTTCCAGTAAGACAAGAAGATGAGTTAAATGAAGGAGTCCTTCAAGGCAGCTTTCTGGACCCAGTCCTTTGCCTACTATATACAAGTGATATACCACAGTCCGACTACGAAAGCGTGACGTTTGCTGAGGACACCAATATACTATAGCATAGCAACAGGCCAAACTATAGCAACAGAGCAAACTATGGAAGAGGCGACGAAACTATTTCATTGTGCAAGTGATGAATTTCGCCAGTGGACCAACCGATGACAATAAAACTTAATGAATAAAAATCTGCCCAAGTCAAATTTACGAATAAATCATTGGTTTATCTGCCGACAATCAGCTTAAACGATGTGATAGTGCCGTACGAGAAGACTAAAAAGAACCCTTCGTGAACGTTAGTATGTGAGCAGCTACCTATACCAACGAAAACGCATTGGTGAATCGCTGGACCAACAGTGACCACATTTTATTTTAGTTTTTAATAATTCCGATGTAAATTGAGGGTAAATCTGTTATTATATGGTTCTTGGTGGTTCTTGGTGGTTCTTTCACCATTCATTGGACACAAGAGAAGCAACATTAATTGGTTTACTTGATGGTTACCGAATAATGCCACTCGTGGAAGGTTACTATTTGGAACCACCGTTTTAAGAAACTAGTTTGAATCTTAACTTCTCATACTTCAATTAATACATTCTTGAGAAGGAAGCTTTAAACTATAAGAAAGTATTCACTCTGGAACTAGTAAGCAACCCTTAATGTTGAGACTTGGAAATAAAATTGACGTTATTGACAGACACAAAATTAATAATAATTTTAATTAGGAACAGGCAAAGTGGAACTTCGACCTACGTCTTTAGTTACCCTTGCTTAAAGTAAAATCGAACTCGTCATTTATCTGGTAAAAGCTTTTACACAGAATCTTAATCAGTAATTGGTACTATATGGGTACATCAACTTGTAAGAACTCATTTGAAATTAGGTGTATACTGGTTACTTTAATTTAAAAACTGTCCACTATTTTCTGTGCGCGATGTGGCCCTGTAAAATGTTACAGCCAAACGACCACTTTAAAAGCTTACGTCTGTTTCCCATAGTTGCTATTTTGTAAGTTTTACAGCCATCTATATATGGTGGTAAATGCTCTAAGTTTCCATTGTGCGGTAAATCGTGATCATACTTACAACTGCCTTTCTAAGTAACGTGACTTATAAACCAATTGTACCCGTACGTAATCGATGTACAGGATCCTGTCTCCGGGTGGTAAATATCTCCCATCCTAAATAACACCAATAGGTATTTGATCTAAGGCACTTTCTCGAGTATTTTGTGAATGTCCTCTGGGCGTTTCTTGGCATTGCTAAGTTCTCTAGAGTTATTTATACTTTTAGGTCGGCAGCTAACATAAAGTCAGTTACTTTTAGGTCGTCAGCTTCTATTTTGGAATGATATGTATATAACTTCAGTGATAGCGTAGAAGAAAATTGTTAAAATCAAAGGTCCAACATAGGTACCTTATGAAACCTTATGAAGATCTCGATCTAGATTGAATTGGCTTGGAACTGCTGTTTTCAATACTGATGAACTGGATGCGGTTGCTTGAATTAATATTAAACAATGCAACCAATTTATTTAATAACCCAAAAGGCTAATGCAGCAAAACGCTGTGGCAAAGTCGATTTACACCATGTCGACTTTCTATAACTTTAAATGTGCTGTTGGTGAACTCAATAAGTTTGATACATGTTACCTTATTGGCATGAACCAAATGAATACGTTATACCTATGTAACAGCCCCATTTTCGAATAATTTCCCAAGCTCAGAGCCTGAGGAGTTAGTTCCAAACTGGAGTAATTTTTTTCAAGAATGAAGCAGATATTTTTGGTCAGAACCGCAACCATCGTCGAATGTTTTCATGCCTTCTATTGTGGTATGTGGCCCTTCAATGGATATAGGTTACCTATCCTACGTGGGGAATTTCGTAGTTATAAACAATCCAAAACGGTAAAGTTGTCATCCTGATTATTGTTAGCTTCACGAACGTGGTCATAGAGTCGATAATTCAATAACGAAACGTTATAGCGTCTGCAACAGTGGTAATTTGAATTATAGTTTGACAGATATAAAAAAGAAACGCAAGCAAGATCGAATAAAGTGTACATAATTGTGTCTTAATCAAATGATTCTTCAAGTACAAGCCAATCGATTGAAACTGTCCGTATGATTTGAAACGAAGAACGTCCTCCATGAATGAAGTCAAATGTAGAATTTTACTTTTGATCGATACAATTTCAAGAGTGAGCTTTGGTGAAATATAATCGTCCAAACTATGAGTAATATAGAGTAAACATTTCAACGTAGGTACCAGATATTATGAATTATTAACTATTTCTGATTAAAAATTAGGTCAAGTACAATCGATTACAAGCTTAAATTTTTAAAAAGAAAGACAACAGTGTATAATAACCATTTATAGTTACAGTCAGGTATAATTATATTTTACAGTACGCAACGAGTCCCCGCGCTAGTTACATTAAAATAAAAAGCTCGACCCACTCATACTCTCGCTTCGATGAAATTGACCACGATAGCAGTTTGTATGTTAATGTGAGTCACCCGCGAGACTACACCCATGTTCATTATATAACTTTGCATTAACATTCCGGCTGTTTACGTTTTGATGGAATTCACGTTTATATATATTGTATACATTATGGTTATCACTAATACCACTTTTATGATTATGATTATTTTAGAAGTATGATACATTGTTGTTCTGCGCGCTCATTAAACGTTACATAAAAAAATTAAAAATGTAAAAGCCAAAAAAAAAAGCTTTTTTAATGCTGCTTTTTCTTTTGTTCGCTCATATTGTAATGTTGATACGTATACATACACATATTTTTGTGGTTTAATGGCATTTTGCTTTACTTAATATTTTTATACGTTTTATATGCTTTGAATGAAAAGGTCTTTCCTATATAATAATACTATACCCCTATACTATACACTCGTATCGAGTGTATCCACATTTTGTCTGGCAGTGGAATTAAAATGAAATTTAATAGAAGAGATATAAAATTTGCGCTATTAAAAATGTATTAATTTTGGTGAATAGAATTCGGTATCAACAAAAAAAATAAGGGGTTGATGTTTTATGGGGTCCAGATGTTACGTACATCTAAGTAAATTATATAGACTATATAATAAAAGTTAATTTAATTCATTACAGCATATATAAGATCTGTATACAAGAGATAGATTGTACTTATCGTGTTTCGAGTACCAACCAGATTTCATTAGTGCATGCATATGCAAATAATTTTATCGAATGTTTTGTGAAAGTTTTGCACTCAACCTTACATTCTTCATCTTTTTCTGATGTGTATTATATAAGCTTAATAGAGCTTTTCCTATTGTTTATAAATTTAATGTAGTATTTAGGTATTTTCATAGAAAATATAAACAAACGAAAATAATAAAACTTTTAAGCTTTTCATATTCAAAGTAGAAAAGCACAGCTTAGAATGCATAATCTTTATTTTAGTTTGAAAGGATGTCTCAACAGGAGGTTTAAAATAATATTATTTTCCACATTATTTTGTATCATTAAACAAAATAATACCCTGTGGGTGGGGGCACTCATGTACTAAATCTGTTTGGATCGCTTTGCGGACGACCCGCATCCGTAAAAAAAATAAAAATGTTAAAAATTTCAAGAAACAAAAACAAATCGGATACCGCCGAAACAACAATGACCCTCAGCTTAAGTCCCCGAAAACGAGAATGAGGATCGGCACGTAGAACGTGCAGTCACTTCAAAAACCTGACAAGTTTGACGACCTTATTACATGTATCGGCTGGAACTCGTAGAGCTCCAAGAAACACAACGGCCTAAAAGTGGAAACCATATATCCGAAGGCGACATTTTGCTACATATAGTGGAGATGACCTCGGAAATCATGAAGTTTGATTTCTCATAAAGGCTCATGGTACTCCCGAAACTAAACTGCTACCGTTAATTGGGAAAGAATGATTTACTTTGCAATCTTAAAGTGGCAAGTACAATCTTCTCTCAAAAAAACATCAATTTGGAAACATGGACATAACCACGTATAACATCCCGAAGCCAAATTAAACATTTGTTGATTTCAAAAGAGTGGACTCGGGTTGTTAAAGATGTGAGGTTTCACAAGTTGTCAGCAATAGCATTTTGCGATCTAATTGCCAATCTGAAGAGGTGAACAGTGTCCGGGAAGAATTGAAAACCTTGGTTGTCGACGCTGCCTAGCACTTTCTCGTTATAGTGAAAACTACGCCCAAAAATGATTGGTTTGATGAGAAGTGTCGATTTGCCATTGAGCAACGAAATTTAGCTCATAACGAAATAAATATACTTCTTGCTGTGAGGACAGCTAAACGCATTTGTAGACAGAAGAAGCCCGAATGGTGGAAAGCTAAGGTTTTAACAACTCAGCAATTGTGGTTTCTTTAAAGCAATCACCGAATTGCACCATACATTAAGATATCGGTCAGTTGTCATTTTGTATCAAGACACCTCTGAGTTAACGCCGATGCTATACTCGATACATGACGAGAACATTTTTGGACCTTTAATAAATGTTCCATACGTATTAAGAGCTGTATTCGAACACCCTAAACTACAGTCCGCAGAGATGTTCATTCAGGATCCATCCTCTGAGGAACGAATTCAGCATGGCCATTCAAAGATTAAAGAAAAATCGTTCACCAGGAGTTCATGTCATTAATTCAGTACTCTCGGGGACTAACTTTGTGGAATTGTCTTTTCGACCTTGTTCGACTGGAAGGGCGAAAAGAAGTTATGCCTGAAGAATGGAAAATTCGCGTGTTATGCCTAATATTCAAGAAGGGTATCACATGAAGTGTGAGAATTATCGGTATAGCTCTCCCTTGCACAGCGTACAAGTAACTGTCATACATTATCTTGGAAAAAATAACTCCACTGGCAAAAAAAATAATCGGTGACTACCGAGGAGGATCACGGCCAAATCGGTCAGTCCCTGAATTAGTTTTTTCGCTATGGATGATTTCTTGCAAGTAGTATGCGCTTGAATAATAAATACGTACCAAACAAATACGTACATCTGTGTAAAATGACAGTAATGCAGTCATAATTCTAAGTCAAAGTTGAGAACATTCTATGGAAAATTTTAGCAATTATTTCTGGTGTTTGACAAGGTGATGCACTGTCCCTGATACTTGGGAGGGGATATCATGGTTCACCTTGCCGCTATCAATTTGGTTTTATATCGTCTACGTCTACTTCTGAAATCAAAATATCTTACAAAAACGGATAAGCTAAAATTGTACAGAACGTTGATCAGACCCGATGCTATATATGAATGTGAGAGTTGGACCTTGACGATTGAGTACGACATAAAGCTTCTAACATTCCAGAGTGACAAAACCCGACGTTGATGACACATACCAAGTATTTTTCAATCAAGAGATATTAACAGATCGCTTAATTGAATGCGTATCCAAATCGAATGAGACAGCGATTTTGCAAGGGAGAAACACCTTTTGGTGGGGAAATAGGACACTTTCAGCGACGCTGGCTCCAGATCGAAGAGAGCGATCTGGCATCTTCTAGTTGCTTGCAACAGTATGAAGAGCTGGCCCATAATCGAAACCAATGAATAAACTGAATGATTTGGTACGGGCCAACAATGGTCTATAAAGCCGTTCAAAAAAAGAAAACAACTTTGTACTATTATGTCTCGAATGAGTAGACACTTTAACAATAATTATCACCGACCAGTACTTAATTATAATTAAAATTAAATTTAATGTAATATAAAAATAATATAATATAAAACTATGTTTTTACATACGGCCAGATGTTATCACAAACTCATCGGCATCCATATCAGACAAGACGAAACCAAACTCAATAGTATTATTCTCACTGTGGGGTGCAAGAACAATGCCTCCACTCGCCCTCAAAAAAAATGAACAGCAACAAATACAATAAAATAATACATAAATTGGAAAAGAAGCGGGTAGTTTGGCACACCACAGCGAAAAAAGCTCAAAACAACTTTTTTTCATCATTGTTGGTGTAACAGACAGTAAAAAATAAAATATTCAATTTTATTCTATATACACACACACACACACACACACATACACAAACACATACATACATAAAAAAGCGAAATAATTTTTTTATTATCAATAAAAATAAATATTTGTTGTTGTTGTTGTTATTTTTCACGAAAATTCCGTTGAGAATTATTTTGTATTTTTCCACCTTTCGTGTGATGAGTTTGTGGTAGTGTTCTTATATAATCAATATTATAGGTAAATTGTTTTATAAAACAAACATCTTACATGTATAACCCTCGGTCGACGTACAGTGAAAGATCGGATGGTAAAAGTAGTACCTAGGATAAAGATTTAGTTTCTTTCTTACTTGACTTGTCTCAAGATATAGTATTCTCTTGGTTTATACCATCTCGTATAGCAAACATATATGTAAGGATTATGGTAAAGTGGTAAATCTTTTAAGATTCGTTAAAAGTGCTAACTTTATACACATAAATAAAACCACGTTGAGAGTATATTTTATTTTCCACTATCGTTATGAACTGCACTAGCAAGCTTTATAATAGCTTTTTGGTACAAATCCGCATAATATAAAAATATTTCCAATATGTTAAAACTTTATTAGGTTATAATTTTGTTTTTATTATTTCATTCGATATGAAAAATTTTCACAAAACACCATTTTACCATATCATCACAGTACGTATGTACATGTAGCCAGGAAATATAAATTGGGAAATGAAAACCATATATGTATGTCGACTAACCATATATTATCATCATGTACGTTTATAAAGCATAAATTCAATTTAATACTTTTAATATAGAAAGCTTTTTTGTTTGGATCATAAAAACCATAAATTTTCGCCTGAGATATTTATGCATGTGAACATATAATCGTATGTATAAACGTATGCAATTTATCTATGTTTTATGCAAGCCAAGCACAAAATTAAATTAAAGTTAATTATAATTATATTTTCGGTTCTATGCAAATAAATTTTCGGGCCGATCGGGTCTGTTAACGTGAAATGACTAAGAGACTCTCTCATTCAATATGAAATTGTAGTCTTGTAAATTATTCAAAGAATAAAAAGGAAATTAATTGAAAATACTATAAAAGCATACTGTATAAATACAAAAGCACAACATTTGTTTTTCACACCCCTCACGCGTGTTTCTCGCGCGCGCTTTGAAACGAACGAACAAAAAAACATTGTTAGTAGGAAGCGAAAAAGAAAACATCTTTTTCTTTTATATACTTATACATCCAGACACAAAAACAGTAGAAAGACGAAAAGCTTTTTTCGTATACATATAGTTATATATGTACATACAAATTAAAAGCTTTTATTATGTTTTTGTCTCATAAACAAAATAAAATTTTTGTTTTGTTTGCATAGTGAAAGGTGGTTTGCTTGTGTTAGCAAATTATAAATTTTCGTATATACGCTCGACGCTATGGTTACATATACTAGAGAATACTCCATGGCTAATTAATTTTAATTAGCGTATAATTTGTTGAAAATTATTATTTATATAAATAGATATGAAACAACGCGATTTTACGATAATTTCTTAAGTGTTCCGAAGTTTATATCATCAACATTAGCGAGAATGGAGATGATAAAAATTAATTTCCCTAATAATTAATTTATTTGAAAACATTAATTAAATCGCTCGAGAATCAAGTGTTTAGGAAGTTATAATAATGATGAGGTCATAGAGGTACTGTATTTTAAAGTTTTTGATTTACATCTTAGGGAAACAACTGCCTCCCGCGTATCGTATAATATTTCGCTTAACTGAGCTTTTTTCGTATTTTTACGATGTATATAATTTGCATATTTATATAAAATGTTTTGTTGCTGCCATAATTAATGTCCTATAAATGGAATAGCAAATCTTTATAGCTTACGTTCGAAAAATAAATTTTACCGGTCTTAACATGTCGTGCTTTTTCATAATCCGACCAAAACTTAATGAATTTAAATTTATGGCATTGTCACATCCAACTCATAGTTCCTTACAATAGAAATAGTAGGAGAATTTTTTATTGGAATGGAGTTAAAAGCTCTAGGTAACCAGTTTTCACGTGTTGTGTGACTCATAGCTCAGTCCTGTTGAAAATAACAATACTTTGTGTCTATCTGTTTCTTATTTGAGCACGTTGTGTTATAAATGTTGAAGGTTCTTTCGGAACAATTTCAACCACAGCAGCATTGTTCTTATTAGTGCATCCACTTTTTGGTCTGCCAGTCCGTTTACGATCCACGACAGAACCAGTTTTAATAACTTCAATGCATTCTCCTAGCGTTAAAATTGTTCATCTACCTACTTCACAAATTTCAGAAATGACATAAACAATGTCATTAATCGATGTATTGAGTCAGAGCTTTGAGAGTATATAGCGTCTTTAAAATTATATTCAGAAATGCAACATTGGTACTAGTGAGTTGACCAATGGACCTACTGACGTATATAAAGTACTTCGAACTGACTGAAAAGCGTAATAAAATTGTTACATGATAAAATGTATGTCGAGCTAACTTTTCTGGATCTGGACAAGGACAGAACGCTTCATGGTACTATCTGTTTAAGAAATTTTTAAAAACATGTCTTTCTATTACGCAAAGTGATATCAATTGCTTGTTTAATTCTTAATAACTATAGTAAAGAAACCTTAAGTTAGGTGTGCTGCGTTATCTAATAGATGTTCAAAACCAAATTTTATGTTGACGTCATGTCTGTCTTACGTTAATTTCTTTAACGTCTGTATCGGACTAGATCGCATTCCAACAGTATATAATATATATAGATAGACGGATATGGCTTCTAATAATTTTAGCTATAATCCATATTGACTACCACGACTAAAAATGACGATTGGCGATAGATTTGGATGTAGTACGTTAGTTTATACTTTTCACATTTAAAACCACTCAACTCTACGTGGTACTGTAAACGATAGATTGCTCCTACTAAAAATTCATCTGAAATTTTAAGAAACACTAATCTTTCTAAAAATTGATAAAATAAGACACCTAACAGACAAGCTACGTTTTGAAATGCTATCTGATTATGGTGTTACAATTTTATTGAATGAAAACGTGATTATCTTAGATTTTCATTCACTAATAGCTTGTCAGTTAGGTGTCACAGTTTATTAATTCTTTACATTGCAAGAGGCAGTCTATCTTCAAGACAATAAAAGAACTGGAGACATTATATCAATAGTTCATGTTTTTGCCTTAATAAAGCTATAACTAAAACCAGAAAATCAAACACAAGGAGAGCTTCAGCGTTGTAGCGACGAAACAACATTACCTAAAAATATTTTATCTGTCAATGTCAAAAACATTCACCTCAGCTCACTAACAACAAAACAAATTGGGAATTGTTTAAGCAGTTAGTAGAGAAAAGAATAGAACTTCAAGTACCAATCAAAATTGAAAATGAAATTGAAGAGGAACTAGACAAACTCCTTGATGTCATACATTGGTCCGCTTGGGAATGCACTCCGAAATTATCATTGAGGAAAGTAAACTTCGTTATTTACCCAATAGAAGTAAGAGAACTAGTTCAGGAGAAACGAAAAGCCCCAAAAAATGGCCGCAAAATAAAACCAACTTAAACAACTAATGCATCAAACTAAAGGAACTTATAAAAGCAGTGAAAAATGAAACAATATGAAAATACCTTTATCCTCTAAATCCAACTAAAGATACCGAATATTCCCTCTGGAAAGCAACAAAAGGGTTGAAACAACCAAAAACGCAAATCTCTTTAATCAAAACAAACAATGGAAAATGGGCTAGAAGTGCGAAAGTGAAGGCAAACCTATTTGCTGAACATCTCGAAGAAACATTTCAAACTCTAAGTCGTCAGACCAGTTACGAAAACACTACTGATACGCATAGAACATCTGACTTCGAAGATATCATTCCTGTAACATTGAAAGAACTAAAAGCTAAAATTAAGAACTTTGAAGCAAATAAAGCTCCTGGTTACGATCTGATAATAGGGCAAATAATGAAGGAACTGCCTGAAAAGGGCATCCAATACCAATGCAGTGAAAAGTAGCAGAAGTAATAATGAGTCCAAAACCTAACAAGCCACCGAATGATAGAAAATCTTACCGGTCAATTTCACTTTTACCAACAATAGCGAAATTGTTTGAGAGGCTGTTGCTCAAAAGATTAAAAAGAATCGTAGAACAAATAAACCTTATCCCAGATCATCAGTTTGGTTTCAGAGAAAAGTACTTAACTATATAGAGCAGGTTCTTAGGCTTACAGATGTCATTGAGAATACATTAGAGAGAAAACAGGTTTGCTCTAGAATCTTCTCTCTAGTAGATGTGGCGCAGGCCTTCGATAAGGTGTGGCACAGAGGTTTACTCTTCAAACTTCATAGAGATTTACCAATACAATATTATATGATTTTAAAATCATACATTGAAATCGCCACTTTCGGGTGAACTATGAAGAAGAATATTCCGAGCTAAAAAATAAATCGGCAGGAGTCCCGCAGGGTAGTGTTTTGGGACTTATTCTTTACCTGCTCTACACCAGAGAAACTTCAAGAAGAATGTGACAAAATCATAAAATGGACAAAAATGTGGCGTATCGGGCTCAATGAATCGAAATCCACGCATGTGAATTTTACTAATCTAAAAATCAGCTACAAACCTCTAATCATGAACGGTCAGCAGATTCCGTATGTTAATAAGTCTAAATATCTAGGGATGACCTTAGATACCACGCTCAGGTGGAAAGAGCATGTTAAAAAGAAAAAAGATGAACTTAATATCAAATATCGAAAAATGTATTGGCTGCTCGGAAAAAACTCGGTTGCTGTTATATAACCAGGTGTTAAAACCTGTATAGACTTACGGATTACAGTTTTGGGGCTGCACAAAGAAAACCAACACTAATATAATACAAACTTTTCAAAACAAAGTGCTACGAGGTATAGTTAACGCTACCTGGTACATTAGCAATGATGACCTCCATAGGGACCTAAATATCCAACGGTTGAAGAAGAAATAAAAAAACTTGCTGTAATTCATCGACAATGTATTTATAAAGACGTAAGCGAAGAACTTCGTGGTATGTTGGACACTTCACATGCGGTCAGACGATTGTAGAGAAGGAAGGACACCAGTGCAAAGACTATTTCAGTAAATACCCCATGGAGCTGGCCAATGGGTCTCTTCGTATTGACAAGTGACTAAATTAAGAAAGAAAAATTATTTGAATTTTATTCAGTTGTAATATTTTTATTATTATTTAGTTTAAATAATAATAAAAAAAAATGTCTAAAACTTATAAAATGACAGTTTAACTGTCAAAAATGGATATCAATACAATAAGTCTGAATAAATTAAAATTCTTTCAAAACTACCTAAGCGTTATACCGTCCTATTCTAGATCTCACATAATTGATACTGTCCAAACTAGGTATAATAAGCCTCTTTGTTTTCTCTAACGCACTCTCATGCCCATGTAACTTTTTAGTATTTCAACTACTTGAGCATGCAGCGGTCTGTTGGACAAAGTTCAGATATTGTTTTTGGTTCTGAACATCGTTTGGTGCTGCTTATCGATGCGTATCTCTGGTTCTGGTTTTACAACAAGATTTGGTTTTTCTTGTGATTATCGCGAAAACCCAAGACTAAAAAAAAGAGAAGGAGGGAATATAAATTTATATATAAAAGAGTGGGCAATAGAAGCGTTTTGTTTTGCCGAGTTTTAGTTCAAAACTTGAAACATTTTGGCAGAGTCACGTTCTTAATGTATGTTTTAATGTATTTGACATTTACATTGCTAGGAAGCATACAACGTATATTATGTCGCCGGTTGAAGCTTAATGGTTGAGAGAGTTTCTCATCACACCTCGGTCTCGAGTTCGATTCTCGCCGTTGACCAAAAATTAACATGGACTGGATGACATAAAATGCGGTGGTTGTTAAAACATTTGTCGGGCTGACCACCTACAATGTGCACCAATATTTAAAATTATTCGTAAGGTCTCAGTTGAGACGCGGTAAGGGCCGTTTACAGCTTCTAAACCATAGATTTTTTTCTATGTCCAATAAAATGTATCGTCTACTTTGGGTTAAGTAGGTATCAAGCTTTTGAAGAGACAAGTTTAAATGTTAAAAGGACGTCAATTTTTATTTCAAAATTATGGCTGTCTCTTTTTGGTAAATCGTATCTTGTTTGCTGTTACTATCATGCTTTAGTTATATAAAGTTGTATCTAAGTAATCTTCCTTATTTTAATGCGAGATTAATTTTATGTTGATAAGGACAATTGGTTATTTTATCTAATATCTATTTTAAGATTACTGTATAGTAACCAACTGATACACAAAATATAAGTAAAGTTGTAACCTTTCTTTACATTCCATAATCAATCAGTAAATAAATTTGAACCTTGGTCAAGGGACATTTTAAAGTTAGTTTGCTTGCAGAACTCATGAGCTGATCCAGCTTCCATGTCGAACTATGAAAGAGATAGAAGTGTCTCGACTCTAAAACAAATCGTAGAGATAAAAAATAATATTCGAATATTACAACCAAAGTTGACGATCTCTTGAAACTATAATTGATTTCAGTCAGGTATAGTGATATCAAGTATGAATATATTATGAGTAGATATCCTGCGATCGATATAGGTAGATTCGAAGATTTTCGATTTAGTGTTATGCTAGTTGCGTGGTTCGAGATTGACATGAAACTTCCTATACGGACAATGTAATAACATGATATGATACGTATAGCTGTCAAATATATTATGTAAGAGTGATTGAAGGATAACTTTCTTATGACGAACAATCTTAAACTAGCAGTGGCGTTATGATTGTGCGATATCTCTACTGTCAGTAAATACGCGTTTTGAACTTATTATTCAAATTTCAGATATTGAACTGATCATTTCGGACTTCCAGAACTAGGATCAGGCTCGACCGAGTTTGATTACACACATCACGCCAATCTATAACCCAAGAATAATGCTTTAAGTTCAAATCAAACTGAATAAATATTTTTCGAATCATTGTGTACGATTCACAACAAAAATATCGGATCAAATATATTGTACCAAAATGTAGACAAACAAGATGGTAAAACTCCTTTGGGCACTAAACAAATACCAGATGCTATTTGACTACGAAATTCACTGCTTATCGAAATTTATTTCAAAATATTTACTCTATAAATATTGTTTGTGTAGCTTTAGTAAATAGTTACACTACTAATTTGTACAGCTTTCAAATTATATATAGTGTTGGAAAAGGAAATCCAAATGGATTTAATTTTGATAAGGATATCGGTTTTCATCCCATTTCTGTTATTTATTTTTTTGTATACAAGTATGTAAAACTACTGTACAAAGCTTTTGAATTTGCTTTCGAACTTTTACAAAGAAAATTAATTACTTTAATAATTTGTTATAGACTCAATTATGTACGTACATATATATCGCATATAACAAGATGTGTAATTTAGAAAATTAAGATCCGAAAACAACTTTTTATAATTCAATTTTCAAAAATGTTCTTCTTAATTCAAACCAAAAGAATCCGAAAATTGAAGAAAAACATATAAAAGCAATGAAAATATGTGGGAAAAATTAGCAACATTGTCTCAAAAAAAGGTCAAAATAAGTAGGAAAAAAAATTCATCTTCAGTTAATTTGATCATCTCGTCTCGGATTAGTATTTTGTTTCTAATTAACCCTTTATCCGGGCAAAAAGTTTTGTTTAAATACGACCATATCGATGTACCGATTAAGTCTCATTCTGTACAGGGTTACCCAAATCCCTTAAAAAAAATGTATATGTATATTACGTTACTATGTGTTGTACGGGTTACATGTTTAAAGTAAAGCTTAGTTAATTTTTAATTAAATTATCATTCTAGGATAATAATTAAAATTTTATGTACACAAAACTGTTATAATATATACATATCAGTACATGACAAGAAAATGAAGAAAAAAAATTGTAATATGAGCTTTTCGGTATCTTATTCCATCTCATTTTACACAAGGTTTACGTTTCAACACAACTCTTTCACAGTGTATGCACGAGTACATATATACACATATATATGTACATGTAGACAGCATAAGAACGATTATTACAAGAAAATTGTATTCTATGCTGTGTATGTCAACCGAGAGATGCTGTGTATAAAATATGTGTGGCATTTTATGCCGGTTGATTAAAGTTTTATTACAGTTTGTGTGGATGGTTGACCTTTTTCGTGATATTAACATTATATGGGAGTTGAACTAGCATATAGTTAGAATTCAACACGTCTGTTGGGGATTATTTCATATTAGATAAAATATGAACTGTTTATAGTTTTATTGTATTGTGAAAGCTTATGTTAGTATTTATTGGTTTGAATCTGACGGCTCATATCATATATTAGAGATCGATGTGGTCTATCAACGCCTAAATAAATATAATTTGTAATAAAAGCTTAAAAGCGTAACTACGTTAGAAGGTTTATTCATTTATTTGTAATCTGTAACGGTTCGAAAACCTAATATCACTGACTGTTAGTTCGATACACATATACCATCTGTCTAAATATATAATGAACAGCTCGTTATATGGATAAGTGATTTGTATAAAAATTATTATATATTCAATTGAACAAATTCATATACAGTTTTTTATTGAAAATCTGCTGACTAACTACATGACAAAATTGGCTTGTCAGTACATTATTTAACATGCGAGGCTGATAAAATTATTAACTAACCATGAAATTGCATTGATGTGAAAACACTGTAACGATATTTACATGCTAATTTATATAAGCCTTCAAATATATTTGATCCTTTTAAGCTAAGAAGCCCTGATTTGTAGCTTAACCACGTGTTCATATAATTGTTACCTTTTTTAATCTTAATCAGTGTTTCAACGAATAAAAAGCTTTTTGATTCTTAAACTTGACATACGTTACTTTAAGTGTATTTATTAACATTGAGGAAGCTTTCAATACCCCGTTAAAAAAGAGCTTTTTATACCTTTTACTATAGTTTATTGACGAGCTACCAAACTAAACAACCATGGATTTAATATCGACGTTTAAAGGCAATTTCAATGCAACTCTATCAAATCTCATGTTAGAAGTAATTGATATAGTATTGCATTGTGCTTTCGAAAACAAAGCTGTAAGGCTTTACCGTTTTAGATGATACAAGAAACCCATTTTCCAAAAAATTCAATCATCTAAGAGTAATTCTAGATCATAAACTGCCATATCTATAAAACAATCACAGACGCTTTCTAGAAATGTAAAAAGCTTTATGGTAGTATTTGGGTATTGCGATCCAAGATGCTCTACTGGTAATACTTAACCATTATCAGACACATATGGTAATCGGTATTGTGATCTAGAACACTTACATTTAACACCTAATTGAAATGAACAAACTTTCCCAATTCGCTATCATACATAGCTTGCACTGGTATCATTGGATCAAAATTGACGCCCTCTTGACTGCGTTGTGTCACCTTATAATTGTAGTAGAAGCCTGCCGGTCAAAACAGGTTTTACAAACCGTTTAATATAGAACGGATGAACCATAGACTGTGATACAGGGATATAAGTCAGTGAACACGACCTACATCTAAGTCGCTGGGAGTAAACGTTACCGTCTTTTAACCAGAAAGCTTTGTGTAGAGACTGGTCTAATTAAAGGCCTATTTGGTACAAGGATTTATATTATATCGGACAGCGTGAAACACACCTATTTCAGACTGTTTAAATTTGACACAGTAATTAGATGGGGTGGCACGTGTCAGTGTGGCACAGTAATCAATTGAACCAGAATCGTTGTGTGGAGTCCCAAGAGGACATCAGATGAAAACATGGTTTCAAATTTGACCATATGACCATATGTTTAAAACAACCTAAAATAATGCTCTCTCACTAATTCGATAGAACAAAACAGCTTTTAGCATTCAGCAAAGTTCAGTTGACGGTAATAACAGGCTTCATTAAGTACCGTAAAAATGGATTGGAGTGCGTCAAGATATTTTTTTCGATTGGGAGGTGAACTTCGTCGACGACTGCACCAATTTGCAGACTACATGAATCGGGTAAGCTTACATCAAACCAGATCTGGTTGTTTTAGAATAGCCTCCAGCAGAATTACATCTCATGTGACATTGTTTCTTACAGGTCAGATGGGTAGAATGAACGGTCATAGGTGGTGAGATGCACCTCTAGAGACCCATTAATTAATAGGATTAAGAACCATTTATACATCTACGCTCACCGTGTACTCTTGATGTGGGGTACCATTCCCGGTAGTTAGACACACTAGTTGTTGATCACTAGTAGTAAGTAAATGAGTACAACGTTACCAACAGAAAGAGAGGCAGAGCAGCTCTACTATTTCCCTTTTTGCCCTACTTGTTCCGTTTCCAGACGCCCTGTAGTGATTTAACCACTTGTACAAAAAAAAACTTTAACCCACGGAAACACGTTCTAAGTGTGTTGGTCACCCTTCTTAGTTTTTTTTCACTCGAATTTTGAACAAAATTTGAACAAATTTTGTTAGTTAGAGCGAGAAGGAAAATTAGTCGATGGGAAATCTGTTCGCTCATTAATGAAAGAATACGACATGATAATATAGATTGGCAATCACGGAAATGACCGATGCCCATTATAAACAATATGTCCTATTGTATTGAATGGGCGAGAAAATGGTCGTTTTCATTAAAAGCTCTAATATATACTAGACGGCTAGAGCTAACAGGAAAAGTAAGCTCATTTATAGGTCATTGCTCTGTTAAAGGTTATTCCACTTCTCCATACTTATATAATAATAATAATAATGTACTTGTTAACAAGTGTACCATCACAGGAGCAGGTAAAGTACAATAAACACTTACCCCATCCCAAACTCTAGTACACTGACATATGAGAAATGGGTTCGTCTATGATTTTTGCCCATCACTGATCGTAATATACTTTAAAAATTAAAAAGGTCCATTATGAGTGAATTACCGAGCTAATTTTACATCGAACATATTATTTATAAAAATAATTATGTTAATTATATTTTTGTTCAATTTATTGAATTGGAAAAATATATTTATGTATATAATGTACTCGTACGTTGAAATTTTTAATGTTATTAATTTTGTGAAATTAACAATGGAAATCAATTTCCATTTAATTAAATTACGAAAACATATTTAATATTGTTTCAGGTATAATTTTTTTTGTCGATAATAAGCAGAATCCACATGGGTGGTTGGTTGGTGGTTTATTATGTTTGGTTTATCGGATGGGTGGAAAATTTTCTTAAACTCTTCTTTGTATATAATACACATTTTATGATTTCATATATTTTGTATATCTAAAAAAGAAAAGAAGAAAGTTAATTTTGTTTCAAGATTCTTTCAGATATGAAAATTCACCCCAAAAATAGAAATCTTATTAATAATTTCGATATTTCTTGCTTCTTCTTATTTTTATTTTTTGAAAACTATTTGAATAAATATCTAGATCATTCAAGTGAAAATTGTGTGTACATAACAAAAAACATAAAAGAGAAAATCTGGTATGTAATGTTTTCGGAAATAGCCCAACAGATAAGTTTATATTTATAGTCTTATAGATGCGAATATATTAGTTTTCTATATACCTTAGTCAAGATTACACTATATAAGTAAAATAATATTGGGTGGTTTGGGTATGAATAATCTCAATCGATAGTTTTCATATATCGAACTAAAATAGAGCAAAAAAGGTCGTGAGCAACATAACAACAAATACCTTGTGATGAACATAAATTGAATTTGATTGATATGTCGAATAAAGACTTCGGGCTCAAAAAGCTCAAATATGGAAAAATTACATTTCCCAGAAATCAGATTCTACAGTTTTATTTTTCCTTATTTTTTTTCTTTTGTACACACACACATACATATTCACATAAGACAAACGGCATCAAATTAGAATTTTATTATTTCCAATTTTTTTTTATGGAAGTAACAAATCAAAATGACAACAGAAAACAATTCTGACAAAAGATATAAAAATAATGTTTGAATTTAAAAAAAAAAATGCTGGAAGCTTTTCAATAAAACTGAATTATTTACAAAAAAAATGGATTTGGGATCATAAAATCAAACTCGCAATGAATTTGACATCGTGCAATTTTAATGCTCGAGGGATGTTTGAACTATATATCTTAGTCTATAGATATGCGATTTGATAATATATTTTTGATTCGACAAAATTAATTGAACGTTTGATTTGGGTATCCTAAAATATGATTGGTTACATTAGTTTCGGATTATTTGACATCAATTCCTCGATGTGACGAAAAGCTTATTGAATTACATGTCTATAACCAATTGGTTGAAAATACTTTAATTATAGTTTAAGTATTAGACATTTGGGGGTTATGATATAGAAATAAGTTGATTTTGTACCTAGGTAGAGCCAAATATTACCATGAGCACTATATCAGGAGATCCAAGGCATGTCTTTCTAGACGCTTGTACTGTGGACTAAATCTAAGCACATATGGACACAGTTGTGTGTGACTAACCATTGGATTACGAACAATCAGTTTATTATAAACACAATGAGATTTCTAGTTGATTATCAATCGGTTGAATGGATTACGTATCATCAATTGAGTTTAAATAATTTAACACAGTTATTGTTGGCTTGTGTACATGCGAAAACAGTATGTCTTTCTCTGCTCGCCAACGAATAATGCCTAATTGAATCGAACACATTCGATCAATCTATGCGTTGTGATTCACATGTTATATAATGTTTGATTGTAGTGGTTGCAAAGCTACTCTTTAGTTTGTTGTTTATGACCGATTTCACGAATCTTAAGGAATGAGTTTTGGTGGCGGTTGCTTGAACGTTCAGTAATGATCAAATCGTTGCTTCAGTCTTTAATGCTTCGATATAATTGAATTCGGTTACTTTGAAATGCTTAACGAGTGAAAATGCTTCTACTTAGAGTAGAATCAATCAATGATGTCTCTACTATGGATACTAGAATAAGTGTTGGGTTTTGAAACTTAGCTAGGCGTACCTGAGGTTTGGTGATGAAATTAGTCAAAAAGGACTCAAAATTTGTGTAAAGCGTGCCGGGCACATGAATCATTATGAAATTTGGGGTAAACTATTTTTGTTTTTTTATTATAGATTCGAGAAATAATTGTTCAGACATTTATGCTAAGACCTGGTAAGTTTTCCCGTGTTAAATCAAATTAAGCCGCAGACTCCACCATACTTTTCCCGAAGCTAAAAACTTTAGTTTCCTGAAAAGAGAAAAAGCCATATATCCATAGCTCCATAGCTCCATCCAATTGCTAGCTGACATCGTTTATGATTTGATCTATAGGGCGGTATTTGATCTCGATCGAACCTCTATTTTTCGTTCTTGATTAATGGAAACATCATTGGTGCTTTCATTTATGTTATTCTTACAACGGTCCACAAATTACACCTCTCACGCAATATACCAATGCCCCCAACTGCTATTAATCATTTTGTCATGATCTAAAAACCACTTTAAAAAAGAACAGACGTCTTATTATATTATACCGTTCAAAGAATATGAAGGCGCAAACGGCGTGCTTTAAGCACTCTAATTTGTTTAAAGTAATTGCACCGTTCTAGACCTGCACTCTGTATAGAGCACTAATTTAGATTTATTACCTGGATAAACTTATGTTTAAACCACCTCAGTCTCAGTAATATGTCAAAGCATCAATGATTATGTACGAACCCAGATACGGTACACCACAAGTTTAACTACGAACGTTTTAACGACAGCTTTAATAAATGCTATTGGATCTGGAATTACTGCAGGTGGTGACACTAATCTTGCCATATTACTGTTCCTTGTTAAAGAATTTAAAAGAAATTACAGGGTCTCGGATTAAGTCCTGTATTGTTATTATTCGGTACTACCTCCATGACTGCTGCCTTTTTTAGAAGCAGTAGCCATTTCTCAGACTTCCTCTCCGGAATCGAACCGTGATTCTTCGGTACCTATTGCAACCTTGGTAGTCCTAGATATTACCATCGATATAGTTGATAGGTCAGACATTTGAAAGATCTATCACCGGTACTGACCATGCGATCTATATGTTTTTCAGATTCATTTTATACACGACACAGAAGCTTGTGATATTGATTTTGCAAATATCTACGCTTTTTTTTTGGTTATAGTGATTGCAAAGCTACTAACTATGATTTATCCAGAATTGTGAATAAAGGTGTACCTTATAATTGCTGAGGACTGATGCGATGACAAATAAGGAGGATATAGAACAAAACGATACTTTCAACTGAATTAAGAGGTTATATTACAAAGCCCACGAAAGAAATCTACTGAATTCGAAGTAAAAGCTTCCAAAGTTATTATATTCTTTTAAATACTTCAAAATATAAAATCAACATGGTTCAGTCATGAAAATGATTCCGTCTATTTATTTTATTAAGAAATTATGTTGATGTTGGATACGGTAGCTGGAAGCTTTTTTGCAGCTCGATAATTTTAAAACAAAATTTTTATTTTTATTTCCACGAAAAATCCATAATTATCGCTCTATATAAACCACAAGCTAAACTCATGTCTTATCCAATCAAAACAATCTGTCCAACCGAAATTAATTTTAATTTCAAAAAATTAATGAGCACACATTTTTTGAAAAAGTCTCTGTTATTATAATTTTTTTATTATTTTTATAAACAAAACCGAAAACAAACAAAACTGTAATCTAAAATTAAATTTAATCTTAGAATATTTAAAAAAATTTGTGTTATCTCGGCAGCTGAAAATTTATATTTATTATTCACAAACAAACAACAAAATAATTTAATTTCAAAACTCGAAACAACAAAAATTCAAAAGCTTAAATTTTATTGGTCAAACAGTTTATTTTTGGTAGTTGTCAAACCAAATATGTGTACAAATATACGAGTATATATACAATATTGGTGCTTAAGCACTTGGTACTGTGACGATAATAAGTTTTTGATTTATTTTTTCTCAGAACATCTAAATACACACCTTCCCACCCAATTATCATAAATTTCAATATGATGACGATGACAACGACGACGACGACAACGAGCAAAGCAAAAACAAAACTTTCTCCATACTAAAATTCTTCGAAAGCTTTTAACAACTTAGTTTCCAATTGCCTTGCTTGATATGACACACAACAAATGTTATCAACATGTTGTATATATAACATAATTTATGTTTCAAGATGAAAAATTGTTTTGACATTTTTTTTCTCTTATGGATGAGGTATGGATAATAAGGAGAATTCTCGTTGTAGGTACATACACTGTGTACAGTGAAAATATAACGAGGTATATAAGAAATATTGATTCCTCTCAACGATAATAGATATATTTTATGGCACAATACACAGTATGTGTATATCTATACAGCCCTCGTAAAATTGGTCAAATTGATGTAATTTTCTGAATAATTGAAGTCAATTTAAGACAGCAGGATATTAAAAATTGCGCCCGACATTATGTTCCATACACCTCATATTGGTAAAAATATATTTTACGATATCATCGCATACGTGCCAAAAATTTATAATATATTCTGTACACATAACCTGCGTGTATATATAGTATAATGAAATTTACAAAAAATATAAAATGACAAACGGATGTAAATTTAAATTTACCCTTAGGTGATCGATGAAAATTTGCTAAAACGAGATTTGAATGCAAATTTGTCACTCTCACATATAGCAAAGTTAAATGCAGCAATTATATAATAAACGTTAAACAGTCATGCGTATAAAATAATCTAACCTCATGTAGATATATATATATATATATATATATATATATATATATATATATATATATATATATATAAACATGTGTGTAATGCAAACAAAAAGCTTTGTCCCATGAATGTCATTATACATAACAAAACCCTAATAATTTTCACGATAGGATCAAAAAGCTCTGTAAGATTTTAAACATAAACACTGATATCCTTTGTGATTGTGCGCATTGTGAAGACAAAAATTAAGTTATCGATATCGCATTATGACAGATTACACTTCGTTGACATATATTTACAAGCCGTATTCGATAAACACCTCAATCAATTTTTTGTTACACATTTATTCAACGTAATCTGATTAATCAATTTTTTATTATATGTATGTAAAAATAATGTCTCACATATGAAAAAAAAAAAGCTTGCGGCAATTTGATAAACAAACAAATATTGTCCCACATATATGAACAACATACATACATACATACAATTCAATCGACCAAGAGACACTGTGCAAACAATATTTTGAATGAAAAATTTTTACGCTCGCCAACATATCGATCCAAAAAGTGTTTTTCACATATGTACGAGTATGTATGTATGAATGTATAAAAGGGGTTAAATTTGAGATGGAAAATTTACCCATTTTTATATAATACAATAAAGAATATAAATTAAAAGATTTGGCTGTCATACATTTCTTACTTATTTTGTTGTAACACACATATTTTATTCAGAGCTTTTTCGTTTGCGCGATTAATTTGGATACATATATGAGGGCATACAGTTTTTGATGGCATTAATAATCGGGCCAGTATTGATATCCAAACATGACACTTTAATTTATTTATTATATAAGACGTTGCGAGACTACTAATTCTATATTATTGAAAAATAATATTTTACCACGTCCCACTCAAAATTGATGATTATGCTAATAATTGTGATTCTTATTTAATTTATGGCATTAACTACCCTAATCAAATATTTTCGAACAATGATAAGGCAAAATTACATTTAAAGTATTATTATATCAAATAAATTACATATTAAACCAACCCACTATATGGCATATGCCTCACACCCATATACATACATACATACAGAACATTAATCTTATTCAAGATTTGTCTGGAAACAATCTTAAAAATTGATTTATATATGTATTCGAAATGGACCAATATTTATCGATTGAACGAGAATTTCTGCAACTCAATCAGACAATCAGTTAGATCTATAAATATAAGTATCCTTATCGGGACGAAAGAATGTGGGTTTTAACCAAATGGAGTGTCATACACACACCCATCCACATATACACAAAATCAACCATTAATATAAATTCCAATTCTTGAAAAGAAATAGAATTTTTATACATATATAAATGGATGTTTATCATGGCAAATCCTTTTTTTTAGACAAAAAGCACTCGGTACATTTTCAATTTTCTTATCAATTTAATTTTCAATTAATTCCCCATTTTTGTTTTTGTTGAACGTCCTTTGTTTACGTTATCATTTCCTTCTTGGAAAAACGAACATTTTTTTTCTTCTTCATGTACACAGTAAATTAAAAGGTCCAATTATAAATGTTGTTGTGGTTATATACCCGCAACAGTACTCAACGTTATTAGTGAGTATACATATGTCGGTGTCTATATACTCGTACTAAAATAGATTTCCGCACTATAAAAACGGAAAAAGCCATTTTAGGTTTACATCCACATATGTACATATACACTTAATATCTTTTCGTGTTACACACAACATATTACAAAATAAATTGATCAGAAACATATAAGTTAAGGGTACGAGATGAAAGATTTTTTTATGTTTGCTTTTTGACGGATTTAATGCGGCATGGCAATCATGAAGAGACGTGGATGATAATATATGCTATACGATTTGTATCTATACGTTATTTTGTGTCTTGTTCGGCTTCGACGATATATGTCATGTGCTCAACAGTTTCACACAAGTATATATATATATATCGCCATTTCGACAAACTAAAAGGATTCTTGTTTTATTGAAAGTTTATATAAATTTACTTCGATATCAAATTTGACATATTTGCGAGAAACGATTTGTTATGTGGCGTTCACAAATACAACGATCGTCACGCCAATGTAAAAAATTTAGTATTCAAAAATATTTGTAATTCGCTAGAATTGTTTCAACACGAATTACATCAAATGTACCGATTAATGGCATCATCCATCAAGTTAAAACTGACTAGTGAATTTTTACATTACAATTGACACTCAAACAATTCAACCAAACTATGTTGCACCCACTGTCTAATATAGTCTCAATCGGAATCTTTTATTTTTCGCAGAAACAGAATTATAAGAACATAAGCAATGATGGTTATTAGAATTACATATTTTAGAACCAGAAATGGAGATAAAAGCATTTGGTTTTTTCATTTAACTTGCCCAATCGCTTTAGACACAATATCGAGAGATTTTAAGTCAATGTTAAAGTGAATTAAGATACATATACACAATTTGCGAATGGCTAAATCTCTTGAGGTAAGTTGATAGATGGAGATGAATACAACACCAAACATACCTAATCTGTCATAATCTAGATTGCAGACAAATAAACACAACACAAGGGAGTGTCCCCTAAACCTTACTCTAACTGGAATGATACAAGAGGCTGCTTAGGTCGCTACACCAACTACCTCAAATTCAGCAGCTCGTAATGATATAACGCCTCAATATGCAGACAATGGCAATAAAGTAACATTTTAAAGTTGTTATTGGCTTAATTAAAAGAACGTGACAAAAGATTTTACTTATCTTAAAGGAATCACAACTATACTGAAATAATATATTTTTCAAAAAATTACTACGGGTCGTTGAAAAGCATTTGACAGCCAACAAATCAAATACGAAAAGCACAATATCATACAAATGTTCAAGTACACTTTAAATATAAAAAGTCACCAAGATAATAATTTGAAATGCGGACAAAAGCTTTTCAATGTTCCAAGAAAATGTTTTAAATTATTAACATATACAATTTCAATGCTTTAATGAATACAGATTACTTTTTGAAAATATGGAAAAATTTAAGCTTTAAACTGATTCCAAAACCTGAAGATTTAACAAACCGTTAAGTCATTATTACAGACCATCATTTCGGATTTAAAACAGCAGACGAATAGTGAAACAAGTTAAAGTCGTACCTAAAAACAGAATCTCTTTGAACAAAAAAAACTTTTCTGCAGCGCTGTTTATAAATAGCCCAAGCTTTCAAAAAAGTAATGCATAAAGAGTTTAGACCTAACATAGCGCATCCACGCAAAGATTCCTCAAGGCACTGTACTGGTTCAGTGTTATATTTAATTTAAACAGCAATTCACCAAAATCAAATTACGTTAAAGTTTATCTACATAACCTCAGGAGTTCTAATAAAATTGAAATAAAGGTCAATGAGCGTAGATTGACACACACTATATCACCATGAAACTAGATGCCTTCAATTAATTTAAAATGAATTGTTTAAGAAAATATTCCAACTGTAACGTCCTGCAGCACAAAATGTTATCTAAACCCAATCCGAACAACGGTAAACACTCCCTGGTACACACGAAATGCAAAATTAGACCACTACTTAAACTTTAAACAAATAGTAGATACGATATACACTCAGAGAAAAACTTGAGTAAAAACACAAAAAACAGGCATACTTAACCAAAAACTTAGTATTTTTCAACCCTTAGTCAAATAATGCCTTAGTCAAATAAATAACTATATTCTTGGTTAAAATAATTTTTAATTTCAAACAACCAAATTTTGGTTATCAAACTATAAACTTTATTTATTTTAATCAAAAGGGTAAAGCAAATTCAACTTAAGATTGGCAAAATTTCTTTTCTAATAATATCGTGTTCTCGTAATCAAGTATTCGGTTCATGTGAACAAACATTTTATTTGGTTTAACTTAATATTTGGTTAAAACAAACAATTGTTGCTGAACAACGTTTTCTAAAGTTTTATTCTACCAAAATTGTATAACCAATTTTTTGACAGTTAATTATTATTTAGTTAATGTTTTAAAAAACCTATAGTTTTAACTGCTAAATTGTTTGGTTAAAACTATTTATTAATGAAAAACCCATAACATGATTATTTCAAAGATTTTCTTAGGTTATATAACTAATTTTTTTTTAGTTATTTTAATTAACAATAGGTTATTTAGGTTTCCCAAATGTTGATCAATTATTGCTTTAATCAAGTAGCTAAATTTTTATTTTTAAAATTAAAGGAAACTATTGGTGAATTTAACCAAAAATCTTATTTTAAAGTAACCAGATTGTGTTGCCAAAAATATGAGTTAAATTAGATTGTCATCTCAACGCATTTGCCCAAAAAATTAGCATCGGAATAGGAGTATTTTAAGAAATATCTCAACTTCAAAGTCTCAAGCGAAGTAATCTTCATATAGTAGAATACTTCAATTTAGTTTCTCCGTTCTGTGGTAAAAGTTTAAAGTTCGTGTTTGAATTTGTAAATTATATTGTACAGTTGTCAGCATCAAAATGGTCGATTAATGTTCTCAATGACAATGAGATAATCTTCATTAACTATATAGGAAAACCGATTACACTCAAAGTCGTACCTAACATTCCTTACATATTCGATTAAGTTATATTGGAAGTAGATGTTCCTTACCAAACTTGTTGGAATTAAAATATATTCCAACTAGCATCGGTAGCAACTTTAGTAAATGAAAGAAAAGCCTAATCGATTTTTCGAATAAAGAAGTATTTCTCTATAGAAATTATTGAAATGCTCCAGTTGAAATTCAAGTTCACCAGTTGTATTTATAAATACATTTTGAGAGGAACGTTAAGAGGTTTTTTATAAGAGTAATATGATACACTAATTGTTAAAGAAATTGAAATGTTTTTTATTTAATGTGAAGTACAAACGATAGAATTAAGTTCTGAATAAAACGTCATTCAAATGGCCTCCATGACTTCTTCTGCAGGAACGAATTCGTTAAATCTAATTTTCGAGCACTTTTTTCCACTAAATCAAGTCGTATGTCATGAATATTACGTTCAATATTGACTTGTAAAGCTTGAAAAGAGTTTGATTAATTGCTAAAGACCAATGACTTCAAACAACCCCAGAAGAAACAGTCTTATGGTGTTAAATCACAACTTCTTGGAGGATATTCAATATCACTCTTTTTTGAAATAATCGAATCTCGAAACTTTTCTCGCAATAATGCAATTGTTGCACTTGCTGTGTGGCACGTAAAAAGTTGGTTATTATCGATCTATACCGATCTCTATTGATAGTAACGGTGTTATCAGCTTCATTTCGAAAAAATGCGGACCGATCATTCCACAATAATATTATTCCACCAAACTGTCAATTTAGGTGAATGTAATGGTTTTTCATGAATAAATTGTGGATTTTCTTCGCACTAAAATCAACAGTTTATTTACCACACCACTCAGCTGGAAAAAGTGCACGAAAAGTTGCAATTGGAAAACAATTATTTTGATAATAAAACTGAATAATTTGTAAAGTTGTTCTTGTGTATATCTCACCTTGATAAAACTGTAAGCATGACTGAATACAATGAAACAAAAAGTGACAGATCATGTCATGTTCCAAATGGCCGAAACGTCTCTCAAAAATCATATCATATTATATCCTATCATCCTATATATGATAAATCTATATTTGCATAATTCTTAAGCCAACTTCACACTGCTAACTTCACAAGCCTACAGAAAAAAAATATCGGTTTACATTGCAGCTAGAAAAATCGTAACCAACCATTAGCTACGACTCCTTTATGTGGAAAAAAATGTTTGTCTATCGGACCGACGACGTTCCAATAAAACTGGATAAATCAAAAAAACGCCATGGAGGTGGACATTCAGAAGCAGCAACATCACCAAAAATGGTTCGAAAGGTCGAGACCAGAATTCAACATAATCCACGATAAAGCGCTTTCGTTTGGCGAAAAATCTCAAAGTTTCTGCTCGTAGCATATTACAGGATTGATCACTTGGTGACAGGCCTGAGAGTTTAGTATTTTCTCATGGATGAATGTAAGCGTTTTAGCAATATGTAAGTAAAATCCAAATCATCGTGTTTGGATAGAGCGCAAATCAAACGACAATTTAGATCAGCAAACTTCTCTGCGAAAACAAGCGCCTGTATTAGTGATGATTTTGAGGCTCGATAACATAAACAGAACTTAAACTATAAACAATTCGGTAGAAACAATTGGACGTTTCAACAACACTCATAATCATGCCAAAAACTTGTAAAATCCCAAGATTTTTTCAAGCAAAAAGATCCCAGCTTCATTTCTTTTCAACAATAGCCATTTCCCGGGTTTAACGCCAATACGTTCTTCCATATGGTGCAAGTGAAATTTTAACTAAAAAAACCGAGCAGCGTGCGCACTAAAGGTGGCTACATCGCATTACGAAATATTTTTACGGTATATGGTCAACGTGAATAAGTGTACCTAAAAGCTCTCCTGAAGATATACAAAGAACAATATAAACAAATTTTAAGAACATAACCTATAGTTCTAAGTCAAATCTGCTTATTTTAATAACTGTACATAAACCCATAACCTATATTATTATATTATACCAATAGTAACCGAAGAAATCGTCCTGCTATACATTTACTCTGCGCTGCTGCGATGCGAAAAGTTTGGTTCTCGAATTTATGACACTCTTAATTTTAGTCAATAAAAGACATTTAATCATAAAAACCAATTAATAATAATAAAACAATAAAAAAAGAAATAAAAATTAAGACAAAATACCAATCTAAGATGTAGCATAAAAGCACGAACACAATTTCACCCCAAATAATAAAATTATTCGGTTAAGTTTTCCAATAAAAATTGTTTTTCATTTCCATTTTTCTCTCATCAAAGTTTTTCATTTCGAAAAAACATAATACATTTTATTTGTGCTGTACATTTTCATTTATAACCCTTTCGAGCATGTTTCGTTTCGATCCGTAACATAAACATCAATTACCAACCGAATATGAATATTGTATTATTGAGACATTTTCAATATATTGTATATGTGGGTACTCGAAACATGTGTGTGTGTGTGTCTTTATATACGTAAAAATAAAATATCAACAACCTTTTTATGTCTGTATGCACACAAGTGGTGTTGTATCAGGAAAATATATATTTTTATTTTCCAATTTTCCATATACACAACACGAGTTAAGTATAAGAGGGCTGCTATTCCCCCTACTGTACGATATATATATGTACGACAAAAAGCTCTTATCATGACATATCGAGGACTGGTTTTATTATTTGGTATCATTCAAACTTTCAAATTTTAATCTAATAAAACATGATGATATGTGATTTTGGTTATTTTTTTTATATATTTTACACTCGTGATTATAAGTTTGATGACACCGCAGAGATGAAAATGCAGTGCAGTGTAATACGCATGTGTGCTACATATATAAATAACCAATTTTCGGTACATAAAGTAGTGAACGAACTTAGTTTCTCTTTTATGATTGGAAATTATATTTTATACTATACATCTGATGTCTAGAAGTTATATAAAATTGTTTTGGTTGAGCAAACAAGTATATAAATTGGTTTTTGAGATTGTATGTAATATGCGCTGTATACGTGAGCAACATGATGTGTCTGGTGTCTGTAGACAAAAAATCAATTTGTTTAAAACTGTGTTTTTCTACACGTATACCTACGATTCACTAAACCTTAATCGTTTTTGATTAATCCAATTACTTGAAAATCTTGTGTGATTTGAATGGTACAAAAGCTCACCACCCATCTTATTCTGTATAATCTAGAAAATACTAATTTATCATCACAGCACGACCTAAATAATATACTACCCGCCAAGTTACAGGTATACATACATGTATCTTATGTGTAATGTGATAAAGGTTGTGCGATAAAAGGTTCGGACAAAAAAAAAGCTCCAGACAACGTCTTTGAACGAAAATCATATATAATGATACATTGTATTATGCTAATGATGAACATCCTTCTGATGCTGAGCATATTGTTTGACATTATTCAAATGGATATAATTTTAACAACTTCCATTCTTCTGGAGTATTATTATTATTTTTATTTTAACATCCCCACATGTATAGACGAGGTGAACGCTTCGTAAATGGTTTTATTATTTTTTGTTGATTAAAAGGTGAAAAACAATTTCTATCGATTTTCCAATAAGAGTAAAGCTTTTATACACATATAGACAATATCGTTATATATAGTAGATAAGCTAAATGTTAAAATAATAGAGAAATGTGTTTTGTACTTTATTGAATTACCCGGGCTGCGAGGGATGTGGCATAAACCCCAATTTTTCCAAAAACAAAATTATACCCGAACAGTATATTTTGGGATTTAAACCAGCTACAAAATAGAATTAATTTTGTGTTATGTACATTCATTATACAGTAAAAATGTTGATCAACATAATGTTAGATATCTTTGGGAAATTAGCATGGGACGCGCGCTTTTTTGTACAAGAAAATAATTTTGAAATTTTTTTTACTTGATGATGAAAATTATAATTATATTTGAGGCTATTATCCTAAGGGGTTATCAATAAAATAATAGAATTTTATAACGGTAGGCACTTTTGTGTTATCTGCTCCTGTTGGTTGGATACGTATATAATAATTTATAAAATATAAAACGCCTTTGGGTATATGCGGCGTTTCTTTGTTCTTTTGATCGTTGAAATTTTATATAACTTAAACATTTCGTATGGATTTATTTGCCGTAGTATCGTCTGCAGAACGTGGCTCATTTTTTATTACAAGATTATTTTCTTCGGTTTGAAATTCTACGAAACGAAGAACAACAAATCTCTATATAGTTTTTTTTTACTAAACGAAACATTATACCTATCTAACCGAAATGTCTGCGGTTGATAGAATTTTAATACCTTTCTAGATGTGAGCACAATTATTTTTTATGCTATGTTGACAGCTTTTGCTAGCTGACAAGCCCAGATGAGTACTAAGCAAAAGTAATTCTATTTCCCTACTACCTAAACTCAGCATTTGGTTTATACCAATACACTATATATCAGAATTATCATCTTAATGTCAAGTCTCTCAGAAGTAAAGTAATATGTGTAAAAGCTTGTAAGAGCTTTGCAAATAAATAATGGATAATCTATCTATATCGACATTAGATATCATATAAAGAGAAAACCTACTTACATAAATTGAAAACATGTGCAACGCTAAGAGAAAATTGTGGTTGATATGAAACATCAAGACCATTTGATATATATATATATATATATATATATATATATATATATATATATATATATATATATATATATATATATATATATATATATATATTTCTAAATATTTATTTATATATATATATAATAAATATATATTTATATATATATATATATATATATATATATATATATATATATATATATATATATATATATATATATGTGCATGTTATACCAGACGGTGTCAGATGAATCCATTGAATGAATGATCGACTGTTTGAAATTTCATGTCGAATTTAGCCAACTGCAGAATGGAAAGCTTTTCATACACAAAAAGCTTTCCATTTCGCACTGACAATCATATATATTGATTCTTCTGTTTAAGAGTTAAGATTTTTGATAAAATATATGAAGTAATAACTGATACATGGATTTCGTTTAAAGTGAGCAACCAAAATCTTTATGTTAAAAACCAATTAAATAATCTTAAATGTTGTATTCTTAATTTTTTTTTTTTGGGGTAATGCAATTAATTTACGGCCCACACTTTATAAATTTATGTAGAACATCAATATTTAAAAGTTCAAACAATATTGTTCCTTATTATGTTTCGCTTTAATTAACAAATTTGGCCAAAATATATTACAAAACTCCTACGTGCGAGCTGTGTAAAAAAAAAAATAATCACTAACGGTATAATCGTCGGAAAGGAAATATTTTATTTGAAACATGAATCCTTAAATTAAAAAGGAAATCACTTTTCTGCCTAAAATATAAATTTCATAATTAAACTCAATCATCTATACATCACATGTAAATATGTAAGGAAGGTGGTGGTTTTGGATTTTCTTAAACATTACTTAGGTAACATATTGTACAATGACAGGTTAAAAATGATATTACAAATAGTTGAGAGGTATATGGAGAGTGTAGCGCACGAGGATTGAGGAAAAGTTTAATGAAAATAAACATTTAAGATCTCAAAATGGGAAAGTTGGCGATCTTGAATCTCGGAAAGGACCTATTTTGTAGGTTTAAACTGCAGGCTTTCTGGTTTCAACATATTTTACATTGAAATTAGCCTTACAATCGACATGTGAAACATATGTCTAGAGAAGGTAGATGGAATTGGCAGAAACGCACTAAATGACATAGATAGGCACCTAATTCGTTTTTGTTAAAATGTTACTAAAACACTTTCGACTATGACAAAGGCACTGTTGGGTGTGTACATTACACGATGTAATTTACACGGGTTTTTACATGTAAAAAACGTGTTGTTTTTATATGTATAATGAGCAAAGCGAACGGTGGGAAATTGTTGATATTTTAAGACAGGTGGCACTGCGACTATTGATGTCTTCGTTTTGTACATATAATTTACGTTTTATATAATTGCCGCTGTTTTTACATAGTTTACATACAAAAAATGTAAAGAACGTTTTTTACATGTCCCAACAGTGAACAAAGCGATAGATGGTATAGAGTGAATGGTATCAGGTATCAATCCAGAAAGAAGCGAGATGAAAAAGCTATTTTATTATGCATGATTACATCTTTCTAACCTGTAAAAGCTTATGGCAACAAAACTGAGCAATGAACTTTGACGTAAGATCAGATTACTGATTTAATCTTAACACAGAAGTGTAGAGATGGAAAATTTAAATGATTTAAGATGCTATATACAGACATTTGTTTATTTATTTACAACAATCTTGTAAACTGCACTTACTATTTTGAGCTTAAAGCTCATTCGTAATAGACATGTATTCATACCAACAATAATATTGGTAAGAGTCATTGATAATATACCAATGAAAATTTGGTTCGGTTGAACCTTTTGCTGTCTTTGTATAATTTAACTAAACTGATAATTTATAACCATGGTGAGAAGTAATTCAATTCAAGAGTTTCGATGCGGCTAATCAATGCGTGTTCTAACCATGGCGTTTTAAATTGCCTTCGTTTTCCTCCTAACCTGCTAGCACCGTCCTTTTCCATGTTATATCTAGCCTTTTCAATTTCCGCTGACCAAAAGCCAATGGTATTGATGGTATAGTTGGTTAAAAACATTTAATCGCCATCTTACTTTTTATTCTGGAGTATTTTTAATATTATCATTTTGGATATTTCATAACCACATAGCGGTAGGTATTAATCTCCTCATCCTTGGATTATATTGTAGTGCAAAGTTTTCTCATGACTCTTATTCTTCGATCTCGGCACATTTGTTTGATAAGTTCAATTTTTTATTCAGATTGACTATCTCGCTAGAGTCTATTATAAGTGTTCGGGTTTTATTTAAATGTCTTTTTAAATATCCCCATCGATTATATGTATGGGTTCAATTGAAATATTTTGCAATTATACGGTTAGCCGCAGTGGCTCACTGGACCTAATCTCTTCGAATTTGCTTGTTTAAAAAAGGAAACGGATTCATCTAAACAGATTGACTAATTCAATATTAATATGCACTCAGAGCCTAGCACTAAAACTTGGAGAATACGAACGTCTTCAAATTTTGGCTATTAATAATTTTAACTCTAGATCGGATTGGCAAAGGAAGGAGCGAACACCTTACTTTTGACATGCTACCAATGTCATATAGAATGAACAGAAGAATTTTATGGTCAACCATTGTGGTTGACAACCATATATTCCAACAAAACCGATTCGGTACATCTTGCCGGAATATAATATATTTGTGGTTACTTTAATATTCGTATAAAATGATTCTACAAAACTCGCTTTTAAGTTTATTCGGGTGCTCTTACTAATTACTCAGACCTTCATTGTCGACTTCCTGTTTTTGTTCTAGCGAGTTAATGACAAAATTATTTTGTAATTGGATGGAAAGCGTTCAAAAAGTATCAAATGTTACTCTTAATTTATTAGCAACGCTCGTAGCAATAATAATTAAACTAGGAAATCGATTTTAATAAGCTCATCGTTTTCCAATAGAATGCTTTTGATCAAGGCGGCTTAGTCTTTCTAGTTAGAATTCGATGAGATAGTAATTTTTTGACGTCTCTACGGTTAACACGGACACGACTCCTTTTTTTTCTGACTTCCACTTGTTCCGCAAATTTTTTATTCGACTAAATGTGTGTAACAAATTAGAAATAATGAATATAAAATATAAAAGAGATGTCTCCAAGAACTGCCAAATATAGATGAATACCTTAAAGGTATAGCTATATAGAACAGAGATACAGGACAAAATATATTTGTATGTTGATATTGTTGCTTGGAGAAATTCAACAGAGAGTATGTTGGAGTTTGTCGCTCTCGTGGCAGAGAAAGTAGCGTGCTTTGGTTCAATTTCCGGGGTGGAGACCAAACATCAATTACGATTGGGTATTTTTAGTCAGTATAAGTGTATGTGGGTCGAACTGCAGGCCCTAGTGGCATTGAGTTCTGGAATAATTTTCCGCCTTCTTTAATTAAAAAAAATGTCAGAATAGTCAACGACATAGCTTATGTGTATTTTATTTTGTCAAACGTTGTCACTTGTCGCAATCACTATACGTCTGATTATACTTTAAGGTGGTCGTTGCTTATAAAACTGAGTTACTGGTTAAATTATAACTATTAAAGTGCGATAGAAAAATTTTACCTATAAAAAGGGGAAAGCTCACTTTGGTTTTATTAACATTGTGCCTTCACGCCAGTTTCATGTCCACTTATGTTTCAACGTTTTTCGTTTTCTACGATTCCTTAATCGACCTTCGAATACGATTTAAGCTTCGGTAACTGTTATTTCAATTGTTTTCCTAAGCAAGCTTTGTTAAAACACTTCTTCTCTACTATCTTAGCTATGCAAATTCCGCATCTTTTCACACAACAATTTTAAGCTCAATAGTTTCATTTGTCCGAAATTATGATTGAAATTCAGAAATGTCTCCAGTCAAAAGTTGGCTTTCTAAATTTCAGAGTTATAAACAAGATCCAGTAAACTATATATATTTCTAATGTCCAAGGGATAGAAGAGATAGATTTGAAAATTTATATTGGTTTGAATAATAATTTTCTTTATAACTGAGAACTTAAGAATTTGTTTGTGATTAAGAGAAACAAACCAAATATGGCATGAATCAAACTATCATATTATACGTACAATTCTACCAACATTACAGAGCCATGCTAAAAATAATACAAATATATGTCAAAGGCATAGAAATAGTCTAGTTTTAAAACGTGTATCTATCAACAAGCAATGGTGCAATCATCTCTAAGACGTTAATACGCCAAATATCGGATTTGGCTAACAGTCCCAAATGTATGAGATAAGGCAAACCATAGAGATGCAGTAAAACAAATTATTTTGGGTACCATGCTAGTCGAGCTTTATGTATTGTGTAAAACTTTACCGAACACAATAACGATCAACCTTTCATTATAGCTCAGTTCAATCAAAGCATCTTAAATAATATAAGCAGAACACAAAGACCCTTTAAATTTATTGAGCTTTTTTAAGAGGTATAGATTTCGGTACTTTCCATAAGAACTAATGTAAAATTGAAGATTTTTGATTCAATTTTAAAGAATGAAAAATACTGTCAACAAAAATTATTTTTAAGAAAGAAATGCGTGGTGGGCCAATCCAAAGATATCTACGAACGAACAATTGCATTGGTTTTCAAACAGAAATTCCTATACAACATTTTCGGTCGAAAATCTAAATTTCCAATTTACACTGAAAATTAAATTCTACAGTGGACATTCAAAACATACAACTTCCTCGACGTACTCTAAACCAAATCTCAGAATCACATTAGGTTTTGCCAAAGCTTTTAACATACCATTATAGTCGCATTGATTCTGTTACACAACTTATAAAAACCCCCGGCGAAGTCAAAGTACTATTTAACAAACTTAATTTGTAATAGATTAGAGCAGGCGCTCTATTTCTATCAGATAGGACTCAACAGGGGCCACATCTACGAACGGACATTTGTATTCTTCGATCGAAAAACGAAATCTCCATTGCACCGTAAATTGAATTCAACTGAATGTCTGTCAAAACATATGATTTCCTCGACATATACCAATATCATACAAGGAAGTAAATGATCGAATAAGTGAGCTGAACGGTTGTTGAAACACTAAAATAGAACAAAAATAATAAATATGTAGAGAACAAACAAGTATATAGTAATCTGATTCTTCCATGAATCAGTACTTATACAAATCAAAACTCCAACAAACTAAATCACAACAGCAGAATTATTTGTCGGTATCCAATCCACATTCCACAAGGAACTTCAATTAGTTTAATTTAATTTAGAATCGTTTAACACAGTGGACGATTCATCAATGTAGATAACCGTGGCGATCATGATCAAGAATATTGATGTTTCCACAGTTCTAAAATCAGTAGATAATAGAATTTGAACATATCACCAATCACATTCACATATGTGTGCAGCTTGTATATTTAGGAGCTTTGGTTCAATCGATTTTTCTTATATTTAAGGGGCTAGTAAAATTTCAAAGCTATATATAGTGTGAGGTTGGTTATGTAGCCGATCTACGAAAATGTTTTCATAAATCACAACATCGATCGTTTATATTAATTTAATTACTATTCATTCGTATGCCAGCATATAGTAAAAATCAGTGTCATTAAAAATTTATCTTAATCCTTCCGCATCATCGCGCTGATTAAATTTTTCATTAAGATTTCTCCAAATTATTCTACCGCATTTAAACACACAAACGAAATCTAATTTTTATATATGTTATGAATTAACCTGGTTTTCATCCCTTAATCATATATTTTCGTTTGAGTGAATATTAGATAAAAAAAGATATCCCATTATATATATATATATATATATATATATATATATATATATATATATATATATATATATATATATATATATATATATATATATAAAGTTCTTAGATATAAACTGGAAAATGTATGGGAAAATATGACATGTAAAATCATTTATATACAACCTATGATACGTGACAGAATTTATAATTCATATCGAAAACCCCTGCAAATTTTTGATTATATACGTGTATGTACAAAAGTAAAGTAACATTGTCGACGACGACCCTTAATAATTTATATACCGACCAATATACATAATTTAAGATCATTTCACTGTTAAGTACTTTTTTATGTATACCATCAACGGAAAAAAATTGATTTCTTTTCTCGTAGCAGTATAGAAGCATATAGATGTACTACCTATACAGTATTAATTTATTTTTGAGAGTCCTCAAAAGATGTTGTAAAGCCTTTTCGAAATATATAATCCAAATTCAAATGTTATTCTTTATGATGAGTGTATAAAAAACTAGTTATACGTATATAGATGATATCATTTAAGATAATCTCAACATTCAACGAATATAACGATAACGCCTTTCACCGAATTTCATAAATATTTGAAGTTTTATCCTTCTACAGTGAGAATATGTGGGAAATTTAACACACCTTTTCAACATATATGTATGTATGTACATTACTAGTAGTCGAGTAAGAAAAGTCGAAAAACCCAAAAAGGATGTGTATGTATGTATATATCCGAATATACACATAAAATAAAGACATCATAATTTGACTAAATAAATAACAGAATCAAAAAAAAATCCAATTTATTCTCAAAATACCAAAATTTATTTTCCCAAATTTTCCCGACATACCTCATATATAGACGAGCGTGTGCTATCAAATTTCAAAATTTATTGATATCAGAATGATACGAAACGATCCATACTCACTCGTATACATCAAATTTGCATATTCGATCTATTCGTACATACATAGTTCAAAACGAAAGCCAACATCGATAGTTGTTTGATATGGTTTCTAACTGCCAAATTCCATACACTATCTCACCCCTAATGTTGGCGTTTTTATTTATATTCATTTAATCATTTCGAACAATAACAGTGTTTTTTTTGGTTTGAGCTTTTCATATACTTTGCCATTATACTCGTCGGTTGGATGATGTACCAAGAAAAATAAATACATCAAGATAAATATTCGAATTTATACGAAACACTTTTAAAGTTTTCGAGAGGGGCTTTAAGTTATTTTTATCATCAATCTTTTTATCTAAATAGAAAAATATGTACACATAAATTTTTGAGATATGAATAGAAGAAAAATGAAAACTTATGATTTATTTACGAAAAAAAATAAATGAAACACAGTTGGGAGATGAATTATGGTGACACAATTTTATTAAATTTTTTTTTTCTGTCATTGTTAGCCGGAGCCGAGTTTCCTACGAATATATAGATTAACAATATACGAGAAACTGATTGTCAACTATTTAATTTAAGAGCCCAGCATAAAGTTAGCTTAGATCAGCAGTTCTATTTAAAAGAGTCTAATTTATGATCTACTGTTTCCAGATAAAAGAATGATTCTATTGAATGAATGCCATCCAATCCTTGTTTCAAACTGTTACATAGTTAACAATGCTCAGGAATGTTGAGTTATTCTGGAACCGCCTTGAACCTTTTATAATCGGCTCAATAGTTTTCATCGAGAGGTACCGTGTTCGAACCCCGATAGGATCGGAGCCACTTTTCCTTATATGATGGTATACGAATACGATCGATGGTCATATATAACTTCATGTTTAACCTCATGCACAAAGGAGTTGTCTACTCTACCATATGTCAGTATTATGGGCTGAAATGAAGTTATGCAATAGACAGAAGGCTCTACTTAAGACGGAACTATAATCCTACCTTTTAGGTTAGGCGGTAATGACGTAAGTAAATAAGCAAACCGCGAAAAAGTTGGGAGTGTCTTGAACTCCAAAAAAGGTTTCAAAGGCTAAAGCTTTTATTATGCTTTCAGAAATGTTTTGAATGCTTTAAATGATGACACAATTAGCTCATAACCCAACATAAATATTATGAGAGAAAGATGTATAATATAGATTTATAATGTTAATAATTGGGTAGACTCTTTGACCATGACTCTTAGAAAGTAGTTTATAAGTTTTATAATAGTTTATTCAACTGCGTGCTTGAATGTAGCATTCATGAAGTTCGACTATTTTGATTAGCTCGGGTAGCCGGTGCTGCACTAACTAACAAAAGAGTGATTGATGTCCCGTCGACAGTCTACATGGCCAATGTTGTTAAACGTGATAATGACGTGGGTTGAAGTCAAGATTTGATAAATTGAATAGGTTTGGTTTATTCAAACTTTATAGTTATAAGCATAGTGGCATAGAACCGACTATTATTTTGGCTAAGAAATGGTACCATTGCATTCTTTAGGAAGCATCTCTGCATCATAAAATATCTAATGCAATGTACACTCGAAAATATCTCAAAATTGGCAGTGTATGTGGTTTGAATGTGAATCGACAGAAAAGTTTGGACGATAAACTCTATTTTTGTATTCCTGACAACTGCAGTATTTTTCAGGGTATAATGAAAGCCGTACTTGATCCAGTTATACTGTAATATCTAATAAGGATATATGCATTTTTTGGACAATTCATTTGCAATTTAGACGCTACAATAACACTTCATTCCATCGAAAATAATCCATAATTGTCTATAAACTATATGAAAGACACCACTTATGATGGTATACTATAATCTAAGGACAAGAATGTAACTATATAAACTATTGGGATCTTCTCACATGATTACTGGTTTTACTGTAAAAGTGAAGAAGGGAAAGAACATGAATTACATTTGGTTTGTGAACTTTTTGGTGCACAATATTCCATCCCAACCACATGATGTTTCGATGAGTAGTGAAGGGAGCAGTTTTAATTGATGCCATTTGTTAGAACAACCACTGTAACCTATAATCCAACTTCAAATAGATCGTATAAATGTCTTATTAATTTTTGTTTCTTATGTGCAATGTATAATACAGTAGTAAATCATTTTTCGATCAAAATAAGGAAAGATCAGTTATGTTTAAGATAACTTGTAAAAAGAAAATCTATTTAAAAACTAACAACCTCTAAATTTAAACAAGAGTTTTTTAGAGGAATAATCTAAATTTAAAGCAGAAAAACTCTTAAACCACTTTATTAAACCACTAAATATTTTTCTATCATTATGCTGCAGACATAATAAAAGCACATTTTTATTTATTTTCCGTCTGACACAAACCAACAAAATCATTGAGTTTTTATGATCTATCTATACCAATAATAATAATTTTATTAATTCATTTTTTTACACAGTATATATGTTGTATAATTCATGAACAATTTTAGAATACTAATGCATAACCATTTATCATGTAAAAATTAAATCCTTTTCCAAAAATCCTATTCCTAACTCAATGTCATCTGTAAATCATCATATATAGAAGAAAATCCCAAATTGTCATAAATATGTACATCTGCTTGGAAAATATTTGAATACAAATTTTTCTAAAATCCTACATTAAGTTCCAACCATTTCCAAAATACATGTTTCAATAATACTTGTCCACCAAAGTTTACTGTAGAAAGTAGATTAGACGGTAGCAAATATATCTCAAGTTAAAAATTTTAAATGACACATGAGCCTAAAATATTATTGTCTTAAAAGTTTTCGTATTATTAAGCTCACAATATATCATGGAAAATATTTTCTTTATTCAAAATATTAAATTATTTTTCTTGGAATTTTAATAAAAGAAAAGCTCTCGAATAAAAAAAAATGAAAAGAAACCCACCTTTTTTTTTGTACCAATCCGAAATTCAATAAAAATGTTGGTTGATGATTTATAGATCGTATCAAGTGAAAAAGCACTAATCCTTTTTATATATAAATTTTGTTGTTACAATTTTTTCACTTCTTTATGTAAATTTATTTTACACAACACTCAAACTAACTCAACGAGTAAAGCCCACACGCTCTAAAAGTAAAAGCACATTTTTCACTTTTCTTTTCAATAGATTTATACAATTAAATATTAATTTTAACAATAAAAACTCACTCACACAAACACACTTTTTATTCGCTCCGATTATAAACACACTTAACTAACTATAGACACACTTATCCGCACGTAATTATATATCGCCGCACTATCCAAAAACAAAAATTAATAAACAGCAAAAACAAACGAATTTAATTAAGAAAATTGAATTACACTTTTCACTTGTTTGTAACAAAAACAAAAACCGAAATTTTCTTAATATTTTCTTAATTGAAAAATACCCGAAATAAAATTATAAATTAAAAATCATAAAAATACACGCAATGCATTCGATCTCGAATGTTAATTCGACACGAGATAAAACACGACTGATTATCCAAACGCTGCAGAAGTATCAAACTGGGCCCCGATTACACATCATCACATCTCCGTACGGATGTCGAGTGAAAACACAAAAAACCGAAATCAAAATGCGGATAAAAACGACACACACACACACATATTGTGTAGAGTTCGAAATCGACAATGGAGAGATTGTGTTTCGAACACTCTCACTCGGTCGAAATTGTGTTCGTTCGGAAAATTTTCGTTTATACATGATTTTATGTAACCATAACAACACGCAAACCATCATCATCATCAACATCATTTTAGATATTATTTTTGTGTATCGTGTACATATACTCGTGTATTTCGTTTTTCCTCTAGAGCTTTTTCAATCTCCGATATTTATTGTGATGCTGCGAAAGAAAATTCTGACAAACAGAAAAAAAGACATTTTTCTGTATTTTCCATGTCAAAAAGGAAAAACAATCACATCAAATATATACATTATTTTGTTCAAATATAGAATTTTTTTTTGTTGCTTTCCATTTTATGTGTCTGTGTGTGTGTATGTGATTTGGAAAAACGAACACAAATTTTACTTTAGAATTTTTCTCCCAGATATATACAATTTGGAAAAAAAGAGGAAAAACAAGAGGAAAATTATTTTTTCATCATTTCTTTGTGCTGCCGTTATAGTGGTTGTTGTTGTTGTTATTGCTGGCTGTTGTCGAACGAAGTCGGTTTGTTATTTTTAAAATGGAAAATACGTATATGTGAATGCGGAATATATGGGAAAATAAACAAGAACCGGGATGAAAAAATATCACACAGAACAAATAGAAATGGGAAAAAAACAAAATTCAGTCATGAGAATAGAATCGAAGGACAAACGAAATTAAATAAAATCAAAAAATATGGTATATGATAATGTGACGGGATTTTCACATTTTCAAAGAAAAATCAAAGTATTTTTTCCCAGAATTTAAATCTTGGTGTTTAAAGGGATAATTTATACTTTTTAAAATATGGCAGTGAGACTTTATTTTTTTTCCTGTATTTTCAATTTTAGGATCGCATAGTCGGTCCTTAACAAAGACTACAGGATTTATCTCTTTCCTTGATTAACCAAATTGATTCGCTTCAGCGAGCACTGTTCGATTCCAGTCCAATGACATCCTCGTTATATCACTTGGTAATTTCTTCAGTGTATCGTCAAACTATCGTCTCATTATTTCGGTCTCTATGTCTAGCTACTATGTTGAACTACGCAGTACAATGTTAGTTATGGTATCATGCCGGTTAATTTCAGTTTTCATCAAAGGTCATTATTTCTTGGTGTTTTACATATCTCAAACCCAAACATAGTACTGATTTCAAATATGAGTTAGACATCTTGGTCTTGCGTGTCAGAGCATCAGAATTCCAAACTTTACGTAACACGTTGCATGTATATCTGACTTAATTTATGCGTATCATCTCTAACGGCACCAAATTGTATTCTTTAGATAACGGAATGCTACCGAGTTTTATTGCAGTCTTGGTGGGGCTTCTTCCGTCTGGTTTCCAATTTTGGCTTCATATTATAGAGATTCATTTTATTGAGATCAGCCTACGCTGATAACGTGGCGATCATGGCATTAGGTAAATTCTTACCGACCATTAAGGAGGTAATGTAGAATGCGTTTCTTATTATTACAAGATGGGCCAGTAAAAGTAGATTGGGAGTCAATCCATCTAAGACAGATTTGGTACTCTTCACTAAGAAATATACAATTCTGGTAGTTGACCCACCTACCGTAAATGGCACTAAACTTGCCTTTACTGATAAAGCGAGATTTCTGGGTGGAATCTTAGACAGTAAACTAAGCTGGAAGCCGAACATATTGGATGGAATCTGCAAAGCTACGACAGCGATGTATTCGTGTAGGAATGCAATAGGCAGACGTTGCGGTCTCAGACCGGAACTGGTACACTGGCTCTACACTGCCGTAGTAAGACCCTTTCTTATGTATGGAGTGAGTGTTTGGTGGCCAGCACTGGATAGAGTAATCTATAGAAAGAAGTTAGAGAAGGTGCAAATGATGACCATAAGCGGGGCACTGAGAACAACGCCTACTCAGGCCTTACAGGGCATGTTACACCTTCTTCCAGTGGATATCTGTGGCAAACAGATGGAAACACCTTCAGGCAGGTCACTCGGCAGTAATTGGTTCGCTAAAGAAGGAAATGGCAAACCTTGACTATATTAAGCCGACATTATGCTTCGAAAAGGGTTTTCAAACCTTTATCCCTTGAAGAGAATTGTGTGGGAATAAGCTAGCAGTAGAAACCAAAGCTTTACAATTCTACACGGACGGCTCGAAGCTAGATGGTAAGGTCGGGGCTGGGCTGTTCTGTGCAGCATGTACCAAGCGGAGATAACCACTGCAGCGTGTACCAGGCAGAGGTAATAGCGATTGAGGAAGCCTTAAACTGGTTGAGGCATAACATGATATCCCAGAGGGATATCAAGATTTATGTGGACAGTCAGGTGGCTATCAAGTCGCTGGAAGCAGTGCTGTTAAAGTCTAGGGAGGCATTGGGCTGCCACAAGTCACTTAACGAGATGAGTGAGCAATTCAATATTCAGATTATCTGGGTCCGCGACCACTCTGACGTCAATGGTAACTGAATGGCAGACGAACTAGCTAGGCAAGGTACAACTCTTCAGCTGAAGCTTTAAAGGGACAGCGGAGCTTTCACTGGCTTTGAGGAAAAGGGCAGAAGCTTTACCACTGGAGAGGTGGTCTAACACCCTCACACGCGAAAAAGCGAGACAAATGTGGCCAAGGCTGGATTTGAATCGCTCCATGACCTTAATCTATCTGAAGAAGAAAGATAGTAGGAATATAAATGGGACACTGCCTTTTCGGTGAACATGCAAGAAGGTTGGGTCTAGAAACAAATGACTTCTAGAAGCTGCATGGACAAGAAGCAGGAAGAGACCCTTGTTCACTTCCTGTGCTCTTGTCCTGCACTGGCACTAAGAAGACATTTACACTTGGGTATGTAATGCACAACTTTTCAGATCTTGCAGATATTAAGGTGCGGGACATTTTACGCTACATTAGTAGCTCAGGATGGTTCCAATAAAGTGTTAGGGGTATTAAGGGACTAAGATCCTGTGGTATCACAACGGACCGGCAACGGTCCGTATACAATAACCAAAGGTCGATATTTGACAAGTTTTTCTTGTTTTGACCCGAGCAAAACAGCTATTGCAATTGACAGGCGAGAAATAATCGATTCCAATGGCAACTCCGGGACAAGAACTACCCGCCGCTATTTTATGTATATCGTTATTTTCAAAAGCTTCAACTATATACAAAATCAGCATCTTTAAATGTATTATAATCTAGAGTAGATATTTAATTTGGCTGTATTTATCGGCATCTAGTTGTGTAATTTACCCCTTTCTTGTCCAACTTCTGTAGCATCCTTCATAATAGTTGTGTAACCTTTATGAACTGTAACTTGAACAATACTCATAAGACCAAGTCCTAATACAGCAACATTTTTCATTGGTTCTCTCAAACAATTAAGTTATCGATATTATGTTTCTTAAGTTTATCCGTACCCAATGTCACAAACATGACACCATCGACAATTCGATTTTTTCAGTAATGTGTCAAACCATCCGGTGCATCCGGTGCTTCTTACGCTTAAATGTCAGAACCTGTTCTGGTAGCATCACCATTGTTAAATATACACATAAGAGACTTTTCATTAGAGACTGAAAGCAATCGTGCAAATATTTTCCATTTATGCAAGTCATTTCAGCTTATCGATAATCGTCTACGCCTCACTCGTTTAGTAAAGTTCTTATATTTATAAAGCGCATTAGATTACAGCTTTTTGTAATGCACTATTATATGTTAGTCTTGTTCTTGTCATTTGACTTGGCAATGTTTCAGTCACAACGAACAAGAATCACTTGATAGAACACCTGGGAAATTTCTCTGCTATAAAATTGAGAGATACTAATACAGATGCGGCTAGTCCGATAACTTCTATAGTTTATTATAAATATTCGATAAAAAAGCTCAGTTATGAAGTGAAACGATTTGGTTTTCAAAAGGAAGGAAACGGAATATTTATAAATATTCCATTTACTTTTCTCATGTACAATCTCCTTTTATTTCCAAACGCTCATTTCCACCAAGGTGTTGCGTGGGAGTGTTTATGGCAACAGTGTTAATTGTATGAAAATTAAAAAACGATAATACAATAGAAACGTATTAAAACCGCCAACACAGATGTGAAAAAGAGTGTTTTTCGTAGAAAAATCTCAGCTGCGCATTGATAAGAGGAGTTATGTATGTTGAGTCGAGACCTTTAACTTCGATCATCTTACGGATGATTTAGAGCAGAGGAAAGTTGGTACATGTAATAATAACAAAAATTGTCACGTTATTCGGGTATTGTGTATGTTATGTGGTTAGGCACGTTGTGCACGTGAATAATTATGAGAATATATATAGGATATTGGTACGAGAAATATGTTCGGAAAAATATAACCCACGGGTGGGGAAAATCACTCAATAAATAAAACATACCGGATAAATATCGGATAAATTGTGGAAACATGAATAATTCAACATTAATACAGAACAAACCAACTGCAACTATCGTACTCGAATATCAAGGTGAAGAATGCAACGGTAGGTGTCAAATTGTTCGAGAGAGCCAACACCAAGAAGACTTGTAGACACCTCTGAGTTGCTGTAATGATGTCCAAATTACGTAGAATCAACCAATTAGAGCGTATTGGAAAATCCTAGATCTGAAAAATCTGCAGCAAGAAAAGTTTCCAAATTAAATTGTTTGTTAAAGAATTTTCGTGTTTTCTTGATCCATCTTGGAATACATATTCAGTTGGAGCGTCGCATTTTAAATCCTTCTTATTAGATCGTTAGCGAACTGTTTATAAATGGTGCACCATTGAGCATGTGTTTCTAAACCCAGAGAGTGATCAAAAGTGTACATTAATTTATATACAAATATTTTCGTTTACCGTCGAGCAGTTGCATGATTGTTTTGAGGTTTTGAGGCGTATTAATATCCATTATTTACTCTATTCTCTGGAAAATTCTGTCTTAATTGAAATTGTGTTAAAAATTTGGAAATTACAAATCAGCCTATGAGTAATACTTGCTACGATTTATGAGTAATTTTACTGTCGTTCTATAACTGTCAGTACTGCAATCATTAGTCACTAATCTCTGCCTTTCCGATTCAGATTAGAACCCATTAGTTTATGGCGTATTATGGGCATTATAAGTTGTATGACGATTCGATTTGAATATATATATATATATATATATATATATATATATATATATATATATATATATATATATATATATATATATATATATATATATATATATATATATTTATTTATTTATTTATTTATTTATACAATATATATCGTATATGTAACCCGCACATTTGCCCGTAAAGAAAGTGAGACTATATGCTTTGACTGATGTGCTGTGTCAAAAACGATAAATTAAACTTTTGAAGCAACTATGTGTGACCGCGCAGTCTGACTTTTGCTCTCACGAATATGGATTACTTACTGTATTATGTATCGGTTGGATAAATGTAATATACATAAACAAACGTTTCCTAAGCCTCGTGTCCTGAGCCTTCTTCTTTGTGATGTGATTATTGCATATATTACCTTGATCAAAAATTTCCCGGTAAAACCATCCGTGTGGTGCTCGTTTATTGTTAAGTTGGTACATCTGTTATTGATATTCCCTCTGAATCTTAGCATCATAGCTTGTCATTTGCAAAAGCTACTTAGTCAAGAGTACATCTACGTCTGTGTGTGTTGGCGATTATTTACAAATGGTGGAAAAGTGTTTCGGCAACGATTCTCTAAATAAATCGGTCGTTTACTAGTGGCACGAGCGGTTTAAAAGTGGTCGTGAGTCAATCAAATATGATGAACAAAGTGACACACCATCGACATCGAAAATCGACGAAAACATTGATAAAGTAAACGAAATGTTGATCAATCACCACAAATTAACCATCAGAGAGATAGCGGAAGACTTGAACATTGCCTATGCAAAATTTGTGCCAAAAGACCTCAATTTCATGAAAAAAAAAGGCTGTGTTAACGGCGCAAAAGACATGATTTGCGAGGCTGAATCCAATCCAACATTAATGAAAAGGAACATTTCTGGAGACGTGAGTTTATGAGTTCGACATGCAATCCAGACATCAGGCAAGTGAATGACGTTCACCAAATGAGCCGAGAAAACCACGTTGTGTTACTCAACAAATAAGGCAATGCTCACAGTTTTCATGGATTGTTTTCAACAGTATAGTGCATCATGAATTTTTGCCAGAAGGCCAGACCGTAAGCAAAGAATATTTTTTGAGCGTTATTTAGACGTCTGCGTGAAGCAATTTGCCGAAACAGACCAGAATGGTGGGCAGAAAACTCGTAGATTTTGCACCATGGTAACGCATCGTCCCACAGTGCCATGATTATTCGTAATTTTTTGTATATGCAACAAATACCAATGTAACAAATACTTTCTTACAGCCACCGAATTCACCCCATTTGGCTCACTATGTGTTCTTTTTGTTCGATCGAGTTGAAAAAACATTATGGAGACGCGTTTGAGCAGCCGAGAGAAAATAATGGATAAATCGCAGGAAGCACTGATGGACATAAAAAACCGAATACAAAAAATGTTTCTAGGATTAGATCAAGCAATGTGTTGTAGTCGATGGGGATTACTAACTAAATGTTAGATGGGGTCACGCTGCATATCACGTTTCTTTGAAGTTCTCTTTGATATATGCAATCATTCTGTGTGCTGGTAAGGAGTTTTCAGGATTGAATCTTATTTGTTGCTTCTTCAGCACTTAGTTCTATATATAGTTGGTATTGCGTTTAAATGTGAACCCTATTCATCAGTGACAGTTAAATGTGAAACAAAATTTGAATATAAGATTTCGATATCACTCCACCACTTTAAATATAGGTTTTAAGAAGCTTTGTATATAATTGTGTCGAAATAATATGAGCAAGCTATCTTTTATGAATAACATCATATATAATTTACCTCAACGCATAAAATAAACTTTTATGATATTAAATTTCCATATTATTAAGCAAATAACTTGATAAAAGAGCAAACACTGCTAAAAGCACAACAGTTGGTATATTCCAATTACATCGTAAACAAATTTATCTATAATAAAACTAAGCTGTTAAATTATGGTTACACAAAATAATTAGGTAGTAGTAAATTTATTGAGGTAACATATAATTATGACAAATTTCAACAAACCAACCATCGTCTACTGAAAACTTTGACACGCGATAATAAACTCCCTAACATCACTTTTCGCTATTAAAAAATTAATCATCAACTTCCTGTGCATAAAAATAAAATTAAAAAATTGAAAATTGAATAAGAAAACAAAAAATAATTTAAATAATTAAAATAAAATAAAAATCTTAAAAAAAGCTTCAAAGTTCAAACAAAAAATAAAGACGAATAAACTGTGTAGTCTACTACATAGAGTACATAGTAGGAAAAAAATGGTTTTTCCTAGCACAACAAGACGAACGAAATCAAAATGAGGTGCAGATGATGTTTAAAAGTTTATGCGAGTTTTTATTTCATTTGCATAACTTGGAAAAATTACAAATAATAACAACAACAAAAAGAAGAAAATAAACAGAAAATCTTCAAAGTACAATCAAAGCTACTTTGGATATACATACAAATGTATTTATGTACGAATACATAAAACACGTCTTGGGATTTGGATTATTGATTAAATTTAAAATCAACTTAGTCAGCATTTTCGATCCCGAAAATAAAACAAATTTTTTATGTTGTAATCTATTGATTTGTTCAGCAGATGGTTTCAAAATGTACAACTTTACAAAACACTGTGTGTGTGTGTCGTTCGTATAACGGAACAAATAAAACTTTTCAACTGTTTTTCTATTTAATTAATGACACAAAAGGTATATACACGGCATTTTGTTTCTATAATTCAAAAGTTAAATAATTATAAATTTTTAATAAAAGCTCAAATTTACGGTACAGAGAAGGGTATATCAAAAAATATATATTGTTGTGTACTATATTTTCCATTCACATTATGTCGTTAATCATTAATGTTGTTTTTTTTTTTCAGTTTAAATTAAAAATAAAATTTAATTAACTGAATAATATTTAGACATTGGATATATCATATAATCTGTGTCTCAAAGGCCGTAAGCGGTCCCAACCGCATCTGAACTGAGGTCTTACGATCTATTTAATACGTATTGCTGCACGTTGTAGATGGTCAACCCAACGAATACTTATCTACACAGTTGCAGTTTTGATCAACGGCGAAATAAGAAACTGTCTTAACCAGTAAGCTACAACCGGCGACACAAAAAAAATCAATATTCCAAAACAATAAAAAAAAACGTCTTAATTTATGTACAGCACTGAATGATATAAAGACACTTTCGCAAAAATATGTTAATATTATGCTGCCTCTTCGAAATGCAAATAATAAAGTTCAAGTCTTTCATTAATAACTCAAACAATTACGAGCGAAAAGAAAAAATTTCCATTCAACAAAATTCAAATACTGTCAACTGTACCGTAAAAATAAAAAAATAAAATAAATTTCCAATTATTCAAATTACTGTTGGCAAAAAGGGGTTTTCCTTTTGTTTTCAAGCATAACGTGCCATAGAGAAGCATAAACACACACACACAACAAAATCAACATAAGAACTCCACTAATTTGATACATTAGCATTTCTTTGTGTTTCTGGCGACATTATACTGACGACTCAAAATGATGCAAATTATGTAAATAATTTATAGTCAAACATCTTTTGGTAATAGGTCCCCAATCTGATGTCTCAAGAGATCGAGCACAACATTGAATGTTTCTTTTAGAAAAAGGATTCAGTCGTATGTTTACATATTCGCATAAAAGCTATATGTTTGTATGTATAACATTTATGTTTATTTAAATTCTCAAAATGTTATTGAAAATCAATAACTGTAGAGAAAATATACACTCGCATGTAATGGATATATATATATATATATATATATATATATATATATATATATATATATATATATATATATATATATATATATATATAAACCTTATTTCCCATCAATGTCTATGTTTCCAGTCCACCCTTTATATTGGAGACTTCTGTTTAGTTGGTAACGTCTCTCCGGCAACAAACGCGTGTTTGTAGTGGGTTGCATTAGTCGGCCCGGAGGGTCTTTCGATGCCGTTAAATCCGAGGACGTACAATATCTCGCGTGCTCATAACATTCACATTAACCTGCACAGATATACCATCACCAATTATAAAAAATAATTTATTTCACATTTCACCAATTATTTAAAAGAGTTTATTTAAAAGTTTTATTAACAAATTTTACTCAGTGCTTCAATATTAATTCAACTATCAAATATTATTCCTAAATATTCAAAAAAAATCTTTTAATCCCAACCATTATATTTTATACTTAAAAAAAATTAACTTTGTGTGAGTAACACCAAAACTTACCCAATAGCGATCCAGTCCCTCAGAGTACTCCTATTAATCTTTGATCTAGTGAGTAAGGACTAAATAAATCGACTTAATATACTAATTAATTAATTATATAATCCATCATGATCGTTGAAATACAAATGTCATAATTCAATCGAGTATTTCTGGCACAGATCTAACAGAATTTTCCCTTTTGGATATCCATATATTCTACATAAGATATTTTTCCAATGAGGCCCCTATATATGAAAAAAAAGACTACCGTTAATATTGTGACGATATATCTATCCCTTAGCGATTCAACAGACACCGCAAAAGAATTAAATAGTATTCCTTGATAAAAAGAAAAAAAACAGAATTGTTTCACAAGCTTAATATGTACCTAGAGAATCCAATACCGATTTTCGGTAAACCGGTAAACCCAGTTTACCGTAAATTTTAAATTACCGAAAAACCGGTAAATTTTCAATATTATACCGAAAATTAAAAAAATTTATATAATTAGTATAATATCTTTTCATACTTTTACTGTATAAAATAAAATATATTAATTTATTCAATTTAATAAGAAATGTTCTTATTATATTCATTCTTTTTATTTATGAATCTATATATGGATAAGGGTTTTGATTTAATTTTATACCAATATTTTTAAACGTGCTAATATAAATCTGACATAAGGTTAATTCATGGTTAATTCGAGTGTGTTAACACTAACTTCAATCGTCTTATGAACTTTAATTTCTTTAATGCTTGAAATTAATGGAACGGGTTATTTTACCCCTAATTAAAATCAGAAGTATTCTACCTAAAATTTAGGTGGTAAATTCAGTAGAAATAAAATAACTGCAAGACATTTAGTGAAAAGAGTCGCCGTTCTGCTCAAGAATTGAACATTTCGCGCTGTTTTGTGATGCGCATTTTGTATTTCAGTTGTCCGTTCGTAAATTGGGCTGTGGAACGCGAAAATAATTGGAAGAAAATGAACTGTTTTACTAAAAAAATTTTAGAAAAAATTAGCAAATAGCCGCTCTTACATTAATACGCGGCGTTACCAGGCTATGATAAACGAGTTTTTGCTACACCTAAAGTTCTTCAAATAGACAAGCAGGATATTTGGAAACAACAAATAAGCTGTCGTCCGGGATGTCAAAACGACATGAAGCATCTACGATTTGACTCTGAACGATTTTTTTGGTATCCGTTAAGGATAATAAGTATTACGCTTATCATCTAGAGATTATCCAAGATTTAGTAGATCAAATTATATTAACCATTGACAGAATGTTGAGCTAATAGTCATTTGAATGAAATGGTGTTTTATTCTTAATGACAATGTATCTCTTTCTAATAAAACAAACCGCTTTACAAAACAGTCGTTCCTCTTTGTATTTAGCGCCAAATTAATTAATGAGCCACCCTTTATGCTATGAGTTTATCTAATACCAAGAAATGAGTTATCTGTTAAGCTTTTCTTCTCTCTCACAATACAAATAGAATATACAGCCATTTCAGATCGAAATATTAGAAGCTCAATTTTTACTTTGAGTTTCATGAAATTAAGCTCCCTTTCTAAATTCCGGTTATACATATACTAAGATGATATAGCCAGTTGTTTTCATATTGTAAGTTGAAAGCGCTTTTGTTAGAAATAAAAGCTTTCTGCCAATATATATTGAGAGAAGCCATTTTGGTGTTTTAAAACGAAATATCAACGAACTACCAACAAAACAATATTTTTAAATTAAATTTATAAAATAGATTGATTTTATTTATTCTATTATTGTTATTATTGTAATATATTCTAACTTAAAAATATCTTTTTTGTCAAAAAATAAAAATAATAAGTAAATAATTAAGATATATTTGATGTTTCAATGATGTTTTTTTGTAGATTAAACAGTTACCGAAATTTACCGTGAAACCAGTAAATTAAGAATAAAAATGCCGAAACCGGTAAATGAAATTTTCGATAAATTTGGATTCCCTATATGTACCTAAAGAAAACTTACAATTCAATTATCACTATACAAATTTCAATTTATTTATAATTTATATTTTATTCATGCATTAATAATTAGACCTTACTAGAGTAAAACTATCTTAAGGATTACTTAAGGTCTAACTTCACACGCCTGTATACACGTTTGAAGTTAGAACTAAGATAATCGTAGTAAAAAAAATATCATAAAATTTTCAATGTACTGGTGAAATAGGAAAACAATGACATTTAGTTGAATAAATCATTCCTATTATAAGATAGATTGTAAAGAATATAAGTATTTGTTTAAATGTTCATTAAAAAATTACAAATTAGCTAGGACTATTTACATTCCAAACCATTTGAAAAACTAATTATTTTTGCGTCGTCAATTAAATTTTTAGTAAACTTAACTATTGTAAGTTAGGATTTTCTTAAGAAATTGTATATCCCGAGAACTGATATGTTTGTTTTAAACCGTCATTTATAATGCATTTGTCATTATCTTTGAAGGACTTTGTTATTTAAATTTATTTTATTTATTAATTTTTTCCATATTTCATTTTTTGGATGAGAAATAACAAGCATTTTTAAACTATATGATTTAAATTAAAACTGTTAATACGGGTACTTTTTATTTTGAAAATGCTTCATTTTTAGGTTAGAATTATATAAATCAGGAAACACCAAACATTTTAAATTGTTCGGATTCTTGTGAAATATGTCATAAAAGATTGGATATCAAAAGTGAAATATTTACTTGTTGATCGTTTTGGGGAATAAGTTTAGGTTTCAATCAAGACAGAAAACCTATTTTGGAAATGTTGAGAGTAAGATTTCTTTTTCTCTCGCAGTTTTTCAATAAAAAGTTTTTATCGCCTGCACGATGATCCTTCATCCAGAGCTTGCTCTACTAAGTTTCGATATCTAAATATCATGGTTTGACATGGTGTTGCCGGTGCAATCAGAGCTGTACTGTACAACGTACTCCATTGGGCTGTGGCTGGAACACTTGGTTTATTATTCGTTGTTCTAAGAAATAGGCAACGTGGTCAAGCGATCTGATTTGATTGAAATTAATTAAACCGATGATATAGTTGTCGCTGAGAAGTACCTTATTCTAAGGTTTCCGCAACTTTAATAGAATAAAATGGATCGAATATCCTTTTTTTCAAACGTAGAAAATTGTCTAGTCACTAAATGTCATAGTCACTAAATGTCATAAATGACACCCATTTATGACATTTAGTGACTATGAAACTGGTTAGTATTAAGTTAGGTCTTACTTCAAATGCGTTTTTATTATTATATTTGATATATTCACTACCGGAGCCTCACTCTAAATAAGTTTATTTTAAATGATTCGAATTTGCTTTATGTACCCGTACATGGAACACCGTATAATGAAAGAGACGAAAATAAAAACAAACCGCATCTAATGTATTTATATAAACAACTTATGTACTCCTACATGACCTTCCTAATATAATTCGCAATTCCAAGATATGAGTCACTCCAAAACAACAACTAAAAATATATTAAAGTACAATAAACCAAAAAATACATAAAATATATACATAGGTCATTGAACTCCAAATTTACCGAATAAAACAGGAATTCCTTTATTGAATGAATCAAATAAAAAATACTAATAAATACGTAAGTACAGCTTATACGTCATATACTTAAACCAATAGCATGCAGCCGTAACAAGGCAGATTCATTCTACGCGCATGCAGATGCTGTGGAGATGAAGCTAAAAAACAAGATTTCGTACTACAACTTAATGTCTTTTGCGTGGAATACTCTTAACACTTTATCCTATTTATCTATAACTAGGTACATAGAATTTCCAATTTTCTTACTGATAATGCCTGGTCTAAATTCTGGTGCCAACTTCGTGCAAAACTTTTTCTTTGCGTCACTTTGATAATGGTTGCGAACAATTACTTTCTGTCGGACACTATAATCAATTGGTCGTGTTCGAAGATTATATCGCTTGGAACTTTTTTCAAAAGCATAAGCAATATTAGATGTCACCTCATTGTGTAAAATCTATAGTCTTGTAGGTAAAGGTAATAAAACATCTGCTGCTGCTACACTGCTACCGCAGTAATTTATAATCATCACCGTGGTGCAACTTATGATTTCCAAACAAAAGAAAATGAGGTGAATATTTGTCGGTCTCATGAATTCCATTACGTAAAGCTGAAGCGATTTCATCCAAATGCTTGTCCCAATAAGTATGTTTATCACCGAAACGAATCACAGAAATCACCGAACGGTGTACACGTTCTGAAGCGTTGGACTGCGGAGAGAAGATAGCAGTTTTCGTGTCAGCTACTCCAAAGTTAGATAAAAGCTCTTGGTACTCTTTACTCTTGAATTGAACTCCGTTATCTGAATGTATTGTCTCAGGAACCCCAAACACAGAAAATACCTGATTTCTGTGGATATCATTGTGGTTGTATTCGATACTAATTGGCTATTTTGTAAAATTACTCTTTGAATTTCGACTTAATTACTGGGTCATTTATTTGCTCCCAAATGGTATTTTTTTCTATTTTTCGAAATAATGAGGTAGAAAGCACTATGCATTGTAAATATTACCGCTGATTTAGGTATAGATTAAACGCCATTTTGACTGTATTACTTAACTTTTTATCAGACCAGCTGGTATTTGTTAGTAAATTGCTTTCTGATTAAATCTTCGTGGTTTAAATTGAGAAACATAATGACTCATTACGTGCAATATACATTGTCACTTCGTGAAAATCAGGTATGAAATGCAGATTAAACACACCTTTTCTGGCAACAAATTCCCAGCAGAACATACGTATAGCTTAATCTCAGAAAATTACAATAGGGTTTCAATTACCAGTGACTTATATAAGAAGTCAAGGACCGTATGATATTTCAATTTTGCTCTAACGCTTCAAGAGATCGGATGCTGGAACCTTTTGTTGTAAATCGAACTCTCTAAAATCACGGTCAATGTAAGGTAAAACTTTTTGGGAATAGTTATTTAAACACTATACCGTAGTAGTTCGTCGCTCAATTGAATTTAAAGATCGATTATTTATAGAAAACACAACTTTAAGAAGCATCCAAATGTCAAATTTTGTTTTTCCCCCCAAACACAACTTCGTTGGTATAGGCGCAGAATCAAGGAATTATTTCAGCCTTTAGTCCTACTATATTACGCAAACATTCCGGTACATTTTAGAAAGACCAATGAGTGAAAAAATAACAAGCCAACCCCTTGTAATACCGTTGGGTATTCCAATATCATATAGCATTAGCTCATTAAGTCAGCGGACACAATTTTATGATTTATTGTTTTCAGATATCCAAGAGTACTTAGCAAAGATCAAATAAATGGTTTTGCGCTTTAAACACTGACTAAGATGTTTCTACTCTCACCGTAGACCTAATTAAATAAGGGCTAAATTAAGCGATTATTTTGGCAATAAAAAACATAGAGCCAAGAGATGGAAAATTTAAACAAAATTGGCAATTATTAATATGAAATTATCAGGAATTATGTTACAGCCTTATAAGATTAAACTTTAACATCTCACTTTCGTCTATCTTCCACGTTGATATCTATACTCAGGTTCACGAAAATTCAAATACATAACCGATTATGGAATTACTTCCCAACTAATTAGAGATAAAACAATTATTTCAATAAAATCCCGAATTCACAAACACAAGCTCAACTTACTATAAAAAGCACGGGTTACTAGTATACTAGTGTGTACAACTGCGTTTGATCTCTAAAACTCGATTTATCACTAAGAATCACCGGAACCCTTGAACATAAAATAATTGGTTGACTTTTTATAGCCCTATTTGCCTATTTTGGCAATTTCGGGAAATAGGATTTAATTAGATCTACTACAATTATTGTCTAAGACAATTTCTAACAATATGAGCTGTGAATAAAATGATTTTAATGTATTCGTGTTATACTCAAAAATGAAGGAAGTCGACTACGCCATGTAATCTACGCGGTTGCCAATGCTTAAACTAATAAGTATAATACTTGGAATCATTTAGCGGAGACAACGTCAAAAATGTCAAATACTCATAGAATGTTCATATTTCCCATTACTATTGAAAGAATGGAACCAAACATCCTCTTCAATCAGTTTTCTCACAACATAGTTGTTTTTGACACAATAGCTGTTTTTCGACTATCTTCATGAGTCCCGTTTTTGAGTGAAGCCCCCGTCCTTTCATTTTTTTACTGAATTTAATGTTTCAATAAAACAAAAATAATATTATGCGATGTGAACGGACAGATGACTTTTGAGAAATATAAACTCTGTAAAATCCGTGACAAGTACAAAATTGATGTAACTTTAAAAGCCCGTAATTTGTCTCACTGCATTGTCCCATTAAAACTCACGATTAGAATGATCTCTTCGTTGTTTCTTCATTCTTACGTGATAACGTCTTATAAAAAATGTCGAAAATTCATTGCCCTTTGATCGTAGGTTAAGAATTAAATGGTTGTTCAGCATATTAAAAATTGACTACTGCCTAGAACTGAATTTTGACATTTAACATTTAAAACTCTGAAAATTAATCAAAATTAATGATTCACGAGTTAATCTCGTGTTCCCAGGATGTCAATTAATGAAAATTAAATGTTCCTTGTCGGTGTGTTGTAGGGCTTAAATTACTACAGAGCCACTGATAGTGTTATCCACTCAAAAAATAGAGGCGTGGATTATATCTTTCGACGGTTCATATGTAAAACCAACTTCGGTTCATTCGATTAGTCTTACAAATAATTTAAAAAAAGTGCTTAAAATGAGTCTATGGAATTATATTATGTACACCGTCAATAACTTTAGACGATAGTTGTACAAAAGGTATGCCTAGAACATTAGTATAGACCGAAACGTGCTCCAATTTGTCTTCTGATCACTCTCTGGTATAACTCTTAACACGTTAGTTTTAAAACTTGTGTTATCACTTGTGACGAATCAACATACTAATTGGTATCTATATAAGTGTACAATATCCTGGAAGTGTTGTTTAAATATTCCTTTAAAGACAAAATATGAAATTGATGTAATGATACAACAACTAACTATAGAATTCTTCAATAAGCTGTTAAGATCTGCTGATTTTAAGGAACGCAAACTTTCTCCGAATTTTCAACAACTATAGCAAAACGTACACTACACAGGCAACACTACATAGATTACCTACTCTAAAATCAAGGAAAATCGCTTTGTTAAAGGAACATGACGAAGAGCATTAATTAACTCAAGGGACAGTTACTGAAGCAACGTATTTCTTACTTTAGAAAGCTACACGTAAGCTGAAACGAGCAACGCTCTCATTTCCTGACGTAAGCTAGGCAAAAAGTGATGTAGAGAAAGCAAATATATTTGCTTAACACCTTAGCAAAGTGTTTAAACCTAGCGAGCAATCAAATACATCTGAAAGTTAGCCAATCAAATACAAGTAGTGCAAACTCAAACAAATATTCAAGTTATGTCTTTTGAAATAAAAAAGATCTCCGGAAATGATCTGATAAGTGGAAAAATGCAGTTTAATCAACCGGACAAATTAATAACTTATATATTCAACACTATAATAAAAACCGGTCACTATCCAGAAATTTGGAAAACTTCAATTATTATAATGATTCCGAAACCTAGCAAAGATGAAACAAAAGTGACCGAAGTAAAAATCATTCTGGATAATCAATTTAGATTTGGAGAAGAACACGGTATAATGGAATAAGTTCACAGAGTCGTATCTGAAATTTTAACACATAATACCGTACGTACCTCAAGGTAGTGGTTTATTTTATGGGAAGTGACAGTAGCGGGTCTTATATGAACTGTCTAATCTGTACCAAAGTAATCCTTTTCATTGAAATACTGGTATGAAGTGGTTGTGGGTCGTTGTAAATAGCGTTTGTTCAAATTGATAAATGTTTTATTAGTGTCGCCACGCCATAAGTGCCATAAAAATTATTTTGGGTTTTTATATCTATATACTTCAGATTATAACAAGATAAGTTATCTTTGTGTTTAATATTAAACCTTTTCACTATATACTCTTCTAACTATAGACACTATGTAAATATGGTTGGTTCAATATTTCTAACAAATTTGTAACAAACTGTTCGTTTGCTTATAATCTGTTATGGCTCGAAACATGTGAGAGCCGAATAACTTTTAATTCTTTCATGGTTTCTATTTTGACGTACTATATATCTGAAGCGCTGTTGCCTGCCAAAAAGTGGACGTATGTATGACTATGGCTGATTTACTTTAATCATCTGCCTATTGCATAGTTGCATATCAGACTATCATATTATTCACATAGAAGATCATATAAGCTCATAGATTTCGGATTTCATCAAAAGGTTATAGAGATGGTTTCACCCACATCACCGACCATAATTAGATGATGAGAAATTTTTTTACATCGATTATGAAAGCATGGGTGCTAGAACCGACAAAATCGCTTATCAGTACAATTGGTCGAAAAGCCGAAATGAGCTACATTAGTGAAACCTATAATCATACCTCCTCGATTTAGGTTTAGAAACTATACTGCCCTAGTCGTTAAAATGGAGCGAATAAGCTTACTAAAAATCCATATATATATATATATATATATATATATATATATATATATATATATATATATATATATATATATATATATATATATATATATATATATATATATATATATATATATATATATATATATATATATATATATATATACATTAATTTGTAACTGATTAAACTGATATATTACTAAAGTGATTACAAGCAATAGGTAGTAAATTTATTGTTCACAGGCCCATAAATATTTATATCAATTATGTGATAAAAAATCTTACACTCCAACGGAAAACACAACAAGCAACGGTTCCATAGTGTAGCGGTTATCACGTCTGCTTTACACGCAGAAGGTCTCCAGTTCGATCCTGGATGGAACCAAATGTTTTTTGTTCTATACGGTTATCTTTAAAGGGGGAGCTCATCCTAGTGTGACTGACATATTATAGAAGGCGCTAGTGTCTTCGGAAATTGTGTATGAAATGAGCGGATAACGTGATGGTTTTAAGGATGGGTTTAACGCGTAAATGAAAGTTGATAATGCATGTGGTGTTGGGGGCGATTAATTCAACCCCAATACACACTCTATATGGTCAATTATAAGAGAGAGTGGATCATGCTGTATAAGATAGCAGAAAAAAATCCAGCAGAAAAAATATTTTTTCTATTCACCACCAGAGGCACAACAGTCGCTAAAGAGATTTTTTCTGCTGTCATTTAAGAAGCCAGCAGAATTTATCCGTGAATATTTATATAATATTAATTAATATATATTTCAGGTTTTACATAAAATCTGTAAATTTATTCATTCGAATTAAATATATATTGTGTTACCTATATATACAAATATTATTATATGTAGTTGTTTTACTGTGAGCTTCAGATGAACCCCCATGTAACCAATATGCCGCTATGATTTTCCTGATAGCTCAGGTCATACTACATCTGAATATGAAGTTCGATGATAATCGACCGAATTTGTGCACCTCCAGAATTTTTTTAGGTTTGGCCCATACATAAAAATCAGTTTTTTCACTGTGAGCTATGGATGGACCCCCCTGTAACCAATATGCCATTACGATTTTCCAATAGCTTAGACAAAAATACATCTGAATATGAAGTTTGAGGATAATCGACCGAGTTGGAGCACCTCCGGAATTTTTTAAAATTTTGGCCCATACATAAAAATCGTTTTTTTCACTGTGAGCTATGGATGGACCCCCCTGTAACCAATATGCCATTATGATTTTCCAAAAGCTTAAATAACAATACATCTGAATATGAAGTTTGAGGATAATCGACCGAGTTGGAGAACCTCCAGAATTTTTTTAAAGTTTTGACCCATACATAAAAATCAGTTTTTTCACTGTGAGCTATGGATGGACCCCCCTGTAACCAATATGTCATTATGATTTTCCAATAGCTTAGATTAAAATACATCTGAATACGAAGTTTGAGGATAATCGACCGAGTTGGAGCACCTCCAGAATTTTTTAAAATTTTGGCCCATACATAAAAATCAGTTTTTTCACTGTGAGCTATGGATGGACCCCCCTGTAACCAATATGTCATTATGATTTTCCAACAGCTTATATAACAATACATCTGAATATGAAGTTTGAGGATAATCGACCGAGTTGGAGAACCTCCAGAATTTTTTTAAAGTTTTGGTCCATACATAAAAATCAGTTTTTTCACTGTGAGCTATGGATGGACCCTCCTGTAACCAATATGTCATTATGATTTTCCAATAGCTTAGATTAAAATACATCTGAATACGAAGTTTGAGGATAATCGACCGAATTTTTTTAAATTTTGGCCCATACATAAAAATCAGTTTTTTCACTGTGAGCTATGGATGGACCCCCCTGTAACCAATATGTCATTATGATTTTCCAACAGCTTATATAACAATACATCTGAATATGAAGTTTGAGGATAATCGACCGAGTTGGAGCACCTCCAGAATTTTTTTAAAGTTTTGGCCCATACATAAAAATCAGTTTTTTCACTGTGAGCTATGGATGGACCCCCCTGTAACCAATATGTCGTTATGATTTTCCAAAAGCTTAGATAACAATACATCTGAATATGAAGTTTGAGGATAATCGACCGAGTTGGAGCACCTCCGGAATTTTTTCAAATTTTGGCCCATACATAAAAATCGTTTTTTTCACTGTGAGCTATGGATGGACCCCCCTGTAACCAATATGTCATTATGATTTTCCAACAGCTTATATAACAATACATCTGAATATGAAGTTTGAGGATAATCGACCGAGTTGGAGAACCTCCAGAATTTTTTTAAAGTTTTGGCCCATACATAAAAATCAGTTTTTTCACTGTGAGCTATGGATGGACCCCCCTGTAACCAATATGTCATTATGATTTTCCAATAGCTTAGATTAAAATACATCTGAATACGAAGTTTGAGGATAATCGACCGAGTTGGAGCACCTCCAGAATTTTTTTAAATTTTGGCCCATACATAAAAATCAGTTTTTTCACTGTGAGCTATGGATGGACCCCCCTGTAACCAATATGTCATTATGATTTTCCAACAGCTTATATAACAATACATCTGAATATGAAGTTTGAGGATAATCGACCGAGTTGGAGCACCACCAGAATTTTTTTAAAGTTTTGGCCCATACATAAAAATCAGTTTTTTCACTGTGAGCTATGGATGGACCCCCCTGTAACCAATATGTCGTTATGATTTTCCAAAAGCTTAGATAACAATACATCTGAATATGAAGTTTGAGGATAATCGTCTGAGTTGGAGCACCTCCAGAATTTTTTAAAATTTTGGCCCATACATAAAAATCAGTTTTTTCATTGTGAGCTATGGATGGACCCCCCTGTAACCAATATGTCGTTATGATTTTCCAAAAGCTTAGATAACAATACATCTGAATATGAAGTTTGAGGATAATCGTCCGAGTTGGAGCAACTCCAGAATTTTTTAAAATTTTGGCCCATACATAAAAATCAGTTTTTTTACTGTGAGCTATGGATGGACCCCCCTGTAACCAATATGCCATTATGATTTTCCAAAAGCTTAGATAACAATACATCTGAATATGAAGTTTGAGGATAATCGATTGAGTTGGAGCAACTCCAGAATTTTTTAAAATTTTGGCCCATACATAAAAATCAGTTTTTTCATTGTGAGCTATGGATGGACCCCCCTGTAACCAATATGCCATTACGATTTTCCAATAGCTTAGACAAAAATACATCTGAATATGAAGTTTGAGGATAATCGACCGAGTTGGAGCAACTCCAGAATTTTGTAAAATTTTGGCCCATACATAAAAATCAGTTTTTTCACTGTGAGCTATGGATGGACCCCCCTGTAACCAATATGCCATTACAATTTTCCAATAGCTTAGACAAAAATACATCTGAATATGAAGTTTGAGGATAATCGACCGAGTTGGAGCACCTCCGGAATTTTTTAAAATTTTGGCCCATACATAAAAATCGTTTTTTTCACTGTGAGCTATGGATGGACCCCCCTGTAACCAATATGTCGTTATGATTTTCCAAAAGCTTAAATAACAATACATCTGAATATGAAGTTTGAAGATAATCGACCGAGTTGGAGAACCTCCAGAATTTTTTAAAGTTTTGGCCCATACATAAAAATCAGTTTTTTCACTGTGAGCTATGGATGGACCCCCCTGTAACCAATATGTCATTATGATTTTCCAATAGCTTAGATTAAAATACATCTGAATACAAAGTTTGAGGATAATCGACCGAGTTGGAGCACCTCCAGAATTTTTTTAAATTTTGGCCCATACATAAAAATCAGTTTTTTCACTGTGAGCTATGGATGAACCCCCCTGTAACCAATATGTCATTATGATTTTCCAAAAGCTTAAATAACAATACATCTGAATATGAAGTTTGAGGATAATCGACCGAGTAAGAGCACCTCCAGAATTTTTTTAAATTTTGGCCCATACATAAAAATCAGTTTTTTCACTGTGAGCTATGGATGGACCCCCCTGTAACCAATATGTCATTATGATTTTCCAAAAGCTTAAATAACAATACATCTGAATATGAAGTTTGAGGATAATCGACCGAGTTGGAGAACCTCCAGAATTTTTTTAAAGTTTTGGCCCATACATAAAAATCAGTTTTTTCACTGTGAGCTATGGATGGACCCCCCTGTAACCAATATGCCATTATAATTTTCCAAAAGCTTAGATGACAATACATCTGAATATGAAGTTTGAGGATAATCGACCGAGTTGAAGGACCTCCAGAATTTTTTAAAGTTTTAGCCCATACATAAAAATCAGTTTTTTCACTCTGAGCTATGGATATGGACTCCCGATAACACTTTCAATGCTTATATTTTTTTTTTTTTTGTTATTTATGTATGGCCGTTCAAATGTTTATTTATATCCCTATGAATTTTAAATTTTTATTAGTTCTTTTGGTTTTTTTTTGTTTTTAGTATACCATGTATGGATTTCAAAATTAAGCATAGAAAATCTATAAGAAGTTGCCAATTTTGAAGTTGGTTGGATTAATTTTATGTTAAATAATAACTCTAAATAAAACCACAGACTTTTATTTATTCAAAAAAAAATTGGTATTGTTGAGTTCAATGAATTACATACATTTATTTATTTAATTTCAATACATGTTTCTAGTTAAATTATAAATAAATTATTTTTTAACTAAATATACATTGAGTTTTATGACATTTTTAATTAGTAACATAATAACAACTTATTATAAAATGTAATATCTAGAAATATTCGTAATATCTAGTAAAATATTAAGTTTTTTAACATAACCTGTTACGTTATTTGATATCAAATTAATTAAATATTCTAATACTGTATGAAATCTTAGTAAAAAGTAATTTTAATTTAAAATATTTTTGATTACTTTTAATAATTAGATTTTACACAGCTGACAATAAAATTTGGTCTTAAGGTCAAATCTACTTATATTTAAATTAATTTCGTCTTCATGAAAGTATCTATGACAAATGGAACAACGTATAGAATTACCGCATAAATTCACATCTTCACCACATAATAAACATAAGTACCTCATATTTTTACTATTTTTTAAGATTTCCGATTGGAACTCAAGCCGTTTAGTTTTTAAATTTATTTTAAGTTGTTGATTTATATCAACTTTATTAATGAACAAAAGGGCATGTATTATCGTATAAATACCACAGTCATTATTTCCAATTTGTTTATAACATTTGTTTGGAAAAAATTTTTTTTTAAGTTTTAATGGCAATAAATTTGTTTCATGAATATTATTATATTCACTAAAAAACTTTTGAAGTTGATTATAATATTTTTCGTAGTGATTATATCGTCTTTATCTTGCCTTTTAATTTGTGCAGAGTCATAAATTATAAATTCTTTTTTAATAATATTAACAACAATTAAAAAAAAATGTCTTGCCCGTTCATTAAAAATAGGAAATAATAAAATTGAAGAATTTATTTTAAAATCTTTTGCGTAGCTGTTAAATTCTGAATCTAACTCTAAAGAAAAAACGACAATTGATCCGAATTCAATTGGTATTAGATCACAATTCTTTTCCGGTTGTTTTCTTTGTTCTATATCTAACACTATATCTATTATAAAGTTTTCCACCCAGGTTTCATTATTTAAGCTATTATAGCTATCAAAGCAAATTTTTTTATCATTAATGATTGCAATAACATAATTATAGCTTTTATTATCAATTAAAAATTGTTTTTGATAATATGTTGGGTTTTTTAATAAATTATTACTATATTTGTTATTTTGATCATCACTGTCTTCACCAATAAGTGTGTCATCAGATCCCTGCGTCAAAACTTGTGCCACCTCTTCGGGGTTTATACCAAATTCTGTGTTATACTCTGTGGTATCTATTTTATTAACTTCAGGTGATGGTGTTGGTAAGGTATATTTGACCCGAGCATTAGAAAAATGTTTCATATGCACACTCTTTCTTTGTTTTTTATGTACATCAACTGGATCGGTAACACTCGAGTGTTGTGATTTTTTATTTGTGAATGATTTTTTAGGAAATTCTTGTTCTAGTTCTTTTATCTGGTTTTCAATTTTCTCAGTTGAATATTTCAAAAATTTTCCTATTTTTATGGGTGGTTTTCCAAGTTTAACTGCAGTTTTAAAAAGAAGGTTGTGTTTTATATTTCCAAAATAACTTTCAACAGGTGCATTATTATAATGAAATTTATTAGTGGTTTGATGATAGTGGTCTGGTTCTGAATAAATTGAAACAAACGGGGAAAATAAAGGTAAAAACGGTATAAAATCTTTTAATATTTCTTTAATAAACTGAGGTCGGTAAAAGACACTTTTTGTTTCATCGTCCGTTTGTATATCGTTTAAAGAGATAACTGATTTCTTTATTGTAACAATCTCATTGTGAATATCTTGATAAAATAAGCTTTTTTTGTATAAAGCTTCTGTACTTTTTATAAAGTCACTTTCATCTAGCGTGTCGTTTGAGTAGCTGTTATTAGAAGAGATATTTTCTTCTTCGTAAATATTTTCATTATATTTAGAATTATACAAAATAATATCCAAATCAACTATTAACATTTCCGCAACTATAGCTATTGTTTCGTTAAATAATTTATATAATAATAATAAGACATTCCTAATTTTATTATAATTTTTTTCATTCATTATAAAATCAAAATAGTTAAGTATTTTATTCCTTACACTTTGACTATCTTTGTTTGTATTAAAATGTTTTTTAATAATTCTTGAAAATTTTTTTTTTAAATGTGAATAGCATAAATGGATTTCAACATATTTTATAAAATTATCAGAATTTTTGTTTTTTAAACGATTATACATATAATTTATATATTCAATTAATTCTATGTTATTCCATCCTAATGAAATTGCATTTAAATTTGCTCTACTAAAGTCAGACACTACGTGCTTAAATATAGGCCAATCAATGTTAAAAATTTTTTGAAGTTCATTTCTATAAAATTGTAGAAAAAAACGAATGTGAAATGAGTTTTGACATGTGGTGAGCATCTCTATTATTGGAAAATTATCACCTGTTCGATTATCTTTATTTTTGATATTAATGACCCCAACAGTATATGATATGGGATCATTAGTACCACAAAGTTTTCGTACAATACCCATTGTTGAATCGATATGTACGCATAAATTTTTATACTTTCTTGAAAAATTAAGTATTAATTTCATTTGATTTTTTGAAAGTGCAAACATAGAAAATGGAGTTTTCATTAAATAATGTAAATTCGACATGTTTTTGGTTTTGATTACTAAATCTTCAAAATCATCTTCATGATCGTCTTCTTCTTTTAGTGCTTCAGTTCTAACTTTGTTAAGAACACCAATTCCCTTATACTCTCCCAAATTTCCTTGAGATTTTAACAACAAATCTGATTTTAATATAAGCTGTTGTCTGTAATCTTCAGCATAACTATTTTTGAGAGCTTCTTTGACTATTTTTCTTTTTTCACCTTTCAATCGGTAACTTATTTCTTCCGTGTGGTGTATGTCTCCTCCTTTATATTTTATATAAAACTTTTTATCGTCTGTACTGTTGTAATGATGTGTTAGTTTGTACATTCTTTGACAAAGTGGTTGTGCACATTTTTTGGTATAAATTGTAATACCTGTTTTATGCTGTTTAGCGCTGCCACAGTTAATTAAGCAAGGATATACATTTTTAAATTTATCCCTTATTACATCCATATAGTCGGGTAAAAATTGATTTTTTTCCATATCATATAATTTTAAAAACTCTTGTTTAGATAAAACTATATGACTTGATTGGATAGTAGTGAATCGATTTTTAGGAGTTTTATAAGTTTTACGAGATTTCCTCACGAAGTCAGAATCATTGCTTTCGCTGTCATCTGGATTTATTTCATTTGTTGAGAAATTAAGAAAACCTAAATTTTCTAATGGTGGATTTATTTGTATTGAAATAATTTCTATTTTTTTCTTTGGTAGAATAGCTGCACTTGGTAAAATATTAAATTTGGTTGATTCGAATGCATTTTCCTTTTCTTTTAAATTATAGTTTTCTGAAACTTCATTTATTTCACGTCTTTCAAAATTTTGTGTTGTTTCATTTTCTTCTAAGTTAACGTTCTCATCATGTTGATTTTCTTTCGAGCTAATATCATCATATTCTAATTTATTTACTAGCCCTCTGTACCATCTCATATAAATAAGGTTGCGATTTTTTTGTGAGTTATTGATTTTTAAAAATTTACAAATTTGGCTCATAAATGTCGACTCTCTTGATTTTGAAATATCAATTTTAGACTTATCACCATTCGATAAAAATTGAATGGCAGCAAGAATTTCACTATTTTTTAATTTCGATGATCCCGGTTGGTTGGATTTAGTTGGAGATGCCATTTTATAATATTCTTATTACTATAGAACTTAAATTACCTTTCTATATAGCATGCATTATAGTCAGATCATTTCATTTGTAGTACTCATATGTATAGAACGACTAAATGACCATGACTATGTATTTGATCACAAAATTTATTAGGTATCAAAATTTGAAATTCAAAAATTTTATAACTATAGAGTTTGTATTTATTCACATCTATCATAAAATCACAACTTTATAGTTTGTGCAATAATTTTAATAAACGTACTTAATCACAAAATTTATTAGGTAGCACAATTTGAATTTCAAAAATTTTACAACTATAGAGTTTGTATTTATTCACATCTATCACAAAATCACAACTTTATAGTTTGTGCACTAACTTTAATTAAACGTCTTAATCACAAAATTTGTTAGGTATCACAATTTGAAATTCTAAAATTTTATAACTATAGAGTTTGTATTTATTCACATCTATCACAAAATCACAATTTTATAGTTTGTGCACTAATTTTAATAAATGTACTTAATCACAAAATTTATTAGGTATCACAATTAGAAATTCTAAAATTTTACTACTTTACAGTTTGCATTTAATCAGATATATATATTTTGATCAACTATTTATCTATACTCAATTTTCTACTAAATTTATGAGTATCACTTAAATATGTCGAAACAAATATTATAAATTGAAAACATGCACTAGAGTTTATACTGCTATCGAAATGTTGTTAAATAGTTTAACTAGAATACCTACACAGTAGGAATGTTTATATGTAATAGTAATAACCATTTAAACTTATATATATAACGAATTTCTTAAAACAATAGAATTTCAATTAACGATAATTATACATGCATTTGAAAAAAACAGGAAAGACAAACCCTAGGAATATTTTCGCTTATAGTAAACTATTTTGAGGCTAAAATTATAATTTTGCATTGTTTATAGCACCTGAAATAAATTTCCTTTCTCCTTAAAATTCATCTGTTTTATTGTTTCATAAGTGTAATAAAACGAAAGGATAGATGGATGCTCTAAAATTACGCAGTAGGGGAAAAAAACATATTGCGCTTTAAAATTTATTATACCGAAACTGAAACGTAAACCATACAATCTACGAAAAACTAACATATTTGAAATATGATAAATTTCTAATTCAATAATAGTTGTGACTTGAAATTTTTATGATTTCTTTAGTTAACACCAATTATTATTTATGAACAAAATTCATAAATAATAATTTGTATTATAATTGGTTTCAACTACAAAATTTTATTATTTATTTATTTTGAAAACTAAAAAATTATAAAATTATAGTTTCTTACTCGCTTTTGAGTAAAATAACTTAGAAACTAAATATTTTAGAAATTTTCTAAATAACATTCAAATAAACAAATGCTAAATCTCGAAATAAAATTTTTCCAATACGTCAACTTATTTTATAAGTTTCATACTTTAGGGTTATCTTTTATCAATAAAATATTGAAGAATTTATATAAACAATCCAAAAATTAAGATCTCCAAAGCTATAATCAAAATATTTAAACAATCAAAACCTGCTTGAAAAAAGTAATGATTGAAATTTATAAAACTACTTAATCTAGGGTAAAAACTTTTGGTTAACTATAAAGTTAATAAAAACTTCAAATCAAAATTAATTCTGAATTAGAAATTAATCGTGTTTTTATTTTTTTATGAGTTTTTCGTATACCATATAGTTTATGTTTCCGTTTCGGTGTATAATATTTTGAAACGAAATATGTTTATTATTTTCCTACTACGTAGTTTAAATGAATCCGCCCATTCCTTTTATTTCTTTATTACTTTTCTATTGCGTTGTTACAATGTATCCATTCTTTTGTTTTATTACGCTTATAAAACAATAAAACAGATGAGTTATAAATAGACCAATGCGTATATGTATACGGCCGTTTTCCATCGAAAAACATGGCCGATCCTATGTATGTGTAATGGGTTAGAAAGTGGTAAATACATCAACAATCGTATGAAAAAGCTGATTTTTTCGAAATTTTTGACTTTTAACTTCCTATAACTTGGTAGGCAGGCCCCATAGCGAATTACTCACTATCCAGAGTTTGGAAAATGATTATTTATCAACAATCCTGGATTAATAATTTTCATTAAAACCAATATTTTAATTCATGTTTTTGAAGATTTAAGAATCTAGATTTTTATATTTTCGATCGTGAATAGAAAATAAAACGAAATGAATTTGTAATATCGGGTTTAAATACATATTATTTGTTATATTTTGCTCTGGTTCGCGCATACGAATAGTAATATGATGTTATTTTGCATCCCGCTCGTTTTTTTCCATTTTTCCTTCGTTTCCATTTTTTTTAGAAATAATGCAAACAGTTTTGTTCTTCGTTGTCTTTTAGTGCATTTCGCTTCATTTTTATTTTATTTTTGATTTTGTTTCTTTGTTTTAGTTTGCCACGAGCATTTGCAGCGAAAGCACGTGTTCGTTGTCAGTATGATTTTATTTTTACGTAATATTTTTAAATCACGTAACATTTTATGCGTTTTAATTTTTGTTAGGCTTACAGAATTTTTATTTAGGATTATTAAAAATGTTTTAATTGTAAACTTAAATTACTTAATTCTTTATAAAAATTATAAAATTGATATTTTGGTCAATTACGTTTGTGTGCTCTGTTGTCTTTCAGTGCATTCGTTTCGTTTTTAATTTAGTTTTGATTTTGTTGCTTTGTTTTAGTTTGCTACGAGCAGTTGCGACGGGAGGATGTATTTGTTTTATGATAAATTTTATGTTTTCGTAATTTATCTTCAATTTACATAAAATTTTATCTGTTTGAATTATTTTTTGTAGGTTTATAGATATTTAACAATTTTATTTAGATTTTGATAATATCTATCTGAATTTTAACTAGGAAATAAATTAAACAAAAAGTTAATTTTATTATTTCCAAAAATAATTAAATTGATGTTTCGTTTAATTTTTAGAAATAGAATTAACGAATTAACAATTTATCAAATTTTGTCATCCAAAGTAGTCAGTAAAATTATGAATGGAATAATATCAAATTTATTTATATTTATATGTTTATTGAAATTTATATTTCCGCAAATATATTTTAAATTTGCCAAAAATTAAATATATTTTAGGCCAATTTTTTTCATACTGACAAGTAAACATACAATACAATACAATAACAGTAACAGACAATGTACCATCAAAAACAAAAAGAAACAAAAAAATCAACGTAAACAAAACAAAAAAAATAATGTTTGTGACTTTGTGTATTCTTTGTGTGCTAGAGTGTTTTTCCTATACAAAATTCAAATGCAAAAGAGGAGTTACGTTATATAATCACTGTTTATACATTTTCTCGAATCACATTGAACCATTTTAATCATGTGATCATATTCGATAAACGAAATATTATCGAACTAACATATTAGCCGAAAATAAAAATAAAAATCAGGAAAATTTCTTATGAATGAAAAATTTTAGCATGTATCAATAAATGGGAAATTTATTGTACAGCAGTCTTGATAAATAATCATATTTAGATGCCTCATATACAAAAATTGATGTTAAGGCCTGTATTGTAAGATACAACAAAGCAAAGTCAAAAAATTGCGAGAAATCGACAGTTTACGAACGAATTGTACAAATTTTGTTGTTTTCTAACCCTTTACTCATACTAACTCATAAAAGAGAATAATCGGCCTGATCTTTAGTGGTATTGAATAGACTTTAAATACACATATATTTCAGGTACTATAAATAATGCGAAAATATAAATATATCCTCAAATTAGTTTATTATTAGCGAAAATATGGGTTTACTTTGCGGTTATTTTCAAATGCGTATAAAATTTTCACATGTTGGAAATTCCTTGTTTTTTCTAATTCGTTCAATATTATAGAAACCATAAATGGGGCAAGTATTAACACAAAAAAAATATACAATATGTATTCTATTTCAACTATTACATTTCTTTTTATTTGAGTACATACAAATTAACTGCGACGATATATTCAAGCAAATTGTTCAAAATGTTTATATGTATAATAAAAACAGAACGATCCTCATCAAACTCCATATTCAGATATCTTATTACCTAAGCAATTGGAAAATCATAACGACATATTGGTTAAAGGAGGGGTCCATCCATAGCTCACAGTGAAAAAACTGATTTTTATGTATGGGCCAAAATTTAAAAAATTCTGGAGGTGCTCCAACTCGGTCGATTATCCTCAAACTTCATATTCAGATGTATTTTTATCTAAGCTATTGGAAAATCATAACGACATATTGGTTACGGGGGGGTACATCCATAGCTCACAGTGAAAAAAACGATTTTTATGTATGGGCCAAAACTTTAAAAAATTCTGGAGGTGCTCCAACTCGGTCGATTATCTTCAAACTTCATATTCAGATGTATATTTATCAAAGCTTTTGGAAAATCATAATGGCATATTGGTTACAGGGGGGTCCATCCATAGCTCATAGTGAAAAAACTGATTTTTATGTATGGGCCAAAACTTTAAAAAAATTCTGGAGGTGCTCCAACTCGGACGATTATCCTCAAACTTCATATTCAGATGTATTGTTATTTAAGCTTTTGGAAAATCATAATGGCATATTGGTTACAGGAGGGTCCATCCATAGCTCACAGTGAAAAAAACTGATTTTTATGTATGGGCCAAAATTTTAAAAAATTCCGGAGGTGCTCCAACTCGGTCGATTATCCTCAAACTTCATATTCAGATGTATTTTTGTCTAAGCTATTGGAAAATTGTAATGGCATATTGGTTACAGGGGGGTCCATCCATAGCTCACAGTGAAAAAACTGATTTTTATGTATGGGCCAAAATTTTAAAAAATTCTGGAGTTGCTCCAACTCAATCGATTATCCTCAAACTTCATATTCAGATGTATTGTCATCTAAGCTTTTGGAAAATCATAACGACATATTGGTTACAGGGGGGTCCATCCATAGCTCACAGTGAAAAAACTGATTTTTATGTATGGGCCAAAATTTTAAAAAATTCTGGAGGTGCTCCAACTCGGTCGATTATCCTCAAACTTCATATTCAAATGTATTGTTATCTAAGCTTTTGGAAAATCATAATGGCATATTGGTTACAGGGGGGTCCATCCATAGCTCACAGTAAAAAAACTGATTTTTATGTATGGGCCAAAATTTTAAAAAATTCTGGAGTTGCTCCAACTCGGTCGATTATCTTCAAACTTCATATTCAGATGTATATTTATCAAAGCTTTTGGAAAATCATAATGGCATATTGGTTACAGGGGGGTCCATCCATAGCTCATAGTGAAAAAACTGAATTTTATGTATGGGCCAAAACTTTAAAAAATTCTGGAGGTGCTCCAACTCAATCGATTATCCTCAAACTTCGTATTCAGATGTATTTTTATCTAAGCTTTTGGAAAATCATAATGGCATATTGGTTACAGGGGGGTCCATCCATAGCTCACAGTGAAAAAACTGATTTTTATGTATGGGCCAAAACTTTAAAAAATTCTGGAGGTGCTCCAACTCAATCGATTATCCTCAAACTTCATATTCAGATGTATTGTTATCTAAGCTTTTGGAAAATCATAACGACATATTGGTTATAAGGGGTCCATCCATAGATCACAGTGAAAAAACCGATTTTTATGTATGGGCTAAAACTTTAAAAAACTCTGGAGGTGCTCCAACTCGGTCGATTATCCTCAAACTTCATATTCAGATGTATTGTTGTCTAAGCTATTGGAAAATCATAATGGCATATTGGTTACAGGAGGGTCCATCCATAGCTCACAGTGAAAAAAACGATTTTTATGTATGGGCCAAAACTTTAAAAAATTCTGGAGGTGCTCCAACTCGGTCGATTATCCTCAAACTTCATATTCAGATGTATATTTATCAAAGCTTTTGGAAAATCATAATGGCATATTGGTTACAGGGGGGTCCATCCATAGCTCATAGTGAAAAAACTGATTTTTATGTATGGGCCAAAACTTTAAAAAATTCTGGAGGTGCTCCAACTCGGACGATTATCCTCAAACTTCATATTCAGATGTATTGTTATCTAAGCTTTTGGAAAATCATAACGACATATTGGTTACAGGGGTGTCCATCCATAGCTCACAGTGAAAAAACTGATTTTTATGTATGGGCCAAAATTTTAAAAAATTCTGGAGGTGCTCAAACTAGGTCGATTATCCTCAAACTTCATATTCAAATGTATTGTTATTTAAGCTTTTGGAAATCATAGTGGCATATTGGTTACAGGGGGGTTCATCCATAGCTCACAGTGAAAAAACTGATTTTTATGTATGGGCCAAAATTTTAAAAAATTCTGGAGTTGCTCCAACTCAATCGATTATCCTCAAACTTCATATTCAGATGTATTGTTATCTAAGCTTTTGGAAAATCATAACGACATATTGGTTACAGGGGGGTCCATCCATAGCTCACAATGAAAAAACTGATTTTTATGTATGGGCCAAAATTTTAAAAAATTCTGGAGGTGCTCAAACTCGGTCGATTATCCTCAAACTTCGTATTCAGATGTATTGTTATCTAAGCTATTGGAAAATCATAATGACATAGTGGTTACAGGGGGGTCCATCCATAGCTCACAGTGAAAAAACCGATTTTTATGTATGGGCCAAAACTTTAAAAAATTCTGGAGTTGCTCCAACTCGGTCGATTATCTTCAAACTTCATATTTAGATGTATTGTTATATAAGCTATTGGAAAATCGTAATGGCATATTGGTTACAGGGGGTCCATCCATAGCTCACAGTGAAAAAACTGATTTTTATGTATGGGCCAAAATTTAAAAAAATTCTGGAGGTGCTCAAACTCGGTCGATTATCCTCAAACTTCATATTCAAATGTATTGTTATTTAAGCTTTTGGAAATCATAATGGCATATTGGTTACAGGGGGGTTCATCCATAGCTCACAGTGAAAAAACTGATTTTTATGTATGGGCCAAAATTTTAAAAAATTCTGGAGTTGCTCCAACTCAATCGATTATCCTCAAACTTCATATTCAGATGTATTGTTATCTAAGCTTTTGGAAAATCATAACGACATATTGGTTACAGGGGGGTCCATCCATAGCTCACAATGAAAAAACTGATTTTTATGTATGGGCCAAAACTTTAAAAAATTCTGGAGGTGCTCCAATTTGGTCGATTATCCTCAAACTTCATATTCAGATGTATTGTTATATAAGCTATTGGAAAATCATAATGACATATTGGTTACAGGGGGGTCCATCCATAGCTCACAGTGAAAAAACTGATTTTTATGTATGGGCCAAAACTTTAAAAAATTCTGGAGGTTCTCCAACTCAGACGATTATCCTCAAACTTCATATTCAGATGTATTGTTATATAAGCTATTGGAAAATCATAATGGCATATTGGTTACAGGGGTGTCCATCCATAGCTCACAGTGAAAAAACTGATTTTTATGTATGGGCCAAAATTTAAAAAAATTCTGGAGGTGCTCCAACTCGGTCGATTATCCTCAAACTTCATATTCAGATGTATTGTTATCTAAGCTATTGGAAAATCATAACAACATATTGGTTACAGGGGGGTTCATCCATAGCTCACAGTGAAAAAACTGATTTTTATGTATGGGCCAAAACTTTAAAAAAATTCTGGAGGTACTCCAACTCGGACGATTATCCTCAAACTTCATATTCAGATGTATTGTTATTTAAGCTTTTGGAAAATCATAATGGCATATTGGTTACAGGGGGGTCCATCCATAGCTCACAGTGAAAAAAACGATTTTTATGTATGGGCCAAAATTTTAAAAAATTCCGGAGGTGCTCCAACTCGGTCGATTATCCTCAAACTTCATATTCAGATGTATTTTTGTCTAAGCTATTGGAAAATCGTAATGGCATATTGGTTACAGGGGGGTCCATCCATAGCTCGCAGTGAAAAAACTGATTTGTATGTATGGGCCAAACTTAAAAAAATTCTGGAGGTGCTCAAATTAGGTTGATTATCATCGAACTTCATATTCAGATGTAGTATGACCTGAGCTATCAGGAAAATCATAGCGGCATATTGGTTACATGGGGGTTCATCTGAAGCTCACAGTAAAACAACTTCATATAATAATATTTGTATATATAGGTAACACAATATATATTTAATTCGAATGAATAAATTTACAGATTTTATGAAATATATATTAATTAATATTATATAAATATTCACGGATAAATTCTGCTGGCTTTTTAAATGACAGCAGAAAAAATCTCTTTAGCGACTGTTGTGCCTCTGGTGGTGAATAGAAAAAATATTTTTTCTGCTGGATTTTTTTCTGCTATCTTATACAGCATGAGTGGATCTCCGTGCGTGAAACTGTGCGAATGATTATGAAAGATACTTCTTTAGGAAAACTCAAAGAATTCCCGTTGGATTTTGAAGAATATGAACATTTTCGACCAGATTCAAAAAGTGGTGACAACTGTTCCTCCTGCAAATCTGATGGTATGTTTGAATTTTGGAACAACCAAAATCTTTTATGAATTAGGTTTTCAGTTAAAAGAGAATTTTATAAGATGCTAATGAAATATTTTGATCATTTGACTGTGTAGAGTAATGATCGGTGGGTGTTGAATTTACATTCCTGCACTAAAAAATGGAAAAATGTTAGGAGAAAATGATAGTATCTGTCTAATGAAGTCCGAATTGATTAGAATTTTGGAAGGAATCGAGTTGGCCATGAATAACGGGAGTAGGAGGATTTACCAACAATAAATTTCATGAAAGTCTCTACATACATGGATGATACTACAATCGTAGCACCAAAATCTTACTATAACAACAAGAATTCTACAAGAACATTTAGACAAAATCGAAAAATGGCTAACAAAATATAGAATTAAAGCCAATGAGCGTTAATCTGGGCACATTACATTTACACTCCGTAAACTGATCTGTCCACCTGTCAGACTAAAATAAATCTCTCTCCCACAACACGAAAGTGTCAAATATCTTGGACTACAATTAGATAGAATATTCACATGAAAAATGCGTTAAGCTAAATTGGTTTATTGGAAAACACTCAAAGTTAAGTTTAGAATGTAAGCTCTTGCTGTACAAAATGATATACTTAAACCCATCTGGACTAATGGTATTCAGCTGTGGAGCGCCGCGTGTGCTTTCAACATAATAAAATTGGTAAGAATGTAGTCACGAATACTTCGAACAATGATCATAAGTACAGCAAAACATAGCAGTTAAAACTAGTTTGTCACCCCAAGGAATTAGCCATGGAACTATTAAATAGCCTAAGAAATAGGCAACTTTAACAAATGGCTTATCTGTATCTAGCTAGGTAATTCAGAGAGTACCGAGTGCATGTTAATATTAATAACTAACATAGGTTAAATCTCAAACAAACGAATTGAAATAGCTTTTAACATTTGATTACATTTTGTCTTCTGAAAAAATATTTCAGTTCAGTAATCGTGGATTTTTAAATAGATCAAAAGCTCACAATGTGTGATTGTATGCATGGTAAATATGTTAATGGTAAGGATTTAAAAAGGATCCAGCAAGGTTAAATTTATTTTTAAGATCAATCCAAATATATTTGCTCCTGACATGCAGTCTTAGCTGTACATTTGATTGGACTTATTTTTACAATGCCAAGCATAGTTTGAAACACAGGTTATGCACACTATTGAGTTCGAATAAATCACAACATTTACATTAAATGGGGAAGGTGTATCTTTCACCACCTTAGAAGCACAATTTAATTTTATTCATAAAACTTAAGCAGATTGTGAATATATACTCGTTTCAAAGTTTACAAATAAAGTTCACAAAATTATAAAGCTTTATTTAATTACTTGGCAATTTATTAGTTAATTCCGCCACTGCTCATAAATTTATTTCGAATAAACAACTTTTTGCATCGTACATAAACGTAAGAACATCTTAAAATATAATAAAATTGTTAAGCTGCGTAGGTAATCCGGCATAACATAATTTAACCAAAAGCTTCTAGGTAAGTAAAACAACATACAGACACATCAGTAATGACGTATATTTTATGTTGTAAAAATCATTCCGAGTTATAATTTGGTTGGATTTATTCTTAGACGAGTACTCTCTCTCCCCTTTCCCTCTCAAAATGTCTTCATCTTGATTTGTTTTAGTTTTATTTTTGATGAAGCAGAAAAGTTATAATCCTGTTTTGTTTATTTTATCCATTTTTTATTTTAAGTCTCTATGTCCTTAACAAAACATGGGTATACAGACGATATAGCCAGGACAGACATAAAAGTTTAAAGGGGTTTAAGGCATGAGAAGTTTCCAGTTCGTGATAGATTTGGGTATACGATTGAGAAGATTTAATTTTCATTTCATAAAAGTTTTCGTTCACAGTTTATCATGGATATTCATCTGAAATAAGTGATTACAGACAGGCAAAAGTTGTTTGTGTGGAAAAAAAATAAAACGACAATCAATCACGTTAAGGTAGTAAAAAGTTCAATTATTCTACATCCTATATATGTGAATGGTGACTCGTTACTAGTTCTATACAGGATATATATAGGATGTTATATGATCAACAATTCATCAACCAATCTATAATCTAAATACAAATTTATTTTCGTTTCAATCCCCAAACCATAAAGAGACGTGACATCACACGACAAGTAGATAACTTTTATTGAAGCGTTAGTGTTTTGAGATAAAATTCATAATTCGACCCACATTTCATATGTCTCTAGAACTAAACGTAAAACTTTCTATACAATCTTTCTGCAACATACCATATATGATTTCGTTGGTACACATAAGTAGAATAATCGTCAATGAAACCATTTTACATATTTTCCTTATCACAATTTTCCGATTTATTTCCAAATATTATTATTGATTTTGTATATATTTTGCCTGTCGTTGGTGCTGTTGTTGTTATCTGTTAAACAGGCTTATTACTTGAGGATAAAAAAAAACAAAAAGGATGATATGTTCGATCATTTGTCTTCGATATTATGTTTCATGTATATATAAACATGAGTTTGATTATAGAAAACATCTTGAATTTGTATCCCTATCTCGAGGTACTAGACGTATGTGTATATACCAGATGTACACAATCTCGTATCGATTGATTAAATTTTAATGAGATAATAGCATAATAAATAGTTATTATCGCAATGAATAATGAGTAATTAGTGGAACCGTAATGCACAGTATAATTACAACGATTGACACCATTTACACCACAAAAACAAATAAATTTTACACCCCACCCACCCTCGGAAACAAAAACAACACAAAACTTATAATTAAATTACGTGACCCAATAAATTTCGATGCGGCACAACACAAACAAATTTTTATATTTTTTTATGTATTTGAAGCTTTTTTTATTTTTGGAAAATAAGCACAGCATGAACGTAGACATAAAAAGTTTAAAGTAATGTACGAAACGAGAAAATTTTTTTTTGTTACAGACTTATGTTCGTATCAACGGTGTCATTAATTACAAAATATTTTCATTAGTATACGGAGACGGAATAAAACGAAACCTCACTTTGCGCCGATATATGGAAACGAAAACGGAAATTTTCTTAAAAACAAACGAATAAATAACGTTACAGTTACGCAAACATTGTTGCCCCGAAACACAAAATAAATACGTGAAAATCCCTTAATAGGTATTAAGATGATTGCTGTTACACTTTCGATTTCCAGCTAACGATTTTCCCAGACCCCAATATCATCTTCCATCTTACTCGTATATACATACATACTCTTATAATTATTTCGGGATATTTATACTCGTACATAAGTATTTCTTATTTATTTATTTCTGTAAACAAACAATTTTTTACGAATTGTTCTCACTTCAATGCTTGTGTAGGTTTAGGTTACAGATGAATTTTGTTTATGGCATTAATTAAAATGTGTTTCTATTTTTATGAAATACACTTAACAAAACATCTAAATGTATATTTTATGTCTATATACACTTTGTTGTGTTTGGTCGTTAGTTAAAGTATATTGTGGTCGCACACCTACCAAGGTAAATATATATTCTCGCTTTTTATTCGAACCTGCGTGGGCATATTTTCAATGGATGATGTATATTGCTTCAATAACAATATTTTTTATGTTTGGTGCAGAAGGACCAATTACATTCGAAATGAAACAATATATTCAGTAAAAGTCAATATACACCAGAAATAACAAGTAGACAGCAAGACTATAATGACTCCGATTGGATAGAGAAGTTAGATGCTTACTGCGAAAAAGGTAAAGACATCTTTCGGAAGGATAATTATCCGAAATTGGTCAACAGAATCATGGTACTTTCTGTAGTTTGTTATATCAGAGATACAAAATAATCACCCAATACACATAAATTTACCGATTATCTAGTATAGTTTAACTTATGGCGTTTACAGCAAAAGCAAAGAGAATAAATATAAAGAGGAATATCTTATATAAACCTCGATTGCATATAAACTAAAAATTTTAAAATATTTCTGAGTTATTTGGTGATGGCAAACGAATTAGAATATACATATATATTTTATATCGTTTTCTCTTTCGAACGACAGCAAAAAAAATATTTGACAATCTATTCTATTTTACAATCGAATTATAATATAAAATAGTAAGCGACGTTTTGAAACAGTCAAATATTTTTTTGCTGTCGTTCGAAAGAGAAAACGAAATAAAAAATATATGTTTATCCTATTTCGTTTACCATCTAAAAAACTTAGAAATAGTTTTAGTTTATGTTATTTAGTTTATATGCAACCGTGGTGCATATAAGATGTTCCTCTTAACTTTTATTCTCTTTGGCAAAAGTATAAAAATCACAAAATATTTGATCTTTTCGATCACACACCCAATCAATGAATGTGGTTATCCGATCGAAACTAGTCTAGCTAACCTACCAATACAGAATACAACAAGATGCCATAAAACTTCAAAAGACTAAACATCTCCTACGTGTTGATTCAACGCCCTAGCTGTCAATCAATGCCACATCGGAGTTCCAGTATAACTCCTATCAGCTGTCACATTCACAGGTTTCTTAACATCATTTTCATATTCTACAAACTAAACAACACTAACAGTAGCGACAGAGCTGTACTACATAAAACAAATACATAATTTTACCACGAGCAAAAATGTGAAACGAGAGAGGAAGCCAACCATCATATAAAAAATCAACAAATCATCTTAAGCTCTGCCTGGGATAGTTCGTTGTGGTGGGGTTTCTCGTTCGTTGTGAACTAACATGGTGTAAAACGAAAACATAAGAAAAATATGGTATACCTAGGGGTATAGGAAAGCTCCAGATAATTTCCGCTAAGGTCACTTTGAGTATTTTGATCCCAACTGGTCAACATCCCAGTTAAGATAGCAAATTATATTTTTGGTTGTGGTTTAACACCATCACCCAGCACTTTTCGCAGTATCAACTGATACATATATTTAGAGTTGAAAATATTACCATCTTTCGATTTTCGACAATTTTTCTAGCCGATAAGACAATCCACTACTATAGCCAATGTAGCATCCAGACTAGTTGCAGCAGGTTTAACTAGAAATGTGGAGAAAAGCAAATTTCTACTGAGGGAGATCAATTACCTTGGACATGTGGTTGATGGTGGCAGTCTGCAACCAAATCAAGCGAAGGTGCGTGCAATTGCAGAGTATCCGATGCCTATAAAACGGTACGTCAATGAAGTAGGTTTTTGGGAATTTGTGGATGGTACAGGCGATTTATTGACCATAGTATTCAACTATCTCCGCGTCTTTAACTAACATGTTAAAAAAGAGTCAAATGTTTACCTGGTCCAAAACATCTCAAAACGCGTTTGAAAACTTAAACTAGCTCTCACTACAGCTCCATTACTTAACACTGCTGATTGTAAAAAACTGTTTTTTTATATAATGCGACGCCAACTCTGCTGGAGTTGGTGCAGTATTGTTTCAGAAAACAAATGACGGTCAAGACAAGCCAATCGAATATATGTCACATAAGCTTAACGTCAAAGAATTGGAGTGCTTGGCAGCTGTTTTGGCTATTAAAAAGTTCCGGAGCTACGTTACGTCGAAGAGTTACCATTTACTGTTATAACAGACCATGCTAGTCTGACCTGGCTTATGTCCTAAAAGGATTTTGCAGATAGATTAACAAGGTGAAGCCTTAATTTCCAGGCGTTTGATTTTGATATCGAATGGGTTCTTAAAACTTTGTCTCGTGGACGAATTAATACCAGCAAAAATTGGCGATAAACACTCTTCGTCGGATGAATCCAATCCGATCAATATTGATTTGAATTCAAAATGTTTTCAAAGCTCAGAATATATTTCCCAAATCAAACAGATAGAATCTTCTTCAAAGAAGAGCAACATGGAAATCATGAATGGCAAATTATAACATAACACAAAACAAAAGCTCAGGCAATGCAATGAAATAATTGATGCAACAGATTGGAAGTAAGTAGTACCCAAAGGCCCTCGTTTTAATGTAATTAGATCTGCTCACTGTCTCCCACATCAGCACATTTAGGAACTTATAAAACTATAGAACTAGTGAAAAGATATTTTTTTTTGGCCTTGTATGATTAAAGATATACGAAGGTTTATTGCATCATTCAGTACGTGTGTTAAAGCTCCCAACTACATTTTACGTCCACCTTTAAGTTCACTGCCTGTTACTTGTTAACCATGGCAAAGAGTGTATTTAGATTTTTGGAGCCTTACCCAAGGACATATACAGGTAATACATTATAGCGGTCGTTGATTATTCTAAATTTGTAATAACTCGAGCCGTACGAAATGACACTGCTATTGAAGTTGCCAAATTTTAAGAAAATAACATATTCCTGATGTTTGGAATGAATGTCACTTTGTAGCTCATCTTGTACAAAAACTATTAAAAAAATATGGAGTTTCCCGCATTTTTAATGATGCGACTACAAACGTAAGTACATGATCTTTAAGCTGTATTTCAAGCGCTGCGTGTGACAATTCATGAATCAAGAGGTTTTGCTTCTCGTCTCCTAGTTTTTGAACACGATCCTATAATGCATGTCTCGTTATATGAATTATTACGTGATGCCTATACGGCAACTGGAAATTATATGTTACCTGAATATAACCATGACGAATTATATCAATTATCTGAGAGAGCAAAGAAAAATTTCAATAAACCACAAATTAAAGCTCACTTTCGACATTCTATAGGCTTCTACAAGAAAGCTAAAATCATCTCTCAAAGGATTCAAATAACCGTCTCGTAATAGAATAAAGCTTTTGCATAAAATTAAAGCTGAGATCAATATGAAAAAGCGTAAATGCTAGCATACCAATATGTTCTACCCAACAAGTGGAAAATTCTGAGATCCAAACAATTGACTTGTTGCCTAAAAATATTCTTAACTTTTTCGAACAAAGGCATAAAAATTTGACTACTGTAATCAACGGAGCTTTCAAGATTATTTATGTATCACAAAAATGTGGAAATTTTTAGAACTGATAAACAAGCTCGGTCAAAATCTGCCAACAAAATGAGCTTAATGGTTCAGAGAGTTTCTCATCACACCCCGGTATCGAGCTCGTGTCTCGCCGTTAAAAATTAGCATAAACGGGATGACATAAAAAGCGATTGTGTATAAAAGCATTCTACTGTGGCAAAACTAATGAGAGCTAGAAGTTCTCTCATCAAGAATCATATATCACAAAAACCTACTCAGAAATCAAATTTATCAAAAACCAATGCAATGCATAGGAGTAACTTGTTAGAACACAACAACTGGTATTGTAGGTAATATTTTAGTCTAAAAACGTTGTTAAGAGGCTAGACCTTTGAGGTAGTAAATCGATGGTATATATTTATTGAAAACCCCATACATGATTCCTATAGGTCAAAAACATTTTTTGTATGTAATTTTTGATTCGTTGATGTTGGAAAGATGATTCAACTTTTACGTGTCAGTTACGTTATCAAATGAAAAGTGTAACGAATATTCACACGAAACATCATAGAAGTCATGGTCGAGTGTTTATATACCTATTAGTTGTCAAAATATAGGCTGGTTATATAAAAACCGGCATTCATTTTATGATTGAGTTTAATTTCGGAGAGCGAGAGATTATCTCTTCAACAACGCAAGCGGTTAATGATAGTCGAATTTTTATTAGTTAAGTGTTAAATTGGCCAAAATGTACTGAAAGCTTGGGTCATAACCCACACCAAGAAAAGTGACTAATGTTTCATAATTTACAGATTGAAATAAAGAGTGATAAGTTAAACTAAACTATCCTGATTTTTTCGTAGCACTTCCTCTACATAAATTGCCCAGTATGATGATACCATCGAGGTAGACAAGACTTCTATGTAAATCCATGTAACACACACCTATATTAGTTTCTTAAAGGTTGATGGAGCATTACATAACCCGAACGGCAACACGTTGGACAACCATAACCTGTTAACCATCGTAAACGCTTACTTCTCTCCATCTTCGAGACAAATTTATACTTCTCAGTACCCAATTTTCAAATCCAGATGATTGTACCATTTTGCTACTACAACCTTTCCAGTGTATCATCGATTTATATGGTAATAGGTAGCTGAGCTTGATGTTTCGTCGTCCAACCTTTTGTAGCCCACGCAAAACCATATCAATCCATATTTCGTCTTCACTAAGACCACTGATTTACTCCACGGACTTTTGGTGTAATGGACTTCGGTTTACCTACCATGCGGTATTCTTCTCGGTGGTTTTGCGATGGGGAGAATATCCCCAGTGTTGAGTAGAGTATCACTGAAGTTGTAGTGAATAAAGTTGATAAACGATAAATTGTATTTAAAGAAGTGTAGTGAATTTTGGATAAAGTATAGAGAAACTATTATCATAGCCTCAACTGAGAACAACGACTAATCTTTGACAATTTATTGAATGAAATAGAGTGATAAGATTTGACTAAACTTAACCAGGATCACAATATATTTAATACCAAAATCAAATTATCAATCAAATCTATATTTATTGTCACTTTGCATCCCACCCACAAATTCACTGTATACGTAAATTGAAGAGGTGTGTGACTAGAACATTAATTAAATCTTCCATAAATCTCAGCAACTATAATACAATACTTTACGACATCATGATTCCAAATTACAAGCCAAACAAATGTATACAGAATTAAAATTGGACATTGTATTAGTGTTAATTACACCATTTCAAGCACAAAAAATTACATAAATTCACGTTCCAGCTAAATGAATTCTTTTTGTCGAACACAAAACCATCAATAAACTGCGTCAATTACCATCAATCAATTTGTAATTTTTTTTCGGTTTTTGTCTTGATTTAATGAAATTGTTGAAACGAAAAAATACACACGCACACACATACAAACATAAGACAGAAAGCACAAAAAAAAGCTCAATTGAAGAATTTTCTTGTAGCTTTTTCGTTTTGTTTTTGGTTGGGGAAAATTTCATTTTGGTATAAAAATGAGTGTGGTATATAGAAGATTAATTTATTTGTAGCATGACTCAAATCGAGATTTTTGTTCTATTTTTAAACTCTTTATACCTCGAACGTATCTTGGTATTTATATGTTTGCTATATTCAATTGTTTAATCCACAAACAGATGTATTTTAAATGGAATCGTACTAAGATTTCAACAATCTATCTTTGCAGCAGAACGATACAACCGTGAATTTCATTCAATTTATTACAAGTGCCAAAGAAGGTAAAAATGAGAATCCATACTTATATGAATGGATAAATAGAAGAGAGACAATCTCACGCGAATGACGTTGGACAATATTAGATTTCAATAAAGTAGATTCGAGAGGTTATATTTCGTTGATCGTTCCTCCAAACCATTACTTTAACCACCATTTGTATATGCCTTTCTCATCTTTTCCGATCCTTTGCAATAGAACTGCCTCAGTCCAGAAATTGCTGAGTATTCCACAGAATGAATATCCCGGTACTAGATATGCTATACCAGGTGCGTTGCATAACTATATTTGTTTGCATTGGCCTCTGGCAATTTATGTTTAAGGCCTATTTATATTATCAGTTCAGTTCAGCGCAGACACGTACCGTGTCAGACATCATCAATTTATACATTTATCTATCAGTTCAGACATTTTTATTCGCATATTTATCGTATATATTCATATTCGTATATTCACACAACAGTGTTGGCCAATAGAAAAGGTGTTTTGTTCCATCAGGACAATGCCAGGCTACACGTCTGTAGTGACTCGCCAGAAACTCAGGGAGCTTCGTTGGCATCTTTTATTGCATCCAGGTGCATAGTCCAGCCAGGTACCAAGTGGTTGCCACCGTTTTCTCGCATTGCAAAACTTTCTGAGTGATAAGAAATTGGGATCAAGAGAGGTATGTGAATATCGATTACTAGAGTTTTTCGCCAATAAGGACTAAGACTTCTATGAGAGAGGCATTATGATTATAAAGCTTCCTTTAAAATGGTAACAAATTATACAACAAAACGGTGCATATTTGACCAAAATCGGACAATCCGAAACATGTTAAAAAAGTCATTAATTTCACGCAAAAATAATGGATTTCTTTTTCCCCAACCTATTACTTTCATAAATTCAAAACATGATGTTCATCAACAAAACACAGGCAAAAAATGATTTCGACTTTTTTCGATATTCTTTCGCATTTTTCCGCCTTCAGTCATCAGACAAAACATTCTTTTCAACTAAGGTTGTCTGAAAGGAACTGAAAGTATAATATAAATACTTTCATACAAAATACATGAAAGAATGTTTTTTTTGTCTGACACGGTACGTGTCTGCGCTGAACTGAACTGATAATAAAAATAGGCCTTTATAGGCTTCTTCCGATTGAATTTCTCCGGGTTTGCTTTGCTGATTATTTACCTGATTCACTTCCCTTAAAATTGCTAAGATGTTCCTTGAATGTACGGTCCAGTATGATGATGTCATCAAGATACAAAAGACTTCCATCTTAATCAATGTATCACACACTCCATTAGTCTCTCGAAGGTTGCTTGAGCATTACATAACCCGAATGGCAAGACGTTAAACTCCCATAACTCGTTGCCTATGGTGAGTGATTACTTCTCCCGATCTTCGAGATGACTTGCCAGTACCCACTCTTCAAATCCAGTGTATTGCCCTTCAAATCCAGTGTATCATCGATTCATAATGATGGGCATAGCTGACCTTGAACGTTTCGTCGTACAACTTTCGATAGTCATGGACTCCATGGGCTTTTGATGGTTAAATAACTCGTTGCATTTCCATCTTGATTAACATCGCCTGGACTTTGGTTTCCTAAGCTAACATCTTCTAGGTGGTTGCTTGATGGGGAGAGTATCTCCGGTGTGTCAGACATATGTTATCCCCGCATATTTATCCTCTCTCGAGAGAACGTTGCTCATTTTTGTCAGAACTCTCGTGATCTCGATGGATTCCGCTGGCTATAATCTGTTTTTTAAATCTTCTAGAATTGGCTTGATTGCTGAATTTTCGGTATCTCTGCTTTGTTTTGATCCATCCTAATTTGTTCGCCATTGCTGGTTGTGATGTTTTCATCGGTCATTATTAGTTGAACTGGTACGGCTTCTTTTGCTACTATAGTGTTCGACCGAACATTATATTCTTGTTATATGATATAGTCTTATTGTTCGGGAGCATGAAACATATTATTGTTTGTGCAATCTTGATACAATTTCCGCTTCCGTTTCATTGACTGTATCTTCCCGAACTGCCAAGCCATCCTCAGTTCAGTGTATGAAATTATCTCAATTCGGCCATATCACAATGTGTGGTTTCTGTGATCCAACACAAAATGGTTCTTTTTTATTGAAATCGAGACTAAAACGAATGGATAAATGTATATTAATAGAAAAGAGACAATCTCACGCGAATGACAATATTATTAAAGAAACTTATTATTAAATATTATTAAAGAAACATGTAGACGCGTTTTTTGGATGACCCTTTATTTCAATTAAAGTAGGTTCCTTGCAATAGAACTACCCCAGTCCACACATTGCAAGCGTGAGTATCCAAAATGAAAAGCTCTCGTGGCTTCAACAAGCACGTTACATAACATATTTTTAATATTGGCCTCTGTGATTTTATTTATAGGCTTTTGGCGATGTTGGCAAAGTTTTTCCACAAATTTCCGGCAGTACTTGTATATTCCTGGGATACTTCGTAGATTGAGCTTCATATTTTCTTTTCTGATTCTTTGCAGCACTTCTTCCAAATTGCTATGATGTTCCTTGAATGTACGAACCAGTATGTATAATCCGTTGGATGTCGTAAACACTGTTTTCTCTCGATACTTGCCAGTACCCACTATTAAAATAAAGTATATTGTATTATTTTGCTTCTAACAACGTATCCAATGTGTCATCTTTTCGCGGTAATGGGTAGCTGATCTTGATCGTTTCGTAGTAGTCATATCAATTCATCTTTCTTTTTTACTAAGACCACTGTTGGACTCCACGGACTTTTTGATGGTGTAATAACTCATTCTTTTGGTCGATCTTGGTTAACATCTCTTGGTCTTCGGTTTTCTTAGCAAGCGGCAGTCTTCTCGTGGTTGCTTGATGGGAAGAGCATCTCCGGTGTTGATTTTATGTCGGACGTAATTAGTTCTCCCCACATCTTCATACTCTCTCGAGAGATCGTCAGATTTCTCTTGATATTTCTGAATTTCTAAGACTGCAATCTGTTTCTCAGATTTTCCAGAATTGGCTCGTTTGCTGGGTTTTTAATAGCTCTGCTTTTTTTTCAATCCATCCTGATAACCTCGTTCTCCGGTTGGAATATGGCAATTTGTTCGTTATTGCTGATTATGATGATTCCATTGATCATGTTTAATAGGTGAACTGGTATCGCTTCTTTTCCTGCTATAGTGGTCGATCAACCATTATGTTCTGGTTATACTGGCTTGTTCGATCATTATGCCTTGTTTTTCTGAAGCATGTGCATATTATTGCTTGTGAACTTCCTAGAATTTCTTCCGTTTCATTGACGATACTCGAACTACTAAACTATCCTCGGTACAGTTAGTAGAATTATCACAGTTTGGCCAAATCACAATGTGTGATTTCCGAGATACACTGGTTTTGTTTCATAAAATCGAGGCTGATTGTACATTCGTCTTCCATTTCTGTACCACGAACCAATGCTTGAATTTATTTTTTGCAACTCGTACAAGCTGATCACTTCAACATGAATGTTTTACCTGGCACTGTTCGAAGTGTAAATCGCCTCGATTTATCAATCTATTGTGTTGCAATAACATTTGGCCGGAAATTGAACACTTAGCAGCTCTGTTCGCTTTTTAATTGAGCCAGCTTTCGCACCTCAAAACTGGTTTTAATTAGTGTTCTCCATCTTATTAGCCTAAATGATACCGCTGAATGAGTAGTAATCAAAACTTATTCACCAAATTAATCATAATTCACCGGAATTCTACGTTTGGTGAGTCATTGATTTGATTTATTTTATGGATTGTGTACTTAAACCTCTCATCAGTGGGTTCAGCTATACGCACAAATGCAAATAAACCGCTACTAACCTTTATTGTGAAATCAGAGAGAGAAGCGGCATGGTACTGACCAACTAATAATTCTATAATCTATGGCTTAAAGGACGTCAACAGGTTCAACCGTGATCAACGACGAGAACCAAACTCGAGGCCATGGCGTGATGAAAAAGTCTCTTAATCACTCAACCACAAATAATGATCCCTTTTAAATTATAGACATCTTAGTAGTCATTTCATTCGGATCCTTAAAGTTATATTTTATGACAAATTTTTAGTCCAATACATCATTTAGTCCTGTTTATACATAAACCTAACACTCACAAAAGCATCCGTTGAGCAAAGTTTATATAATGGACTATAATTCATATATAAAAAGGTCCAGGAGGTCTCCAATGGCATGCGATTATTCCCGGTTCCGGCGTTTAACCAATGCACACTGATCATATAATATACAACATAGATATACATTATAAATAATTTACGAAATTTTAATTTAATTAAAAATAATCTTCATTATAAATAAACGGGTAATCGAATGTTCATTTACGACCTGGAAGATCTAAGCCATACACACAAACGAAAATATTTTACAAATCCTCGTACCATCACTGAAATTTTTGAAACTTCCGGCAAAAAATTGTTACTGGACTACAACATATATATTTACAAACATATTTATGTAACTCTATACATACTTGGGATATGATACACGCAGAACATAAAAATATGTATGTGTGTGTGTGTTTAATGTAAATTTCGTTTTTATGTAAAATAATATTTTAACTGTACACATTCATCGTGTTCATAATTTAAAATTCAACATAATGTTTGCCTTTTTTTGCTGCTCTTCGACGATTTTTATGATTATTCGGTACGTCAACATACAACAAATATATCCTATAACACAACTCTATATGCAGAATCGTATTTACATATATGGATGTACTATACACATATGAAACGTTTATTAAAGTGACCGGGGAATACAGTACAAAAACAAGAATTTTACATTTTTTTACCATGTACAATAACTGACCTAACAACAGACCTTAGAAATGCCATAATGTACATAAAACAATGTGTGAAACTGGAAACCCTAAAAGGGGGAAATTATTAAAGATGAGCTTTAAATTGTATCTTTTGAAAGTTGGAACAATAATTCAATATTATCCTAAGAACAGAGCAGTAACTTTCTGATGGCTGCCAATTGGTTTTTGTACAATTGTGTTATTAACTTTGTCCATTCTACATTATGAATTCAAACGTATAAGATACTATGGTAGCTGCCAAAACCCCTATTGATGTGTTCATATATAAATCACAAAAGCTGCAGGTTTGCCAGTTTCTTCAACTACAAATTGCGTTAATTTGGGCATCGTACTTGCTATGCTTGAACAATTCTTACTAAATAATAGCTCTGATCTTTACCAGTAATTGAAACACAAGCAGATGAAATGTACAATTACAATATTTTTTAGTCCAATGAAAACAGCTACTTGGATAGGAAATAAGATAATGGTTTTTGCACAGCTACAATAGACGCCCATCGTTCAAGGAATAACTTTGTTTGATTGGAGACAATTCAAACATCAACCCATTGATTTCTTCATAAAACCGGAAATACTGCTCAATGAAGGTTGAAAGTACGAGGTTGGGCGTGTAAATTACACAGTGTAATTTATACAGTTTTTTACATGTAAAAACGTGTTATTTACATTAGGTTATGTTTTACATTTTATATGTAAAAAACGTTTTTATGTATAAAAAATGAGGCGCCATCTTTTATTAAATCTAAATGTAACTACACCATCTGTTGAAAAACCTTCTTACTATTTTATGAATAGAATTTGTGAAATAATTAAAGGCTCTATTCCATGGGAAAAATTGACTGACAGTCAAAAAAGACGAAAAGAGAAAATAATTATAAAACTCCAACTAAAAGACAAAGACATATTGTTCATTGATTTATTTATAGCGAATTATAGCAATATTTTGAAGAAACCATAACCAAAAAAAAAAATCATTAATTATTCTTTGTTGGAGTTTTTTTAATTGTGAATTAAAATTTAGAATCGAATATCAAAATGCAAAACAAATATGATTTTTATTTCAATTCAATTATAATTTTACCAAATTAATATATGGATATTTGACACTTGACTATAAAATTGGTTGTTTGCGAAAATAATTTCTTGTCTTACACAAATTTTATGTAGAAGGCTGAGTGTGACTGAGTGTATTCAATTTTATACTTTTTATGGCAGTCACACTACCACAAACACAAATATTTTTCCAGTCAGATTTGACTGAGATAGCTTTCTGTTTCACTTACACTACTATAAAATCTATATTATTGTCCCATTTTAATATTTGCTGACAGTCAATTTTTCTCATGGAAACAGGTAAATGTTTGACATTTTAAAAAAGATGTCACTGCAAATAATGCTGTCTTTTTATTTTTTACATATAATTTACGTTTTATGTAATTTACGCTGTTTTTTACATAATGTACATAAAAAATGGTTTTTACATGTAAAATCCCAACAGTGGTTGAAAGTAACAACCAAATAGTTTTAATCTGAAGGAGCCATATCTGATATATCCTGCAGGATAAAATTTCTCAGTTCTTATATTTTCGATCTTGGTAGTTCTTGGCAAGAATAATGCTATAACTAATCTTTTCGTTTTTGTGACCCCATTCATTCTGTTTCAGCCGGTCATAAAATATTTAAATTATTTGGTCAAACTGTATCTGACCCTGGTTTGCCTGGAACTTTGCAAAAACTTCTTCCACTGTAGTAATTGAAAAAATAATTCGTACACATGGTTAATTTTCCATTTTCTAAACCAATCACATTGTATGAATACGTTTTAAAATATATTTGAGTGTCTCATTCTGACATTAATCTTATAAACATTAAATGTTGAAAAAGCATACATTGGCTGATTGAATGGAATGCAGACAGCAATTAATATAAGAACTAGACAGTTGAAAACACATTATACTTTTAGTTCCTACGACTGCATACTTCAGTTAAGATCGTACATTAAGAACAGTGCAAGATCTTATTTGTTCTCAGCTCATAGATATCTTCTTTCCATGTCTTGATGAATCTGGGCATGAAATTGGTCTTACTAACACAAATGAAGATGTGATTAGTGAAACCACTTATACATTCACTGATGTTCAAGTTAAATAAATGAGAATCACTACATTTCACAAGACTATTGATGTCTTCTTGTAGTAGGTAAGAGTCGTTATAACAAAGTGGACTAATTAATATAGTTTCATATCATACATTAGTGCCTTGGAGTGTTGGATACCATTTGTAATACTGTAGATGAATATTGGAAACTGTAAGGCCAAGTAATAGAGCACACAATACTTTTCAGTGCCCTACAAATCTACAATATCTAAAAATTTACTGAAGTCTGTACACACTGCACATAGTTTGTACATGGTTTTCGATTTCTTTGATGATGCTGGTAGTGAGCTCTTGATTTTTTGCCATAAAACCATGTTAACTTGGTGATCATCGTCGAGAGACAAGTGCTATAAAAGAGTTTAATATAATGAGTTCAAACAATTTAAGATATTGATGATATACGGAAACTATCCACAGTTTGTGCGTGTAAATTACACATTTTTTTTTCTAGTAAAAACCGTGTAATTTACACTTGGTTGTTTTTTACATTCTCTATGTAAAAAATTGTTTTATGTAAAAATACATGTTTTGTGACTGACACGCCATCTCTTATCTATTGTAACTGTTGTAAAAGCATCATCTGTTAAAAAATCTTTTTATTTTTTTGACAAACAGAATTTGTGAAATAGTGAAATATTCCCATAATATTCAGTTACCAGAAAATTGATATGTAAAGTCCTGGAGATGTGATACTGAATATCAATCTGGAATGGTTACGTCATTTAATGATGTAGGATATGATGATAATGATGCTAAGATAGCTGTGAACGTGACAGCTGATGGGAGTTATATGGAACTCCGATATAGAGTTAATTGACAGCTAGGGCAGTGAATCAACTAGCCGTTGAAGATGTTTAGTTTTTGAAGTTTTACGGCATCTTGTTGTACTCTGTAATGGTTGGTTTGAGAATCCGTGTTTGGCAGAACAGGTGTTGTGTTGTGTGCTAAATTGTTGCAATTGGAAATGTTGGGAGGTCGCGTTCAAAAGGTTATTGAAGTATTGTACCCTAAACAGGGTCGGTGGGGTCACCAATGTAGAATATGATAATGATGCTAAGATAGCATTGTACGTGACTCGAGGACCATAAGAATTTGATGTTTTGTAACACAATTTATAGACTAATCTGTCGGATTTTTTTGTAACGAAAAAGATTCACACTTTTAAATTGATTGAATTTTATCGTCAGTAATTTTTTAACGTTTTACGCTGCTGTTTAAATAATTTACATAAAAATGTAAAAAACGTTTTTTGCATGTAAAATTCTAACTGTGAAATTATCCCAATTAAAGAAATTGATCGAACATCAAGCAGAGTGATAATTATAAAGCATGATTGCCCTTTAATGCCGAAACAGGTGTACTATCCGGCCTACATCCAAATTTTGGACACGCAGACTTCTGCATGTTGTACATTTTGAAGTCATGAAATCCAGAATTACCAGTTTTATCCCAATTTTCCGTAGCACGTACAAATACACATTTATGTACTTAATTTTATGATCGAGCATAATTTCATAATACGAGTTCATAAAAATTAAATTTTTCATTAATCAGCACGTACATAGATAAATAAAATTTAATTAATTACAATAAAATAAAATATTTTGTGTTTTAATTTGTGCAGGAGGTTATTGTTATTATGATGATCAATTAAAAATTTAATGAACTCCATATAACCCGATGAACCAACCCAAAATTATTTATTTAATAGTCTGCTTGTAAAGCAAACACCATTAATCATCCGAAACTATATAACTAAATAATATAACAAATTTCAAATAAAATCAGCAAATTGCTGGATTTATTAAATTCGTGCTCCCGCACCATATCTGTAGTATATACTCATTCTGATATGTGTACACAAAGTACAAACAAAACCCCATCCTGATTTGAATATTAAACGGAATTAGAATTCCCAACCAAACGAACATACATATAAAATGAAAATTGTGTCTGTTGATTTTATTTTTTCCACTTTCAACAATGCGAGAATAAAAGTTTTTCCAGGGCAAATGGAAAATCGAATCGAATTCAACCATCACACATTTCAATCAATAATAATAATACAACACACAATAACAACAATAAAAGTTTTATATTGGGCTTTCGGAGTCGTAAAGAATACATCGAATCGATCGGGCAATGTGTGGCGATGTGTTCGAGGCAAAGAAATCAAAAACCATGAAATAGAAAAATAATTTACCGAAACACGATGGGAAAAGTGTAGAAAATATAATGAATGAATTAAATAGCTTTTGGGCGAATTGGGTGTCCAAGATATTTATTACATTTGTTATATGTATACACCTGTCACGATAAGAAGCTTACAAATAAAAGGAAATTAGTTTCGTATCGTACAGTTATTTTTCCATCCATTTCCAATCAATTGTAAATTTGCTTCTGCTGTTTGTTGTAAATTTTATAAGAGGATACGCAATACGGACGAGGAGATCTCTTTGGCGAAACAGAAAAATTGTGTTTTCCTTCTGTTCATGCCCAAACCAATCGGAGCGTGAAAATTAAATGAGTTGGGAATACTTTGGGAATATAAATCTTATATATATGTATATACGATTAATGTCAATAAGGTAGTGTAGGGAATATAGTGATATAAAATATAGGTATGGTTCCAAACTGTTTAATTTATTGATTGGACGAATTGAGATTAACTGATAATGGATGTCGTAATATAAATCATTTTCGTGCACATACAGGTTTTATTTCCATATGCGACAAAATATTTAGAAAAGAAGCGAGATCACTCTTGCCAATGAAACAACCGATAAGAGAGAGGTTCTGATCTGAATTATAAAGCAAGATTAACCTACAAACACGACTAAAAGCGGTTCAGGGACTAGAAGAAGAAGTAGAAAACTTAATACATATAACATTCAGATAGTCACTTGAAATATTCTCAAAGGAACAATATCTTAAACCGTTGGTAAAAATTACCGACGAGAAAAAAAAGAAAACTAGGAGAAAAAGACAACAAAAGTGAAGTCCATCTGACAAGACGATTGTAAATAACAAATCACAACAGCTTAAACGATAAATTTAGAAGCTAAATGAAAAGAAGTTTTAGAAGCTAAGTGAGTAGTAGAACTACTCACTATGGAAGGCAACAAAAAGTATAAAAACCCCAATTACGCAGACGACCTCCTATTAAAAGCTGAAGAATTTGAAACCATCTGGCTGATATTTTCAAAACGAATGAGACCAAATCGAAAATGGAAACAATAATTTTCCGGGTAGAATTCGTCTAATTACCCAGAAAAAAATTTAAAGGAAAATAAAATTTAATCTGAATCAGATACCCAGGAGGTATGACGTTTTAATGAGAGCAATTCTAAATCAACTACCAAAGAAAGTTATTATGTTACCGAAACCAGCTAAATCGTATCGTCCGATATCCCTTCTCCCTATCATTTCAAAGCTAATGGAGAGACTACTCTTGAGGAAAATGAAGCCAATAATAGTAGAGACCTAATACCGGATCATCAATTTGAATTCAGATATAAACATTCACAATTGATCAGGTTCACAGAATTTCAGATTATTATAGAAAAGACGTTAGAGGATAAACAAATTTGTTCGGTCTTATTTCTGAATGTGGCAGCAGCTTTCAATAAGATATGACCCGAAGGTTCAATACCATATGTTTATCTTTTGAGATCATATATATCGGAAGGACTTTTTAGAGTAAGACAAGAAGAAGACTGAGAGAGGGAAGGACAGGAATCCTCAAGGCAGCATTCTGGGCCCATTCCTATACCTACTATATATACAAGTGATATATACCACAGTCCGACCACGTAAACATAGCAACGTTTGTTGACGACACCGCTATAAGCAACAGGGCAAACTGTGGAAGAGACGGCCTTCAATGTGCAAGTAATGAAATTCACCAAGCGATCGAAATCAAACTTAATGAATAAAAATCTGCCCATCTCAACTTTACGAATAAATCATTGGTTAATCCTCCGACAATCAGCTTAAACGATGTGATAGTGCCGTACGAGAACTTTGCTAAATACTTGGGTATGGCACTGGATGTTAAACTTAAATGGAAAGAGCATGTAAAGCTGAAAAGAAAAGAGCTTGATCTTAAATATAGACAATTGTACTGACTAATTGGTCGAAGGTCAAAATTAAGCGTATGCATAACAAAATATTGATTTACAATCAGGTTCTAAAGCCGGTCTGGCTATATGGCATTCAGCTTTGGGGTTGTACTAAGAACACTGACATCTAACCTATACAAAATTTCCAGAATAAGGTATTTCGGAATATAATCAATGCATCCTGATACATTCGTAATAGTGATTTGCATCGTGATTTGGAGATTCCGGATATATTTATTTATTTAATATAATATATTTACTTATAACAATAATTTTGAATTTATTAAAACTCCAATTTGAACTTTAAGCTCATTCATAATGAAGATAAGACTCATCCATCGGCAATATAATTTTTGAAAGTTTATCGTGAATCGTCATTTTACTCATGTCTGCAATTAATTTCGTCCAGATTATTAAAATTTCTGATTAAAAAGCCGAGCTAATGACATCATCCAGATTTACGACTTAAGAGCTGCTAGATTTCTTGAAGGCAATTATACCAATGATTTAAAAAAAAAATTTAAATTTTTTTTGTATAAAGAAAAATACGTTTACTTGACACGAATGTCAAGGCTAAAAAAAAATAAAAAATTAAAGAAGGCGGAAATAATTCCAGAACTCAATGCCACTAGAGGCCCACGGTTCAACCCACATACACATACAGATTAAAAACACCCAATCGTGATTGATGAATCGTCACCACCCCGGGAATCGAACCCGAGATCCCTGAATGACAGAGCAAGTACGCTACCTTCGCTACCTTCTGACCCCAACGGGCCTGTTTAGGGCATTACACGTCAAGATCTTCTGATACAAAAAACACCCGATTATTTTCATCCTTCCTCCGTCCTTACCTAACACGGCAAAAGTTTAACTTCCCACAATGGAATTTCCCGGCCTCCTCTTTCATTACGTGGTAGTACCGTTTCACGCTTCAAGGCATAGATATTTCCAGGAAGTTCGTTTCATGCTGCAACAAAGCCAGATTCAATAAGGTGGGCGAATGTGGGCACCCACAAATACAGCATGCAGTCAGGTTCGTTTCATGTCGCAACAAGCCTACTTACTAAGCGGGCGAATTTAGGCACCCCACGCACTGCGGCACAAATAATCATAATTATTCGGAGGGGGTTCTTGAGCAACTCCAACAAATACAATTAAATTATCTCACGCCACAATTAATTAATAAAAAATATTTCGAGCTAAGTTCTTGTAATTCATTATTGAATTTGGCTTTGTTGCAGCATGAAACGAACTTCCTGGAAATATCTATGCCTTGAAGCGTGAAACGGAACTACCACGTATTGAAAGAGAAGGCCGGGAAATTCTATTGTGGGAAGTTAAACTTTTGCCGTGTTAGGTTAGGCAGGAGGTAGGATGAAATTAGCGAGTGGTTTGTGTCAGAAGATCTTGACGTGTAATGCCCTAAACAGGGCCGTTGGGGTCACCATCGGGGTCGGTAATTAATTAATAAAAGGCTAACTTATGGTGAATTACCTAAAACAAGAAATATAAAACAAGAATTAAAAAAAAATTGCTGCGAAGCATGAATCAAGGCTACGGAACATGTCCTTTAGGAAACTAAAAGGAACGCTTCGATCTCGTTAGTATGTGAGCACTGAGCAACTACCTTCCAACGAACAAGCATTGGTGCATCTCTGGATCAACAGTGACCACATTATAGTTTATATTTTAAGAATACAGATGTAAATTAATGGTAAGTCTGGAAAGACTGTCAAAAAAATACAAGTCTTATTGGTAATCTTTACCGAAATAAAATTCTCAAATATAGACGATGAATCTACTTGATCTAGTAATATGTTCCCAAAAAATGTGCTTCTCACTGTAGGATTTACACCTAGCATGGTAAGGCCGGTTAGTAACTCTTTGTTATAATTCTAGCCATCCTGTTGATGTTTCAATTCAGAAGGTTAGACTAATACCAACCAGATTTAGATGCTCGATACCTTCTTTGAAATTTTAGCATCACAAAATGGTGACAAAAGTTTTATAAATTTTTGGATCGTACGCGAACATTTCGACTTTATAATGCAGTAAAAAGGGCTATCTTTGAGGATCCTTGAGGTATTTCAGTCCGGCTCGGAACATTTCAATAACTACCAAGTTCCTATTAGATTTTATGTATGATTTGTGGCATCATTTTTAGGTACTAATAGGTACTTTGCAAAGTAATAATACAAAGATGATATATCGTGCCCTTTTCATTGTAATCTTTCTGATTGCTGAATCCTGTTCGTAAAGATCAAAGATATTTACCGTTAGCCAATAATATTCTGAATATAAACTTTGAACTATAAATAATGCGGAACATGGTATGATTTTTTGTCATGTAATTTGGAAAGACCAACAACACGACGTACGGTTTTGTAGTTTAAGATCTAAGCAAACTAAAACGTTGCATGACCGCCCAGGCTGTGTAGTGGTTAAAGCTGTGGCTTGGAGCGGAAAATACCAGGTTGATAGATTCAGGATGCTAAAACGGATTGTCACCATCGATCGTTTGTATTTTGTAACACTTTCGTATTTTTTAGTGGACATCTTACTCTCCCAAATGGACCATATGGAGAAATCCATGGGATTCAAGTCTGGTGAATATGGTGGCCATTCTTTCGATGAAATCAGCCGCGGAACGCAATTTTGTAAAAATTGCTGTGTCGCTCGAGCTTTGTGTGACGGTGCCGAGTCCTGTTGGAATGTCCAACGGTTCGTACCAAAGTGCTTACGTGCCCAAGGTAGCAAAGCATCGTTTAGGATATTTTGGCGGTACATCTCTTGGTTTACCTTGACTCCATGTTCGATAAAAACCAGAGGAGTGCGTCCTTCTGCAGTAACTGCAGCCCCAACCATAACATAAACTGGTGATTGCTTGCGCATGGCAACTCTTGTGTCCAAATTATCGTTGGACTTGTGCTCTAACCAAACACGATCATTTTGTTTATTCACATACTGTTGAATGGTGAAAATTTTCTCATCAGAAAAGACAATTTTTGGAATCTCATCACGTTCGGCCAAGGCCTTCAATGCTCGTGTTCTTTCAAGCCTAACTTTTTTTGTGCCTCCGTAAGATCTTGAACTTTTTGTATCTTGTAGGGCTTAAAGTGTAGTTCATTTTTCAATATGGTTTGAATGCTGTATCGTGAAACATGTAGACGTGCGGCTAATTGATTGGCACTTTGACAAGGATTTCGTTGGATTCGTTTCTTCACCTTTCGTATCATTTCTTTTGATGTTGCTGTCTTTTTAGGACCGCCTCTGTTGCGTTTAGCGATGCTACCAGTTTCGTTGTATCGAGTTAGGGTTCGATACACAAACATTTTATTCACATTCAAATGCTGGAGCTGACGAACTATTACTCTTTGTGAATTTCCACCCAAATACAGTGCAATTACACTATTACGTTTGAATTCCATTACGATTTTTTTATCAAGATATTAATTAAGAACAATTATTTATTGACCACATATAAACAACTAACCAAACTTCAAACTGACCAAAAAATTGACGCGCGAAAATTGACAACTACACAAATGACAGCAGAGTGAAGTTAGTAACATTTAGTCTCATATATATATATATATATATATATATATATATATATATATATATATATATATATATATATATATATATATACATATATATATATATATAATTTAACGTTAAGGTCAATCAATAAATTTATGTATGAATAGTTAATTTTGTTGGCATCCCTTCATTGGGTTAGCATTCCTTCATTTGGTTGTGTTTACAATCTCAAAACGGCTTCTAATACCTATATGTTTTTTAAAAAAATGTTACAAATTTAGTTCGTGCCGTATCAAAAACCACCTAACCCAATTATTAATACAATACTCGTACACATACCCATATCCACCTTTAATCTAAGCCCTGAAACATTTAACATAAATAAAAAATTCAAAAATATCGAATTGATATTCACCATATTGCTACTGAGAAAAACAATATTTTTTCATGGCCACGATGCACCCTTAACATTTACAAAATGCCCTCCCAACTCCAACAACATCGCACATAAATGAAATTATGAGGAAAACGATTGCTAACCCTTGTCAAAACTAAACTAAACTAAAAAAAAAGTTTGAAATTGTTGGGCCTCCCTTTTCAAAAGGTGGATCGATTGTGTATATATAGAAAACTCATTTTCGTGCTATAAAGGTAAAATGTAATAGTAGATTTGCGTCTTAAATGTTCACAAAGATGTATTTCGTTGAAATTTTGAGTGTTTAGTAAACTTTTAGAAGATTGATATAATCGTTGAATGGAATATTGTTATTTAAATTAGTTTGCGTTGAAGGTTAAATCAAGATCACATTGAATTCACCACTAACTATAAGATATGTGACAAGTCAACATACCTGTAAATTATTTAAATGTGTCATTTTAAACCTGTTGAATACCATCTTGATACCGTAAACAAATCTCAATTTCAACAATTTGTATGCCCTTCTCAAACTAGCCTGTCAGTTTTGTGTAATAATTTTTTGTATATGGTCACACGAAGTAGAGGTTTGGTTGTGGGATAGTAGTGGTGTCGATCTGTATATCGATAAAATAGTGAACCATTAATACGTATTAGTGCATATTATACGTAGTCAGCCAATGAAAAACTGTCTTAGCCATTAAGCTATTGCCAGCGACTTAAGCTACAAAAGCTTTAAAAGATAAAATAATATAATTTACCTATTAAGCTACAAAAGCTTTAATACTATATTCTTGTGCCATTTCGACTGATGATCTCCTTCCAGCCATAATAAACAAATTTTCTATAGTTCAAAAGCTTTATACTTTAGTAAGAACATCACTCAGATTATGTTAAATACACCATTTAGAAATGAAAAGTATGTAGATTCCAGTTGATGTGAAGAGTATGAATCTGTATTATAACACCATGTTGATTTTTCTATATTTAACCCTAAGCTCGGTGTTGTCGTGTAGCACCTGCATAACACCTAAATGTGTATCTGATCGCCAATACATTCATCCAGGGCTGCAAAGGATTCAAAGTAGAATATTTGATGAACAACATATATATATATATATATATATTAATATATATATATATATATATATATATATATATATATATATATATATATATATATATATATATATATATATATATATATATATATATATATATATATATATATCTACATACCATTTGAAGATATATCAAAGCTGCAGTCTCGTACTAGAATATTAATAGGTCAACCGAGTTCGAATCCTTCTTAAATATTGCAACGCGTCCAACCTAACAATAAGATAACTTCTATAAAATTTTGAGATTTTTGTTTGAAATATGAACGTATTGTTTTCCAGATCTTCCACGTTTGGTGGAAAAGTTCGTGTTTACCTTTTTTAAATTTGAAACCACCATCATTTGTAAATCCAGATATGTTTGAGTATTAAACGCTTGGTGGACGTGTAGCATAAATCCCTACAACATATATGTGGAAGATCTTAAATTTTAGTTATTTTATTTTACCACTCGTGAACGTGTTACGGCTGTATGTTTTTTTTGTTTAAATACATGACGTATATACAGATTACGCATTTATTATTCATGTTTATTGGTTTCATTGAAAAAAAAAATCCTGTTTTATTAGGGAAATTGAAGTTCAATGACCTAATTATATATTATGTGTATTGTTTAGGTTTATTGCACTTTAATATATATTTAGTTGTTGTTTTGGAGTGACTCATGTCTTGGATTTGCTAATTACATTGGGAAGGTCATGTAGGAGTACATAAGTTGATTATATAAATACATAAGATGCGGTTTGTGTTTTTGTCTCTTTCATGATACGGTGTTCCATGTACGGTTTATGTACACAGGCAAATTCGAATTTCAAATGATGTTAAAAATAATCTTATTTAGAGTGAGGCTCCGTGGTAGTGAATATACTGAAATCTGTATACAGTGGTAATTGAATTTTAATAAATTGAAATCACATAAATGAAATCTATATAGTGATAAATAATTGAAATCTGTATAGAGTGAAATTGAATTGTAAGTTTTCTTGAGTGATATGTACATATTAAGGTTGTGAAGCAAATCCGTTTTTTTTTTCTTTTTTTTTTATTAAGGAATATTATTTAATTCCTTTGCGGTGTCTGTACATTCGATAAGGGATAGATATATCGCCACGATATTGACGGTAAGCTACTTGAATAACTCCACGTGTTAAAAGAAAAACTCTACCAAGTTTTTTTATATATATAGGGGCCTCATTGAAAATTATCTTATCGAGATAGTATATGGATAATAGATATCCATAGCATATGTATTTACATTCGAGGGAGAAAGAGTCCGCCATTGGATCTGTGCAGAAAATAGTCAAGTGAAAATATAATATATAATACATACCTCAACGATCATACGAACTACATATAATCAATTAATTATTAATTAGTAGATAAGTAAATTTATTTATAAGTAATCAGATGAATATTTATTTATAGATTATGAATTTTGTGTTTTTTTTTATATAAAGCACATTGAGCACATGCTTTAGTATTATTCTAAATAATCAAAACGATATTTTTTTTTAGTTTTTATTATAATGCATTATTGTTAAAATGTTGCGTGATAAGCTTCCAATTATAGCATTCCAACAGCCTAAGAGTACTCTGAGGGATTGGATCGTAATTGGGTAAGTTGATTTGTTACACATTTGAAGTTTTTTTTGTTTCTGATTGTTTAGGAATAATATCTAAGAGTCTGAATAAATATTGAAGCTTAATATATATATATTGAATAAATATTGAAATTTTGGGATTCTGAAATATAAAATGAAATAAATTCTTTTAAATAATTGGTGATGGTGTATCTGAGCAGATGAAATGTGAGTGTTATGAACACGTGAGATATCGTACGTTCTCGAAATTTAACGGCAGCGAAAGACCCTCCTGGCCGACTAAAGCAACCCACTACAAACACGTGTTTGTTGCCGGAGAGACGTTACAAAATGGCGCCCGAGCAGGGACCTGAAGGTCATTGGGTAAGAACGGTTACTTAACTTTGATTATCCTATGTGACCTTACGGTTCTAAAGTAGTTATTTTTATTTTTTTTTGGTCGACCTAAAAAGTCATCCAAGCAGCTTCTCTGCTAACAGGCACCTTGATAACCGCTTAGTTTTCTTTTTGTATTTTTTTTTCTCAAATCATTTATCTTATTAATTTTATACTAGCGGGTAGCGGCCAATTCAATTTCAGTTTTTTTGATCATATTCAACTTTAATTCATAATTTAGGTTGCTTTGCATCTTAATGGTTTGAGTATCGATTTCGAAGCATTTCATCAGGGGTTAGATACGTGGAGAGTCCATAGGTTCCTCCTGATATTTTGCTATCGAACTCTGCTCAGGTATACTGTTAAGGTGTGATGAAACTTCAGTTACTTAATAACGTTTATGAATCTTGATGTAAGGTATAGAATGCCATGCCGCTACATCATTAGTTAGATACTTGATCACTTCAAGATTTCCTACTGTTGTGTGGTAGTGTATTTTAAACTACAATATCCTGATTCAAGTTTATTTTCAATTCTTTTTTATTGTTAAAAATTTTTCGGGTAATGAAATTTTATCTCAGAGTCCCATTGGTAGATTATACAGTGATTCTGTAGTTTATTCCTAGTGGTACTCGAGATTGTTTCTTGTAAAAATTTAATATAATTTAAATACCAATTTTAAGTAATAATGCTTCATTCACATTCGATCTAGTTCAGACATCATCACCAATTAGAATTTCTCTTGCATATTTAAATTTTTTGAATATTATTACCATATATAATATAAATTAAATAATTAATTTTGATTAATATTTGATAAATTGTTGTCGTAGTTTATTTTTGTCACGAATTATACATTTTTATACTTAAAATTTCACGTTTTAGTTTAGTTTTTCTAAGTCATATTGGGGTTTAGTATTAGAGTTTTGAAAAACAACTTTATCTTTTGGTAACCTTTTGATTTGGTTATAGTTAGTTAATATAACAAATTGTTTTTCTATCTTTGGTATGATGGATCCCGCCATTTATCTAAATAACCTTACTCAATTTGAGGTTGAGGTAGAATACTTAGTAAGAGGAATAGCGAGTAACAGCCCCAATGCAAAAATTTTGTTGGTTAACTGTATCTCAGCAGAAAATGTTGGAACCAGAGAAAAACCAAAAATTTCGCACGGAAAAGTGGCTCCAGATCAAGAAATTGGGATTTGTTCTACGTATTATGCGGAAATCTCTAAGAAATCAGAAGGAGCGGGGGTTTCTCCTTCATTAAATTTTGTTACCACTGCGTTAGCTAAAACGATTCACTATAAGGAGAGAACGGAACGTTTGATAAAAACTGTTGGAGAGAATGGTGATTTATCGAATCTCCAAAGCAACTTTAGACGACTCTATAACTGGTACATGAAGTTGTGGACCGATTTTCTGCAGGCAAAAAGAGCTTCGGAAATGAGTAACAGCAAAACTCAACATCAAAATGTAACTTCGAGTCCTATTGCAGGTCCTTCTAGGAGCCTTAATTTGCACCATTCGGTTAATATCGGAGATAGTTCAATCAATGAAGAACCACAAGGATCTTCTAGTGAGGAACTACAAAAAAAGTTACAAATGGATCACACACGGCTCAAAGCATCCGCTACAGATTTGCTTTCGCAAATGGAGAATCGTCCAACTAATATTAACAGTCTGGAACATATCCAATTTAACACACCTAATACATCAAAACAAGAATTTGGACAATCGGTTTCAGTTTCACGAGGTAATAATACATCATGCAATGATCCAGTTGGTCTAGCTAATCAAATTCCATTTAACCCAATGCCGGAAACAAGAATGACACGAAATAACTGGTTAATGGACATGCATAAGATCAGACAGCAATGGAAACTGTCATTTGATGGTAGCGAAACAACTAATATCCATGATTTTTTATACCGGTTAGAACAAATGGCTGCAAATGATGGGGTTCCAATCTATCTACTACCTCGGGTTGTTCACTATTTTCTCAGTAAAACGGCAGAAGATTGGTATTGGATCTATAAGCAGGATCACAACGATTCCAGCTGGCAAGATATGAAGTGCGCGATGCGTTCTTTTTTCAGCTCTAGTAATTTTGAGGAGGAAACGCAAGAGCAAATACTACATAGGTACCAAACAAATAAGGAATCTTTCTCGGAATTCGTTTTGAGTGTCCAAAAGTTAAACTCACGTTTACAAAATCGAATGTCGGAAGATAAATTAATTTACAGATTATGCCAAAACATGATCCCAGCATTAAAGAACGTGACATTACCATTTCATAGTTCCATCAAGTCAGTAGAGGAGCTGAGGAAGGTATGCCAGAATTACGAAAAGATGTGGGATGGAACGGGATATGATCCAAGAAAATTTTCAGATGCGGTTTCGAAAAGGCGACCAAATGTACATGAAATCAGTATGCCTAACCAACCAAATAACCACCATACCATTAACAATCCACTTCACTATGTACACTCTTCAAATGCACAAAACAATAATGAATTTAATAATGAAATAGATGCATTTAGAGTAAATCAAGCGAGTAATAGCCAACCCTTTGCCAATAATAACCAGACAAACTTAATCTGTTGGAATTGCAAGGATCTGGGACATAGGTACCACGATTGTACAAAAGAGTTCCAAAATATTTTCTGTTTCGGGTGTGGTGAGCAAAACGTAAGGAAACCGTCATGCCAGAAATGTATGGTAAATTCGGCGAAAAACATGCGCTCGAGTGTGAGAATGTCGAGGGAATCACACTCGGGAAGCAACACAGGGAATCAACAGACAAACGTCTAACTACCAGCCCGATAATATCCCTCAAGCCAAATTCACAATACCATTCACAAACGCATATTAATAATGTAAATAAAATTAAACGGGTAATTTCATATTTTAAAGAAAAGCGTCGATTAAGTAATCTGTGTATCACCACGATAATTAAGTGTTTGTCTAAAAACGATCCGAGGCCATACGCAGAAGTGACTATTGCTGGTAAAACCTTTCAAGGTCTGCTTGATAGTGGTGCATCGGTCAGTGTACTGGGGAAAAACGCGTTGCAGTTTTTGTCCGAAGCTAGGTTAACTTATCAAAAACTAGGATCTTTTATCACAACAGCCGATGGAACTAAAAATAAGATAGAAGGGTATGTGTGGATTCCAGTCAAATTCGGTGATACAACTAAAGACATAAAGTTTTGCATTGTTCCAAGCCTCCAGTCACCCATTTACTTAGGGATAGATTTTTGGCAAAAGTTCCAGATCGCGCCAAATATCAGTGAAATCGGTATTTATGACTCCAAAACTGAAGATAAAAATCAACATATTCTTTCAGAGAGCGACCAGTATCGTCTAGAGAAAATAATTGAAAACTTTCCCTCTTTTACCAAAGATGGATTAGGAAAAACCAACTTGCACGAGCATGAAATCGACGTTGTACACGGTTGTAAGCCCATTAAACAACGCTACTACTCGATTTCACCAGCGCGTCAAAAGGCAATATACGACGAAATCGACCGAATGCTCAATTTAGGTGTAATTGAGGAGAGCAAGAGCGCGTGGAGCTCGCCTGTTACTATAGTCCAGAAATCAAATGGAAAATCAAGATTATGCCTCGATGCTCGCAAGCTCAATGAAGTAACGCAAAAGGATGCATATCCTCTGCCTTTAATCGATGGATTGTTGGGTAGGTTGTCGGACACTAAATATATTACAGGACTGGATTTGAAGGATGCCTTCTGGCAGATTCCGCTTGCGGAGTCGGCTAGAGATAAGACCGCATTTACTGTACAGGGCCGACCACTTTACCAGTTCAAGGTGATGCCGTTTGGGCTGTGTAATGCAGCTCAATCAATGTGTCGGTTGATGCATAAGGTGATTCCACATGAGCTGCACGACAAAGTATTTGTTTACCTAGATGACTTGCTCATCGTCACCGGCACATTGAAGGAGCACCTTGAACTGTTAGAGATGGTCGGAGACAGACTACGAACGGCCGGCCTAACAATAAACGTAGAAAAGAGCAAATTCGTAATGCGGGAAATTCGATATTTAGGTTATCTAGTAGGCGAAGCAGGATTAAGACCCGATCCATCCAAGATTGAAGCCATAATTGACTTACCATCTCCAACAAACGTAAAACAAACTAGACGTGTATTAGGTATGTGTGGCTGGTATCGCAGATTCATTGTAAATTATGCAGATGTAACCGCACCCATATCGGATTGCCTCAAAAAAGGGAAATTTGAATGGACGAGTAAGGCACAAGAAGCTTTTGACAAATTGAAACAGCTTTTGACTTCAGCCCCAGTTCTCATCAACCCATGTTATGATTCACCATTCTATATAAGATGTGATGCAAGTACTGAAGGCGTCGGAGGTGTGTTATATCAAAAGGATTTAGAAGGTAATGAGCGACCAATTGCGTTTATGTCGCAGAAACTTAATAAGGCACAAAAGAATTATTCTGTAACCGAACTAGAGTGCCTCGCTGTGATACTGTCTATAAAAAAGTTCAGGGCTTACGTAGATGGCTATGAATTTACAGTGATCACAGACCACGCCAGCCTGAAGTGGCTAATGAGACAAAGTGACCTCAGTGGAAGATTGGCGAGATGGAGTCTCAAACTGCAGGGATATAATATTAAAATTGAACATCAGAAAGGAAAATATAATGTTGTCCCTGATACTCTCTCAAGAATCTACTGTGATTCAATTGAAGAATTTGTGACAAATCGTAAAAGGTTAGAACAGATAAGTTTGGGATCCAACGAATTTGATGAACCTCAGTATAAGGAACTATTACAAAGAATAGAAGAGTCTCCAAATAACTATCCAGCATTTCGAATTGCGAATAAACAGATTTACATTCGTCTTGAACCAACCAAGGACATGGATTTATCGGATCTAACTGTTTGGAAGCTGTGGATCCCATCTAAGTTACAAATCTCTTTAATAGAACAAGAACATAATCACCCTTTGTCTTCTCATGGAGGTATTCGTAAAACACTCGAAAAGTTGCGAAGATTTTATTATTGGCCAGGAATGGCTAAGCAAGTGCATCAGTTTGTTTCAAAGTGTGAGATTTGTAAAACCACGAAACCAACTAACAAAGTATCAAAGCCACCTATGGGAAAATTATATGCGGTCGAAAGGCCATGGCAACGCATTTACATTGACTTGCTTGGTCCTTATCCACGCTCCAGTCATGGGAAAACGACGATCCTGATTGTATTAGATCACCTCACGAAATTTGTTTTGTTAGAAGCACTCACAAAAGGCACAGCAAAACAAATCACAGATTTCTTGAGAAATCAGGTATTTTCTGTGTTTGGTGTTCCTGAGACAATACATTCAGATAACGGAGTTCAATTTAAGAGTAAAGAGTACAAAGAGCTTTTATCTAATTTTGGAGTAACTGACACGAAAACAGCTATCTACTCTCCGCAATCCAACGCTTCAGAACGTGTAAACCGTTCGGTAATTTCTGCGATTCGCTCCTACATCGGTGATAAGCATACTAATTGGGACAAGCATTTGTATGAAATCGCTTCAGCTTTACGTAATGGAGTTCATGAGACCGTAAAATATTCACCTCATTTTCTTTTATTCGGATACCATAAGCTGAACCACGGTGATGATTATAAATTACTGCGGCAACTAGGCAGTGTAGCAGCAGGAGAAGTATTATTACCTCTACCTACAAGACTATCAATTTTACACAGTGAGGTGACATCTAATATTGCCCATGCATTTGAAAAAAGTTCCAAGCGATATAATCTTCGAACACGACCAATTGATTATAGTGTCGGACAGAAAGTATTTGTTCGCAACCATTATCAAAGTGACGCAGAGAAAAAGTTTTGCGCGAAGTTGGCACCACAATTCAGACCAGGCATTATCAGTAAGAAAATTGGAAATTCTATGTACCAAGTTATAGATAATTCGGATAAAGTGTTAGGAGTATTCCACGCAAAAGACATTAAGTTGTAGTACATAATCTCGTTTTTCAGCTTCATCCACACAGCATTTGCATGCGCGTAGAATGAACCTGCCCTGTTACGGCTGTATGTTTTTTTTGTTTAAATACATGACGTATATACAGATTACGCATTTATTATTCATGTTTATTGGTTTCATTGAAAAAAAAAATCCTGTTTTATTAGGGAAATTGAAGTTCAATGACCTAATTATATATTATGTGTATTGTTTAGGTTTATTGCACTTTAATATATATTTAGTTGTTGTTTTGGAGTGACTCATGTCTTGGATTTGCTAATTACATTGGGAAGGTCATGTAGGAGTACATAAGTTGATTATATAAATACATAAGATGCGGTTTGTGTTTTTGTCTCTTTCATGATACGGTGTTCCATGTACGGTTTATGTACACAGGCAAATTCGAATTTCAAATGATGTTAAAAATAATCTTATTTAGAGTGAGGCTCCGTGGTAGTGAATATACTGAAATCTGTATACAGTGGTAATTGAATTTTAATAAATTGAAATCACATAAATGAAATCTATATAGTGATAAATAATTGAAATCTGTATAGAGTGAAATTGAATTGTAAGTTTTCTTGAGTGATATGTACATATTAAGGTTGTGAAGCAAATCCGTTTTTTTTTTCTTTTTTTTTTATTAAGGAATATTATTTAATTCCTTTGCGGTGTCTGTACATTCGATAAGGGATAGATATATCGCCACGATATTGACGGTAAGCTACTTGAATAACTCCACGTGTTAAAAGAAAAACTCTACCAAGTTTTTTTATATATATAGGGGCCTCATTGAAAATTATCTTATCGAGATAGTATATGGATAATAGATATCCATAGCATATGTATTTACATTCGAGGGAGAAAGAGTCCGCCATTGGATCTGTGCAGAAAATAGTCAAGTGAAAATATAATATATAATACATACCTCAACGATCATACGAACTACATATAATCAATTAATTATTAATTAGTAGATAAGTAAATTTATTTATAAGTAATCAGATGAATATTTATTTATAGATTATGAATTTTGTGTTTTTTTTTATATAAAGCACATTGAGCACATGCTTTAGTATTATTCTAAATAATCAAAACGATATTTTTTTTTAGTTTTTATTATAATGCATTATTGTTAAAATGTTGCGTGATAAGCTTCCAATTATAGCATTCCAACAGCCTAAGAGTACTCTGAGGGATTGGATCGTAATTGGGTAAGTTGATTTGTTACACATTTGAAGTTTTTTTTGTTTCTGATTGTTTAGGAATAATATCTAAGAGTCTGAATAAATATTGAAGCTTAATATATATATATTGAATAAATATTGAAATTTTGGGATTCTGAAATATAAAATGAAATAAATTCTTTTAAATAATTGGTGATGGTGTATCTGAGCAGATGAAATGTGAGTGTTATGAACACGTGAGATATCGTACGTTCTCGAAATTTAACGGCAGCGAAAGACCCTCCTGGCCGACTAAAGCAACCCACTACAAACACGTGTTTGTTGCCGGAGAGACGTTACAAACGTCTATCTTATAATTCGTTAAATAAAATATTAATTCGTTAAATTAAAATGTGGTCTCTTGCTTTCTGCCCCGTAGAAACCTTTTCACATGTATTTGTCTTTAGGTATAAATAGTTCCTCTAGATCCCTTATGTGTACTACTGTTTACACTTTTTGATGACTGCAACTATATGTTACGGTTAAAGCCCGAAATCGGCGGATGTCCGAATTTACCGGTAAATGTCCGAATTTACCAAAATGTGAACCGAAGTGTAACGAAATCCATTAATAGATTCTATATAATCCGTTCCTACGAGTGGCACGCAGTGCGACATGTTTGCTTATCCCGGCTCCTATAGGTCCCTCGAAGCTGAAATCTAAAGCCTCTCGGAGGGCTAAGTAGGGGAGGAGCGCAGCGACCTTCCGCGTGCCCGTGAGAGTTACCGAAGCCTTTACAATTCTAGGAAATCATTCTAGGGTCTACTACGAAATCATTCTAGGGTCTACTCCGAAATCATTTATTAATACACAAAATTAAAGAGTAGATGTAAATATAGTCTAAATTTACAGATAAACGTAGATTGAACATACATTTACCAAAGGGACAGGTAATATTTCGGGCTTTAACCGTAACATATACACCATCAACCTTCGACAATCGCCTCTCTTAAAGTCTTACCTTAGTGTTTTCCACCTTTGTCGACTATCTCTCATTTCTTTATATCGTCACGTGATTTCACATTTAATATCGACACCTGATTTCACATCATCCATATCAGATTGGCATACGATAGTCCTTCCGTCTTTAGTCTATCAGAATTGGGTTAATTACTTTTTTTCCAGTCCAGGTCCTTTATGGACTGCCGCACTCCTCCTGCATAGCAGTTTACATTAGTTCCGCCGATAAAACACCACGTAGTGATTACCACAGTTTTGGCATCTTATGGGAAATATGCTTATGGGAAATAACGTATCCAACGAATAATGTTCCTATGTTGTTTTCTGTTCTTGGTTCTCCTTCCTGAAAAATCGTATCGGCGCTTTGTATGAGTGATACTTCTCTCGCTTTGAAGCATTGGTCACACAGCAAACACTGAAGTCCTGGAATTGTTCTTGATCTATCAGTTTGGGCCTCTCTTAATTGGTTAGACAACGTGGGTATTTTAAAATTCTCCTTACTAAGTTGTTGGACCGCAAAAAGCTATTGCGTCTCATTACTGTCGCAATTTCCTTTATCTCGGCGTCATCGTCGAATACATCCAGTTATGTATTTTAAGTGCCTTTCAATTTCATACCTCATACTGTCTGAGAAGCATTACTCTCACTTAGTTTATTTTGATTATTTATTCCATTTTCTCTCCCACTTAATAGCACGATAAATACGATCACCTATGACAGCGCTCTGTATTATGATAAGAACGATATGTTGTAAAACTGAGTCACCTAATTCGGAGTAGATACTTAGCATTCCCTTAGCCACGCAGCCTTCGACGTATGCAGTGTCATATTTTATGTGACTAAATCGGTTAGTCATATTTGCTTTTAAGTCATACCTCAGCCGAGGCCTTGAGCACGTTCATACATATTGGATTTATATTAAATTAATCTGTAATATAAATTATTGGATGAATTTTTTGTCCAAATCGAGCTTTATTTAATTTTTAGATTAGCTTTATTGTTTCTATAGACTTATTCAACTTTTTTACTAAAAAGAGCCTCTGAATAATTTAAGTATGAGGAATAATAATTTTTATGAATACATAATTATACTGTCTGTAAATTACGATTCATATTTAATTTTTTCTGAGATGATAGCAAGGCGATTATGATGATATTTAAATCCTGGGATGATATAGTCGCTATCACGACAGTATTTTTCTGGGCTGGCATTAAAATCCTGTGATGCTAGTTACTGTCGTGACAGTTTTAGTGCTGTCATTGCGTTTTCATGGTAAAATCTGGGCTTACTTTATATACATCACGTTTCCTTGCAGCGTCTTCTTCCCGCTACTTTTCAATTTGATTGTTGTACCTTCAATAATCACTTATTGCGTCCTATACATCATTTCCATATGTAAATTCACTAGTCGTTGAAAATGATGGAGAATATTCATCAAATTAATTATTCACCCGCAGATATGACATAGAATTATAGTATCATAGAAGACCAAGTAGTACTACGAAATAATTTCAATTGAAATAAAACATGAAGCGAAGGACCTCTTATAGTATGAATGTGGATCGTTTGGATTTAATTTATTATTTAAGTGAAAGCTAACCTATTAAAGCAAACCTGTTTTCATAATCTTTGCGGTACTATTGATTGAAACAATCACTAAATTGAGTAATTCACCAAGGAATACCGAGAGTGAAACGTTCAACCACACAGCATATGCAGGTGCTGAATTTCATCCAGAAACGGAACTATGATATACGACTACCTTAGTACAAATGTCATATTTCTTACTCATGATTATTTTTGTTTGTTTTATTAGCGTTTACATTACAAATATAAAATTAAATAAATTGTAAAAAAGTTTATTATAATTATTTTAAATCCTATAATTAATTATTATCGATTATTAACATGTAAACTCAATGTTTAGATCATTAACAACACTGAATATGCATAACCTCCATATGTAGACTCCTCATGTCAAGTCTACCCCAGTCTTGTTTTCGACTTACTTTTAAATAATCATTTCACATTCATTGAATGTCTTGTATATTGTGTTTAAGCTTACTTGCTGACCTTTAAAGAACATACGACAAAATCTTTTGAGATCTCCAGTCAAAACAATAATACTAAGATTTAATTTTTTTACATCTCTTGATTTAACAATATGACGATCAGTTTTTAGAAACTAGATCCAGAAGGAAGCGTGACTATAATGAATTCAAACCCAAATACAATCAAATGTTGTCCAGAAATCAAAATCAATCTCAATGTCCATTTCTAATCTTCCGATAATGTCGTGTATAAGTATTTTTAACACACTTTATTGCGTGTAGAGATAAGATAATAAAAATTATCGATAACCAAACCTACTTATTTAATAATTTAATAGGCCATTTAACTTAAAAATAAATATTTAAGTCACCTACGTGTATACTGATAACACAATATTAAGCAAACACATAACAAAAACAGGTTATATATATATATATATATATATATATATATATATATATATATATATATATATATATATATATATATATATATATATATATATATAATATATTATCTTTTAGAGTAATTTATGTAATGTATATACTTTAAAAGGTCACAAAATTTTTAAGACGATAGTGATTCTATATTTAACCAAAGTCCACCGGCTGTGCGCAGTATAAATGTTCTTGGAAGAAATTGAATTGGAACAATCGATTTTGAATTTAAGGAAAACTTAAAATTGGCCAAAAGCATTGTAAGGCAAATTTTTATTTGCATCATGCCGAACCGCAAACCGATACAGTTGCGAGAACCATCGCCGAATGCCAAAAATGTAAGTGGATTTCGTTTTTTCTCCTCCTCCTCCGAATAACGTTCGGGATCGAATTCAAGAGGATTCGGGAAAAAATCAGGATCACGCTGAATGGCAAAATTTGATATAAACACTAAAGTTCCTTTTTTGATTGTAATACCAGTCGTCGTTTCCTTATAATCAGCCTCTGCCCGTCGCTGTAAATGTTGTATCGGAGGATATAGTCGAAGTGTCTCTATAAACCGTTAAAAAAAATTGTTAAAATTTCGACTTTGTTTTATAGAACTCGAAACGTACCTTTTATAATTTGTTCGAGATATTTCAATTCGCTGAGCCCCTCGTACGTGATTTGCCCATCATATTTTTCAAGAACTTGTAGAATTTCTTCTCGTGCCCGATCTTGTATATCCGGGTTTTGAGCCAATTCCAAACATATGTAGCTCAACGTAGTCGATGAAGTTTCAAATCCGGCGATCAAGAACACAAATGCTTGTGCAATAACCTCTTGCATTGTAAGACGTGAATCCTTATAGTTTACACGTTCCTCATCATCTAGTTTACCTTTATTTTTCAACTGGATCAACATTTGTAAAAAATCTTTACGATACACATTATTTTTTTCGCGATATTCAACCGCATCCGTCACAAGCTCGGTAAAAAACGAGATAACATCATCGTCAAGAGTTTTAATGTGCAATTTGCGAGCCCAATCCGGAAAATGATTAGTAAATATACGTGATGCTCCATGTAATTTCGGTTTAACAAACACTTTGTCCAATTTAGCCCGCACCTCCGAGTTCGGGTGTTCAATCGAATTCAATTCGGAACCAAATGCAACCGAACTAATGACATCGGTTGTAAATCGGCTGAATAAATCCTTCATTTCGACCACGTTATCATTTTTGATCTGTCTTTCGATAAAGCTCGTTAAATTTTCCGCCACTTTTGTCACAGCTGGAAACATAAACTTCATTTTACCCGAAGTGAATGTTGGTGTCAACAAGGTCCGATATTTACGCCATTTAACACCACCAATCACAAATAAATGTAAAGATAGGGGATCATCCTTTTCATTGTGGTACATTCCGCGATCGGTGAAATATTGAAAATCCTTGATTAAAATGTTCTTAATAATGTTTAGGTCGTTGATTAACACGACGGGCGACAAAAATACCCAGAGACCAGCAATTGGGCCTTTGTTCTTCGTCTCGTTATAAAACCGTTGGAACATAAATCCAGTATTTTCGGTTTTATTCATTGTTTTAAAATTGCCATATGGAAACTCGGGTTTGACGAACGGAATGCCCATTCGCTTCCAATATGAATACTGATTGCGCACATAATAATAACACAGTATCAAAACAATTAAGATTAAGTAAATAATCATCTTTCAACACTCTACATATATTTATTGCACGCACTTGTGAACACTTCAACGATCAAATTATAACTAATCTCTTTGATTCAAGTACAAAGAATGAGCAAGAGACTAATTGAGTAAATTCTCAGTTTAAAACGAGTCAAGTAATTCAACTTGAAATTACAGTTCTACTTTTACTCTGTAAAAAGCAAAATAACCGAAGTTCAAGAAACTCTGTATAACCGATATACACTATGATACAATTTTAAACGAATAATGTCTCTCCTCCCATTTCTATACAGTTCTTCATAATTAATGCTAACTCAAGGTATTTTGATATTATGCAAAATCTTAAATTGTCAACAAAATTTACGAGGGTAAATTGAAAAATCTCTAACCTTCTATTGGGTTACACTCGATTAGAATAACCACATGCCTTGTTGGGCATGATAGTATTTGAAATGTATATCGTGTTAAGGGGTTAAGCCCAATAATTTGGACGAACAGGATATAATCATACTTTTGACGAATAAAGGATAAAAATAAAAATGACCAAGAATACGGAGAAAATTCTTTCAAATAATAAAACTTCCATTGTTTATTTTATTTACAAGCGTTGAGCGAGATAGACTATTTTTGTGTGCTTACTTAATTATATTTTATCTACATGAAGCCAAAGTCCACCTTCAGACGTTAGTGTAATACTTTTTGTACTAAATTTCACTGGATATTGTGTTTTCGGTGATTTAGTGAATTTGAAATTGGTCAGTAATGTTATTAACCCAATTCGTGCTTGCATCATACCAAATCGTAATCCTATACAATTTCGTGGACCTTCGCCGAACGGTAAGAATGTGAAATCGTTACGCTTCTTCGTCTCTTCATCGGAAAAACGATCGGGATCGAACTTTTCCGGATCGGGGAAATAATCGGGATCCATGTGGATACCTAGTATTGGTATAAATACACGAGTATCTTTTTTGAGTGTTACACCAGTTTTTGGCTCGTAATAATCCTTTGTCACCATTCGGAATAAATGGCCGAGTGGAGGACTCTTTCGAAGTGACTCTAAAATATATAAAATATAGATTTAATATGTTATTGCTTCTATATAGTTTCGTTATCTTACCGTTAATAATTTGGTCCAAATATTTCATATCCAGCATCGCTTCATAGGTCAGCTCGTTGTTGTGTTTGGCCAATACATTTTTAATTTCTTGCCGCGCCTTTTCTTGTATATCCATGTTTCGGGATAACTCTAAAAGTGCGTAAGACATAACAGTCGATGATGTTTCAAATCCGGCAATAAAGAAAACAAAAGCTTGTGCTGTTATTTCTTTAATCGTTAGTCCATCTTTAACACCATCTTCTTGCATCATTTTCATCAACAGACTCATAAAATCACTTCGCTCAACGTTATTCGTTTTCCGGAAGCTTATTGTATCACTTTCGATTTTTAAATAGAAATCGGTTATTTTAGTTTCGGTTACGGCGAGATGAAGTTTTCGTCCTAATGTTCGATTACTTAGTAGGAATAGATTTCGTAATCGTTGTAGCGGTTCGATTTTAAACACTTCTTGTCCCACAGCATGAAACTCAGCTTTAGGATTTTTCAAACTATTACACTCGATCCCGAAAGCACATGTACCAATCACATCTGTTGTAAATCGTACTAATATTTCTTTAAATTCGATCTCTTTTGACACTCTTGTTGCGCTCGTCACACAAGTTTTTAATTCCTCGGCCACTCCTAATATAGTTGAGAACATGTACTTCATTTTACCCGACGTAAATGTTGGTGTTAGTTTTGTTCTCAGTTCACGCCATTTTTGATCTTCAATGTTGAATAAATGGCCGGATAGTGGATCGTCCGCCTCGTTTACATAGAGTCCACGGTTCACGAAATAATTAAAATCCTTAACCAATATAGTTTTGATGAGGTTCAAATCGGTCACCAAAATTAACGGTTCGAATAGCAAAAATATTCCGAAAAATGGTCCCTTCGATTTCATACGATTGTAGTAGTCCGCAAATATGGCAGAAGGATGAGTTGTTACTTTGTAGCCGGGTACATTGCCGAAAGGAAATTTTGGTTTGATATATGGCACCCCCAGCTTTTTCCAGTAGGTGTAACGTCGATGCACATAAAAGTACAGCAATAAAAATGCTGATAATATAAATAATAATATATTGATTATTGACATTTTAAGTTTAACGCGCGATTTATTCAATACGAAATTCAAGCACTGACTAAATTAACTAGATAGCACACCAGAAATTAAGACATTGAACACAATCTTCGTTCTATTTATATGGTATACTCGTAATATACGAGTAAATAATTCGGTCTTATCAAATAGGGAGGCGCTTAATTATCAAGTAAACGATCTTTAATAATTTGTGCAGTTAGACCTGAGTTTTGCAATATCATCCGGCTGTCCATGATGTCGAAGTCCGTAGTTCATATTTGTACAATAATTATTCTTGAATGAAATTTGTATTATAAAATTATTACTTTTATGTTAACATAATAATTATAATTATTATTATTATTAAAGATAGCAAGTTACAATGAGAGTGACAACCCGACAGTTTAATAGTACAAATGCGATAACAAACAATATACACAACAAATTAATTAACAATTTTATGAATATGATAATATATTGCAGGTAGAGTAAACCACCTGAAGTGCTCATAACTAGCTTTCTTATTATCACATTGAGTGGTGCAATCGACAGATCAACGTCTACTACTTGTTGAGCCATGAAACAATATTCTAAAGTATTAATTCCAATTTGAGTGGAGGATAGTCTTCTTCCACTATGGTATTTTTTATGTATTATTTACTGAATTTGACTTATTAGCTGGTAACATCATATTAGTTCAACTGATCTCCAATTTTATTTACAATAAACTGTATTTATTTGGTTCTGACCCATTTGTATTTCATCAAGAACCATCGTACGATAGATAAAACTTTATCCAAAAATCATTTAAGAACAAACTGATTTTTGTTCGCCTTCTTCTCAAGAACTATCTGCAACAATATATAAACATGAAGGTTTGACACCTCATTGATTTCTTACCCAAAAATCAAATCATTTCTCAACTCGTGCCATAAAGATGAACAATTTGTAACTGAGTGGAAATGAGCCACCTGCAAAACATAAGGCTCTAAAGATAGCAGGAAAAAAACTGAAAGTAATAGAAATCTATTACGTTATAAAATCATAATCAATCTGGTTGATGTAAAAATCACGAAGAAAAGGCCACATAGCAGTCTGGAATAATCTTAACCGTCTGCTTTCCACAGCTGTCCAACTCATCGAGGTCAAGAGACTCACCAGAGTTTTCAGACATTGCTTCTCGCTGAACAAACCTTTAATATTAGTGATAAGATTGCTGAACACTCCACCTATGTAACATGCTCAGTACTGACACTTGCCAACTGTGCACAACCAACGTTATATAACAATTGAGATTTAACGAGTAAAACTGAAACTCTAGATTTTTTATGTAAATTACATGTAAAATCCATTCACAGTGCCATCTGTTTTCAAATGTTAATAATCTACCGATGTTCATCAATATATTGTCATCAACAGAGATAAATACGTATATTTGTTTTCTTGTTCACGTTATTAGTTGGAAAGCGTTTTAGTCACCTGAGTCAGTTGATGTGAGTTTTAACGGAATAAACCTGTTTATAATTCTTATCTAAAACCAATTCGGAAAAAACTGTACACAGTTATTATTGCATAAATAATATTTATAAAATAGTGCAAATTTATGGTGCAAGATGGTGCTTTAGTTACAATTGAATTTGATTAGAGATGGCGCATCAGTTTTTTTTTCATGAAATCATTTTTCATATATAAAATGTAAAAAGAACCTTATGTAAAAAACACGTTTTTTACAAGTAAAAACCCGTGTAAATTACATCGTGTAGTTAGGGAGAATCTTTTGCGACACTTTGTATTTAGTATAGTCACGAATCACGATAAAAAAAGTTTCCATAAAGTTCCCACACTTAAATTAAATTTTCAAAAACATATCTTAAACAACCACATTGGTACAAAGTGGAACCACTTTTTGATTGTCTGTTCGGCGGTTGATAGATTCAGTAAAATTTGAAGAGTTATCTTCACAATGTCATAATCAACTCAATAGGTTGAAAGGTCTGATTCAGTGAAATTTATTTATCTCTACTTCCGACAAAAACTCTTGGCTCAAATATGAGCCTCAACCTATAACTGTTTCTTTAGTTCACAAGACTTCAATTGTTCCTGCTGGATAATGTGACACCTATTATTTCATAGAATTTTTGATCTGCTAGTTGATCTCCTGCCTTATAGTTATTGCTGTTATTTCGAGGTGTTTGTTCTATACTATCGCTGTTGATGAACGAGTTTCACCGGGCTCCCAACCTATCAGTATTATTGATTGCATACGTGATTTACAATATATTGGATTTCGTGGTCGCATAAAAAACCACAATCCAAAAAATTTACTTCGAGAATCGTTCTATTATAAAGGCCACAAGGGAAATGATCTTGAGTGAGACTGTTTTGTATGTGACTTCAAAGGGGAAAGAATCTTTTTAGGAGAAGGAACAAGGTTTAACAAATCGCTCATCGACCGTCAACACGCCTCTGAACACATTCATAATGAACACACATATAGTAATAATAAAACGAAAGACATATAATCCGAACTACACTTTAAATGTTCAAATGTCATTAAAAAAAACTCGAACAATCCGAAAGGTGGCAGTTGGAATATTAAATAGAACCACTAGAATCTTATTATATGCTCACACGTCACAGTTCATGTGAAAAGCCCTGGAAATGTGATGATAGATATCGATCTGCAATGCTTACACAATTTAACGCTCGGCACTCCTTTTGTGGTCCCAATTCTAAGTTCTTTGGTCGTTTCAAGTTCAACGGAGTATAGAGTATTTACGGAGTATTTATTCTCAAAATAACCGTGGACAATAATAACCTCGGCTCGATCGGATTGTTTTGTAAAGAGGTGTCTTTAAATTTTGATCGTTGGAAAATTTACATGTAATACAACGTCGCTAGATTTTTGACATTGTAAACCAGATGACACTGCCATCTGTGTTGTATTCGTTTATACATGTAATTTAGGTTTTATGTCATTTAATTAAGAAAAGAAAGAAAAGAACGAGATGGTTTAAATGCTGTATAAGATAGCAGAAAATTTTCAGCAGAAAAAATGATTTTTATACTCGCCACCAGGGGCACTACTATCGCTAAAGAGAATTTCTTCTGCTGTCGTTTTTGTATAGCCAACAGAATTTTTCTGTAAATTTTTCAATTTTCTTCAGTATTTTAACTACAAAATTATTCCAGATTTCAAATAAAATATATGTATATTATTTCCATTCGATTATAATATGCTGTATGAGACATATTAATCATCTAGAGTTTAGCCACTTACTGCAAGCTATGAATGAAGCCCCTGTAATAAATATTTCAGTTTGAGCTAGGTCATCTTATCTCCATACAAACAAATATGAAGTTTGAGGATAATCGACCGAGTTTGAGCGCCTCCAGAATTTTTCAAAGTTTTGACCCATACATAAAAATCAGTTTTTCACTGTGAGCTATGGATGGACTCTCCTGTAACCAATATGCCATTATGATTTTCCAATAGCTTAGGTAACAATACATCTGAATATGAAGTTTGAGGATAATCGACCGAGTTTGAGCGCCTCCAGAATTTTTCAAAGTTTTGACCCATACATAAAAATCAGTTTTTCACTGTGAGCTATGGATGGACTCCCCTGTAACCAATATGCCATTATGATTTTCCAATAGCTTAGGTAACAATACATCTGAATATGAAGTTTGAGGATAATCGACCGAGTTTGAGCGCCTCCCGAATTTTTCAAAGTTTTGACCCATACATAAAAATCAGTTTTTTCACTGTGAGCTATGGATGGACCCCCCTGTAACCAATATGCTATTATGATTTTCCAATAGCTTAGATAACAATACATTTGAATATGAAGTTTGAGGATAATCGACCGAGTTTGAGTGCCTCCAGAATTTTTCAAAGTTTTGGCCCATACATAAAAATCAGTTTTTTCACTGTGAGCTATGGATGGACCCCCCTGTAACCAATATGCTATTATGATTTTCCAATAGCTTAGATGACAATACATCTGAATATGTAGTTTGAGGATAATCGACCGAGTTTGAGCGCCTCCAGAATTTTTCAAAGTTTTGACCCATACATAAAAATCAGTTTTTTCACTGTGAGCTATGGATGGACCCCCCTGTAACCAATATGCTATTATGGTTTTTCAATAGCTTATGTAACAATACATCTGAATATGAAGTTTGAGGATAATCGACCGAGTTTGAGTCGGTCAGTGAAAAAATCAGTTTTTTCACTGTGAGCTATGGATGGACCCTCCTGTAACCAATATGCTATTATGATTTTCCAATAGCTTAGATGACAATACATCTGAATATGAAGTTTAAGGATAATCGACCGAGTTTGAGCGCCTCCAGAATTTTTCAAAGTTTTGACCCATACATAAAACTCAGTTTTTTCACTGTGAGCTATGGATGGACCCCTCTGTAACCAATATGCCATTATGATTTTCCAATAGCTTAGGTAACAATACATCTGAATATGAAGTTTGAGGATAATCGACCGAGTTTGAGCGCCTCCAGAATTTTTCAAAGTTTTGACCCATACATAAAAATCAGTTTTTTCACTGTGAGCTATGGATGGACCCCCCTGTAACCAATATGCTATTATGATTTTCCAATAGCTATAGATGACAATTCATTTGAATATGAAGTTTGAGGATAATCGACCGAGTTTGAGCGCCTCCAGAATTTTTCAAAGTATTGGCCCATACATAAAAATCAGTTTTTTCACTGTGAGCTATGGATGGACCCCCCTGTAACCAATATGCTATTATGGTTTTTCAATAGCTTATGTAACAATACATCTGAATATGAAGTTTGAGGATAATCGACCGAGTTTGAGTCGGTCAGTGAAAAAATCAGTTTTTTCACTGTGAGCTATGGATGGACCCCCCTGTAACCAATATGCTATTATGATTTTCCAATAGCTTAGATGACAATACATCTGAATATGAAGTTTAAGGATAATCGACCGAGTTTGAGCGCCTCCAGAATTTTTCAAAGTTTTGACCCATACATAAAAATCAGTTTTTTCACTGTGAGCTATGGATGGACCCCCCTGTAACCAATATGCCATTATGATTTTCCAATAGCTTATGTGAAAATACATCTGAATATGAAGTTTTAGGATAATCGACCGAGTTTGAGCGCCTCCAGAATTTTTCAAAGTTTTGGCCCATACATAAAACTCAGTTTTTTCACTGTGAGCTATGGATGGACCCCCCTGTAACCAATATGCCATTATGATTTTCCAATAGCTTAGGTAACAATACATCTGAATATGAAGTTTGAGGATAATCGACCGAGTTTGAGCGCCTCCAGAATTTTTCAAAGTTTTGACCCATACATAAAAATCAGTTTTTTCACTGTGAGCTATGGATGGACCCCCCTGTAACCAATATGCTATTATGATTTTCCAATAGCTTAGATGACAATTCATTTGAATATGAAGTTTGAGGATAATCGACCGAGTTTGAGCGCCTCCAGAATTTTTCAAAGTTTTGGCCCATACATAAAAATCAGTTTTTTCACTGTGAGCTATGGATGGACCCCCCTGTAACCAATATGCTATTATGGTTTTTCAATAGCTTATGTAACAATACATCTGAATATGAAGTTTGAGGATAATCGACCGAGTTTGAGTCGGTCAGTGAAAAAATCAGTTTTTTCACTGTGAGCTATGGATGGACCCCCCTGTAACCAATATGCTATTATGATTTTCCAATAGCTTAGATGACAATACATCTGAATATGAAGTTTGAGGATAATCGACCGAGTTTGAGCGCCTCCAGAATTTTTCAAAGTTTTGACCCATACATACATAAAAATCAGTTTTTTCACTGTGAGCTATGGATGGACCCCCCTGTAACCAATACATCTGAATATGAAGTTTGAGGATAATTTTAGAGGCATTCATATCATATTGTTAGATTAGTTCTCATTGCTTTCACTGCCAATTCTACTAGCTTAAGAACTACATGCAATTGTACTATCTACTTAAATAATAAATTTAGTTATCTTTAATATTGTAGAATATTATTTTAATTGGTTAGTGTTCATTTTTAATGCTATAGAAGCTACTGGGTTAAACAGTGTATTGTAAGAGATTATATTTCTTACGATTGCCATTTTTAATGTCATTTTGAAGCAATGAGCTTACAAAATTGGTCCAAACAATCATTAAGGCCAAACTATTCTAAGTTCGACCGAGTTATTTGGTGTGATTTAAACTACTACATACATTAAAACAACGAGATTTTCATTAAAGGTGATACTTTAAAACCACCAAATAAGCAGTAAACTGTAAGCAGAATTTCATTTACTGTACCAAATGCCTTCAACCTTGGCTACGCGTCGATCGAAACTGTTTATATATAATCAGTTAGAATAGTTAGAACGCTATAGTTGTTTTGTTACAAGAAATTAATACAGCATCGACTGCCGAACTCAACACTATAATAGTTGAACCGCAGTTGAACACTAGTTAAATTATCAATCGACAACTATACGTGATTGCCCGAGACATCCTTCAAATCAGGTTAGTTAATCTACACTTAATATGTGAAGAACTCGTTCGAACCTTTTCAACAAACAAATCGATAGATCTGATCAGTAAATAGTCGCGCAGTAGTAAGATGTCACTAGTTTCTTAATCTACCTATTGATCAACGGTACAATTTCGTTACAATTGGCTTCGATTTTATTGCAATTCAACGCCAGCAATTTTAAAATATCATTTGATCATTAACAGTTTTATTAAACTAATCATAAAAAATAACTGTACAAAAAGGCTTGTGTTCCATCACATACCTTTTCATTAAAGTTTATCGCACGAAGCAATATTGGTTACAGCGGGGTTCACCCATTAGTCACAGTGAAAAAACTGATTTTTATGTATGGGCCAAAACTTTGAAAAATTCTGGAGGCGCTCAAACTCGGTCGATTATCCTCAAACTTCATATTCAGATGTATTGTCAGATTTATTGTCACATTGGAAAAAAATAATGGCATATTGGTTGCAGGGGGTCCATTCATAGCTCACAGTGAAAAAACTGATGTTTATGTATGGGCCAAAACTTTGAAAAATTCTGGAGGCGCTCAAACTCGGTCGATTATCCTCAAACTTCATTGTTGTTTGTACGGAGATAAGATGACTAAGCTTCTGGAGAGTCAAACTGAAATACTTATTACAGTGGCTTCATTCATAGCTTACAGTAAGTGGTTAAACTCTAGATGAAATAATATGTCTTTTACAGCATATTATAATCTAATGGAAATAATATACATATTTTATTTGAAATCTGGAATAATTTTGTAGTAAAAGACTGAAGAAAATTAAAAAATTTACAGTAAAATTCTGTTGGCTATACAAAAATGATAGCAGAAGAAATTCTCTTTAGCGATAGTAGTGCCCCTGGTGGCGAGTATAAAAATCATGTTTTCTGCTGAAAATTTTCTGCTATCTTATACAGCGTATGGTTTAAACCAAACAACCTCCATTGAATATAGTGGACCTACCATGCTTGTTCAACAAACCGATCTCAATGTCTGGGCAAATTGGTGTTTAGTATTAGACCAACCCTAAAAGAATTAGATTAGAGCTACTTAAAGAAGAAAGTTTACACACATTATTCCTTGCGTAAAACTTTCTTGTCTCGGATCAGTTAGATGTAGAAGGTTCACACACTAGCTATCAAGTGTTCTCATGGATTTTGATATTCTTCAAAATAAATTGAAAAATGTATTCTTTATTTATTAGTATTTTAATCCTTATGACCCCTATATCAGCATTATTGTGTTAAATCATCTATTGGGAAATTGTAAGATGATAGTGTTGACTATTTTATATATGTTTTCATAAATTGATTACTTATTTGTGTAAGTTTTTATATAAATTGTCTCCTTTATCTCCTTTACTCTATAGTAATCGATCCAGACTATTTCCATTTCACGGGTGAAAGTTGGAAGATGGAAATCACTAACTGGATAAAAAGAAAGTTTGTGTGAAGGTTTTTTCATCTGTTTGCTCTTTCTTTCCAGGATGGGATCGAATGGTGCTCGTTGGTTTCGATGGTCTTTGGTTGGGATTATAGACATCAACCTCTCTTGGACAAGGATTCTTTTCTAATAGTTGTTTAAGTATCTAGATTAATCTATAGTAAATATTATATGTAGGTTATCGATGTTGCTACTATTTCTTATATAGTGCCCCAGGCAGTAGATGTCCTATAGATGGTACATTTTGATTGATGATCGGTTTTCTGATCATGATCGGATCTGTGCCCCTTGAATCGTAGTTAAAATTTCTGCTTACATGACGGTTCTGATCAAGTGGTCATGTCAACATTACGGTTGCTCATAATGTTAACAAATAATGGTTAAAACATTTAATATATTAAACCATTTGAAATAAATTGCTGCAATGATGATCTCTTCAATTGGAGCCTAACTGTGTACTTTTAAGCTAGAAAATTAAGTTTCGAATCCATTTAGGATTAAAATTGGATCCATGCAAAGAAGCTTAAACTTGATTGATCGTTAACGTGACACTTATAGTGCGAATAACGTTCATCGTTTAACATGACTATCAAACTATATATAGATTTGTTCCATTATCCAGTATCACTGTCTGATAATACGAAGAAATAAAAATATTATTTAAGTCAAACGACAAAATAAACTATGTAGTTCATTTAATCATAATGACTGTAAATTAAAAATTTCTGCAAATCATCTTAACAATTATATTTGTAAATGATACATCAGTCTCAAAGACAATAATACTCATTTGGTAAACAAATCAACATTGCATCAACTTTATGGATATCTCCAAGAAACACAATATAGTAAATATTTACACAGAATAGCAAATTTATAAATGTATTGCAATCACACATATCGTGGTATTGGAATAAACATTGATCTTTCTCAGCTACAATCTTTAACAATAACAATACTGACTTTAACCGATTTAGTAAAATTTATTGAAATGATAAGTCGTGCTTCATTTAAATCCTAACTTGATTAAAAGCAGTAAATAAACAAATAATGAACTTTGCCCGATGATACTGCAAAATAATAAATCAAATCGATTTGCTCAAATAATTTGTAAACGATCGGATGTTAGCAGAGAAGAGAAATTCTTAAATGAAAGAAGAGAGGGAAATAACAGAAAAGAAAGTAAGAACTTCCAATATATATTATATACACACAATTGTGCTACTCTCAGTCTTAAAGTTTTTACTAAGTGTTAACCATTTTATTTAATCTCAATTCAGTCACTGTTCAAATCTCTTATTGAATAGATCGTGTGTTAAGTTTGAAATGTCTATAATCAATATATTACTATTTATATTGTCGGCAATTTTATTGCTATATTTTTATGTGCATCGACGTTACTCCTACTGGAAAAAGCTAGGGGTGCCATACATGAAGCCAAAATTTCCATTTGGCAATGTACCCGGCTACAAAATAACAACTCATCCATCTGTTCTATTTGTGGACTATTACAATCGCATGAAATCGAAGGGACCATTTTTTGGACTGTTTTTACTTTTAGAACCATTAATTTTGGTCACCGATTTGAATCTCATCAAAACTATATTGGTAAAGGATTTTAATTATTTCGTGAACCGAGGACTCTATGTAAACGAGGCGGACGATCCTCTATCCGGCCATTTATTCAACATTGAAGATCAAAAATGGCGGGAATTGAGAACAAAACTAACACCAACATTTACGTCGGGTAAAATGAAGTACATGTTCTCAACTATATTAGGAGTGGCCGAGGAATTAAAAAATTGTGTGACGAGCGAAACAAGAGTGTCACAAGAGATCGAATTTAAAGAAATATTAGTACGATTTACAACAGATGTGATTGGTACGTGTGCTTTCGGGATCGAGTGTAATAGTTTGAAAAACCCTAAAGCTGAGTTTCATGCTGTAGGGCAACAAGTGTTTAAAATCGAACCGCTACAACGATTACGAAATCTATTCTTACTAAGTAATCGAACATTAGGACGAAAACTTCATTTGGCCGCAACTGAAACTAAAATAACCGATTTCTATTTAAAAATCGTAAAAGATACGATAAGCTTCCGAAAAACGAATAACGTTGAGCGAAGTGATTTTATGAGTCTACTGATGAAAATGATGCAAGAAGATGGTGTTAAAGATGGACTTACGATTAAAGAAATCACAGCACAAGCGTTTGTTTTCTTTATTGCCGGATTTGAAACATCTTCGACTGTTATGTCCTACGCACTTTTAGAGCTATCCCGAAATATGGATATACAAGACAAGGCGCGACAAGAAATAAAAAATGTGCTGGCCAAACACAACAACGAGCTGACCTATGAAGCGATGCTGGACATGAAATATTTGGACCAAATAATTAACGGTAAGATAACGAAACTATATAGATCACCAAATGATAAATATTTATTTTATATACTTTACAGAATCACTTCGAAAGAGTCCCCCACTCGGCCATTTATTGCGAATGGTGACAAAGGATTATCACGAGTCAACAACTGGTGTAACACTTAAAAAAGGTACTCGTGTGTTTATACCAATACTAGGTATCCACATGGATCCTGATTATTTCCCCGATCCAGAAAAATTCGATCCCGATCGTTTTTCCGATGAAGAGATGAAGAAGCGTAACGATTTCACTTTCCTACCGTTCGGCGAAGGTCCACGAAACTGTATCGGATTACGATTTGGTATGATGCAAGCACGAATTGGGTTACTAACATTACTGACCAATTTCAAATTCACCAAATCACCGAAAACACATTACCCAGTGAAATTTAATCCGAAAAGTATTACACTAACGTCTGAAGGTGGACTTTGGCTTCATGTAGAGAAAATATAATGAGTTCAGCAAACAATAGAGTTAGTTAATCTCTCGCAAGACATACATTCTTATTTAAACAAAATTAGAAGAAAATAAAATTGTCGACTCATCATTGCATTACAAAAATTTCGAACACTTAATGAGATAACTAGTTTTGTTGTTCTTTCTATTTTAATCATACATCGTAGTTCAAGAATGTTTATTTATATACTTGTAATTGTATTATGTTTATAAAGATTGATACCTTACATAAACCAGTTAGTATAATTTTTATTTTAAGTTCAACCACGGAATTTGGTTCAGTAATTTATCATAGTTATTGGCGTAATTGACGATTGACTCATCAGGATTCAACCAGTTTCTTATCAACCACACTAAAATTGTTTTTGACTATTTATTATCTTAATTATTGTTCAAATATAATCATCACGAATGTACTTTGATCAAATTTAATTAAATCTATTATTAAGATCATGGTGTAGTCCTTCATTGGTTATGTAGCGAGAAGCTCCCATTAATAATTTATTCTTCGTTGTATCATAGTATACTTGTTCCGTAACACGTGGTAACACAGAACAAATTTTGATGTAATCATGAAGATGAAGATGTCATTCAACTCATCAGAACGAATTTTATACTATAGGAATACATCATAACACAGCATTTCTTCTCTGTGTCACTAAACTTGGAAAAAGTACACAACAAAAACAACCTGCATAATGTCATTTATTGAGTTCTCTAATTAATTGATTAACATTCCCGATTTAAATATTGTTTGTTAATAATATTATTGGGCCTATTCCTTTCAAATTATAAAAGTCAATTCCACCATAGCTGGATAACTATAGGCCAATCGGTCGGTGGGTTGTGAAAAGTATATTGACATACAGATTTCAATTGCACTTGTGTATGAAGTCGACTTCTCTTTATACCTCCCAAGTTCATTGAAAATGTTAACATGTTGGTTTCTTGCTAAATGTATTTTGTTAACTCAGTAAGTCAGCACCACCGGGATTTAACATGAGAATGATTCGAGAATGATCACTGGGATGCATATTCCACAGGTTAATAGTTCTTCCCTTGAAATAATAATGCAATGTCTTAAATAATACATCGAGGCTCCTAACGAAGTTACCCGAACTAATTGTTAGCAACATTGCGATCAACTACTTGTGGCTGTTATAGTTAATTAGAAGATGGTGACCAACAGTGATTATGTGTGTACTCGATTGGAACACTTAAAACCAAATGTTTTGAAACGAACAGTGATTCGCGATTTTAAAATTAAACAGAATTTTCACCATCTATTGCTATCCGGTAAGTAAGACTTTTCACAATAAGATCGCCATAGAAATAATTCGGAATATAAGGCCCCCAAAACGATTTTGACGTATGATACAAAAAGATAAACAATGTAGCCATTTCCTAAGTAAGATAGTACATGGAGATACAAAGAAAATAATTTCATTGCTCTCTCGTACATTTTTAAGTCTCTTTACGTAATCTCATAAATTACAAAAAGATTTGTAATTTAATTCTAAAAAATACCTGCACTGCATTGTATCAACTTAAAACTCTGTTTTAGTCGATAAATAATCGAGGTGACGAAAGTACTACTGTAACGTTATCTCGATATGACTAAACGAGGTGTAAAGTATTGTACGAACATATCTGTACAAAATTAGACTCGTATATATCCAGATCAGAAGTATTAAAACAATCAGTCTGAATTGTAACACATCGTTAGTGTTCTTAGTGAAAATGTTGGAGTGGCTCATATTAGTGATTAGTGTATATCTTCTTGGCTATTTATATGTGCAAAAAAAATATCGATTCTGGAAAGATCTAGGTGTTCCATATATTGAACCTAAATTTCCTTACGGTAATACCCAACCAATCGCACCGAAACTGCACGATGGCTTATTATTTAAAAAATACTACGACCAAATGAAAAATAAAGCGAAAGTGCTCGGCCTATATTTTTTCGTCCAACCGTTTGTGATCGTGATCGATTTGGAAGTGATTAAAAATATTTTGGTAAAAGATTTCCAATATTTTATGAATCGTGGTATATTTTACGATGACCGGGCTGATCCATTAGCTGGACACTTATTTTTAATAGAAAACCAAAAATGGAAAAATTTACGAGTTAAATTAACACCGACATTTACGTCCGGAAAAATGAAGTACATGTTCCCAACTATCATGAACGTGGCGAATGAGTTCAAAAACTTTATAAATGGTGAAATAAAAATTTCCCACGAACTAGAAATGAAAGAAATTTTGGCACGATTTACAACCGATGTTATCGGCACCGTTGCATTTGGAATCGAGTGCAATAGCATGAAAAATCCAGACGCGGAATTTCGTACATTTGGCCGAAAAATATTTGCACCATCGATCATAAAACGATTAAAATTCTTTTTTGGCACACTCTTTCCAAAATTGGCTCGAACAATTGGTGTGTCCCTCCGAGACCAAAAATCAATCGATTTTTTCCTCAACTCAGTTAAACAGACTGTTGAATACCGAGAAACGAATAATATAACACGCAACGACTTTATGGATTTATTAATAAATTTGAAGTCCGAAACGAATATGTCGATCGAGGAGATTGCTGCACAAGTGTTTGTATTTTTTGCGGCCGGATTTGAAACATCGTCAACTGCAATGAGTTATGCACTATACGAACTTACTATGAATGAAGATATTCAAATCAAGGCACGTAAAGAAGTGCAACGTGTTCTCAGGGCTCATAATGACGAGTTTACGTACGACTCAGTAATGGAAATGAAATACATCAACAATGTGATTAATGGTGAGTAACCAATACAAATCTAATCTATATATCGTAACGTTACTCCTAATTTTAGAATCTTTGCGGAAATATCCACCCGGAGTTATATTAAGGCGAGCGGCAAATGCCAACTATCTTGAACCACATACTGGAATAACAATTAAAGAAGGGACAGATGTCTTCATACCCGTATACGCAATACATCATGATCCCGAATTTTACCCAAATCCTGATGTTTTCGATCCAGATCGATTTACCGATGAGGAGGTTCAAAAACGTAATCCGTACACGTTTATGCCTTTTGGTGAGGGGCCACGAAATTGTATCGGGTTAAGATTTGGAATGTTACAAGCGAAAATCGGTTTGGCGATGTTACTGAACAATTTTACATTTTCGAGAACGGAATCAGTCCCTGATAAATTGGAATTTCAACCAGATGCCCCGGTGTTGACTATTAAAGGAGGTCTTAAACTAAGAGTTGATAAATTGTAACGACTTTTTGGTTTTTGTACAATAGAAGAGAATTTGGCATAAGTTTAAGTGTAATAATTATGTTGGCGTGATAACGTTGCTGACAAAAAAATCGTTTCAATTGTAATCTTTGCCCCGTTGTGGTTACAACTTCTCTAATTGCTACGACTATTAAGAAATACTTTTGAATAGTGCGAGTTGAGTATAGTAACTGGTACATCAGAATTTTTTATAATTTTCTCTGACGTTATGTAATACAACCAGCTATTATCTCTTTATCTTGGTATTAGAAATTTCGAGCATACGTTAATTTGGAGTATATTAGCGTTTATTTGATATTGTTATACAAACATAGTTTTATTATTTAAGTCGTCAAGTCGTCAGTCGAATATTAGATCTGAAACGAATAACGTTGATTGTTGAGTGGTTTAAGTATTGTTGATTAAATATTCGTGTTACTCTTCAATTGAAACGACTCAGTCTTACAATATAATAAAACAAACAAACGCAATGCTTACATCTGTAATATTGGTGATATCTGTTCTATACGGTGTTGCGTATTTCTACGTGAAGTGGAAATACAATTACTGGAAAAATTGTAATGTTCCATATTTGGAGCCAAAATTTCCATTCGGCAATATACAATCGGTAACAGCTAAGACGCATTCGGCAGTATTGTTCAAAAAATACTACGATGAGATGAAAGGAAAGGCAAAAATCTGTGGATTGTACTTTTTCATCCAACCATTACTGCTCATCACCGATTTGGAAGTGATTAAAAATATTTTGGTAAAAGATTTCCAATATTTTATGAATCGAGGCGTGTACTATAACGATAGAGATGATCCACTATCCGGTCATCTATTTTTAATCGAAAATCAGAGATGGAAAAATTTGCGAGTTAAACTAACGCCAACGTTCACAACAGGTAAAATGAAATACATGTTCCCTACGATTACGATGGTGGCCGAGGAATTTAAAAATTATATCGAAAATGAGCTTGGCAACAGCAATGAATTCGAGATGAAAGATTTGCTCGCACGTTTTACGACAGACGTAATAGGAAACTGTGCATTTGGTCTCGAGTGCAATAGTCTTAAAGATCCGAATGCTGAATTTCGTGTGTTCGGGCGGAAAATATTCCATGTTTCACGTTCTAGACAACTAAAATTCATATTTGGCGCAATATTTCCAATACTGGCGAAAAAATTACGAGTCATTACACGAGATCAAGAATCGATCGATTTTTTTGTAAACTCGGTTAAGCAAACGGTCGACTATCGTAAAAAGAATAAAATTGTGCGAAAAGATTTTATGGATTTGCTGCTGAAAATACAGGCCGAATCGGGAATGACTGTCGAGGAAATGGCTGCTCAGGCTTTTGTATTTTTTGCAGCCGGTTTTGAAACTTCGTCGACAGCAATGAGCTTTGCCCTATATGAGCTTGTTATGAATGAGGATATACAAGATAGAGCTCGGTGTGAGGTGAAACGAGTCCTTAAACAACATAACAATGAATTTACGTACGAGGCCATTTCAGAAATGAAATATACTCTACAAATTATTAATGGTAAGTTTATAGTAATTCACAAATCGTTCCAATATACCTAATCGTTCCCTTAAAATTACATTTTAGAATCCCTTCGAAAATATCCACCCGCAACAACATTGAGACGTACGGCCAACGCTGACTATCATGAAACAGTGAGTGGAACAACAATTAAAAAAGGAGTCAGTATATCTGTACCAGTATACGCGATCCACCATGATCCAGAGTACTATCCAAATCCAGAAATATTCGATCCAGATCGATTCTCAGATGAGGAGGTGCTGAAACGAAACCCATATACATTTTTACCTTTTGGAGAAGGTCCTCGAAATTGTATTGGACTACGATTTGGCCTGCTACAAACCCAAATAGGGCTAGCAATGCTGCTTAATAATTTTAAATTTTCGAAAACATCGTCATTCCCTGAACCTTTGGAGTTTGTAACGGGCTCGATAACGCTTACAATCATAGGAGGATTGAATTTGAAAATAGAGAAATTGTAAGCAGTTAAATTAAACATTAGTTTTGTTAAATCATTGACAATATATAAAATAAAACGCAAATCGGTTTGTAGTTTATGATTGGTGACTGTGTAACAAGAACTGTACGGTCACAGACCGAAGTTAGGTATTATAACGTATATAGTATCATCTAAGCTCTTCAAATGAAACCTACAATGAAAAATATAAATATAGTTTGGAATTTTAGCTATTCGATACCTTGTGTCCTTCTGGAACGTCCCAAAATGGAGTAAGCTCTTTCTAGCAGGAACTCATCACAATGTTTGAAAGTAGGTTTCTTTAGCTTTTTATTGTATACTGGATATCAAAATCTACATAAAATGTCGTGTTTTAATTTAGTAATATCGAAATTAAGAACGATTTAATCCATAAATATTTTGTATCATTTATGGTTGACATTTGAAATAGCCAGCACAAACTGTCAAAATAAATAAAATAATTCACAATAAGAAAAGTGTAGTGTTAAATTAAGAAAAGTGTAGTATAAAACCATTTTAATATTATAAATTTTATTATTAATCATTATTGGTTATGTGACAGCGATTAATTAATTTAACTTAATATGTTGAATTAATATTTATTACATTTGGGTAAATCAAAATTTTTCTAATAAAAAAAAATTAGTGTAAGATAGTGTACTACACTTTTCAAATTAAAAATTATGAAATTCACAATAGACATTGTTTTATTAAGTAAAGTACGTCTAACACGACCGAATTTTGTTGCTTTATGCGAGATTATCTCCCCAATGCAAAATATTCAAAACGGCATCCAATTGGTTTTATTTTATTTATTTTGTTGTTAAATAAACATTAATTGATTACAAATTTGTACACTCATTCTAATAAATAATTTTCTATTACCGTCTTATCTTTCAAGATAAGATGGAAACAGCAACTAACTCAACGATCTAATTACATTTATAGCTGTTCAACGTGTAACCACAATCCACCCTTACTGGTCAAAACCAAACCATTTGGATCTAATTCCAGCTTCTCCGGTGTCCGTTCGGTTGCAGTAAATTTGAAATTACTCAACAGTGTGGCCAGGCCAATTCGTGCCTGCATCAAACCAAACCGCTCGCCAATACAATTACGTTGACCTTCGCCAAACGGTAGGAACGCATATGGGTTGCGTAAACTAGCCTCTTCGTCTGAGAAACGGTCTGGATCAAATACCTCCGGTTTTGGATAGATTTCTGGATCGTGGTGGATTGCGTATACTGGAATGAAAACTCTCGTTCCTTTTTTCATAACAAACCCAGTTGATGGTTCTTTATAATCGGTTTCGGCTTGGCGGAACAACTCGGAGACTGGTGGATATTTGCGAAGAGATTCTGAAACAAATTACGATATAGTTATTCCTACGTACGAATAAGTCACTTTTACTCACCGTTAATAATTTGGGATACGTATTTCATATCACTCATCGATTCGTACGTTATTTCACCGTTGTGTTCGTTAAGCACCCGTTTCACTTCTTGTCGCGCCTTTTCTTGAATTTGTTGATTTTTGGCCAGTTCATAAAGAGCAAATGACATTGCTGTGGACGAAGTTTCGAATCCGGCCAAGAAGAATACAAATGCATTGGCGGCCATGTCATTAATTGTAAAGGTGTTATCGGTGTCTTTTGCTTTTAAATCGATTAAGAGGTCCATAAAATCGTTTCTTCTGATTTTATTTTTTTCACGATACTCGACCGTTTGCGTCACTAGATCCATAAAGAAGTTGATGATTTCAGGTCTGCGCAACGAGATATCCAGTTTTTTGGCAACTGTCGGAAAAGCTGTCCGGAATAACGCCTTGAACCGCGCAAACGAATTAATGGTGAACACCAGTCGACCATAATGTCGAAAACGTGATTGTGGATCTTCAAGACTGTTGCATTCCAAGCCGAATGCACAACTTCCAATCACATCTGTCGTGAATCGTGCCAACAAGTCTTTAAGTTCAAGATTTTCCGATTTTTTTACCTCTCGTTGTATTGTCTTCTTGAATTCATCGGCAATCTTGATAATTGTCGGGAACATAAATTTCATTTTGCCCGAAGTAAAGGTTGGCGATAATTTTGTTCGTAAATTTCTCCATTTCGCACCCTCGACATTAAACAAATGACCCGACAGGGGATTTTTCTCGTCGTGAAATGAAGTGCCTCGATTTAAGAATGTATTAAAATCCTTGACCAGAATGTTTTTGACCAAATCCAAGTCCGTTATTAAAACGACTGGTTTGAATAGTGTATAAAATCCACAGAACGGTCCTTTATCCTTAAGCTCATCGTAGTAGCGTTTGAACATTAACGCATTTGGTGGCCGATTTATAAATTGCTGGTAGTGGAACTTGACCGATGGCACATTCAAGTTTTTCCAAAACGCATATTTTTGTTTTACAAAGAAATAGGCACAAATTATCAACGTATAGAACACCACTAGTATATTAAAGAGCGACATTTCACTTATCGTGCACAATAAACGAGCACTTATACTCGACTAATTGTTTTCATTATAAAATTGTAATTATATAAAGTCAGCAAGATATCTAGTCAATCTCGATTGGATGACAAACAGTTTTAATGTTAGAAATTGTAGCTGAACGTCTAATCGGTATCAACAGTGAAACGCAAAATTTTGTTATATATTCAATCTTATCTCATCTCAAGATCACTTCACAAGTGGCGGCGTGTCGTCGAGTTGAAGTCTACATGACTTATGAGCGACTAAATGGTGCAGTCAATCCCGATACGAATCGGTTATGGTGGATACCTTAGACTAACCATTTGTCAACTGAGAGTGACAAGACCAAGTGCAATCAAGACTGCTTCGGCCCAAAACAGATGGCCAAGATAGAAAACACCCATTATTATTCTTTTCAAACAAGTGTAACATTTATCAAATAACAAATTAATTCTAAAATTGTTTAACATTAAGCCACAATCCACCTTTGCCGGACAGAACCAAACCATTTGGATCAAACTCTAATACTTTTGGAGTTTTATCGGTGGGAGTAAATTTGAAATGATTTAAAAGAGTCGCCAATCCAATTCTAGCTTGCATAATACCAAACCGCATTCCAATACAATTACGTGGTCCTTCACCGAACGGAATAAACGAGTATGGGTTACGTTTTTGTACTTCATCATCGGTGAAGCGATCGGGATCGAAAACTTCAGGCTTCGGATAATAGTCCGGATCATGATGAATGGCGTACACTGGAATATGAAGACGTGTACCTTGTTTGAAGACAAATCCAGTTTGAGGTTCTTTATAGTCAACCTCGGCTTTACGGAATAACTCAGGTACTGGTGGATACTTACGAAGCGATTCTGTAAATAAATAACAATCATTAGAGTTTGATATGAGATGATTGTGTAACGCGCCAACTCACCATTAATCACTTGCAATATATATTTCATTTCGTTCATTGATTCGTACGTTAGCTCCCCATTGTGTTCTTTAAGCACTCGTTTAACATCAGCCCGTGCCTTATCTTGAATACTTTGATTGCGTGCCAATTCGAACAGGGCAAAAGACATGGCAGTCGATGAAGTTTCAAATCCAGCCAAGTAGAATACGAACGCGTTTGCAGCTAAATCGTTAATGGTGAAGTCATTTGATTGGCTTTTTGCCTTAATATCGATCAAGAGATCCATGAAATCGCCGCGGTGGACATTATTTTTTTCGCGATATTCAACTGTTTGGTTGATTAAGTCCATGAAAAATCCGTTAATCTCCTCGTTTCGTAAATTAATATCGAACCGGTTGGCTAGCTCCGGGAAAGTCGATTTAAACAGTAGCTTAAATTGGTTAAACGAACTAATGGTGAATATTTTACGACCATAATGGCGGAATTTCGAATTTGGATCTTCGAGACTGTTGCACTCAAGCCCAAACGCAACACTTCCGATAACGTCCGTTGTGAATCGCGCCAGAATATCTTTTAATTCCAATTCCTTCGATATTTTACTCTCTCGATGAATAGTACGTTTGAATTCTTCAGCGATCGCCACAATCGTCGGGAACATGTACTTCATTTTACCAGATGTAAACGTTGGTGATAATTTTGCGCGCAAATTTTTCCATTTTGTGCCCTCCAAATTAAAGAGATGAGCCGATAGTGGATCCCGTTCGTCATGGAACGATGAGCCACGGTTTAAAAATGTTGCAAAGTCCTTCACAAACACGTTCTTGAGTAAATCCAAATCGGTGATCAAAATCATTGGTTTGGTTAGCACATAAAATCCACAAAATGGCCCCTTCGACTTCAGCTCGTCGTAGTACCGCTTAAACATAACGGCATTGGGTGGCCGATTTATGAAGTGCTGGTAATGGAACTTAACCGATGGCACATTTAAATTTTTCCAGTAAGCGTATTTATGCTTAAGCCAAAAGTGTAACACAATGACAATAGATGAAAGCGCCAATAATCCATTGATTAGCGACATTTTTGCCACACTAAACGTTTAACACTGTAGGTTGAACTCGAGAACCAAAATGATTGTAAAGAATACTGTTTACGACTTTATACGTAGTTGATAAGACATTGGCAAAAAATTCTTATCGAAACGCAATGTTTATCAACTCGGATAGAAATTTTGAAAATCATCAATTCACGCGAATGACATTTCAATTTAATCGAATTGCGTTTGCGTGTGGTTTGGATGCATGTTGAAGAGTTTGAATTTTGCCAAAAAATGAAGAGTTCAGCAAACTTTCCAATAAAACTGTAGAGTGTTCGGAGTCATCGGCTGGATTGTACTTCGAGATATTTCATCATGTTCAAAACGAAGATAACTAGGTTGGAGCTTATGGTAATCTGAAACATATCAGGACGGACCTTAAGTGAAATAGCAAAAAAACCGTTCATCACTACAGTCTTATAAATAGTTACAATCTGTTATTGCCTAATGAGTTTAAGTATACGATTGTATAGTTCACCTTGGGTTTAAATACTTTTATTATTGTTTTGGTTTGTGTACTCGTAGATGAGTGTCGATTGATAAGAATTTTTAAATTTATTTTTAGAAAAAAAAAACTTTTAAATTTGCGGTTCTTATCGTTACATATTAGGTTTAATGCATTGACATTTTCACTATATAAGCAACCCTATATATGTTAGGTTAAACCTTATCCACAAGTTTTAAAGGCGGTGACAAGCAAATTTCGGGTTTGGGTGTCTTATACAGCTGCACGTATGTAGAATCCAGCTGTGACGTTTTAGTTGACTTCTAGAACCAACCGTCTTGTAGAACAAACATCAAGTCCAGCATTAGTTGGCATATAATGTCAACGAAGAAACTTGCTGCGCCTTGAAATACCTAAGAACTTCAGAATCTAGGCACAGTGGATTCCATTTACGACTTGATGAAATCATCGAATTGAACCTTTGACAGTATGAAATGAAAAATAGCATATCACAGACAACATTTGTCAAAATCTGACCTCAATTCGACTCACCTGTTAAATTGGTTTCCAAATATTTTATCGTCAACAATTCCATTTTGAGGAACTCACAATCAACAAAGGTAATTTAATAAGGTGATAACTATATATTGGAGACAGTATAGTGGTCCAAATGATTCCATGATTCCAAGAGGATGAGAAGTCTGACTTTTCGGAAATCTTCAAAAATTACTAGTATTTCTAAAATCAGGATTAAGAATTGTTATAACCTGCTTGTGGTGAACTTGTATACCAATTTAAGCTGCTTATGTCCTAGAGCTTCTAAAGCATCCACGCCATCTATTGGTTTTGAATTAAACTTCCTCTACAAATTGAGTCGAACCAGAATATTTGTTGAAGCCAATAACAATTCTAAAAAGTCGAACCAACACCTCAACAAAACGTTCGATCCTCTACCTGTTTTCTTAAATGGATTTTCTTATATTTTCCGACATCAGTCAGGAAAGCAAATACGAACATTGATAATGTCTAAATCAGGTCACCACACCAAAAATTGTCGATAAAATCAATGGCATGGTATTGAATGGCCGGAGTGTTAAAGTAATATTGGGTCTGGTTCATTCGGGCAAGTTCATAACTGCTGGTAATAGATTGGGACGTGAAAAAGTTATCAACACGATTAAAATAGGAGGTTGTCAGCATCGTGAAAGATAGATGTGGGTCTGCTTACCATTTTGGTGAAGAACCTTTTTTTTGGGCTCCAAACGGTATAACATCCACGATTATTATACAGACCTATTGAACCTACGACATTCGTATGAGTTATGATACAAGTGATGAGGATTACTGAAATCCTACGTTTTGGAAAGGATCAGGAAAAACTTAAGGTTAATTATATCGGGTTAGACTATAAGTTTACAATTGACAAAGTGTGTTCGATGTACTTTGTGTAACTGAAGGTGCTTTAGCCACTATGCTATTTTTTCGGGCTTAAAGGTGCTGACAATCAATACTCAATTTTAGGTGTCTATATATTCTGCACGTATGTAGATTCCTAAAGCCAACCGTTGACTTCTAAACCAAACCGTCTTGTAGAACACACATAAAGGCCAGGATGGATGGGTTTAGAGAGGAGTAGTACAATAGTAAAGAGTGTTTAGGGAGGAGAATTTATTTTTTGAATTAGAATTTGAAGTACAACAACAACCAGCAGCATACATATATAATAGGTCTTTCTAATCTGCAAGAGTAACAATTTTATAAGAGGGTACAGTAAAAGTCGTATTTAACGAAGAACAGGCCAAAACACCGCGTAGCTAAAGTGTATAAAGCCTTGGTAACCTTTAATTGAATCATGTTCAATATGGACTTGAAATAGAAAGTCAACGAAGTATAACTTGCTGCGAAATAACTAAGAACTTCAGAGTCTATACATAGTGGATTCCCAGGCTGATTTACCACTTGAGCAAATAGACCTTAACGAATTCAACCATACCTTTACGGGTTTGTCAAAATTCGATTTCTACTAACAATCAACGAACATAATTTAATCAGGTGATAACCTCAGAATCAATGACAGAATACCTGGTCCAAATGATTCCATGATTCCATTTCTAGGTGCATATATATCTCACATAAATCGTACATGCATATGTATCAAAGAAATCACTACTCGAGTGGAAACCGATAACTAGCAAGAATAATAACAGCACGATTCAAGATGACACAGTGAAAGATGAATTCTACGAGCCGCTACAAGCCGCCATATCAAGTGCACACCGAAATAACATCAAAATTTTCCAAGATGATTTCGATGCAAAAATTGGAATTGACAACACCGGAATGGGGACAATCATGGGTAAACATGCACTAGACTCTGCAAGAAACAACAACGGAGAAAGACTCATCGACTATTGTGTCACAAATCAGCTATTCATAGGCAGCAGCAAATTCCCACACAAGAATATCCATAAATTCACCTGAACATCGCCAGATGGCAGAACAAGAAATCAAACTGACATGTGCAAACCATGTGCTGGTAAATAAGAAGTTTATATCCTCCTTACAAGATGTCAAAGCAATGAGAAGAGTAGATGTACACAGCGACTACCAACTATAGTAACAGCAACCTTCAAAATCAAACGAGCGGCTGTGAAAACTACAAGGACCAATCGGAGGAAATTCAACATAAATAGATCGAAAAATACAGATACAAGAAATATCTTCAATGAAACGTTCCAAATCAATCTACCGAATAACGAAATCAGCACTCTGGATCAAAAAAGGGAAGAAATAGAAAACGCCTACGTAAAAACTGCTACAAGTGTGCTTGGCCACCAAACCAACTCAAGAAAACCGTGAATTAGAGATGAAACATGGTAGAAAATTGAGGAACGCCGCCAACTTAAAATACAACTAGGTAATCAAAATACGGCGGAAATTCAAAGACAATATAAAGATACAGCTCGAGAAGTAAAGAAAATGGCAAGGACTGATCATAGGAAATACACAGAAGACATTCTCACGACTGCCGAGTTAGAGGCAGCAAATAGAAATATGCGCACATTACACCAATGTGTAATTAAAGTCACCAGGAAATTTAGAAATGCACCACCAATAAAGGATTCACATGGACAATTCCTAACTACATACGACCAACAACTAAATATATGGAAGGAGTTCTTCGAGAACAATGACATATAGATAGCGAACCAATTGAGGAGCTTCCAGATGGAAACCATAACGAAACCATAAATACCCATCCATCAACGGAGCGGCAACTTACAAGTGCCATAATGAAGCAGAAAAATAACAAAGCCGCTGGAACCGACAACATACCAGCTGAACTACTCAATGGAGACGCATTTAAAACTGCAGGAGCGCTAACACAACTATTAGTAGAAGTATGGAATACTGGGAGAACTCCGCAAAAATGGAAAGAGGGCTTAACCATAACGATCCCAAAGAAAGAGAATCCAAAAACTGGCAAGGCATCTCCCTGCTCAACAGTACAATGAAAGTATTAACAATGGTCATCCTAGAAAAGAATCTCACCAACTGTGAACCAATACATAAGAAACTAACAAGCTGGTTTCAGACCAGGAAAAAGCTGTACATACCACATCAACACAGTCCGAATCATCATCGAACAATCCAACAAATGGAACTCACCATACTATATCTACTCTTCGTGGACTTCGAACGCGCATTCGATTCCATCAATAGAAGCGCAATCTGGAAAGCACTCTGTGAAATAGGCATCCCAAGGAAAATAACCGAACTCAACCGAGAAATGTACCGGGATGCTGGAAATAAAGTGCAACACAAAGGTAAACAGAGTGGCACATACTACAATACACGAGGAGTTAGATAAGGATGTGTACTATATCCACTACTGTTTCTCATAGTGCTGGATAATGTCATGCGCAAGCTAGACATCGCATCACCTAACGGAATGTTCAGTGGGATTCAATTATAAAACTCAATGATCTCGACTACACAGATGAGATATACCTGCTAACACACAAATACACAGACATGCAGTAAAAGCTACAAAAGTTATCGGAAATAGCACAAGCTGTCGGGCTTAAGAAAAACATAAGAAAGACTAAGGCCCTGAGACGGAACACAAGCATTAGCACGCCGCTTCACATCAACCAAGACACAATAGAAGATGTCGAGAAATGCGTATACCTTGGTTATACCATATCAAGAACAGGCGGAACGGAAGAAGACATTAACCAACGCATCAACAAGGCGAGAAACACTTTTATCATGCTCCATCAGATCTGGAATGCATCCGTCCTGTCAAGAAACACCAAGATTCAAATATTCAATGGCTGTGTAAAATCAGTACTGCTGTATGGATGTGAAACGTGAAAACATTTGTGAATTTGTGAATCTCCGACGATTGAGCAAATGCTTCTGGCCAAATAAGATCACAAATTAAGAATTACTGCGTCAAACAAACCAAGTGGACATAGAGAATGAAATCAGGAAGTGGAAATGGAGATGGATAGGACGCACACTGAGAAAGACTCAAAATGACATAACCAGGATGTCGCTGGAATGGAATCCGCAAGGAAAAAGGAAAGTTGAAAGGCATCCTGGAAAAACTTGGGGAAACTAAAGAGAATAGCCCCAAATAGAGTTCGATGGTCCAGTCTAGTAGACGCCAAATGCTCCTAAGAATGGAGATAAAGGAAAAAAAGTTTATCTTCAATACCAGACAAGAAGTTTCACTATTCGGAAATCGTCAAAAATTATAATTATTTTCAAACCAGGATAAAAAATTGTTATCACCTGTTTGCGGTGAAATTATGGGTGCCAATTTGAGCTGGTAATCTGCTACAGCTTCAAAAGCATCCACACCATCTTGCGGTTTGGAATTATATTAAAAACATGTGTTCCTCTATAAATTGATTCGGACCAGAATAGTTGTTGGAGCCATTAACAAATCGATACAACCACCGACGTCAGCAAAAGGTTCGATCCTCTACTTGTATTCTTAAATGGGTTTTACATTATAAAATGTGCCAGGAAAGCAAATATAAAGGTCATCACAATAAATATGGTCGACAAAATCAATGACATTCATTCGGGCAAGTTTATAACTGCTGGTGATAGGTTTTCGGCACCGTGTAAGATAGGAGTGGGTCTGCCAACAAGCAAGGTGATGTTGCATTTTTCTGGGGTGCAAGCGGTATAACCCACATTGATTACCTTGAAAAGGAGAAATCGACAAACTTATTGTATTGAAGACCTTCGCGTGATTTATGATACGAATGATGAGGTCATTACTGAAATCCTACTTTATGCAAGGAATCAAGAAAAACTTTAGGGTTAATGAGTTGCGTACTAATTCGCGACCGCAACTTGATGCTGTTTCATAAGCCAACGATAATGTTTATTGCTGTTATCTTTATACAAATACGTGCCAAACAAACGATGACAATTAATTTATTCGAGGACATATCGGGCTCATCTTGCCATAATGTGTGTCGGGACAGAAGATGATAGCATTGCTCTATGCCCACCTATAGTAATACCGCATTCCAACGAGACGTTGTAGTCGTGTTTACTGAAGATTTCCAAACTTGTATCAAGAAATGTATCTTTTACTACTACAATGGAATGAGTCTAAATGAACTTTTATACTCGAATACAATTATGCTTAATCATTCAATGAATGCGTAATTCTATGATTTGGACTTTCAACGTTAAACTAAATACGGTAACAGAGTAGAAATATTCATGTATAAAGTGTGAGCATTACTGATCACATCGAGATCACAGCACAACGAACAAAATTCTAATATTTGTCGCAAGCAAATATTATTCGAGAGGATGATACTCAGTTATTTCGAGGCCATACAGTCTAGTCTGTTTGTTTAGATAAATTTAGATATTGAATGGTGCAACAATGTTGATCTGTACTGTATATAATTGATTTCTGCATCAATAATTTTACACTTTAGACTGGATATTGCGTTATTATATCGAAAAATCTCACGAGAGTTGCATTGTTATTGTCATTAAGCTTTAAGCTTGTACATATATAAACTCAATCGTAAATTAGCTGGAGAATAGTTTGGTGTTTGAATTTCAACTGATTGTGTTAAATTATAAAATTATGTTTGTGATTTTGATATTGTTTGCGGTTTCGATACCGCTTGTTGGATATTTATATCTAAAATGGAGATACGGGTATTGGAAACGTTTGGGCATTCCAACTGTCGATCCAACATTTCCATACGGAAACATGAACAATGCCTCAAAATCGAAAGTACACTCGTCATTGCATATGGATAAATATTATAAGGAACTGAAAGGGAAAGGACCATTCGCCGGATTGTACATGATAATAAATCCGTTTGTGTTTGTGACTAGTTTAGATATGGTGAAAACAGTTTTGGTTAAAGATTTTAATTATTTTACGAATCGCGGTCTATACTACAATGAAAAAGATGATCCAATATCGGCTCATTTATTTAATATCGATGCGCCCAAGTGGAAAACGTTACGTGTCAAAATGACACCCACATTTACCTCGGGTAAAATGAAATATATGTACCAAACGATAATCGATGTGGCAAACGAGTTTAAGTCGACCATCGATAACGAACTTAAGATCTCATCTGAAATTGAATTCAAAGAGATTTTATGTCGGTTCACAACCGATATAATTGGTAGTTGCGCTTTTGGCATTGAGTGTAATAGTTTGAAAAATCCAGAGGCGGAGTTCCGTCGAATGGGTCGCAAAGTTTTTGAACCTCGACCAAATCGGGAACGTTTTCGATTGTTGTTTACATCAACATTTCCGGATTTAGGACGTTCATTCCATGTGGCAAATAGTCGACCAGATGTATCGGAATTTTTTTTGAGTGCTGTTCGTGATACGGTGGCGTATCGAGAAGAGAATAAGGTGAAACGAAAAGATTTTATGGACTTGATGATTAATTTAAAAAATTCACCGGACTCGACGTTAAGTGTGGAAGAAATTGCGGCACAGGCATTTGTATTTTTTTTGGCTGGATTTGAAACTTCGTCGACCGCCATGTCTTACGCATTGTACGAGCTGTCGCTAAACCAAGAAATACAAGAAAAAGCACGTGAGGAGGTCCGAAGTGTGCTCGAAAAATATGGTGGCGCATTTAGTTACGAGGCTATGATGGATCTAAACTACATCGAACAAATTATAAATGGTGAGTCAGTCACGGATGTACCACTTATATATAATGTATATACTGATATGTTTTAATTTTAGAGTCACTTCGAAAATATCCACCACTTGCGAGTGTTTTCCGTAAAGTGAGCCAAGATTATAGAGAATCTACCACGGGAATTACATTCCCCAAAGGATCATTTGCGTTTATTCCTGTATATTCTATACATCATGATCCGGAATACTACCCGAATCCAGATAAATTCGATCCCGACCGATTCACCGCCGAAGAAATGAAAAAACGTAATCCATACTCATTTTTGCCGTTTGGCGAGGGACCACGCAACTGTATTGGACTCCGATTCGGTATGATGCAAGCCAAAGTTGGACTAGCCACAATTATCCAGAATTACAAAATTAAACGGTCTGAGAAAACACCGGTACCCGTAACGTTTAAGCCCGAAAGTTTTATTTTAACTTCGGAGGGGGGTTTGTATCTGAACCTTGAAAAGATTTAAATGTTTTAATAAATAAAATCACATGTCAGACGTAATCTTATATTTTATTATTTTATCAACAGATTTTATCTTATTTGTTCTAAAATTCTTAATTATCTCTTACTAAGATCACTATAATTTCTCAACGTGCAAAAATAAGCCACCCTCAGACGTTAGAATAAAGCTATTCGGTTTGAACGACAATGGAATCGGTGTTTTTTCCGACTTTCTAATTCGATAGTTCATTAAAATGGTTGCTAATCCGATTTTGGCTTGCATCATCCCAAACCGTAGTCCAATACAATTACGGGGCCCCTCTCCAAATGGCAGGAACGAGTATTGATTTCGTTTTTTAACTTCTTCATCGCTAAACCGATCGGGATTAAATTCTTCTGGATTCGGATAATATTCTGGATCGTGTTGAATTGCATAAACAGGTATATAGACCACTGTCCCTTTCTTAATTGTAATACCTGTAGTCGGTTCATAATAGTCACGGGATACTTTACGAAATAAGTTGCCCAGTGGTGGATACTTCCGAAGTGATTCGTTTATGATTTGTTCGATGTATTTAAGCTCCACCATTGCCTCATACGTCAACGTACCGCCATGTTTGTCAATAACATCTTGAACTTCCTTTCTAGCCTTGTCTTGTATATCAACATTTAATACTAGTTCGTACAGTGCATACGACATTGCAGTTGACGATGTCTCGAATCCGGCCAAGAAAAAAACAAACGATTGAGCTGCGATTTCCTCCACGGTAAGTCCATTGTTTTGATTTTTAAGATTTAGCAGTAGATCCATAAAATCCTTGCGCTGTACGCTATTTTCTTCCCGATAAGTCACTGTATCGCGAACGGCGTCCATAAAAAAATCGGCCACATCATCTCTTGTATTGGTAATGTGTAATTTACGGGCCAAATCGGGAAAAGCGGCTGAAAATAAAAATTTCAGTCTCTGATTCGGCCGCGTCTCAAACACTTTTCGTCCCATTTGTCGAAATTGCGCTTTTGGATCTTTTAAACTGTTGCACTCGATACCAAATGCACACGTCCCAATGACATCAGTCGTGAATCGGCATAAAATCTCTTTGAACTCAATTTCCGATGAAATTTTCATCTCACTATCGATACACGATCTAAATTCGTTCGCCACATCGATTATTGTCTGGTACATGTATTTCATTTTGCCGGATGTGAAGGTGGGCGTCAATTTCAAACGTAATTCCTTCCATTTTGGATTGTCGATGCTAAATAAATGAGCCGAAATGGGATCATCTTTTTCATTGTAGTAAATTCCACGATTCGAAAAATAATTAAAATCTTTCACCAACACTGTCTTGACAAATTCCAAACTAGTTACGAAGACAAACGGTTTCACAACCAGATACAGACCAGCAAACAATCCCTTACCCTTTAATTGGTTGTAAAACTTTTGCATGTGCAGCGACGAATGAACTTTATTTTTGGCTGAACTCATATTGCCATACGGGAATTTTGGTTCGATATACGGGATCCCAAGTCGCTTCCATTGGGAGTACGTCCATTTTATGTATAAATAGCCAGCGATTGGGATTGCCAATACAAAGAACAAAATACCAACTAACATTGTATTTAATACACTGTCTTAGTGCAACTAAAGACAAATCTTTTGTCGCACTAAGAATGAATTTTCTTAAAATCAGATGATTTTGACATTTGATTTGTTTACAAATTGTGTACTAAATACAGTTTCGGTCGATAACTTGAATGAAATATTACGAGTCATCATTCAGGCGAATATTATTCAAGATACAAACCACATTTTAGTACTTGAGTTTATGAATTGATTAATCAACATAATCAGTCAACAAACTGATTAAAAAACGTATTGATTGTTAGTTAAATTATTTTTTTGAATTGTGTCTTGAATTAGTCTTCGATTTAAATATAAAGTTAAGAATGTTTCATTTTGAATCAAAATATACCCCTAAATGATACTGTACTAATTTAACCAAGACACAATTATTTCAATAAATTATTTGAAATAGTCATTTAGGGGTATAGATAAAGAAAGAATTTTAAGCTCCAGTTAGTGGTTTAAATAGACTTAAAGCTTATTGGGCTGTCTAAAAAAGCGTAAAATATGGGCGATTAGTTAATGCAAGTATTCAATTGCACAGATTAACTACAGCTAAGCAGTCTGCTGAGATATATGATTATAGTCAAGCTCCAACATTGATTAAGTCGAAATCTTACGGCTTAAAGTTTTAATCTAACGTAACAATGTCTATACGATTAATCCTTCTATTTTGATTTGTAGCATATTAGCATTAATCCTTTGTATAAAACTGTGATACAACAAAAGCATAATACCTTATAATACCCCACAAAGCCTTGTGTGTACATTAAGTCTGCAAAAAATAAACTTGTCATTGTAACGTCTTGCCGATGAGTCGTGAATTTTAAACACAGTTTGAAGTATAAAAAATTTATTGATATCATCATTGTACATGGAGTGAGAGCGTCCGAACGCATTTTATAAACCACTCCAACAAGAAGTAGTTTGACCATTTGTGTATAAATTTTATCAAGTTATTTAATTATCATTCGATATAATATATAATTATAATTATTATATATAATAATTACACAAATCCATATGGAATATAATAATTTATTTGTGTGAATAAAAAACTGGATTTATTTGATATTAAAAATGATTAAAGATAAAATTAAATTCTTGTCACGTTTATTATTAATTTTATAAAAAAAAATTAATTAAAGTGGCTGAAAATTTAACCATAAGCCTGTCTGTACCGTTAAAAATTGATTGTTTGGCGCAATTTTCAATGGAACCGGCGTCTGAGCCGACCGATCAATTTTATAATTGAGCAGGATCTGTGCCAGACCGATTTTGATTTGAGTGAGGCCAAATCGTTGGCCAATACATTGGCGCGGTCCCTCGCCAAACGGTAGGAATGCAAACGAATGACGTTTCGCATTTGCTGCGGCTGTAAATCGATCGGGATCGAATATTTCCGGATTCGGATAGTATTCCGGGTCGTGGTGTATCGCATACACCGGTATGAATACTTTTCGTCCTTTTTGGATTGTGTAATTTGTACCTGGAACTTGATAATCATATTTTGCCACCCTGATTATTGTCGTACCGGGTGGATATTTACGCAACGTTTCTAGAATACAACAATATTACATATTATAACGATTATAAATGCTATATAAATATAAACTCACCATTAATTATTTGTTCCAAGTACTTTAATTCCGTAACAACATCGTATGTAAATTCATCATTATGCTTGGCCATGGTTTCGAGAATTTCCTGACGCGCTCGTTCCTGAATCTCATGATTTAAAGCCATTTCGTAGAGAGCGCAACACATTGTCGTCGACGAAGTTTCAAATCCGGCTAGGAAAAATATAAAACATTGTGCCGCTATCTCTAAATTCGTCATTTGCGTTTCCGGATTACGTTTGAGATCCAATAAAATGTCCATGAAATCATTTCGCGTCACATCGAACTCCTCCCGATATGTAATGGTTTCGTTGACCGCATTCGTAAAAAACTCGATCACATCGTCGTGAAATAGTTTCATTTTAAGTACGCGCGCCCAATCACGAAACGAGCCCATAAATAAACGTGCCACAATCGAATTGCGTGGCGATTTAAACACTTTCCTTCCCATTTGATGAAACTCGGCATTCGGATTTTGTAAACTGTGACAATCAATACCGAATGCACACGTACCAATTACATCAGTTGTAAATCGGCTCAACAATTCTTTAACGTTTATGTCCGCCGAATTTTCCAACTCCGTCATAACACAACTATTAAATTCGTCAGCCACTTTGACAATCGTTGGGAACATGTAGCGAATTTTTCCCGCCGTAAATGTTGGTGTCATTTTTTTTCGTAGATTTTTCCACTTTTCATTTTCGATCGTTACCAAATTGTACGTCAACGGATCATCTTTTACGTTGAAGAATACACCACGATTCATAAAATATTCGAAATCTTTGACCAGCACATGTTTGATAAAATCCAAATCGATTGCCAATATAGCGGGCGAGATGAGCATATAAATTCCGCCAAAAATATGCTTCCCCTTCAGTTCGTTGTACAAACTCTGCAACAGGACCGAATTATGATATTTTGTTCCAATACCTTTGACATTGCCGAACGGAAATTTCGGTTGGATATACGGAACATTTTGACTTTTCCAATATGAAAAACGTTTTCGAACGAAACAACACAACAACAAATAAATACTTAAAACTATTAAAACTATTTGCACGAGCATTTTATAAATTTAATTAAAGTTTGGCTTATTAATTAAATAATTAATGATAAAAAAATTCACATAAATTAATTTTAATTAAATAAACTATCACATGTGGTACGAATCAGTGTCATATACACAAACCGAATATTTGTATATGCGCCGAGCCGCGAGTTTTGCGTTTAGTGCGTGTATGGTGGCTTGCTGGCGTCGTCGTACACGGCTGATTCAATACTAAAAATTGAAGAAAGAAAAATACTTTACGTTTATAGATCAGTTACGACGATATATGTACTCGTATATGTACACATACGTTTCCGACTATTCTGTGTGTGTTATAATTGATCGGTTTTAGACATGTAAAAAAAATATTTTTATTATTAATCGACCATACGTGACTTGGAGATAATTTAGCCGATAAAATTCCACAAAAAAAAGTCAAAATTGATTAAAAATATTGATATTTTTTATCCGGGGGGATGGTGGTGTCATTGATAAGACTTTCTTTCTGTATAACTATTGACAAAGTACATACATTTTTTGTTTACTCCGAACTTGCTGTCAACCGTGAAATAAATTACCTAGATAGGTATAGTGTGTTTACGTTTGCGAACAAATATCGTAGCTCATAAATTACAAGCGACAAGGTTGAACTTTTGTTTTATCGGGAGTCTCGTCAAAACATTGCTTGTCCATGCATATATAATGTGTCGAAGGCACCATATACCATTTCTCCAAGATAAACTTATTTATGAATGGTTGACGCACACAAATGAAATTATCTAATAATAAAACTTTTTTGTTCGAGCCCTCTAATTTCGGGGAACTGAAAAGTTACTAACATTTAATTGTTTTATTGTTTAATTGTAATAATTTATGATTCAATTCGTGGAAGTATAATTGATAAAAACCGCAGCATTAAAAAATAAATAAAACAAAATTTTCCAAAAGCTCATGTTTAAAACTATAATTAAATTAAGTTATTAATTATAATTATATAGGATGAATAGATAGATCAAGGCCATCGACAAGGCTTTCTCATCAATATTATAGAAAAGTGTGTCTGTAGAGTTAGATATACCTTCTGTAGGAGGGCAGAAGTCATGCTCCAAGTCACATTTATCGAATTGCATGGAGCTATGTTTAAAAGCTCAGTAATGATTAAAATCACTTTAGGGCTTTCTAAACCAAAATTTTTCGAAACTAATCATCGCGTTCACAAGTTATATCAAATGATACAATATTATATATACTCCGCATGTGATATAAAATATCCACAAATCATAACATGGAGAGAAGAAAGCTTCAAGTAATTGAAAATCATAAACAGATGACCTTGACATGTACATCGGTTTAAACTAATTCAAGCTAACTCATGTTGTCTGCAAGGTTGATATTTTGATAAAGGTATGTGTACAGTAATCTGTCGTTAGACCAACCACTATGGTGGGCTTTTACAATATCTGAATATATTCATGAATTATATTGAGCTAGACAAAACCAATGATCCGGTAGTTAATGTGGAAAGATGATGTGAGTATGTTCATCAATGGCCCTAGCATTATACTAAGCTTTTATGAGCGAATCCAACCAGTTGGAAAAATTAAACGATTGTAGAATATTAAGGCATACAAGAACTTTTAAATGTAAGCTTGTGTGTCATATATTCTAGTCAAACATTGAAGCGCTATACTAGACTAATTATATGTTCTTAAAACGAGACTAAATGGAAACTATAATCATGTGGATGTCTCAGAAAACGAGTTGTTCGAATTTACTTAGAGCAAGAATAATTTTAGACGTAAACTCTTCCTAAACCTATATACGTCCTTAGTTTCACAAGGTCTCATAAATTTTCAAAATGAGACAAACAAGAATTTAGATCAAATGCCTAGTTGGCACAGTGGTTAAAGCTGTGGTAGTTGGAACGGCAGGTACCGGGTTCTAATCCCGATAAGGGCAGAATGCTAAACGGATTTTTCACCATACGATTACGATCGATGGTGTGAATGAACACATATCTATGACTCCATGTTGGACTGCAGAATTCATGGGCGTACTCGATTTGACTGTAATGGTGTAACGTAACGACGTAAATAAGCAAACCGCGAAAGAGTTGGAAGTGCCTCGAGCCTCGAAAGAGATTGTAGAGACAAAAACAAACAAACAAGAATTTAGATTTTGAGGTGACTTGTATTTATAGTATGCCACATCTGGAGTTGTTGATACCATTCCAAAAGCATTTAACCCGGGTGTCAAAAATCATGTTACGATTAAATCACAGTTGATTGCCTCATATATTGTGATTCAGTCGTTCCGTCAACGGAAACGGTTGATAAATTAAACAAAAGATAGTAAAATAGTTGCATATTGTGGTTGGACTATTCCGTGCTGTTGCAGACTAGTGCACATTATTTGTGTAAAGATGTCTGATCATATAGTCATATCATTAATCATAGTCACCAGTGACTAACGTTAATCATTTCCAACACAATATTTCATACCCAATCATCTCGAATTATGATAAACATGGGTACTTTTAAACTGAAAAACTATTGATAATGACATCAATGATCCTGTTTCGAAAATTAGAAACATCCATAATATATTAAGGAAGCTTTATGTTCCTTCTCAAGAGATGCTGTCTTTTAAAGGCTCATTTGGGCCACTGAACATCCATTTCCACCTATAGTACACTCGCGGATAAAATTAACGCATATTTTTTTTTGTAATAAAAAAAATCCCGCTGGACAATTTTAGTGGAACTGGTATCAAATGATCTCAAATTTATAATTTTCTCAAAAGAGGCACAAATGTGGCGTTACGGAATTATAGCGGCTATTTTTCATTGCAAAATGTTAAAATGTGTCGAACTATTTTTTTTAAATGTTTAAAAGCTGTTTATAAACATTAAAACTAGCTTTATTACAATTTAATTTGATTAATTTAATAATGAGTATTTTCCCTCCCCGTGCCCTTATTACAGCTTCCATCCGTCTGGGCACACTAAGTAGAATGCTTTGTATCATTTCTTGCGGAATGAGATTCCACTCTTGTTGCGCTGCAACTCTCAGATCTGCTGTCGAATCTGGTGCAGGATTTCTAGCTCTAATACTTAAGCGGTATCGTGAGACCTATGAGTATTAAAGAAAGCCCGGACAAGGACGTAAAAGGTGCACAACCGAGCATGACGATAGATTTTCAAAAAAGAATTCGTTAGGAGATCGAAAGCAAGCTTCTACTCAACTCAAAAATGAGTAACTTAGTGCGCGTCAAGTGAATATTAGTGTCAAAACAGTTACACGAAGATTAAAAGAAATGAACCTAACTCCAAAACGGCCCGTAAAAGTTCCACGGCTTCTTCCCCGCCACAAATCCAGCCGTTTAGAATTTTCTCATACTCATGCAAATTGGGGAACTGATCAATGGGCCACTGTTCTCTTTTCAGATGAGACCAGAATCCAATTATGGAAACCAGATGGACGTAATCTTGTATACAGAAGAGTTGGAGAACACTACGCGTGTAACATGGTGCAAACTGTAAGCTTTGGTGGAGGTTCAATAATGTTTTGGGGTGGAATCAGTTGGGAGGGCCGTACGGAGCTGGTGGAGATTGGTTTGAGGATGAATGCAGACTGGTATGCTCGCAACATTCTTGGCGATCACGTTATGCCATATGTGGGTTTCATAGGTTATGACAGTTTTGTGTTAATGCATGATAACGCTCCAGTCCACGTTGCTGCAACGGTGCGACAATATCTCCAAGACATTGGCATTCGTACACTTAAGTGGCCACCAATGAGTCCTGAACTTAATCCGATTGAACACGTGTGGAACATTCTAAAACGCCGTATTAGAGTTAGAAATCCTGCACCAGACTCGACAGCAGAGCTGAGAGTTGCAGCACAAGAAGAGTGGAATCTCATTCCGCAAGAAATGATACAAAGCATTATACTTTGTATGCCCAGAAGGATGGAAGCTATAATAAGGGCACGGGGGGGGGGGGGGGGCACTCATTATTAAATTAATATAATTAAATTGTAATAAAGCTAGTTTTAATGTTTATGTTATGAATTATCAATGCTACACTGTAGCTTATTTTGAATTTCATATCATATACTATTATATACTAAATTTTGTACATTAATGTAATAAATCCATCTTTATGTATTAGTCATCTTCTTTAGGTAAAATGTTATAACCGAAAACAATTACATACATAATTTTTGTAATGACATTGTTGATCATGGACTATAAAAAAAGATGTATAGTTGGCGATAGAGAGTTTTGATAGTCCGGCAGTCTAATTAAAAATACTGATGTATCAAAAATCAGATAAAAGTTTAAATTCATAAATAAATTTATTAAATAATAAACATAAAAATTATTTTAGTTTTATAATCATTCAACCAACAATCCACAAATTTCCACAATCTACAACATTTATAAACCGCTTTTATAAATTTAAAAAAAAAATAGTTCGACACATTTTAATATTTTGCAATGAAAAATAGCCGCTATAATTCCATTACGCCACATTTGTGCCTCTTTTGAGAAAATTATAAATTTGGGATCATTTGATACCAGTTCCACTAAAATTGTCCAGCGGGATTTGTTTTTATTACAAAAAAAAAAAAATATGCGTTAATTTTATCCGCGAGTGTATATATATATTGCCATTTGCGCTTTACATAGCTTCATATAAATCTCTATATTTCTCCAAACAAGGGTTCGGTCGTTTTGTTCTGTTCGCTATCTGCAGATTATAATTGTGTTCATAATACGTCACCCTTTTTCTGGACCGATGATAAGAATAATTTATGACATTGTATGTATGACAGAAACCAGTAATTTGTGCGTCCTATAGCAAGCAAAGATTCCTGTAAAGATTTCAAAACTTTCCAAACAGAGTTAAGCTGATACGATCGTTCGTTGGAGATGTTTACTTATCAAATGGTTATGTCACAAGCTATGTTGTACACAAACCTTGACACTTAAAATGAATGTCCGGTGAATTTGTCCCGGGAACAATTTGTCCTAAGTGCTATGGTTGTTCTTGTGACAAAATAATTTTCTTCGTAATGGAAATTGAAACCTTTGATATTAAAGCCAGGAATCGTGTTCTAGCACAAATCACAATTAAACTTTCGACTGGTGGATTGACTTTAATCATTGGACGAGCAAATACTTAAAATTGACACATCTTAGAACACACAGAAACAACGTTTACACTTTCGACTATTAACTACCTATAGGAAAGTCCAATTCAGCATTTTACCTATAGACAGCTCAACTAGTGCCAACAACAAGATTCTCGATGTCTTTATGAGTCGATGACATATTGTTGTGCAATAACTAAATTGTTAGGAGGCGAATTGGAACAGTTTAAATTTAAAACGCTGGAGAAATTCTACTGGAGCTTGTGTGGTAGTTAAAGAAGGATCTCAGTGAACGGAGTCTTCTTACTGTGGGTAACAACTAGGTGTATTAGAAGAAAAGATCGACCCTGATAATTTGAAGTGGAGGGGCAGTAAATACTAGAACGCAAATGGTATTTCAAATTAACTTCAACGAGGAATATCGATGTGGGGTAGTTAATGTCAGCGATGCAACAAATGATGTGTGATTTATTAAAAATAATACTTACCGAACCAGAACATATCAAAACCGAAATGGTAACCGGCCGAGAATGAATGATGTCTGAACAAAATATAATACTGGAACGACGAGAGAAACTTCAACAGCTGAATTGTAAAATAAGTCAGTGCAATCAAATTGAAGGCTCCAACGATTTAAAAGGCAGTCACAAGCGCATTCAAAAGGTCGGAAGAACATTATGTGAGTTTGCTGTGGATAAAGTTTGTAAATATAGTCATTTTCTGGTGTTATATTCCGTCTGGATTCAGTCCAGTTATAAGAAGGATGTTGTCTTTAAAACCATCTGATAAAACCATCACTAGTGTTTTAATAAATTGGGTATCATGTTGATCACGGTAAAAATACGAGTCGGATTTGAACTAGAGTCATAAGCCAAGAGTAAACGACAAACCAGTAAATAAATGTCAATTAAAAGGACTCTGGGCAGAATTAGACAAACCTGGCCACATTTCTCGAGCGTGTTGTGAAATCAAACGCAAGCGAGAAAGGAGATTTATTGGTGGATAAGGGACGAAAGAGGTAGTCCTGTATGTTTACAAACGTTAAACGAGACAGACATAAAGAGATGTCATCCCGGTTGGCAAGAGCTTGATGTCCTCAAAATAATAAATAACGATACGATATAAACAGACATCGTTGCATTTCATTTTCATAGTGCCTCCCTTGCCTATCACAGATGTGATGGCATCCTAGGTGAAAGCCCTTTCTTCGGTGTGCCCATCATTATGAGAAACTACAACACGCTTCAAAAAGACCTGCCATACCACTCAACTTTTATAATGATACCATTGCTCTGAAAATACGCCTTCCTTATGGTGGTAAAGAAAACCCAAAGCCTATAGATTAATTTACCAGGAACATGCATCGGATCGTACGTGCTCAGTATGGCCATATAGAGCTACCCAAGTCAGGCAAATATGAGATTATCATGGTGCTACCATGGGATGTAAATGCCATTCTATATGAAATGATAGCCAAGCTGACTTCTGAATCCCCTATCACCCAAAGGAACCAGCTGATTCATTGGTGCCTTCAATGGAATTTCATGAATATGTTTGACAGGTCTCTCATGTTAAGTCTACTGTAATATCAGAAATATTGCTACTACTCAGATGTTGTTATGGCCTTAAACGCTATGAGTCTGGTGAGTTGTGTCATTTACGGGCTACGGGCTTTTCATGCACACATTTGAGATGACTTGAGGTTAAGTAAACAAACCGTCGGAAAACCCAGTGTTATCACTCAGAATACAGTAGTAATGGGATGATCACTCAGATATAGAAGTTGCGGTAAATTGTAAATAAGTCGTGTTTTATTCGCAATCGAGTGTTCGATCCTCATTTCGGTTGGAATCCCTGCTAGAACGAATCGTAACCGCCGATATAGTTGTGATCAAAAAACGACCACAGGTTAATGACACTTCAAGGTATAAAATAGGAATTATTTTGAATTAAACCAAAAACTTCGTTCAATTTAGTCAAAGATGTGTATAAAGGCGCCACTCATAATGCTAATTAATCAATTCATTAATTACGCGTAATATAAGAAAATTATTAGACGATCGGATGTGAAGGTGATAAAGTAACACGTGTTATGAATTTTACGATTCGCTTAAGTTTTATACAACCATATACGAGTATATATACTTACTATACGAAGTAAGTTATGCGATCGACATAAATTATTCAGATGAGTACCCACAAATATAGGCAAATGTACTATGCGGAATTCAAATAGCATTGCACGGTGATAAGATTACAAATGTCTATAGTGTATGATGAAATATAAACCAGTTCCGCGTCTAATCGATATAACTACTACTTTGTACTTCATTGAAATCCAACTAAAAAAGCATTAAGAATGTTGGCAGAGTCTTTAATCTGCGTACTCCACCCATATCGATAGGTCAGTCGATAAAGTCAATTGCATCATAAACACAGTAAGGCATGAGTACCAAATGGCACAGTGGTTAAAACTGCGGCGATTGGAATGGGAAGTACCGGCTTTGATAGAGGCAGGGCGCAAGAGAGATCTTTCTGATTACCCTAGATCTGCTGTTCAAGTGCAGAATTCATGGGCCAACCCATTTTCCATGTTTGTACTGACGCATGGAGCTATGTACGTTCTCTATTTTGCAATAGCATAAATTATAAACTGTGAATAAGCGAACCGAGAAAGAGTTGGGAGAGCATTGAGCCCGAAAACAGATTGCAAAGATAAAAACAGACAGACAGACAGACACAATAAAGCAATAATAACCTATTTATAAAATTAATTAAATTTTATTAATTAAATTATTTGTTTCACATTTCTTCTATTAATTTCACACGAGTTATCGATTAGAGCCACCCAAATGTGTCTACAGTTTACGCAATTCATCCAAATGAGGGTATATCAAATGTGTTCCACGTTTAGGTATACGGCATCAACTGGAGTAAGAACAGACGCTTTCGTCGATATACGAGGGTTTCGTACCGATTTTGTACTGGGTGTAAATTTATAATTGGCCAACAGCATCGCCAAACCGACCCGTACTTGCATCATACCAAATCGCATACCAATACAATTGCGTGGCCCATCGCCAAATGCTAGAAACGTATATGGATTACGTTTTTTTGTTTCTTCGTCTGCGAATCGATCAGGATCGAATTTTTCCGGCTCTGGATAATATTCCGGATCGTTGTGTATCGAATAAACTGGAATGAATACTTTGATTCCTTTTTGAAGCACAACCGTTGAATTGGGTAAACGATAATCTTGATTTGTTTCGCGCAAGATTGTGGCACCCGGTGGGCACATTCGAAGAGTCTCTGGAAAATATTATGTTTAAGATGTTACTAACTATATAATGACATACGAACCGTTAATAATCTGATCGAGATACTTCATTTCGAATAGCCCATCGTATGTAATTCCACCGTGTTTCTCCAATATCGTATTAATCTCTTCGCGTGCCCGATCTTGTATATCCTGATGGTAGGCAAGGTTATTTAGACCGAACGTCAACGTTGTGGACGATGTTTCAAATCCGCCGATAAAAAACACAAATGCTTGTGCAACAATCTCGCTAAAACTGAAACCATCACCACCGTCGACTTTATGATTTTGTAGATCGCACAACAGCTGGAAGAAGTCGTTCCGTCTATAATCATTATTTTCTCGATAGTCGATTGATTCGCGTACGATTTTAACAAAAAAATCGATCACATCATCTTGAAATACTTTCATCTTTAGGGCAGCTGCCAGTTTTGGAAAGTTCATTGTAAAAAAGTTGACGAGCGGTGAATTCCGAGGCGATGAAAACACTTTGTTTCCCATAACGCGAAACGTCGATTTAGGATTATTCAAACTATTGCATTCCAATCCGAATGCACACGAGCCAATCACATCGGTCGTAAAACAAGCAAGCATTTCTCTTATATTAACTTCACTTGAGACACTTATTTCACGATCTAAACACTTTTTGAACTCGTTCACCACACTGATCACGGTCGGAAACATTATTTTCATTTTGCCCGACGTAAATGTCGGCGTTAATTTTGATCGTATTGTTTTCCATTTTAGATCTTCGATTGCAACCAAATTAGCACTTAATGGGTCGACTGCTTCGTTCGAGTAAACACCACGATTCGTAAAATATTGAAAATCTTTCACCATCACTGTTTTTATCACATCCAAGTCGAGTACCATCAGCGATGGTATTAGAAACGTAAATATTCCGCCAAAAGCACATTTACCTTTAAGCTCTTTATAAAGATGGTCTAACATGATCGAGGAATGGAATTTCGTTCCGACACCTTTGATATTACCGAACGGGAACATTGGCTCAACGTAAACCACATTACGGGATCGCCAATACGAAAACTTCCATTCCACGTACAAGTAACACAACACGAATACTAACACACCGAACACAATAAGTCCAACCATCATTGCGTTTGTTTTAATGTTCAACGATAATGTTTACCTTTTCGTTACGTTTGCTTAAGATTACTGTCTTAAATATTCTGAATACATCATTTTATATATAAATCTCGTTTTATATTGGTTCGGATACAAATTCAGCTGAGGTTCAGTTATAGAACATTGCCTCTTGCATCATTTTTGGTGACCATTAATTCCTAACCAGTTCTGAGTTGAATGACCAACCTTAACATACTCTGGAGTTAAACAGTTTATTATGTTGTTTATGCTGCTGCTTGTTAATATTCGTGCAGTGCAATGTGTACACTATACTCGCACGCTTTGGAAAGTGTCGATGTGTGTTTTATACTCATTTTGATTTGTATGGAAGTAAATAACAATAAGACGTTTGCCTTGTTTACAATTACTGATCACCCCAAACATGATATAAATAGAGAATGAGAGTAAAATTGTATTGCGACCATGACAGTGGATTGCGTAATATATTGTAGAATCGCGATACAACGCGCAACAAAAGTACTTGAGTGTGGCGCAGTAACCAACTATCTGATTACGATTGGTGGTGTGAAAAAACGCACCAATCTTCCATGCCAGTACTATAGGCAATATTGAGATTCTATTTGGTTCTTCGACAGTTGGTCGAAGCATTAGATAAGCGTCTACCTATATAATATAAACAAGAGCGAAATATGAACAAACTGTACACCATAATACTGACGTCAGCCGATCTGTTTATTTGGGCAATGTATATATAGCACGGAATATTGCATCACGTCTAATAGTCGACTAAGTATAGAGCAAGATGTTACTGTCTTCCTGTACGTGAATGTATTCGGATACTTTATATACACGTTTGATCGTTATTCAAAGACGTAAGTTTATAAACTAACAGCCAAAGTCCGGAATGGGACTCAATACAACTTTTATGAATCCGCACACGCTTTTGATTAATTATTGGCAATTTTTGTGCTTTATTAACTTGTTTGTTGGTGAGACACAGTGATTCATTCGTATCGAGTATATAAATAACATAAATGATATAAATACAATTTGTAATTTCATATTTCCTGTCCAAATATGTACGAATGACCATGAATTGACTGAATGGCATGCATGCGAAAAACCAAAATTGGTTGCCTTGCCTGTATATAGTTCGAATTGTATCTCACTTATATAAGGCGAAATTGTGTTAAATGAGCTAGCTTGGATGGAGTATTTTCGTCATGGTCCTTAAACTATACGAACTAGGACTCTGTATATAGTCTCACGAGAACAGCCCGAGACTCTGAACACTCTGTCAGCATGAAAGTCGAGAAATATGTCTCAGAGTATTTACAACAAATGCAAAATGTTTGATAATATTTATGGAATAACATGGTTACGCTCCCAGGTCCCTTCACACCCTTACCCTGCGGCTGTATTAAATGATCGCGTATAGCAACAATTAATTTTAATTAAGAACTGACTGTTCGCCTATGACCTACCCTCATGCCATCATACCATCATAAAGCGTCATGATCGGTTTACAAGGGCTGACCCATCTAAAATTTCCAATTTAGTTCGGATCTAAATTCAAAGACAATTTAATTCAAATGATTTCCACGACTAGTTTCACAGTATTCCATTCTTCAACCCAATGTTACAGAGGCTCGTATCTCATCAATAGCCAATTCGATCTGATCTTTCAAGTCTTGATAAGTCTATGGATGGTTAGCATAACACTTATCTATTAAGGCTCCACCCAAACAAAAGAAAGTCCATCTAAGTCAAAATGAGCTTCATCAGAAGAGATGATTTAATCACAGCCCAATTAGCGATTTTTGCAATGTCCAACTCTTTACCATGATGGCGATTTGGTGTTAATGGTTGCTCAGATACATTTTGAGCACCAGCTGCAATGTTCTTGACTGTATGCGCTCTAAATGCACGTGTACGTGATGGTTTACCCAATAATAATCAAGAAATTGTCTTGTCTTTTCTATACCCACAAAAAATTCTAGGCTCTATTTTTGATGGCCCATTGGCTATACTGCGGATCTAGCTAGTGCATTGACCACATTTTTACCATCGCCGAAGTTGGAACTCGCATACCAAAGTTTGCGTTCATCATGGATTTTTTACAAATGACGCCAAAATTACTTTTTGGCAGTCAAAACTACTTGAGTATTATTTTTGACTCCATCCAAGCTCATTGCTTCCAATATAATTCTGGAACCTTGAATAAATCAACGTCATTTAACACTGTTGGTTGGCTACCAAATCTGTCTTATTTCATCTGATGCTACAACCAATTTATGATACGTTTGTGACAGCGTCCGTCAGCCTAATTTTTAACAACGCGGGCTTTTAATAAACTCTTCAATCCACCAAACCCCAATTGTTCCGTGCATATCCCATCTAAAAAATATACTTTATAATATTTTTACTGTAGTTGAGGTTTTATTTTCTTAATCAACCTCCATACTTTCCTCTTTAGACGTTCGACTTGAACCGGACCCAATAAAATGTAGTGTCACTTTACTCCAACAGTAAAGCCAAACAAAATGTGGAACCTTGAACCGTTCAAGATTTCGCACTCAATGACACAAACGGCTCATGATGCATACCTAGGATTTTATAAAACCAGATTAGTTCGAACCAGGGCAGAGAAAACAGTAGATGTAAACGAAAATTCCTGGAATTGAACGCAAAATACTTTCATTAACAACCCCAAGACATTCGTCGCATACGGCATCACTGACAAGTTCCATACTTTTGAAACCGCCATGGCCAGTAAGTATAGAACCATTATTCTCAAATTGCCCATTGTCTTTCTGAAAAATTATTTCGCCAGACGACAAGACAGTAGCAGATTACGTCAGTTTCAGATTTAATGTTTCAATGTGCAACGTTTTTAATTGTTTTTTTTAACTTTGTAAAGAGGCAAATAAGAAGCTGGGTAAGGTGAGTTTTAAGAACCAGTTTTGGTCTGCAATTTCGCTGACGGTTAGGATGTTGCAACCGAAAAGATTCAAAAATTTCTTACAAGCCTAAATCTTGTTTGAGGTTTAAAACGGGTTCTTACGTAAACCCTTATCCATACGCCGCTGTTCTATAATGAGAATGGCGTGCTGTGCTAAATCTGATAAGACATTCAGATAAGCGTCTGACACTTAAGAAGAATTTCCTCAAAGTCCAGAAGCCGCAACAAAGTACACTCTTTGGAGCATCCCCTGGAAACTTTTATCGTAATAAAGATATCCGCAACCTCGCATATAATACTCCGAGATAAAAGTATACATTCAATCAACCTGATGATGGTACGTTCGATTCTATATTTAGTACACGCATTTGTAATCGAGACATGCGCATGGTAGTATAAAACACTCCTGCAAAATCCAAAAAAGTGTTGTGCATAGATCTCTAAAATCTTATAGCTATGAGTTCATGTAAGACAGTTTCACAGAATGTACCCACTCTATATGTTGATCTCTAATAAACTCTTTCTAAAGATATTAGAGACGAATAGTTTAAGTTGATGAATAGGACGACAAATACACCCAATCGATTTGAAGGCTGTATATTCCAACACAAATTTTTGAAAATAAAATTTATTTTACTTCTGCTCTTACTTTTAAGATTGTGAAACAAAACTGAAAGCGACACATGTCTGGAACAGATACAGTTTGTAATTTAGTAGGAAATTTACCAGCATGACCAGAAAATTTAAAACGGTCCAAAAAGAACACCGTACTGTCGGTTACGATGGTATTACATCCCAAAAATAGATAAAGTAAGAAGTATGTCACCTAAGCTTCGTCTTGTACGAGTACTATATCCATATTGAGGTTTCCATTCTGATTTCACATGATAATTAACTGAGGTGTAGTACGTTTAAGGGTTTAAAGCTTAGATTATATTTGGTTACTGTGGTCGTGAAACTATTTGAAACCTTTGGCGAAGTAATGAATATCCATAACAATCCACTTAGGCTTTAGTCTCAGGTTTTTTAAGGAAATACTTTCTCAAAAAATTACAGTATATAGACTTACATAAGTGTTGAATCATTAATTTGGGTATACTTGTAGTTCTGAGGTACCGTTGGATCAGCATTGGACCTTTAGAGGTTATTGCAAGTTTAATTAATAATGTGTGTGACTCCAAACGTTTATGATCTATTGGTATGCCGTGCTCATAAGCCGGTTAACCTTCCATCTCAGTACTCATGGAGGTCAGGTTGTCATGGACAACGCAATGTGCAAAATGTTGGCTTAAATCGAGATTAATTGAAAGAGACTCAGGTACAAAACAGATAGTGATGACAAAAAAGTAGAAAAAATATTCGTTAACTAAGTTTATACCATAGACACATAATTATATAGTTTCGTAACCATGATTATAAAACTATGATTTTCAGAATGAGAATGTGAGGTTTAAAAATATGTTTGTTTCGCCCTCTGCCTTAATTTTCCTATTTTCTTTGATTTTCTATTAATTTATAAAATTCTGTATTAATTAATTTTTTCTAAAACTTCAAATTTTATAAAAAAAATAAACAAATACATAAAAAACAATATTTATAGTTTTCGGTATTCACTAACTGTATAACTGTGGCACTGTCATCAATTAAATGCCATGGGATGAGAAAAAATAGCTCATTCCGAAACCATGTTTAAACCAAGATGCAAACCATGGTTAGCATTGACACATTACATCGAATTCATGGTTAACTCGAAACTGTAGCTATTCATTTTAGCCAATGTCATAATCATAGTGGGCCAAGTTTAGATGATGGATTCAGATGGCCAAGTATAGGATTCCTTATAAGTATAGGATATAGTTTGTGCTATTCACAACCAAAATACGATTTCGTCATTGTTCATAAATAGTCACATCTATTACACCCTCATCAAAACATCTATAAACTCGGCCAACCCATCTTCTATGTCAGTACTATATAGGCTAGATTGCAAATATAGAAACAGACATTGAGACGTATAAATATATGTAACTCATAGAAGCTATTTCGAATAAATATATGTAACTCATTAGAAATGTTGAGACTCGACTCCACGCCAAATTGTACAGTGCAATTATGAGATCCTGTATCTCTAGCATATGGCCGATGGATTTGATGTTTTCGATCAAACGGACACAAATCGACACTAACTGCAATTCACATCTACAGCACATGATGCTTGAGCAGCCCTGTTTAGCTAAAATTCACAGTATATAGTCACATTGGATTCTAGGTCTAAACCACTTTACTAAACCCAGTTCAACAATAATGTCTATAAAACCGATACTTATATGAGATAAACTTATATAATACTAAGCACAATCTGTAATACACTCAGCTCGAAATTGTATGTTAAGTCAACAGTGATAATCCCAAATTTAAATAAACAGAAACGATAAAATGCTGTTTAACGCTGAAGTTTCGGAATTTCCTATCATATATGGGTGTTGAATATGATCATAAATCACACCTCTAATTATAACGATATGAACAACAAACAATACACTATATGGTTGTGACCGATCATCGCATACAGAATAATCGCGACTCTTCCTATACTTACGTCGTCCACTAATCTATAATAACACTAGTTAGTACTTGGTCACTAATTTTGATCAATGTCAATGTGTGCACTCGAATTTTGTCACAATAATATTTACATAAACTTTTGTCAACACACCGCAGTTAAACAGAATGATATGCACTTATATGAATGTATGAGAACCGCGCGAGCGAGCATATTACTTGAAGACGGGTGAAATTCAACTAAACGCGTTTTCCCAAATCGTATCGTTTTTATATCGAAAATTTTGAATGTGCGATTTGATGCGTATGACGACTTTTGAGTTTATCGAGTCCATATAATACGAATGATTGGTTTGTTTACAAAAATTAATTAAAATTTATATGTGCGGTCGATGTGTACATACCGAGTATATAGCATCTTTGAATAGATGCGGTAGTTGGGTTCAAGTGCCGATAGGGACAGGATGCAAATCGATGGTGTGACTGAATACATCTTAATTCTCTTGGAATGCAAAAACATTGGCCGACCCATCTTCTATGTCAATACTCCACGTAAATCGGACCTGAACCCGCATATCCTCGAGTGCGTAAGCTCCAAATAAGATTGGAAACAGACAGACACTTAACCGTCGTTATAAACTATGACGCAACCATATTATTATCTATATGGAATTGAACATAACGAATTCTACTACAATCAAAACATTTTGTTGCTATTTCTGTCTATAAATAAACTAGACAACAAATCGTAAATCGCGGTAATCAAATTCTCGCGAGAATTTAGTGAAACTCGCGCATGTACGATTCAAAATATTTGGTTTTGACATATTCGGACGCAGTACAACACAAACATTAAGCTCGCGACTATATACACAAAAAAAATTTTATGTGTCCGGTTCAACAATGATTACGTTATCGTTGGTGCTCACTATCGGTTTTATTGCTCTGCTATCGATTTACTACAACACAAAACATTTCTATCGAACTTTTTGGAAAACAAATGGCGTCCACTCAATCGATACACTGTTCCCGTTTGGCAACGCACTCGACACACTGAGCCCAAAAATTCACTTTTCTTATATAATGAAAGGCCTGTACGACAAGTACCACACGACAACGGATTTACTGGGTTTGTACTTCTTCACAAAACCTAATTTGTTGGTGATGTCACCGGACATGGTGAAAACGATTCTAGTGAGTGATTTTCAATATTTCTACGATCGTGGATTGTATCACAATGAAAAAACGGATCCACTGTCGGCCAATTTGTTCTGGCTAGAAGGTGAGAAGTGGAAAACTCTGCGTCAAAAATTAACACCGACGTTTACGTCTAAAAATTTAAAGGAAATGTTTCACGTGATCAACGAAATAAGTATACGGCTCGTCAAACATATCGATACGAAACGGGAAGTCGAAGTTCGCGAGATGTTGGCCTGCTTAACAACCGATATTATTATAACGTGCGCATTCGGAGTCGACTGCAATTCGATCAACGATCCCGATTCGGAATTTCGCCGGATTGGAAAAATTATGTTTTCTTTCTCGAAGTTGCAGGGGCTCAAGATGTTCTTTACGTTTTTATTCAAAAAGCAAGCCAAAGCACTCGGCCTGAAAATATTATCACCCATTGTAACGGAATATTTTATAAATATATTGCGCGAAACGATCGATGTGCGAAAAAAATGTGCAACCCGAAAGAAAGATTTGTTGGACCTGCTTCTTCAGCTGCACTACGATGGCAAACTAGATGATGGCCAATATTTGGGTAAGCTGACTTTTAATGAAATAGCAGCACAGTGCTATATATTTTTCTTTGCCGGATTTGAAACATCGTCGTCCACCATGTCGTACGCCCTATACGAACTGGCTCACAATCAGGATGTTCAAGACACACTAAGACAAGAACTAAATGCTGCGCACTGTATAAATAACGAATACACGTACGAAACTATACAAAATATGCGATATTTAGATCAGGTCGTGTCCGAAACGCTACGAAAGCATCCACCAATCGCAACAATACATCGAATAACGACACAGGATTATAAATTTCGAAATAGCAACGTGACCATCCCGAAAGATGTCCAACTGGTAATACCAACGTTAGCCCTTCATCATGATCCGGAGCTGTTTCCCGAACCTTCTAAATTCGATCCCGATCGATTTACTAACGAAGAGAAAACCAAACGTCACCCATATGCGTATCTACCATTTGGCGAGGGTCCTCGAATATGTATTGGGATGCGATTCGGTGTACTACAGTCAAAAGTAGGGTTGGCGCATTTGATACGTAATTATCGGTTCGAGGTTTGTGACCGCACGGTACCATTAGAAGTTGACCCGTTAGGTCTGTTGTACGTGCCAAAGAATCCTATATGGCTCAAAATCACAAAGGTTGGGTGAAATAAATAATTTTGATTTATGAAGTGTTTTTGGTTTAATTTTAGATTTCTGTCGTTTAACTGTAGTGCTGGGGAATGCCCTCGATATACTCTCCTCTCAGTTTACATATATTAAATATTTCACAACGATTGTAATAATTTTGACGTATAAATTGTCAAGCTTTTGTACTAAACCGAATAGTATGTGAATAGAAAGTCACCGGTACAACATGTATTTAAACCAATATTTTGTAAGCTTAAGTCTAGTCTTAACTGTAGTGTTTACATTAAAGTTTTATTTTGAAATCAAATTGCGAACGTTTTGGTGGAGTCATGGAATAAAATCGGTCAGTTTAAATCTTGGAAATGTTGTGAAAATGTGTTCGAAATTTAAGAATTTTGCCAATACCTGCAAAGATTTGTATGACGAATATAAATCGAAGACGGAGGATCTAGTGGGGATCAATTTTGTGGGAACCCCAATAGCAATTGTAACATCACCGAAATTGGCTCAGCAAATTTTAGGCAGGGATGCACATGATTTTGTGGGTCGTGGATTTTATACAAACTCGGATCCGATCACAACAAATATATTTACAATCGCAGAAGACAGACTTGTTTTCCCTAATTTGCGGGATAAGTTGGTGCTAGCATTTAATGCCGTTGAACACGACAAAATACATGACCACATGTCAGAGTATGCTGCTATGGTTTTGGTTCCGTATCTAGAACCAGACGCTAAATTCCACAGGAATATTGATGTAACCGATTTATTGGATAGATACGTAACACGTTTAGTGGGATACCAGCTGCTGGAGTTTTTCTGCTGCCCAGTCTTAAACCCGGAAACGGAAGTTCGAAATATTGCACTATTGTTGAATACGAAAGAATATCGAATTAAGAAATTGCTGTCGTATTTGTTTCCTCAGATATTCGATAAATACGATATAAAGACTATCGATCCAAGTGTTGGTGAATTTTTACTCCGTAAGCTACAAAAGATTATCACCTTTCGTGCTCGATTGGGGACGGGTGGAAGGTTTTTTGACGAATTATTTATAAAACCGGTTAAACGACCGTGTTATAAGGTGCAGAACGAAGAGGCGGTAGCATGCTGTGTCCAATTCCTCGAAACTCGTAACACGATGGCAGCAACAATGTCTTATCTACTATACGAGTTGGCTTTAAATCACGACATCCAAGACGAATTACGCGAGGAGATTAGTACGATATACTATCGAGATAATTTTGGATTCCGTTATGAAAGTATTGATGAGATGCCGTATCTCGATCGAGTTGTATCCGAAACGTTACGAAAATATCCACCACTAGCAACATTACACCGTATGGCCAAGAATAGTTACCAACTACCTAATGGCGCCGTTATACCAAAAGGAGTTCGTATAATTATACCAACATTAGGGTTTCACCACGATCCGGAATATTTTCCAAATCCCGATAAATTTGATCCGGAACGATTTACCGATAAACCTCAACCGTTTACGTATTTGCCGTTTGGGGAAGGTTATAATGGGTGTAAGGGCGCGAAATTGGCGCTGCATCATATAAAAATTGGTATTGCGTATTTGGTGCGAAGCTATCGATTCGATGTATGTGATAAAACCGAGATTCCTATTAAGTGTGATCCAATTAGCGTGTGGAATGTGCCTAAGACTGGTGTTTGGCTAAATATTAGCAAAGCACGATAAAATATGTATTAGTTGATGTTACATAATATAGATGTCACTATAAGTTATTTTTTGTATGTAAATCAATATTTTAAGTACTAAAATAAAAATTGAAAACTCGCCGCAATAGTGGGGAAATAGAATTGTGCGCAAGCAACTGTCAAAATGTCAAATTTAGAAATTGAGAGCGATTAGGTGTTTACTCGATACATGATTATAAACAAAGTAAATAAAGTATATATTTTGTATTTAAATCTATTAAATTATTACAAATGTAAATTGAGGAATTGGTCATTAATTGCATTATATTGAAATTTGGTTGGTTTCTGTTTTATCAGTTGAGTGGGATACAAAAATGATTTTTCATCATCTGATTACGATTCGTTGTGTGAATGAATACATTTATCACTTCCTGTTTGAGTGCAGAATTCATGAGCCATCCCAACTTCCATGTCAGTACTATAGGCTAGCATGAAGCTATGTAATCGAGAATCGAATATATAGCTGTTCGTCTTCGATTTGGCTATGTAATGGCGTAAAGTAAGACGTAAATAAGCGAACTGCGAAACAGTTGGGAGAACCTTGAACCCCAAAACAGATTGTAAAGATAGAATTAGACATATGGTGCTATCATAAGTACAAAGGCGAATCTTCGTTCATGAGTGTTTTTTATAAATAACATTATATCGACGATACTGGGCTTGAATCCTGTTAAGAATCGGACACAAATTGATTTTGCATCATCAGATTACGATATGTTATGCGGATCTACTTTATCGGTAGTCTAGACTCATAAATAGCAACGGCGTAAGGTAAGGCGTTAAAATTAAACCACGAAAGGGTTGTAAGTGGTGCTTCGGCTCCAAAACTGCAAAGTTAAAAAACTAACTAATTAAGATAGACAACTTAAAAGTTGAAATAGGAGCGTTATTATCATATTACGGTCGGTCCGGTATTTAGTAAACCAATACAACATAATGTCAAAGGGTTAACAGTGCACTGATGATTATCGGGAATCAGAACGCTGTGCTGAACTCTTCTTACCTTCTAGAAACCCATCCTCCACATGACCAGGATCACCAAATTTGCATAAAATACCTTTTGGATGTTGTAATTCGCTAGGTCGATTTTGATCTGATGGTGACGTCATTGAATGACTGTATGTGATCGACAAAAGATCTAATCCGGCTTATCACGCATATGCTACCGGGCTTGCTAGTATTCGTGCAGTGCAATTTTTATCTGTAGTGTTTAATCGTGTCGCAACAGTACTAGCGAATTATAAGAACTTTAACTAGAAATTTTTCGATTTATTCAATGTGGCGTTAGTAAGTACCATAAAACAATTAACGCCACAACTTCAGGTGTTGGATATTATATCAGTTTTTCCCCTTTCAGTTAATGTTGCTAGCCTCATGTTGTGTTTTAATTTTGTGGCGTAATATGGTCATTATCATGGTTAAATGCTGTTGAAATTTCGCTCCTCCGAGAGTATCTTGGGTATATTCCGTTGCTAGCTGTCCTTGTTGATCATTACACTCACGACGCTCCCACTCCCACCGTTCACAGTGAAACAAGGTCTCCTTTTAAAATACATTTTAAATAAATAGCTATTAAAACAATCATGGCTGGATAGGAATTGCATTAAGTGGAAGTTGATTTCACCATGCTTATGCCCCTACCATTCTACCTCTAGGAATCAGTTGTCTTACCCACAACGCAGTGTCTGCGTTCTCCTATCGTTTCTACCATTCTTTTCCATTTGCTGCTACTTTCGAGAATGTCCTATAAACACTACATACCCGAAATGAAATAGTTGGTTGTACGCGATCACTTGTCTTTCCAGTGTCCAATGCACGAATCAATACGGATACTCCATATAATATGACTGATGTGAGTATCGATGAACAATTTCTTTTCCTTGCGGTCGGTCCGCCAGTGCTGGCCATTAATCGAATTAGGTCAGTTGTTGTTCTATTCGCCTTTACCACTAATTGTCTAAAGCTTTGTCGATGGTCCCTGCACACCCCAAGTACTTAATTTTTGATATTGGTGCTATTCTTATTCCTACGTATGTTAAATTTCATTAACGAGATCAGTCTCCTACCCGCCATTACAACTGCCTTGTTCTTTTCCGGCGCTAATTGCAACCGATGAGTGCAGTGCCATTTGGATAAGACTTGAACCGTGGCCTCTACTCCCTCTACAATTCAATAAATATTTATATATATTTATATATATATATATATATATATATATATATATATATATATATATATATATATATATATTATATATATATATATATATATATATATATATATATATTTATATATATATATATATATATATATATATATATATATATATATATATATATATATATATATATATATATATATATATATATATATATATATATATATATATATATATATATATAGTCATGGTTGCACCAACGCCATAGTGCACAAGGCAGATAGCATTATCTACATTCTATATAACTTGCATTGCAATACTAATCCAGTAGCACAATTATATTTATCATTTAATTGCCAATATCAACCACATGTAGGTATAATTCTATCATCATTGTAGACACGCGAAATTCTAACACTTACGAACGTTGCTATAGCTGATAGCTTATCGATTATTTGCACCAATTTATAATTTAGTTGAGTTAAAAACTCAATCGAGTAATGACATTAATTATTAATCGGTTTATTTTATAAAAATTACATTATATAGACCAGCTGTTGTGTGAATTTGAAAAATCGTAAAATTATGGATTTGCTAACGTTATTACTGCTGTTCGCGATATTGTTTGTGACTGTGATTTATGTGCATGCGATTCGAGCTTATACATTTTGGAAATCGAGAAATGTACCATTTGCACCACCTACAATACCATGGGGCAATATACTCGAAATTATCAGCACTAAAATACATTTTGGATACATTATGCAGAAGTTCTATTACCAATTAAAGCACCATGGCGATATGGTGGGTCTGTATTTCCTTACGAAGCCGCTGTTTTTGGTGCTGTCGCCAGAATTCGCGAAACAAATTTTGGTCAAAGATTTTAATTCTTTTGTCGATCGTGGTTTTTATTGTAACGAAAAAGCTGACCCATTGTCTGGTGTACTTTTTGCACTCGAAGGGCAAAAATGGAAATTCGTTCGCGATAAAATTAGGCCAACATTCTCGTCGGGTAAAATAAAACTAATGTATCATGCTATCATGAATTGTGGATCTAGATTGCGTGATTTTGTGGCCGAACAAATTAAAACCACCGATGATGTTATCGAGATTCGCGATTTATTTGCACGATTTACAACGGATGCGATTGCTGGTGCTGTATTTAGTGTTGAATCGGATTCAATATTTGATCCCAACTCAAAATTCCGTCGTGTCACGAGTAAAATGTTTCGATTTTCGAAATTTCGTACGATGAAAATGTTCGTTTCGTTTTTATTTAATCGCGAGGCTAAATGGTTGAATCTCCGGATACACGATAAAGAAGTGACACAATATTTTATGGATTTAATACGCGAAACTATTGATTACCGGCGAGAGCACAACGTTGAGCGAAATGATTTTCTTCAACTACTCATGCAACTCCACTATCACGGTAACTTGGATGATGATCAAGAAAAAACTATTGGCAAATTAACGTTTGAAGAGATTGCGGCACAGTGCTACATGTTTTTATTTGCCGGATTTGAAACGTCGTCGAACACAATGTCAATCGCATTGTATTATTTGGCACAAAATATGGAGATACAAGAAAAGGCGCGAAATGAGATTCGTCTCATTTACGAGAATCATGGTAATCAGATTACGTACGACGGGATTAACGAGATGGAATATCTCGAACGAATTATTTTAGGTATGCAGAAATAGTTGTATAATCACTTAATGTTTAAATAGTTTATATTTTGAAATCTAGAAAGTCAACGTATTTTTCCAACGGCCGCCACATTACACCGGATCACAACGACAGACTATACACTTCCGAATGGATCACAAATACCGGTCGGAGTACGTTGTATAATACCAGCACTAGCGTTTCACCGCGATCCAGAATACTATCCAAATCCGGATATTTTTGATCCGGATCGATTTACTGACAGCGAAAAAGTCAAACGACATCAATATTCTTATTTAGCATTTGGCGAGGGTCCACGATATTGTATGGGAATGCGATATGGTATAATACAATCTAAAATCGGTTTAGCCGTATTGTTAAAAGATTTTAAATTTACGGTCTGTGATAGAACAGAGATACCAATTGAAATTGATAAGGTATCAATGATTCACGTGCCTAAGAATGGACTTTACCTTCGTGTCGAAAGCATTTAATAATTTTATTGAACTATATAATAATGCGTGCTCATCTGATATACTAGCAATTGTTCGCCTGATAAGGGCACTTGTTAGTTTTTAAATTGTAGATATAAATAGACTAAGTACTTTTGTAAAAGACATAAATATTTTAAATATCAATAACTCGAAAGTGAAAAATGTTTTTTTTTTATCTTTAAAGCTTTTTCGTATTTTTCATTTCGATAGTTTTCCTATTTATCACTATTGAAATGAAAATGTGTTTAGGGAATTTGCTTTACGTTGTGATTAATGATTTAATAAGATTTAAAGTTTATAGCAAATGGGGTTGGAACGTTTTACCAATACAAGTACAGCAAAATAAATAAGTACAAGTTACCACAATCCATCTCACATACAATGCTGAGGTTATGTTCGCGGTTGTAGCTTAATGGTTAAGAGACTCTCTCATCACGACGCGGTCTCGAGTTCGGTTCTCGCCGTTGGCCAAAAATTAACATGTTTGTGTGTAAAAACATTCGTTGGGGTGACCAACCTACAATGTGCACCAATCGTTAAAATTGGTTCGTAAAGTCTCAGTTGAGACGTGGTAAAGGCCGTTTACGGCTCTAAGCCATAGATTATTTATGTTTGCGGTCACGAATTGTGATGTTCGTTATGAAATAATTTAAACCTTTGTTATCGATATCTCTAGTTATAATCTCTCAAATAAGCTAGTCGATTTAATTTAAAGAACAGGTCAACAGGTCCAAAGTAATATATAATTTCCAGTCAGGTAGGTATACATGTAACTTGTTCTGCATGGTTATCAGAATCATTAAAACCAAGTTTGTTCTTAAAAAGAATAATTTGTTCAGAGTTCGTTAATAATGAAACGAAGTGCAGGTAAGACCGTGAAATTTCCATACGATTTGCGAACAAGATCGACGTACTCATATAGGCACTAAAACAGTGTTGAGTACAGTGGATTAATACAGATCTATAGTAAAGTTAATTGATAGGAGGTTATAAACTACGCTCTGCTATCGTGCCAATCATTATTATTACTCATTAAATTGTAAAGTCAAAGCCTTCCAACTAAAGACTAGTACTCAAATCGATTTCGCGTGAAATTTCCATATGATTTTACCATAGTGAACTCAGAAATGAAAAATTTCATTTCTGTTTTCGCTAGGCAGTACTCCGTTCATCAGCGAAAAAACTATAGTTTTCTCAATGCATCATAGATGTCGCGCATAAACTCTACAAATTAGTTTCATGCGAAGATAATGATCCTAACCTATTTTTCACGTGCAATTTCGACATTTACGTTTCTGATGTATTCTTAAAAGATGTGATACAGTTTTGTGATTATATTTTGTTATATTTCGAATAATTTGTGATTTGTATTTCTGTGATTACTTGTTGTGATATGTCAAACACCAAAATTCTCCAAAAAACAATTCATTTCTATTTCACGTGAAAATCAGCCGTACAACTAGAACTATCATAAAAAATTGCGGTTCAGTGATGAAATGGTTCTGTCAAGTTAAAGTACCATTATGTTACTAAGGAAGATGATGGGAAACTTTATCATAACGTACGTCATAACGCATGAACAGTTTATAGAAATTTGGATAAGCCATAATAATATTTTTAACAGTCTTCGATACCGAAAACTTTTTAGCTACCTGAACCTTCTCTTTATCTCCTCATTAAGTACCTTATAAACCTATTTGATGGTTTTCTGAATAAATTTTATTTTCTCCTTATTGACCGTCGAACGGCATTTCACGCCGTCACGGCATTCGGGACATTGTAATTCGATGCTGAAGATAAATCTGATTTGATCTGAACAACTAAGGAGTATATGACAGATAAACTTCACGTACTTTTGTCTCCTTAGGTTTTCTTAAAAATTTTCCTTATTCTAGTAAAGTTGTCATCAATATCTCTCTGTCTTTAATCTCGATGTGAGGTGCAGTTGCACCATGACTCCATAGACAGATACTATCTTATCAAAATGTCAATCACATTGCTACTATGGCCAGGCTAATAAAATTAGTTTTCCACTGTATTTATCACAGGTGTTTGTTTCTCCATTCGTCCTATATAGTAACAATCTAAGTCAGCAGATCAGAATATATTGAAGTGACCGTTTGGTACGGTAATCTATTCAAGAGGGTATGTTGGTTCTGTTTCTCTTCAAATATTACGTAAACACAGCTTTAGGAAAAACGCGTGGTTCTATAGACACGCCATTTCAAATAATTGGGTGATTTAATACCTGCTTCAAAGATTAGCTAATCTTAAGAAGTTTAATATTTACTAAAATGCAGTTCGTATTAACTTGAGCAATTAGAGATTACTCAATGTCTATAACTAATCTTTTAAGCGCTGGTACTTCGATACTCGAATTTTGGAGTAAATGAATTTCAATTTCGACCTAAAAAAGTTTTCAATCTTGGCTCTATATAGTCGTTGTAAAAATTATTTGAAAGCATCTGCCCATAACTAAATATTTTTTTTGTTAATACAACCTAGTCCGACAGCATCAACTGCGAAACAAAATTTTTATATTGGGCGGAATGATTTAGCAGGTCTAAACCGTTCTCTACAAATTTTTCAATATCAGTTGGCAAGAGTTTTTTTTTTATGATTCCTAGTTGAGCAATACGTCAGTCAGGCGATCGCCTAAAATTGGGTACCTGTTGCCTTTTATTGTTGAAATTTAAGGTAAGTATAGCAAAACGCGGATACATTTTATTCATAGAATACGACCACATTAACCATAGCTCTGGTGACTAAATCTATAGTTGGGATAACAATCCGCAAACGTAAATAACTTCAACAGGACTAAAATGTTATCAAAATAAATAAAATTGTATGCCTAACACTCGTTTGCTCTTCAATAACTTCGATGGTCTGAAACTGGAGACGATACATTTTTTTTTTTAAAATTAAGCTTTAATTGGGTGCAGGGCGGTCTTTTAGACAGTCCTAGCTCCTTGTAACTGTCGGAGCTCTTTCACCCAACTTCTTCAAGTTACGGTTGATTAGCTGCCTTAAACTTGTGCATTTTACACTCCAACGGAAACAAAAATCCGAATAACGAATTCCGCTTCCTGGATGCTCGATAAATGAATTAGCGTTTTGCTCCTTCAGTTCGAGGTTTTGGCATCTTCACCGTAAAATAATGCGCACTGATCATTCCTCGTGTTACCCGTCCTGGTGTAACAAATGGTGGTATTTTCTCTTATAATTCTGCAGAACATTTACCATTTATTAGTCTATAGAACACGCAGAGTTCTGCAACATCTCTGCGGTGCTGTTAGCTGTCTAGATCTTTCGTAAGTCTGGAGTTTCGTATTATTTGGATGGAACTAAATAAACATTGCCATCTAGATAAACTCCTCACTGGACCACAGGTTAAATGGATGTGTTAAATTTCCAAGCACTTGATTATCGAATTTTTAATCTCCGCTTCCATATAAGGTTACACAGCCAATCTGCTAATTGTATTGTATACATGCCCCTCACTGATATTGGCCAACCATAAGTTAAACACTAATTTTATATTAATTTAGATAATATATGATGGACTCGATACCAGAGAACGGTGCCAGAATAGTGAACGGTCCAAGTCAGTCTTTTGTACAATTTGATTTGTTGTCCATGTCGCACTCTTGTTTAATGCCGGCTTCTTGTCAAATGCAGCATCTTGTCCAATTTGGCCTTTTTGTGGTGTCTTGTTCATGTCAGTCTTTCTTCAATATCGGTCTTTTGTCCATGTCTGCTTTTTGTACATGTCGGTTTTTTGTTCATGTCAGACTTTTGTCGATGTCACTTTTGTCCATGTCGACGATTTGCCTATGTTGGTTTTTTTGTTTGTAAATAACGGCTTCTTGTTCAATGTTGATCTCTTGACCAATCCACTCTCTTGTCCATATCGGTGTTTGTTCATGTCAGCTTTTTGTCCATATCGGCTTTTTGTCCATGTCGGTTGCAGTTCATGTCAGCCTTTTGTCGATGTCACCTTTTTGTCGCTGTCGGTCTTTTTTCCATACCAGCCATTTATCAATGTTACTCTTTTATTAATGTTACTATTTTTTGATATTTTGCTCAGGTCGACGTTTTACCTATGTTGGCCGTTTTTTGAGAATATCGGCTTCTGGTTAAATGGTGACCTCTTGTCAGTCTTTTGTCCTCGTCACCTTTTTGTACAAGTCACCTTTTTGACTATGTCAGTCTGTTTTTAGGTCAGTGTTTTGTACATGCCTTCCTTTTGCCAATTGCATTTTGTCCAGGAGGGCTGTTATGAAATATTCGATATCGAAACCGAAAGCGGATTTTGAAATATCTATATTATGAAACTAAAAAGACACAACGAAATCGCACTTTCCGAAAATCGTATGTCAAAATCCGACTTCTGTTTAGTACACGAATTTTTTTTGGAAACATTTGAAAAATTCGACCCAACAATTTCGATATAGGATATAGGATATATTCTGTTCCAAAGCTTGTGGTTGCAGAAGTTGGAGTGGGACGATGAATTACCATTCGAAATAGTATCCAATTGGTTTAATATACGTTTGGATCTTATAAAAGTAAACAAAATACAGAATCCGCGTTGGTTGAAAACTCATGGCAGCATCGAATTGCATGGATTTTGCGATGCTAGCGAGATGGAGTATGTGGCAGCGGTTTTCGGCAGAGTCAAAACAGAAAATGGGATTAAAGTAAACCTAATGATGGCTAAAACGAAGGTAGCTCCACTAAAGGCGATAAGTATTCCAAGGTTAGAACTCATGGGTGCTCTGCTAATGACCAATTCAATGAATAAAGTAAGTTCAGCACTCAAACAGAATATAGAAAGTATAACACTATGGACGGACTCAAAAATCTTATTGGATTGGTTGGCAACACATCCGCGGTGGTGGCCTACATTTATAGCAAATAGAACAACCGAAATCTTGAGTTCGTATAGCCGTGAAAAATGGATGCATGTCTCGTCACTTGATAATCCAGCCGATTGTGCATCCCATGGTTTATCTGCCAAAGAGTTGGATGCATTTGTATTGTGGTGGCATGGGCTCAAGTGGCTAGCAGGACCAAATGAGGAAGCAAAACAAAGCAAAATTACCTTTAAAATCAGTGTCAATAGCGATTTATTGAATGATATCGTAATTAAATATAGCAGTTTTCAAAAGATGAAAAGAATTATGGCATATGTCATCCGTTTTGTTCACAACAGCCGATCGTTATTAAATGAACGTAATTTTAACTCTCTGAATCGAGATGATATGAATTTAACGGCCGTATATTTAATTCGATACACTCAACAGCAATATTATTACCAAGAAATTCAATGTCTGAAATCTGGCACAGCTTTGCCCAGCTCCAGCCATTTAAAAGCATTGAATCCGTTCATCGATAGTGATGGAATAATTCGGATCGGTGGTCGATTGAGACACTTAACAATAGCAGAATCGAAAAAGCACCCCCTGCTATTGCCACGCAAATCCGAAGTCACAATCGCGATTCTGCAAGATATACATCGATAATTTTACCACGCCGGTATACGTTTTATGCTGAATTTTCTATGGCAGCAATTTTGGGTGATTCGCGCAAAAGACGCAATTCGGCAAGTGGTCCGTACATGCATCCAGTGTTTCAAGCACAACCCAATAAAACAGCAACAATTAATGGGCAACTTACCTCCAGCACGAGTTGAGTATGTACATCCGTTTCATAAAGATGGTTTGGATTATGCAATCCATTTAAAATTCAAAAGATTCGAAAAAGAGGGCAAGTTTCAGTTTAAATGTACATATGCATCTTCGTCTGCCTCAGCACAAAGGCGGTTCATATCGAAATTTTTTGGCGCATTATCCCGATTCACTGACCGGCGCGGACTATGTAGCGAATTCATAGCGATAATGGCACCAACTTTGTCGGCGATAACCGACAGTTAATTGAGCTTTACAATTTTCTTAAAGCCAATTCTAATAAATTTTTTTTGTCTCTACTAGAAAAAAATATAAATTGGTATTTTATTCCTGCAGACTCTCCTACTATGGGGGGCATTTAGGAAGCAGCGGTGAAGTCTGCTAAAACGCATCTGAAGAGAGTGGTTGGGGCTGCCATATTAACCATAGAAGAATTTACAACTCTCCTTACCGGTATTGAAGCAATCATGAATTCACGTCCACTGTATGCAACATCTTCCGATGAAATTGAGGTGCTTACCCCAGGGCATTTTTTAATTGGGCGCAACTATTGACGCTACCCGAGCGCCCCATACCGGATAATCATTGCCTATCAAAACGTTGGGTTGCGGTAAAACGAATTAAATAGCATTTCAGCATTTTACAACTTCGGAGTAAATGGCAGGATAAATCATTGAATCTCCAAGTTAATGACATCGTGTTAATCCGTGATGAGCAATTACCTCCAGCTCGATGGGCTCTAGGCACATCCTTCAAACACATCCCGGCACTGCCGGGCCGGGAGTGATGGGTACGTTCGAGTGGCCACTGTCTAGACTACAGTTGGAAATACAAAGAAGCACATAAGCAAATTGTGTAAACTTCCAATTATTTGAATCAACTGATTCAAGACGTATGTTACGACAGCAGCCAAATCTGAAAATTATAGCTAAAAGTTAAAATCATAAATTAGAAACTGTTAAATTATTTAAGTCGCCAACCAACAAAATGTACACTCGATTATTACATTTACGATTTTAAATTATTACAATAGATACCCAAACCATCACTAATCGTTACAAATGTTAATTCAATTTTGTTATAGATAATGTTTTTTTGTATAAATGTCAACAATTAAGATAAAACAGCATCAGTCCTCATTAAGCAATCGAATAGTTCAAAAGCCAATAATCAACACAAGCATTTAATTTAAATAAATAATAATAGTTTTTTTTTCAAAAAAATAATATAAGTTGATTTATTCAGAGGTTATCAAAAAGTAATTAAAATAATTTAATAAAGTGTTTGGGTGCAGTCTAATATATTAGTGAACGACGACGTCAAATAAGGCACAGCTATTTGTGGTGTACATATTTAGAATTTACAGCAGCCGTATATCACAAGTTTTCGTCGTGGAAACAAAGCCCAGCATCCACTCACAGCTTAACAATAAGCATCGAATCAAATTTTTCAATATCGGATTATTTCATAGCCTTTCAGATCGACGTTTTGGCCAAGTTTAACTTTTTTTCCATGTCAGGTTTGTATCCGTATTAGTCTTTTGTTCATAACGGCCTTTTATTTGTTAACCTTTTGGCTCTCGCAGCGTTTTGCCCACATAGGCCTTTTGTCTAGATATACGCACATTAAAACGATAGCGAAACATTGTTCATATCCAATTTTAATTAATATTACGTGAATAAAATCCTTCGAACCATAACTATAAACCTCACATTGATGTACGTTGATATTATATGCAGTATCAGCATATTGTGTTAATTAATATTTATCGTCAGCGGCGATAGTTTATTAATATACAATGTACATGGCTAAAATAATCCATAAACAACAAGTACATTTTCCTCTTAACTGTGACTATACATGAAAAACACTAAAATGTTATCTCTATATATCTAGTGATATGTAGTTCCGACTGACCATCCAACTCTATATATAAATATTTTCTATTTCGGACTTTGTTCATTATTTGTGAACATTCGGATTCGCCCAGGAAAATCCTCAACCATGTCTACATTTTATTATATCATCTACACTGTATACCTATTTCGACGTATATTTATGTTATGACCTATAAACTGGAAGACAGTTAATTTTCTTTATATATATTTACAAAAACAAAATCCAAAGCATGTTAAAGTCGTGTTGTGTTCTCTTCCGTCCGTCGAGAAAAATGGGAAAATTCGGTATTTCGCTTTAATTTTTCTTAATAATACTCGAATACCCGACCGAGTCTATGTATAGATACTTTTTTTGATACATTTTCCTAGAGGTCATTTGGGTATCTTTCAACTTTAAATATTTGTTGGGTAATGATGAAGAACGTAAATATGAGACAAGATAGCGCACACAGAATGATTAATCTACTGTTTTGCAGCGAGGCTTTTCATCGTGCTATGTTGATTAAATGAAATCTCTTATCGCATGTCTCAACCAGAAATTAATTTAAATTTTGTCCAATTAGATTTTATTTATGTAATCAACATAATTTTTAATTAGTGTAATAAATTTTCATCTCAATTCAACACTACATACTCTCCTATATACATAGTTAAATGATTTTAATTGATTTATCGTAATTTTCACACACATAAATTTATGTAATCTCACTAGCATAAATATTAAAAAAAAAAATTTTTCAATATAAATTTATGTTGCTAAATTAAATATATTTTATGAGACCAATAGACGATAAATAATTAATTTTTGTGGTTGGGTTGTGCTGTGGTCTCATACGGAGTACATACAGTGTACCCTCGATCAATCGGGGTACACAACACATTTTTCTATCTCTAAACCCATTAATTTTTTTTTATTTATTTAATCTAATAATTGTTTATCCTAAAACCAAAAAAAATGAAAATGAAAATCTTTTTAATTATTCAACCCAAATTGATTATTATCGCAAATAAGAAAAACAAAGAAGTTTTCATCACAGTATTAAAACGTTCTACCGAAAATTTATTTTTAAAAATTAATTTAATTAATATTTTTTTTTATCAATTCAAACGATTAGATATAATAATTTTCCCAAAGTAAAATAAATAAATTTTGGGATAAGTTCGGTCGATTACGGGGAGGGAAATTTTTTTTTTTATGTACGAAGCATCCAACAACAATAAATCACATATTTTTCTCCATCTCGAAAATATATACGCATGTCGAATGTGCCAGTGTGAAACATTATGATAGTCGATTTCAATTCAAAGTGGATGACTCGATGTATATGATAGATTGTGGATTGAAGAAGTGGATTAACCAAATATTTTTGAGGTATAAATGGGTTGATGGTAAGACGCCCGTTTGACCAGTGGTGGTTAAAATAGATATGGAGGTTCGAACCAGATGCATATAGTGATATTTCTTTTCTTTGTAGATCATCGATCTGAGTGAAGTTTAAGTGATCTTGAAAATTTTATGTTTATCTCACCGACTTTTGACTATATAATCAACACTTATATTGACTATAAGGCCACACGTAACGTTATATTGACGTTATATTGACTATAAGGCCACACGTAAAAAGAACCGACCACAAGAATGCCGCTAAGGCTTCCGACTTGAAATTCTCCGATCGCAACTTTTACCAGATGGTCGCATCGGTTGCCAATATTTGCCAGACGGTGCTTTAATGGTGGATCCATATTTGCAAGCCGACTTACAGGCAAGCGTCTTCACTTCGAACTCGACCTTAGTTGTCACTTGTCCCGGATAGAGTTACACCTCCATCAATTCCGTATTGTGTTTCCCAAATGGATCCTGTCAACATCTCGGAGGAAATTGTCTTCAGGAACCTGAAGGCAATGGACATAAATAAGGCCACCGGACCTGACGGAATTCCTGTTCGAATATTGAAAGAGTGTGCCAGTGACCGGTAAATAACCGAAACGTCGAATAACCCAATTACCGAACGCCCGGAAGAGTGCGATGGTGTAACAAGTCCTTAAATGTGGTTGTGATAAAACTGACCCCTCAAACTACCGACCAACATTAGATGTGTCAGCCGTGGCTAAAGTTTTTGGGAAATGCATTAACCAACAACTTGTGAATTATCTTGAGATTGATAAAATAATTTCAGATAAACAATATGGCTTCCGTGAAAGTCACTCCGCAACCGATCTCTTGACGTTTATTGTAAACAAATGAAATGTTGCCCTTGAGCACCACGGAGAAGCCTTTGCAATCGCTTTGAATATATCCAAGGCTTTTGACAAGGTTTGGCATATGAGAATCTCATTTGTAAACTAGTGACATACGGCTTGAATTTGATGACGATCAAGTGGATAAAATGTTTTCTCAAAGACCGAAAGATCAACGTTGTACTAAATGGGAGATCATCAACGACACACTCCCTAAATGCCGGAGTCCCTCAAGGATCAGTTTGTTCGATAGCACTGTAAACCTTATCCATATAGATTTGCCGATGATGCAACATTGCACTCTTCTATTTCATTCGAGGTCGAGCCTACTCCTTCAGAACTAAACGGCAAACGGCTGGAAGTTGTCACTTCGCTTAATTCCGATTTGAATACAATATTTGAGTGGGGAGTAAAAAATCAGGTCAAATTCACCGAGAAAAAACACAAAAGACCACGTTCTCGTGGATTGTGACCGAACTTAATTCGTCTCAAATTAGCAACAATTTAAAATGTAATGAACACATGATCGCATTAGCCAAATCATCTTCACGTAAACTCGGGTTCCTCAATAGATGTAGACGGGTTTTTAAATCGCATCAGGTTCTCCAAATATATTAAACCTTTATTAAACCGTGTATAGAATATTGCTGTCAGGTTTGGGTGGATCATATGGTATTGATCTCCAGTTGCTGGGTATAGAGTTCAGCGGCGTGCCAGCTGAATAATACGAAGCTTCAGACTTACGAAAGATCTAGACAGCCTACAGCACCGCAGAGATGTTGCAGAACTCTGCGTGTTCTATAGATTTATAAATGGTAAATGTTCTGCAGAATTAAAGGAGAAAATACCACCGTTTGTTATGCCAGGACGAGTAACTTAAGGAACGGTTAATGCGCATAGGTTTACGGTGAAGCTGCCGAAACCTCGAACTCAAGGTGCAAAGCGCGACATTTTAGTTATCGAACGTCTAGGAAGTGGAATTCGTTATCCGGTTTTCAGTTTTCGTTGGAGTATAAAATGCACAAGTTTAAGGTAGCTATCAACCTTTACTTGAAGGATCACGAGTTGGGTGCAGGAGCTCTGATAGTTACAAGGCGCTAGAACAGTCTTAAAGTGCGCCCTGCACCCAATTAAAGCTAAGTATTAAAAAACCACTTATTGGGCTTACCTCACTTGATAACTCGGAATTCTTGCTAAGATTTGTCACAGTAATTTTCCTATTGGACCACAAACACTTCAGCACTATAAGACTTGTATGGTGCGTGTGCTAACACTTTCTTTTGTCGCTCTAACTTGATATTGTTATCTTTACTAATGTAGCAGTATGCTGTATTCTGATTGAATGCAGACTATATTCATACTGTTACGACTCTCCTTAGTTCGTATCCGAATTAATGACTGCGTGAACGATGATCAAAATTGAAAATACCAGCGTTGTCTAACAAATCTAGTTACTTCGTAAAACTCAATAAATTATGTCACTAAACTTTACTTCACTTTAGACACTTTAACACCTCATTGGTTAAAACAACACTGGTGCGATACGACAAAACTTATGCACTGCTTATATACAAATCGGGTGGTGTTTCGATCATTCCCATCTGCTCTAACAAGTAGTTGTACATTAATCTTATAGTTCCAGATATTCCTTCATGTTTCATTGTAACAGTGTATAGTGTATACAATTGGGTTTGACGCTCTCACTGCGTTCACATGATCTTCATTTGCTCGATTTTTAGTGTTATCGCTTTCCTTATTACTTTCCTACAACTAGATATAGTTTCCTTTTCCCATTATACCGCATAGTCATTCAGGAGTAAATTGCTGTAACCTTGAGAACAGCTCTGTTGTAGTTAGTTCGCATCCGATGTGATAGCGAAGGTACTCTAAGGGCAAATGACTCATACTATTTCATTAAAACTTAAATCGACTGTCGGTCTCACTCACTTGGGTATCAAAGTACATGTTTTGGTTCGATAGCTTGGCCCTAGCAGGTGAACTTTCAGTCCGAGACGTAATGTTGTCATCACATCAGAGAGTTATAGGCCGTTACTTTAATTTTCTGGGCCAGGATAAATGGGCATATTTTTGTTATGTCGTTTTTTCAAAATTCTTCCTTGGCCATAAACGTAAAATAAAACTCTTTCCTGGGTATTCTGACTGAACAATGATGTTCTTGTTGAAAATATTTTCTGCTATTCGTGTTTTAGTTGAAATATTTAAGAATTTATTTTCTTCAAATTAATTATTAAGAAACTGTTGTGACCTTGGACAATACCATTTTATATTTTAATATATGTTCCTCAGTTCTGTGATTATTTTATCGAAATGTGCTGTTGTATGAGAAATACTATTTTGCTGGGATTACTCTGCGGATGTAATAAATTTTCCTGATGTGGATTGCTCTGACTTGCAGATCCGATAACCTTCCTATGGTTATAATTCTTTACGATTCTCCACAAGCTGTTTATAAACTATGCATGAAAGGATTTTCCACATCCGAACATTGCTTGTTTAGGACCTACTCGCATATTCCTCTTTAGATCTCGCAAAGCATTTTATTTTGGAATTACAAGAATATTGCGGTACCTCCTTATTGGCATGACCAGATTAATATTTTGCACTAGGCTAACAATTTGCACCAGATTAAAATTATTGTTCAGGTACATTCGGATCCACTTCATCCCAGTCTAGCTTTAACAGCCAAAGTTTCTGGAACTGAATTTTGATTCGGATTACTATCGGAGGAATCACTCCTTACGGGTCAAATATTGTCATTGTGTAGTTCTTTAGAGTATTTATTTTGGCTAGAAAAATGAATCGAAAGTTTGCTGATTGACATGCTATCCCAAGTAACTTAATTGATTGTTCGTGATCTGATAGCTGTTTAATGTCACCACTATCAATCTGATTGTTATGATTTATGATTGAGTAATGAGTGGAAGAAAATTTCCACAACTATAATCCACCACTCTGCATGATTCTCACTATGCTATGCTTTGAATCTTGTATCTGTGATAATGTTGCATCATCTGTCATTAAGTCGTCGACGTAGCGGTCCTTCTCAGTTGCGCAGGCAGCTTCTGGAAATTCATCTGATTACGATTTCGATAGTTCTACTAAACATCTGGTGGCCATAAACGATGCGGATGCCGTGCCGTATGTTACTGTATTTAACGCATATGGTTTGATACATTGTTGCTCATCTCGCCATAATATAATTTGGTGCTTCCTGTTTTGCTCGTGCGTGCGAACCTGTCGATACATTTTCTCCAAATCTCCGACAAATACGTTACGATGCTGTCGAAATCTTACGGTAGGTACTATTCTTTCGTACTCCATGGTGGGGTAGAATGTACATTTTACGTAAGTCTCGCTAATTTATATCGACCTCAGTCATATGGCCTAGTTCCTGATACTCTCCCATTAAGTCCACGTATATTCTTTGAAATTCTGAGTCGCTCCGAAATCTTTTTTCCGTGGCCAATAATCTCCTGATCTAATTGGTTCTGATGTCAATCCATCATAAACACCACCAATTATCCAGCCTAACTTCGTATTCTGCGCCATCAGATTGCTTGGTCCTATACTCTGGATGCAATCGTCGAACAGATTGAAGATAATATCAGCACCTAGCAGAATATCGATTGTAGCTGGCTTATTAAATTAAGGGTCTGCCGATTCGCTTTTTGCTATGGTAGATAAGTGATTGATATTGATTGTGCGTTCTAGAAGAGGCGATGTGATTTTCGAAATTAGAAATGCATTTATCAATTACACTGGTTTGTCTCAGAATCTTGATGTAAATCGAATCTGCCCGATTCCGGTTATAATCATCCTTGCGTTGACGCGTCGTTAGCCCAATTTTTGTACAAAATCTTCAGTTACAAAAGAGGCTTGTGAAGCTGTGTCTAATATAGCTCTGCAAAGTCGGCGGATGCCATTGATACTGATTACATAAATCATCGCCGTTGGTAATATGGTTAATTCTTCTATACCTTCTATAGCAATCATGGAAAGCTACTGCAAGGGTCCGATCTAGAACTCTCAAAGAATGGCAATGAAGATGGGATGAAAGAACGACTGGACGTTTGATGGCTAAGTTGATTGGGCAGTTCCCCCCATGGCTTGAACGACGGCTTGGCAAAATTAACTTTTAACTCTGCCAATTTCTAACATGACAAATGTATATTTTAGATGTTATTTGCATAGAATGAAAAAATTGCCGACTCTTAAGTATCTGTATTGCCTGGAAGAGCGCCATGATGTCAGTCAAAGGAGATTATTCAAGAAAATCGTGAATGCGTTGATATGATGTAAGGAAACGTGGTGTGTTACACAACAGTACGTTGTAGCCGTATTTAGGCGTAAGAAAGAAGAAGTTGTTACTAGACGTGTAACTTTTAACTGATAGATAGAAAGGGAGTTGTAGTATGAGGAGCTCGGTTCAGACTAAAAAATTGCGAAATCAGTCCGAATCTGGAAGCCCCATGGAATACAGGAAATGTTTAGTGAGTAAAAATCTCAGTAAAGTCGAGTTAAATGATCTTCCCACTTTAATAAATTACTATACTATTCTCTCTCGACCCCAGCACAAAACGTGTTCGGTCCTGGATAGTGAGTATATGTCTCAGATTATAAAATGTCCGGTTCTGGAGATATTTTTAATTTTTCATTTATTAATGGACTCAACTATATATAGTTTTACTTAGATCAGTGGTTAATCTCTAGTTTGCGATTTCTGGGAATAGCATTACTAAACAGGATCACATGACAGAAAACAGCAGAATTTTTCCTGTTACGTCAGCCGTTTTCAATTAAAACCATTATATTACATTTGCTTTATAGTTTTAAAGTTCTATACGTATTGAGAATAACAGGCGGTTCCATCAAGGTTACGCTTAATTAAGAATTCGTTACAAATATATGAATGCTAAGGTCTGTTCCAGATATGCTTGACTCATAACTATCACAGAATCGTTTATACAATACATTGCCAGCTATTTTATATAAATTTATTTGAACTTACTAATCGTATTGCATAGCTTCCATATATGTCACCAACTTGACGTTGGAAGAGTTTTCAAGAGTTTTCATCATAGTCCAAATCTCAAAACTGAAACCGAATAAATGACGCAATGACCAAATGACGCAGGTTCGATCCTTATAAGAGGAAGAATACAACCGAGATTTTTCACGATCTGATTACGATCGGTGATGCGAATGAAAATCTCTATGAATCCATGCTGAAGTGCAGAATTTATAGGCCAAACCGTCTTCCATATCAATACTAAGGCTGAGACGGAGCTATGCAATGTGCAGATTGTAAATCGTATCTATAGCTGTACATTCTCAATTTGGATAAGTAATGGCGTAAAGTATGACGTAAATAAGCGAAACACGACAGTTGCAAAACATAGAAACAGACAGACATATGTTCAAAACTACTTTGCAAAATCAAATACCAAAAGTTTCGTGGTTGGAAAGGTCGACATGTTGAAAAAACTTTTACTGTGCACGCGGTAGAAATCACATACAGGAACGAACTAAATGTTCAATCTACTAGAGTAAATAACTTTATTGAAGCATTTAAAGAATTTCGAATACTTTGATTTGATTTGACGTCATATTGAGTCCATCTGCGAAGCAATGATCTCTTATTATTTTGCCTCTTTTAACTGATTGTGTTGTTAGTCAAATTAATCAAATGGAAACGAAAGACAAATGGAAAATTTCTAATTTTCCAACCCACACAGTCACAGACACACACATTCACACACAGGCTCAGCAAAATACAAAATTGAGTTTAAATGAAGACAATGTGATGCCTTTTAATGCTTTTTATGCCCGACCCATCATCATCATCAAATGGTTAATTTATTCGATTTTAAGGGTATAAAACGACCGAAATGTTTTTGTTATTTAGTAATTGGGCCAATTATTTTTTTTACAATCGATAGTATTAATAATAATTTAATTAGCTAATATAATTTTTAATCACTAATGAATTTATAGATAGGTAAATTATTTTAATTAAAATTGTATGTACAAAATCGATTAATTATATTTCTAACTACATTTATTATTTAATAATATTATATTATAAATTTAATGCATTTTTAATTAGTTAATATTCCATTGTTTCCGTTTAAGCCAAGCAAAAATGGAATCTGGCTCTAATGTAAGTGTATATACGAGGGATGTCATAAAAGTTTTTATAAAATGGTAATAAGTGTTTCCCGATTCTAATCTCTATACCCGTCAAAAAGTTTAATATTTTTGGAGGTTATGTTAGTCAGAATTCATCTGCCATCTGCTAAGGAGCTAACTCAAGAACAGTTCTTCGAATCACTTTATTCGAGTTTTGGCGACGAAGCACCATCTTTGGCGAGTGTTTATAATTGTTACAATTTGTTACAATGAATTTAAACGTTCACTCAAAGAAGAGCCTCGTGAAGGTCGAGTCATGGTTTTGTGCATGTGAGCCACAGTGAAAATACTGTTTGGGTCTTCCAATTCGAAGAAAAACCAACAAAAGTGGTGCGAGCTAGGAAAGTTGAGAAGCAATTTTTAGTGTGTTTTTTTCACGAAAACGGACATCTGGCTCTTGAAAATCAAAAGACAGTCAATTCAATTTGGTGTAGAGCATTATGCTAAGATGCCAGATTGAAGCGATTGAAGCGTACAAAATCCATGCAAAAGTGTATAGGTCTTAAAGGTAAATATTTTGAAGACTTTTACGGCAGCCCTCCTATATATTCAATTCTGCATCAACTTCCCGCACTTTTAATGCATAACGAACATTAAACGAGAAAATTCATAGAATGGTACATTTTTCAAATGAAAATGGGTAGAACAGTGATGACAAAGAACAAAAGTAGCATAAATATTCTAGGGAGATCATACAAAATCACTTTAAACATTACCAAAACATCAAACAGAATTTTTTTTGTGCCTTTATGTACAATATTCTGTGTGTTGCTGCTGTCGCTGCAAAAAGCTTAGGTTTTTTAATTTTCTCGTTTTCTGTTTACACAAAATTTTTTATGACTGATGTAAAGATGTAACATAGATATAATTTTTGTTTAACAGAAATTATTCTGTTAAATTTAGATTAGTTATTTATATTAATTTAACAAACAGAATAAATATTTTTAAACGGATACAAAAGTTTGAGATAAACGGAAAAGCACTTTGTGCTCGAGTATATAGTGTGTGACAGGAACAAACGGATTATATAAATATATAGGAAGCTTACGGTTAAGCACACTTTAATTAGTCGAGTTCAAATAGCTAAAATTTGTTAAAATCCAATTTAAATTTGATTTCGTTGTTAGACAAATTGTTTATCTCGAACTGTTTAACAATGTTGCTTCTGGGAAATCAAGAGCAAATGTATGAATATTTTTTTGTTCATCTCTTCAAGATAAACAACATATTTTCTACAATATGTAGACAAGCATAAAGTTCCAAGTATTTTATTTAATATCAGGTAGATTGAAGATAGATGCTAGATTTATACATCTATTCACCTGTACGTTCCAACAACGGTAGGTAGAACACACAGTGGAAATAAAATATTTACCAGAATTAATAAAAATTATTTACATTTTGTTGGTTTTCTAATTTATTAATCTTAGATACGGAATCCATTAAGAATTTATGGTGTATATAGGTGTCAGTCAGTATCGAAACACAATAATTTATTTCGATTTTTGTTCCATATATGTCTATACAGTCTCGATTAATTACGAACATAAACATTTTGACATTCGAATTTGTAAAAAATATACAAAATATTGGAATCATTAATTTTCCATACTGTCCCAATAAATCTAGGTATACGAGTATGACCAATGGTACTGATTTTTATACAAATCTAAGCATAGAAGGAACCACAATTATAGAACTCTCCCATTTTGAAAAAAGAATAACTATAGAGACAAGCCACATTCGGTACAAACTCGTCTCTGGTATGACTAAAACACTTACAATCTAACCTACGATATCATGGAAATCGTAAAATCAGAAAAAAATCTTCATCTATCTCATATCATTCGAGGTAGTAGTCGTAAGAGGAGACCTAATTCAACAAAAGTAGTTGGAGCTTACAGGTGTTGCCAAGATGTTTAGAATGAGCAAACCACTTATTAAATAAAGACATAAAACAAGTATAGACTGAAATCTATGTGCTGGCCTAAAGGTCTTGTTTGGTTTGAGCTTAGTGACGATAGCTCAATGTTCGATGCAAAATTTTCATTTATCAAAATAAAAAGTTCAGAATTTTAAGAACTTCGGTGTAACGTAAAACATTTCAAATTGAACAAAAAATATGTTGTTTTTTTATAAAGCCACCTTTAATGCTGTTAATAGCATCGAGTCTGTCCGAGAGGGCTACACGAATGTGAAGTTATGATATTTTGGTCCCTTCTCGGCGAAGAAAAACTATAGATCGTCAATCGCCTTTGGCCTGCATATAGTGAACTTTTTTATAGGTTTAAATTTGAACCACCGGTTATTTTGAATCTGGCCATACTTATGTCATTCTATTCTGTCACAAAATTCAGTATATTATCTCCACTGAACGCTTGATCAACGTTGGAGTTTATTGGAAATGTATTTCCAAAACAAAGACAATTGGTCAAAAAGTGCACGAAAATGTCGTGCAAAATTTGATCGCCAACATTACGCTAGTTTATTGTTAAAGCTCGTGATAATGGTTTCATTGTTGATGCGCCAAGACGTGAGCGTGCTTGTACAGTGCGTACACCCGAATGATCCGATATGTACCGATCATCGATTTTTTGCGCCCGCTCTTCATATAGTATTGATGTGTTCGGTTTCAATAGGATGGGGCAAATGTTTGATGGCCGTTTAATAAGCCAAAATGGTGATGTCAATTAGCCGGCAAGAAGCTGCGATTTAACACCATTGGACTATTTTCTGTGGGGCGCCGTTAAATACAAGTGTTATACCGACAAACCAGAGACAGTTGAGCATTTGAAGGCCAACTCGTGGTGTCATCGCCGAGATACGACCCCATACACTCGAAAAAATGATCGAAAATTGGTCCGATCGTATGGGGTACTGTGAAGCCAGCCTCATTCGATCGGACCAATTCGATCGGAACAATTGTACTTCAGAACAAAAAAATAAATTTGACAAAATTTCAGACCATTTTTCTTGTATTGCATTTTTAAATTTAAACTTGGGTCCCCTTTAGAAGCCATTGTTTAAAAGAAATTCAATATAGGTTTTGCTAAACGTCCAATGATTTTTACCAAACTGGGTACATGGACAAGGTAACAAAACGTCGTTTAAAATCTTTTCACGGTAAATTTGTTGATTTACCTCACTAGTGGTGAGTTTCAAGCAAGCTCTTGTTTTCGTAGAATAATTCGCTGGTCTAAATTGTTTTTTGATTTGCACTCTAACTAAACACGATCGTTCTGTTTGTTAACATATCAGTGAACTCAAGCTCGTCACTAACGTGCAACTGTGTTAACACCTTTGCTCTTGTTATTTTCTCATGGATTCAATCATAATTTGGCCTTCATAATTTTGTTTTGGCAGTTTTCAAACATTTAGTATACATTATGGATGGTAAATTATAACCAGCCATTAACAATGGCTGGTTATAATTTACCATCCAAATCCAAAACAATATCAATGTTGCGTTTGTTGCTTCGGTTGGCTGGTAAACTGGTAACGAGTTGCTGGTAATGAGTTGAATATGTGAATAAGCTTTTGGGATGTTGAGATCTATAAGACGTATTACTTTGATATACTTAAGCTTTAAAAAAAACAAAAAATATTAAGCCACTGTTATCCACTATACCTCTTGTATGTAACAGGTCATTCAATAAGTCCGTAGGATAAGTAAGAAAAAAACGAAACTTTGACAAAACTCGATTTTATTATTCAACATATTTACTTTCGAGGACGATTTTTTTTTGTTGTTGTGGCTGCACACTTAGACCAATTTTGATCCGTTGTGATACCACTCTATACGGCTATAGGTCCGAGTCTTTTCATAGAACCATCTGCGCATTGCATAGCTCCATGTCAGGCCTATAGTACTGACATGGAAGATGGGTCGGCCCAAGGATTCTAAACACGACAGAGAATCCAGATATGTTAATTTTCACCACCCATCGCACCGCCCAAACGATCGAAGGTGAAAAACCCATTTTGCATCCTGCCTCGAATCGGATTCGTACCGGTACCTCCCGCTCCAACTGCCGCAGCTTAAACCACTGCGCCACCTGGGCGGTTTCGAGGACGATACAACGATTTATCTTTCTCGCAAAATAGGCCTTAGTTTTAGCGATATCTTCACCATTGGACTTACATTTCTTCCCAGCAAGCATTCTCTAGAGATCTGAAAACAGGAAAAACTCGTTGAGGGCTAAATCTGGAAAATTTGGTGGGTGGGTAAGTAATTCGAAGCCAAACTTATTCAATTTTGCCATCGTTTTCATCGATCTGTGACACGATGCATTGTCTTGGTGAAACAACACGTTTTTCTTTTGAAAATGTGGCCTTTTCTTTGCGATTTAAGCCATCAATCGATCCAAAAATGCATAGTAATAGTCTCTGTTGATGGTGGTTCCTTTTTAGAGATAGTCGATGAATATTATTCCGTTCGCATCCCAAAATACAGACGCCATCAGCCGACTTTTTTCTTTGCTCGCTTTGAATTCGGTTCGTCGACTGCTGTCCACTCAGCTGACTGTCTTTTTGGATTCTGATGTGTAATTGTGAAGCCATGTTTCATCCATTGTCACATATTGATGATCGAATTTCATTGTTATTGTTTTTGGTAGAATGTGAAATCACGCGGCACTCACTTTGTTTACAGCTTTCGCATTCGCAAATGTTCGTGTAAATTGGTAAAAACACTACCATCTGATTTCTTTACAGTGTCAACTAACTCGTGCACTTTCAATTTACGATCGTTCATACTCAATTTATGGATTTTTTGATGTTTTCTCGAAAAACAGCTTAATTTGGGCGTCCACTGCATTCTTCATCGTTTGTGTTGGTACGATCACATTTAAATTCAGCAGTTCACTTCTCTATCATTAGTATCGATGGAAAAAAGTTCGGATAATGTTTATCAAGCCATTGTTTGGTATTCACTTATTTTTTTTTTCATCAAAAAGCAATGGTTCAAAAAACACAAGTTGCTTCACACAAAATGCTATAACTCACGAATCAATAGTCAGATTGCTGTCAAATTAATACACGTATCGTTAGAGGTTAGTACTTAATAAAAATAATATGGAAACAATTCTAGTAACGCCATCTATGTGTCACTCTCCGTACTTATTGAATGACCCTGGTATCTACCAGGGTTGACATCTTTTCTACTCTTCTAAATGTTTGATTTTGATTCACTTTATGCATAATTATGAGTTGTTTGGTTTAAAAGCTTTTTATAAAATATATAGGCATGGTGTAAGATATGATTGAAAAACGCTTAAAAGCTTCAAACGCTTAAAAATTTTTGAGACCACTATATAGATTAAATATACCCTTCGAAGTGCCTGGGGCGCTTTTCTTCATTATTTTGAAGAAAATAATGACATTGGAAACTGAATTCTATGGGATATGCTGGTATGGGCAATATGGGCAGTCTGAATGGTCTTGAACTTATAGGAGTTGAAGTTCAATGAGCGGTTTAAATGAAAGTCATTATGATCAGACACATTTCCACCTAACCAAATGGTTTCACAAACAAAACTACCGTATTTTAGAACAAACCAAGCACTTCTCTATTGCGGACTGATGAATTCAGTGCTGTATGTAATATTATTATGGTGAAAATTATCATATAATTTCATACTATTTTCTATTTGGCACGAAGGTGACTGCCAGAAAGGGATGTCCTTAGGCTGAGGTTCTGTCTTCACTCTTGTGGTGTCTTGTGGTCAACTTAGCCGACGTCCAATTAAACGACAACGGATTTTCTGCCAGAATTATGCTGATAACATCGCCATAATACTGGTAGGTAAATATTAGAATGTAATATGTGATTGCATGCAAACTGCGATTAACTTAGTTGTAATTTGGTGTTGTGACTAGGATCTATCAGTCAACCCTAAGGGAACGGAGATTGTCCTTTTAACTAGGCTCATACGATCCCACTCTCTTCGGAAGTCAAATATCTGGGGGTCTAGTTAGATTGTAAGATTACTTGGCAAACATATATACAAGAGAAACGCAACAAAGCATGCAACATTAACTGGAAATGCAAATAGTCATTTGGTTAATCATAGAGCCTGAAACGCGTGTACTGGGTATACGTTTCGGTGATCAGACCCATAATCTCAAACTTCATAGCGGGATTATAGAGAAACCTCTAAACTGTCTTCAAACACTTGTTTGTCTTGGTATTGTATGAGCTATGCACACCACACCTACTGCAGCTCTTGAGATGACTGTGGCTCTGCTGCTACTTGATTTTTGGATCAGAGGGGTATCAAAGGGAATATATTGGCCGATATATAACGGGCGAGCCGGTTAAACAAGTAATTGATTATCACTTTGGAGATCTGCACCAAAAGAGATGGGATGAGCTCATCTCTTGTAGTTTATCCAAAACCTTCTTTGGGTCAATATACCAGCAAAGATCCCAGTCTTTTTTTAAATGATGATAGATACACTTTAAGGATCTTGCTGGGCATTCTCACAAATGAAAACTCGAAACATCTCACACTTTGAGCAGTGTGAGGACGGCGAGGAAGATACTGTTGAGAACTTTTTGTGCTCCTGTTCTTCATACTCTTACCATAGACTGCACTTTTTCGGCGCATAATTCTTATTTGAGGATCAATTGACTACCATGATGATACCAGATAACTTGGACACCATTAGAAGAACAAACTGATTCTGGAACTGAAAGTGTGTGTCTGGAAAGGGATGTCAAAATGGGCCAAGTGAGCTTGAGTGATAGGAAAAAAATATGGGTTTAAATGAATGTCATAAAATAAGTGATTTTAGTAGCATCATATCGTTAAACCTCTTATGACTTCTTTTACACGATACCAGCATTTTTTAACCTCCTGGTTTATACAATCAGTTCGTTGCTCAAAATCGCTTTTGGGTTTTTTTGGTAAAAGGATTTACCTTGAAGTTCTTTTCAGCATATAATGGGCTTTATATATATCGCTTGTTATATGTAAAAAAATATCTTTGACAATTACCAATCGTTTGCTTGTCTACGAAATATCATTTAAAGAAAACAATTGCAAACAAAAAGTTGGACAGTTATGAAACTTCATGATGATTTTTAATTATAACGTGACGATAAATAAGTTAAACGAGAACAGGTGGTTAAACGACCAATCTTGAAATGTAAACATCTCAGTTTTGATCAAATATCTTATTAATATCAATCTCTTCGATTTAGCGACCGAATTTAATGCATATTCAAATGTTACATACGTGAAGTTCTCTGGAGAGAAAAGTAATTTCAAATAAATTCAAACATCTTTATTCAAGGTCAAGCATTAAATTGCAAGAATTATGTTAAAACCACTGTAGCTTTAACGCAAATAATTGGTTGTAACATAAATTTACGATATCCTGCAACATTAAGATGATTCATAACTGCTGTACGTTGTAAACATTATTCCCCGAAGCTTTTATATTTTCTTCAAACAATTTCAACATTTCCGCTACAACTTTCACCATAACATACATTCCATATTAATATACTAATCAAAATGTCAGTCTAGTCAACATATTAGGTTTTGAGAAGTGCGATGACGAAATCGACGTCAACAAAAACCCATTTACTCCCAACCTCAGGTTGTTCTAACATCATCAGACAGATTTCGGATTTGATTTTTGCTACGAATTTAAATAAATTTATGTTTCGATTCAATTGGGAAATCAAACATAAAAAATGACATAAATTATATTATATGTTGTTGTTGGTGGTTTCCTAGCGCAATCATTAATGAGATTGTATCATATAAGATGTTTGCATAGTCTCAGTCATAAATTAAATTTGTTACGAATTTTAATTAACTTATTAGCTTCGTCTTTCGTTTTGGAAATAATCTACGATCCCATAATAGACCTTTTTAAAAAGCAATAAGTTTTTGTTAAATTATATAAAACTAAGAATTGAAATTATTATTCCCATGGGGTCGCCTAGCGGTTGCTGGATGGCATATACCACACACACACACACACACACATATATATGTACACAAATAACAAAGTATGACATCGAATTTAAAAAGAAAAACTTAAATACAATTTCCCTGTTTTTTCGAGCTCATTTTCGGTTAAAATTTTTATTAAATACAATCCTTTTGGGAAATTTACTTGGATCTTGGAGAAAATATATTTTTCCTTCTCACCATTTTCGGTTTGGTTGGGTTATTTGTTTATTTATATTTTCTACAAACATATAGTAAAACTACGTGATAATATCTTTTTAAAAAATTTCCAAGAGATAAGAGACGAAATGGAAAACTATTCACAATAATTCTCTATGGTACTATTTAAATGGGTTTATGCCACAGTAGTTTTTTCGTTCTGTAGATATGAGACTCAACATCTTAAGTAAATGTACCGTTGTTTATTTGTGGGATAATGCTTTTATAATCAATTCAAATTTGTATTTCATATTTTCTGTCTCTCTTCGGTATTTTTCACTAATTTTCTAATGGCAAAATTAGATGCAGGACGTGACCTATAACTCAATTTCTCTTAATAAATACTATTTTGGTATATTTCTTGGATTAAATTTAGCAAAGTAATATACTAAAATGAAAAACCTCTTTTGGGGATGATTTTAAGAACTAACTAGATCCAGAGCCGGCACTAGATTACTTTTCACCCAGTTTACCCTTGTGTGTGTCCATTTTTGCCCACGTTACCCTTTTTAAAGAGGAATCTTCAGGAAATATAATCCTCATAAGCAAAATAAATTAATACAATCAGACTGTTTAAAAACTTGCTGATTGATTATTGCAAAAAGCTAATTCGACTCGCTTTTAGTTTAGCCATCCAAATTTTGGATTAATTCGCTTTAACTTGATGTTATAGCCAATTCTACTAATCTGTCTTTTGCCATGGTGGTTTGAAGATAATTTTTAATTAAGAAAAGCTTCGTTGGCCTGAAGCTACAATTGCAGGTAAGGGTAATAAAATTTTCAGAGCTATCCCGCTGTAAGGAAATAATGATTTTTTTTATCGAAAATGTAATTCAATGTTTTGATTGATGGGAGTTTTGGAAAATTTTACATTGAAAATGTTTTAAGCTCATCACATAATTCTGATCCAATAATATTTGACTTGCCATTATGTGAAAGGCATTAACTCTAACTTCATATAAATCTTTTCATAAGTGTCAGAATTACGGGATGTCCGCCGGGAAGGTATACTACTTTGTTTGTTTATAATTTTTGATTCAATCAAAGATAATGGATCTTATACTGATAAATGTTTTATTTAATGTCGGCAATTATGTATGGAATACAAAATCAGATAAATGTCCACCTCTTGTAGCCTCACCTTCTCACACATTTCACGCGGTATTTCATTAATTTCATCACGAATATTTTGTTCGAGTTGCTCAAGCGTTTCTGGTTTGTTTGCATAAGCCTTGCTTTTCAGATATTCCCACAAAAAGAAGTCCGGAGCAGTAAAATCAGGCGTTAAAAAGATTTCAATCATATCATTACAGTTACGCCGTTTTCATTTTCAAAGAAGTCCAATGATTCCTCCTGACCAAATTGCACACCAGACTGTCACTTTTAATGGATGTAAAGGTGACTGATGAATAATTTGAGGGTTTTCCATTGTTGGTGAGAAACACACACGAAATAAAAACACAATTCAGTTCACCTCAACTCATTTCAAAATATATTTATAAACTTAAAATCAATAACACTAATTTAAACTCTATCTGCATCTCACCAATTATCTCCGACATCAAACCTAAAAGTAGATTAATTAATTAATTTCATTGTATTATACTTACCTTTTAAAATCTCTTAAACACAATTTCTTAAAACTTGTTCAATTTGACATCTGTTTATATAAAGTAATACTGTCAATTATGATTTCAGCTTTAGATAAATTAATTTGGAATAGATTTCAAGTATATGCAACCGGTTATTGGTTGCAAAATTAATATGTTTGCCATAATACCGGGAAATTTAAATTTCTTAAAGGCTTAAGCTGCTATAGTGAAAAAGGTTTCCAAATTGATTTACTATAAAAATGACAAATCAGTAATGTTAAGAATATGCAAAATCAGCCATTCTATTCTAATCTGGCAAATAAAGAGGATTAAAATATCATAAGCAAAGTTACAGTGTGTTAACAAAATATTAATATTCAAGTAAAGTTTGGCTTCTGAGTTTTAATTAATATTGATATAAGTTCGATACCGCATTCATCTTTACTCACATTCATTTATAATCACATTCATCTTTAACATTATCTCACCTTCATCTTTAACATCATCTCACGCTCATCTTTATCAATACAATATCCATCCATCCATTTTCAAAACGACTTGATCAACATCCATTGCCCAGAACCGACTATTCTGTTTATTCACATATCCATTTAAATGAAAATGTGCCTCGTCACTCATTATAAGTGTTTCATGAAAATCGGGGAATTGTCATGGGCGAGCTGTAACATTCTATTGGCATATGGACGGCGGCGTAAAGGGTCTTGTGGAAGAAGCTCAAATCCTTGTGCACAATGCAAATCCTTGTGCAAAATTGTGGGCAAACTTGTTCTTTGAAGACCAAGCTCCTGAGCACGGCGTCGAATTGAGGTTGATGGATTGTTTTGAATATTTTCTTGAGCAGCAGTAATGTTTTCAGCCGATCTTGCAGTACGCTGCGGCCCATGCTTGGGCCTATCACCTACCGACCTTCTTTCTTCTAACTCATTCACTACACGTTAAATAGTGGGTTTTGTTGGCACGTTGTTTCTCCCAAAACGTTGGTTTATCGAATATTTTTCCATAATAAATTTGCCACGTGTCTACTTCACGACTGCCAAATATGAACTGTCAAGACTAACGTTTACCAAAATGGCGGCAAAACAAAGTAGTATACCTTCTCGGTGGACACCCTGTATATGATGATACCGACGAAATTTCATATAATAATTTAAAATTCTTATGTGATTCTCAAATATTAGTTCTGTCTAAAACTGAGTCCCAAATTTGAAGTGAACAAATAAAATCAAACTTCAAAATTTTATTTCCTAAAACTTCTGCAGTATTTCGTGTTGTTGGATCTTAATTGGTTGTTACTCCACTAAAGCTTCATAAATATCCTCTAAATTTACAATTAATGGCTTTATTGCATCTATACTACTTTCCCACCTGGTAGTACATAGTGGGTTGAGAGTTAAAACCTTAAAGTTCTTTTACAAGTTAGTTACCATCCAGAAACTGAGCTAGAAAATAAAACGTATAGACAGTACGAAAAACTGAATTGCCTGCGTTGAATATTGTACTGAATCTGAAACTACCAAATTAGCGAAATAAGATGCACAAGGAACAAAAAACGCTCGAGGTTCCAATTGCCGTATTGCATTCCAATATTTTTCCCTTTCAATCAACTCCTTGGCGCCATTAATTGATAATCCCTATGTTTCTTAAGCATGGACGAATTTTTTTCTAAAATTCTGCTAAACAGCACCAACTGCACCTTATATGAGAGCGCCGATCCTGACTTGATCACTGTTACCGTACCTTAGTCGACTCAACGTTTATCCATCTGATTTTGTCAGTATAATATTCATGAAGCATGTTTTTCAACTCACATAATTGGAATGTGAAAGTTCATTTTGTAAAAAAAAAGTTTGTTTCAAAGTTTTTAATTGCATTTATTTTCAATTAATTGACTATTCAGTGGAATACAAAAAAATATTATGTTTCTCTTCTGTGAATCTTGGGTTGGTTCATATTTTGTGTAAAAATATTTATTTTTCATCATTCTCACGAGCGAGAAAATCATTAACTTGGTAAAGTGAAACATTGTAATATTTATTTAATTAATACTCGTAAACAAGTAATTCGATTAACTGGAAGGGCAATGGCATCGCACACAATTATAAATACGAGAACGGTTGAAACAAATTATGCTTTCCTTACGTCGAAGCTAAATCGAGAACGTGGCTGATTTAATGAGAGGTAGAATAGTGAAAAACCTCTTTTCTATCCGGTCCAAGCGAACTTCGTATACTTTCCGCTACAACCACTGTAGCTTTAACTAGTATGTCATCTGGTCGGTTATATTTGTATCTGTATATGATCGTTTTCGTGTTCTTAATTTTAATGAGCTTTTATAGCCATCGCAGAAAGCTTTTAAAATCTTATGATGGCAGTTAGAATAGTTGTTAAATTGTTTTATGTTTCTTTTGATGAAACAGGGCCACTCATAGAACCTGTCCGTACCTACAACTAAGAAGTGCAATCAGTGAGTAAGTGAGGTATCAGTGGAAAGAAATTATTGATAAAACTCGAATTACCAAATGTTCAATAACCATTTTTAATAGATGATTTTTCAGGTCACCGTTCTGCAACCTTTTAAAATCATCACCTTTTCAAGAAGTGATCAAATTATAAAGTTTAATGAACTATTAGAAAAGATTTCCTTAATTAATGAAGTCGGTATTCGTATTTTTATTTCCTTTTGGTAATAAGACAAATGATACTGCTTATCGACAGATAAAAGGAAGTAATGGTATGACTTGCTCTGTTGTATTTTCCACCAACTAAGATTTTTTGTTACCTAACCAAGGAATTGGTATGATGATACGATATAAATCCTAAGAAGTGTGATTGTATGAATACAATTATACATGTGATACAGGACAGCCAAATTTGGAAGAGCAATGCCAATGACGCCAAGTACGATACATGTAATCCTAATCATATATATGTAGTGCAGATCTGGATGTATCGGACTATTATGTATCCAAATGAGCTAGAATCACATAACTCAAAACTGAGCAGGTGATTATATTTGCAATGGTAGACAATCCAGATAATGATGTATGTATTTGTAAGGTTAAAGTATGTAAGAGTATTTATCCGCGTATAACCGCAAAAAGACGTTTCTTACATAAACAAGTTTTCGCATACTTTATTTGGCTTGAAATGCTAAAGCTTTATCTGACTTATCCAAGGCTATATTATTATTGGTGCGATTATCGTTACAGTGAATGTTTTGTATGAATAAAAGCAATGCTTATGAATTGCTTGCTTTCGGGATTGTTCAAATTACAGAAAGAAGACATAATATGGACGAGTATATACATGAAGACAACAAGCTGTAAGTACGAGCTGTACGTTATACGTTTACAGACGAACTATGTAATTCAAATTTTGACCAACAGGCTGTGGCTAGACTTACTTGAAAATAGAAACTTTTGAACACAAACACTTTCGCTGCCAATGTTGTAATGAGCTTATATTCTAAATTCCACCCAACCATGCCAATGTTGTTCTAGACATACATTCCAAATTATATTTTATTACGCCAGTGTTAAAACAAGGGCATATAAATACTTACTGTAGGATGTATGATGAGAACAACGCGAGAACAATATTGATGTGTTTGGATGGCAGTTAGAATTATGTCTACAACCACACTGACATATTAAGAAGGTATATTGGATGTATGTCTATACCAAAACTGGCTCAGGGCAACAGAATTTCGGATGTATGTCTAGAACAACATTGGCATGGTTGGGTGGAATTTAGAGTGTATGCTCATTACAACATTGGCGGCTAAAGTGTTAAACCAGACCAAATATCACAAAAGAGAGGCTTAGTTTTGTTTTGGGTGAAATGTTTGGATTTTTAAAAATAAACAACTTTAACAACAAAAACAAAACCGATCCAGATGATCACCTAAAACTTGCTCTATACCAGGCTATAGTACTGATAACTGAAATGGGCCAGGTTCACAAACTCTGTACTTTATAAGTCAAATGTCGCTTCGTTGATAATAACCACACTGTCGTATTATTGGTTAAATACCGGTAGAAAGTTATGAATACATCAATTTTAGCTGTGTAATCAATCTGCATTTAAACCTGTGAGGTTAAGATTCTGAGATACTGAGATTAAGAACATAATCTGCGTAACATATATGTTATATATATATATATATATATATATATATATATATATATATATATATATATATATATATATATATATATATATATATATATATATATATATATATGGCGCTCAGCCTTATAATGTTATTATTATTAATTATTATTAATATTTTCTTTATTTCATTTTATAATTATAGTTTACAATATTACTAACAAGAATTACATATATATATTAAATAATAATTACAAAAATAACATGTGTTAATATAAAAAATAACAAATAAAGAAAATGAAATAAAGTTAAGCTCCGAAAAGATATATATCTGTGGTGGAGCATTATAAATTAAAATTACAAACAATTATAATATAGTAATTGAAATACTTGCATAACAAACAATTTTGGGATGCAATATTGTACACTTTTTCTCTAAAAGTAACTCTCTATGTTGTCAATTTTAAGTAGCCAAGTTCGCATTTCTTTCTCAAAATAGTGTTTGCGCTCAAATGTAAGGGATTTTAAATGTTTTGGTAGTTTATGAAACCAAAATGGTGCCATAAAGATATAAAACCGTTTGCATCTTTCGGTGTTGCATCGAAAACGGGTAAAATTATTTGGATTTCTCATGTTATAATTGTGCGTAATCCGACTATGAAAACTACTGCTTCTAACGAAAAATAATTTTAATACTTTATAAATGTAGAAGTATCTTAGAGGTAGCAGGTTAAATTCGTGGAACAAAGAAATTGTCGGGGTGGTATTCGGTCGACGATAAATTAATTTTACGATTCGCTTTTGGGCAATATAGAAATATTTTAAGTGAGAAAGGTAAATTCCACCCCAGACTCTACTAGTATATAACCGTCTTAAAATGTTTAATGTGAAAAATTTCCTGAGACTATAAAATTTATTCACGGCGGTAATAACAATTCTTTTTAATTTACCCAAGTGACAATTCCAATTAAGTTGGGAGTCAAAAGTTAATCCCAAATATTTGAACTCGTTTACAGTCTCCAACTGAAAACACATCGTTGAACATAGAATACCATTACCTGGATAAGCATGATACATTGGACGATTTCGTGTTAAAGTATCATTAATCCGTCCAAAACTCAGTAGTCTTGATTTTTCACTGATCACAAGCTTATGATAATAGAACCATTAACTTAGGTTATCTAAGTCTTTTTGTATTAGCAATGCCAGTGGTACATCAGTAAAACTATTATTTGGCGAATAGCTAAGGGCCAAATCATCCGCGAATGCTGTGGGGTGACCAATAAGACCAGCCGCAAAGATTGAATTAAAATATATTAAAAATAATAGCGGTCTAAGCGCTGACCCTTGAGGTACACCACATTTTAAAAGACCTTCAAAGCTTAAAACTTCGCCGATCTTAACAACTTGTCGCCGATTAGCAATGTAGCTTCTAAACCAGTTAAGGACATTACCTCGTATACCGATGTCAGACATTTTTGTAAGGAGAATATGATGGTCAACGGTGTCAAACGCTTTAGTAATATCTATAAGCAGAACTGAGGGAAACATTGAGTCATGTAACGTGAAATGTATCGGACTCAAGAAATGTAACAGTGCTTCTTCCGTTGATTTCTCAGCGGTAGACCCAAACTGATTTTTATTCATGAATTTAATTTTATCCAGATAATTGAGAAGTCTGTGCTTCATTATCTTCTCTAATACCTTTGAAAATGAGCTCAGAAGGGATATTGGTCGGTAGTTGTTTAATTAAAGTGCGTCATCCTTCTTAAATATTGGAACTACCATGGCTAGTTTTAGTTCATTTGGAAAAATACCGCTATTCAAACTCCAATTAAACAAATAACTTAAAACTTCGACCATAAACACTCTTTGAGTACAAAATTATTAATTCCGTCACTACCTTTGGCTGCCTTGTTTTCAATTTCCTAATTTCAGTGATAATTCGAGACCGGTTATTGGTTGGATAAAGCGAGACATAGAATAATTATTCGAATGTCCAATAACATATTTCTGAAATTCATTATTGTCAAAGCTAGAATTAGGTATGATAAATCTAGATGTGACGTCAGTAGAGACAGAGATGAAGAACTTTGAGATCAAGAGATGAAGAATTTTTTTCGGATTGGTTAGCAAGGAATCAGAACTACGATTATAAATTTCTGTTATCGGCAGTTTTTCTGTACTTTTCCCTAAAGTGTCATCAATAACTCTCCATGTAAGTTTAGAGTTGCTACGGACAGAGTAAAATTTGTTTTTGTAATACGCGTGTTTAACCGTTTTGATATTAAACTTAACTTTCTTAGATAGTTTAATAACGAATCTTTCTAATCTAGCATTAGTTGGATGATGTTTTAACTTTTACGAAAACTTCTTCAATTTATTTAGTTTACGTACTAAATTAATTTTCATCCATGGTTTAAGTTTTTTCTTATTTGTATGAGAGAATGTATATCTTGACAATTCCACGTGCGATTTTAAAATATTAAAAAAGTTGGTAAACGCATTATTATAATCGTTTTCATAGTAAACGGACTCCCAATTTTCAAATTGTAAGAGATCTCTGAGCTGATTGTAGTCTACACGAGAAACCGAAGTGGTACTAGGTAATATAGGTATATTAAACGATGGCGAAATATTAAGTTTGATTAGGTTATGATCCGAAAAATGAATGGGCAAGTTATCAGTATTAAAATTATATACATTTGGACATTTAATAAACAGATGCTCTAAACAGGTAGAATATCTAGTCGGAGTATTTATGAGACTGGTAAATCCAAATGAAGCTTAGATAGTCTAGTAATTGAAGCTTTCACTGATGTTTAATAAGTTAATATTAATATCACCTACACTCAGAAAAAAACATACTATTAGTTTGTCAAAAGTACAACTATTAATTTTATAGTATATTGTTTTCATATTAAAATAATAATTTTTCATTCTTTTGTACAATTGATTTAATGGAAATTATACTAGTATTAATTTAAAACTGCACAGCGAATTGATAATACAGTAAATAGTATTAAATTAATATGAATACTATTGATAAAATCTTGCTTCAAGCTTTCTTTTTGAAAGGACTTGCTTTTATTTTGCATTACTGACAGCTAATTACAAGAAGTTCCAAATTTCACATCCAATTTTATTTTAATTATATAAAATAATATTCATATAAACCAAATTTTATATGTTTATTATATAACAAAGCTGATATATGTGAAAATGTTATAGTGGAAATACAATGTACGTATGAAAATAAAGTGAATATTGTCTATGTTCTAAGATATTTAACAAATTGGTTTTGGAATTTTTTTTCAAAAACTAGGATACGGGCTAGAGCAACTGGTTAACTTCATTGCAATGCTGTCAATACAAAGATAAGAAATTCAAATGTTTCTTGTACTGATGATTATACAGGTAACACAAGATAATTTATTATTATTACAAGATGATTTATTTTAATAACTATAACTTATTATTATTTACACGCGTTTAATATTTACTTGCAGTACATTAATAAATTACCACAACCGAGACCTATTAGTCAAACAAAATGATTCGGAACGTGATTCGGAAAATGATTGTCAACTCTTGACCTAAAAAGTTACTATTAGGCAACATAATGTTTTTAGGAGGTCTGAAAATATTAAAAAATGGTTAATTTATAAATGAACTGTGGTCATGCATTGGTAAGTTAAGTTTACTTCAGTAAAAAATATTTCAAAGTTTTTGTTAATGTTAATATCTCATAATTTTCTAGGTCGAGATTGATGTTTACAATCAAAATTGTACAACAATAGTTCGGCTCAACTTTTTTTGCTGTAATCATCATTTGTGAAGAGTTAACAACCCATCAATCTTCCGAGGAGTGATGAAAAATTTAAGAATTTTTATGTACATATGTTAATGATGTTTTTATGAATATATAAATAGAAAATTAATTTAAGTTGTAAGTATATTTTAATATTTTATTTTGAAGGTATAGGACTACAATGGTACAGTCCTTTCTCATGTGACATTTAATTGAAAAGTTTCCTCTTTAAATTAAAAGTACATACCATTTAATTTTAAAATAATAATACTGTTGTACTTTTATTCTAACAATAAAATATCATTATTTTAAATATATAATACTATTATTCTAAAGTGAACACGTTATTAAAGTAATAGTAGATACTACTATTATTATAATAGTTTGCAAAATATTAATTTAAAGTTATATGTACTATTGACTAATAGTAAAAAACTATTAATATAATAGGAATTCGTATTAATTATAAAGTATTTTTCTCTGAGTGTACAATAACTATTCTTTGAATACCAACTGATTGTAACAACATCTCAAGATCAATACAAAAAGCATTTATATCATTATTATGAAAACGATAAATGCAAATAAAAATCCAATCATCTTTGTCAATTTTTATGTTAAGACATTTTATGAAGAGCACGTCAGCTGAAGACCAATTTAAACATTTAGTTGAAAATTTAGTAAGATCTTTGTGAATGTATACCTCAACACCTCCAGCACGATAGCAATCATTACATCAGGCTTTAAAGTAATAATTCGGCAAGTTAAATAAAGAGCACTCGTTCGAGTATCTATACTTCCGATACAAAAACCAAATTTGGTTGTGTAGTAAGGCTAGCTAAATAAACACTCAAAACATCAAAATTAGCCCTTAAACTCTGAATATTTGGATGTAATATACTTATAATATTACTGTGCATAACTATAATAACACAAGAAATCACAAACAATTTCACATTTAAGTAAACGTAAAGAAACTAGTTTAATAAATAGATAGAAACGCACTAAAAAATAAACCAATATCATCTCGTAATACATTACAATCAAAATTGCCGACACTTGAAAAAGAAAAGAATATAAATAAATAAATAAATTGCGAAACTTGACCATTGTAAAGTGAAATCAGAGAGCAAGGTCAGGGAAAAACTAAGGAATCTACTTACGCAGTTTAAACACAAAGAATAAGCTCAGTCACTGTATGTCATTGTTGCGTGGAGGGCTTTGTCGCGAAAAACTCAGCCACCAAGCAGAATCGATTGATGGCACCCGTTGTTGTTATCCGTCTTCCAAAATTTTACTTTACCTAACCTACGAAACTCACCTGTATACCACCAAAAAAACTAGAACAGAACAAATGTTGTTTATTATGAGTTTAAGTAATTACTTATTTGTTTTGTTCCATATGACATATGCTGCGAAAGACTAGAAGAGGACCTAAAAGCAGCAAGGAGAATCGATGATCAATATTCAGGTGGAGTCAACGTTGAGCTATTAAAGGCTAGATGACGGAGGTAATGTGCGAAAGTAAATGTTTCAGTCTCGTTCAAATTTATAATTTCGACGAAAGTTCTCGATTCGCCAGTCAGATCGAGAAGAAGAATAGGCAAACGAGTGAAAAAGGGGAGAAAGATTGAGATTGTGTGTTTTTCTTGTTCGTTGAATAAGTTGCTTGCAGAAAAGTGAGTTAATAATGTACAGACAAGTGAAATCGTGTATACTCAAATCCACCTGCACGTATATAGAAAAAATTCCAACAAAGCATAGTCACCATCAGAGACACAGGCAGAATAGCGGTTACTTGGCTACACCGGACTACACGACAGCGATACAGGTGACTTTTCCCTGTATGCGCCACTTCCCGATTTTATTTTTTCCTTTCCCTACTTTCCGACTCAACACTTTTCCTCTATTTTCAACATCCGATTGATTACCTTCGAGTTGCGTGGTGGTTTTTTATGTGTTTTCAGTAGGTGCCCAAGTCCACTCGCGCAAGCATAGAGCAAAGCCAGAAACACGTACTGGTAAATTGGCACTCAACTGAAATTATTGTTTTTTGTTGTCTACCCAACCGCGACACAGAAGGGCACGTTACATGTACAAGACAAAGCTCAGTCACGTGAACTGCATGTTAAAGCTGTATCCATAATAAATCTTGTTTATCTATGCAAATTAATGAATCCCGACTAACTTTTATAAACAAAAAAATACATTATTACTGTTAAAGTCGATATACTCAACCAGATTTTGATTCTACTTAGCAACGAAGATCAACTTTCTTGTTAAATATTTAATTGAATGATTTTATTGGATTGTGTGGTTGTTTCGACCAATTATACACATGTGCGGGTCTTAACATCATCATTAAATTAGCTTCAGTGTTTTAACAAATGCACCCTCGAGCGTATATGTCCTTATAAATGTTTGAGAGAGCTTGAAATGATTGTAACTCAATAATTATACCTTTTATGTTCGGATTATTAAGTTGTACAACTTTAAATCCACATACACAATACGTATAAGGGAATAAAGCTCTAAGACATAATTAATTTTTATCAAAAGAAAATTTATTTCATTTGTTTATACGTCGTACTTTATAAAGCAAGATTTCATAATTAATAATATAAATAAAATTTTGTTACAACAGAAGCTTCGACTGGATGAAAAGATATTCACTTTTCTTACTTACTTTTATTCTTTTGTTTGGAATGATAAAAGAAATTAACTTGATATTTTATCATCTTTGTCTTTATATAATCATTGTATTTCGTCAGGAACAAGATACGAGATACGAGAAATTTTAAGAATCTGTTTTGGACATAAATTATATTTTCGAAAGTGGAAATTAGATAGCTTGCGACTCGACTACAGTAGCTTCATTGATTAAATAATTAATATTGGCTTGTTTCATATATCGGTAAGTCTTGTCATATATAAGACTAATTAGTCGTTAATAATATACGAACGTGTATAATAATTGTCAGTTTTAATGACCATAAATAATTTTTTGACCTTCGTTCACGTGCTCTCTAGATCATTGCTAACTAGTTTGAATGTAAGATCAAGTATTTGTATATAAATTGATATTCAATCGATATAGAAGGTTGTGTTTCGCGTTAGTGATAAAATGTGTTGACCTAATGGCACAGTCGTTTAAGCTTCGGTAGCGGTGAGATATCGGGTTCGAATCCCAATAGGAGGCATGATACAAGAAGAGTTGTTCACTATCTGATTACGATGGGTATGGTGTTAATGAACACATCAATGATTCCCTGTTGGGGTGCAAAATTAATAGGCATGTTTGATGTCAGTAGCATAGACTGGCATAGAGCTATGCAGTGTGCAGATGGTTCTATTATAGTTGAGAGTGCCTTGAACCCAAAGATAGAAACAAATAGACAAAATAAAACTTGATTAATACAAAATTTTCAAAGTCAAGATCAGAGTCATGTTCCAGGTGCTCGCGATTAGTTCCTGAGAATCATTGTTCGCCTAAATCTTGGCTATTTAGAAATTCGTGTATTCCCATCATTTATCATTTGGGCATGGTGCATGATTAGTGATATTAAATGTGTTAACAAGCGTGGCCAATCGCGCATATTACAAAAGAAAAGCGTATTAGTTGGATTATTACTGTCATCCATATATAAACTTTTATTTGAATTCAACAATAATTTCGATATCAATTATTATTTTCAAAATCTCAGAATTTAATTTCATGTTATTTATTACATGTTTTGGACATGAGAATTACAATTTCTTTCTTAATTGGAAGATGTGAGCTAATTAGATATAGCATGAAAAAAATGTTAACGATTACTTTCTATTTAATTTTACAAGCACATGTTTTGGGATGTTAATGACATAAAATGGCTGAGGAATCAAATCAATCAAGTCATGACAACTCGTGATGATTCAAGGTAGCCAGTATGTGCAAACTTATTGTTAAATTAATGAATTCAATCCAAGCAAATCTGAGAATGGTTCCAGAATACACCAAAACGGTTCGTCTCTGATGAATAAGAATTAATTAACGATAACTTTTAGTACTTCTATGGGTTAAATAATTTCAAAAACTAAACAATATTGGTGGCACCACATTAAATAAAGAACTGTCAGTCTGGATTGATTTTGGTACTACATGTTATTGTAATATGTATTATGGGAGTTCACGTCATGAATACATTTGTAAGTTAGTAATTCCACCTCTATATAATATAAGCCCTAAATCTGACTGTGTTTTTCCGATTTTACTAATTTTATCAATTTGAACAATATAATTATTTTGTCAAGTTTTACCAATTTTATTAGTCTTACAAATTTTAACAATTTTTAACAACCAATTTTACAAATTTGTTCAATGTTATCAGTACTAATTTGACTCATGTTACCAATTTTATTAGTCTTACCAGTTTAACAGTTTTGTCATTTTTACCAATATTACTAATTTTACCAATCTTAACAATTTTAACAACCAATTTTTCAATTTTATCAATTTCACCGCAGCTTTGCTAATTTTACTCATGTTACCAATTTTATTAATTTTACTAATTTTACCAATTTTAACAGATTTCCAATTTTAAATATTTTACTAAATTTTATCAGTTTGACTAATATTATTAGTTTGACTAATTTTACCAATGTTACTTGTTTTACCAATTTTAACAATTATTAAAACGCAAATGCCAATATAATCACGAAGCTTCGTTTGAAACCTGATAATTTTATAAGGATTTGTAGACTAACAAAATTTTATTTAACGCATCGTTATCAAATTTAAAATTAAACTAGACAGTTACAGATAGTAATCCACAGCAAAGTGACTATATATGTGTTATTCGTCGGATGAAATACTGCCGAATTTTGACATTTGACAAGATGGTGGTCAAATCTCAGAATATGGCACCAAATTAGCTATCTTAATATAGTCAAAAATCGAAATACATTCCCGAGCATCGATATTCAGTCAATCATTCAGCGCCCACAGAACCGTTTTTCACATTATTTTTACTGAAATTCGATGGTACCAGATTTCTGTCTCGGACCTTTCCCTTTAGTTCTTTCCATAAAAGCTCAAATAAATTCGTATCTGGTCTGCATAGCCTTGAGTTTCGAAGTGGTTAGAGCTGTGTGGCACTGATCATTGCATCAATAGGTAATGTTCTCCTATAAATCTGCATAGAGTACAACATGATTCAAGCGAATGTTCTAGATTTATCGTTCAGCGGTCAGATCTCCTTTACAGCCCAAGACCCGTCCTCATTTTCACTACCATGGAAACATAATCACTCGTGAATAGAAAAGAACTAAATTCATTTATCGATACTCCCAGTTGATGTATTCTCAAATTTGAGTCGCTATGTTTACCTGTCTTTGAGTGGGGTTGGCTTGCGTCATGCACCTTCTTAGCCCATTAGCTTCATCTTAACGACGCCATTGAGTTGGTGATTTTGCAATGAAGTTAGGATAATAAATCGATCGTTCACTATTAGGTGTACTCTGCCACTTCGTTTGAAGGTACCAATTTTTTCAAACCATCAGGATACTTTTCAGACAGCAGATTAGCTCATGTTGAGCTGATGGTTTCTTGCAATAAAGTAATAATTTGTGAGACTTTTTTTTCTAAGAAGTATCCATGATTTTGAGCAAACAAGGAATGAAATTGGTAGATATTTGTTCCGGTCAACGTCTGATAAGTGACTGAAGGTAAATATTAGCCAACGTAGTATCATGCAAAAATTGCAGTCCGTCAATTGTTTTTACCGAAATTTCGTATTTTTCTACATTTGCTTTAATTTGAAAAGTACTTTAAGGAACTGTCAAAAACAAATAGACTCTATATAGTTGCTCGGTATACCGATTTTGACAATGTGATTCATATTAAAATTACACAGAGCCGCATCTTGTTTTAAGAATCCGTTAATCTTTGAGGTTGATGCCTTGATTATCGAGACACATAATCTCCCGGAATAAGACTAGGGGGAGTTTCGATTACTTCCATTTTTATTTTGTTTTGCTTTTAATCATTACGTTGACAGTTTCATTATATTTTTCATCTTACCTAAATCTTACATATACATACATACATATATAAACGATGGAGCTAAGAAAATCATTTTTCATTTTTATATAATTTAATATTCAGTGACACCGATTGAAAATGTACAAAAAGAAAATTGTTGTAAGAAAATGGGTTCGTGTTTTATTTTTCATAAAAATGACAATCAAACTATGTTAAACTTTCTATATGTGTGTGTGTAGAGAACGACGGGTATAGAATGTATCCAGCATCATTGCATAGAATCGAGTCGAGTCGAAAAAGAAAAATGAAAAAAGGTTGAAAAACAGAAGAAAAACCTTTTTTTTTAATATTTTAAATTTAACCAAACTTTTTGTTTAAAATAAAACAAAAAAAAAACAAATTTTTTCTTATGCTGGGAAATAAATATTATATCGTTCGAAGCTTTTCTCTCTAATTTTAAATTAAATTTATATTATTATTATTTTTTAGCCTTTCTATATAAAAACTTTATTTTAATTTTGTAATAAAATTTGATGATAATTAATTAAGTTTTTCATTTCATTGTAATAGCTATGTTATAGTTTCTCATTGACAATTTAAAAGTTTTAAAACTAGCTACATCCATTGTTGTATGTATGTTCTGTATGTATGTTGTATACAACATTGTCTATACGTCACATAGATACATAACAATAAAATTATATTTTTATTTATGAGATTAATAACAAAAACTAGTTTTGAATTAACAATGAAATTTATACAGTTTCGGTATATAGTTTATAACATAGTCATAGATAGGCGAATGGAACATTATTCACAAGGGTTGTTACAAAAAAAAATATTTTAAATTATGTTAATAGATTATCAATATTTATGTGAATTGAAATTTAAATAGTTTATTTTATAGAGAAACATAAATCATTTAAATAATAAATATTGGGTCTACGAAAAAGTTCGTGACGTTTTTTGAAACAAACTTTTGAAAAAGCTCAAAAAACTACGTGAAGACCAACAGCATTCGGTTACTGACATCGCTGCCCAAAATTTTGTTTTGAGTCATTTGCATTAAACTTGATACAAAACGATGCTCGATTCGCTGCTGAAACAAGATGGGATTACTTTCAACCACTAATAACGCAAGCATGCAAAAATCTGTTAGTTTTGACATAATGGTTTTACCAGAAAAATGCAAATAGATGTCGATCAAACCAAAACAGCAGATAAACGTCACGAACCTTTTCCATAACCTATTGTAATATTATGTATACATAACTATAAATTATATATTTATGTAGATAAATATTTATTTAAGGAAATAAAACATTAATTGGAATATGGTAAATTCATAAGTCTTTCAGTTTCAAAAAACAATATGAAATATGTCAAAATTACACTTCGTCCGTACACTTATTTAGTTCCTAGAGATTTTTACAAGTCTCTGTTGTCCTGTACATCGCTACAAACATCGATTTTTTTATATACCGAAAGGCGGCTCTGATTTTAAAGATCGATATAGCATTCGGTACGGATCAGTAAACAGAACGTGACCACAGAGCGTGCTCGTGGTCCTTTGATTTTAAGCACGATACCATCAATTTGCATTTACTTCCTGATCTGGTTGAAAGAAACTCGGTATGTGTCACCAAGGTCGCATTTTTTGAAAACATTACATGCATGATTCTTCTCTAGCCATCTCTCGTTCTCTGCCGTAAAGGGCACATCTATATTTTTTTGAGTCCCCCGTTCCTCAGGTTCAATTTACCCCCTGTACCATCTCCTCGACGTTCGAATTTATAGCCGATATACGTAGAACCTGCACAATGGATAGCTTAATGTTAGCTATAGTACTGGCATTAAAGATGGCCCAGGGATACTAAACTCAACGGGGGATCCCAGACGTGTTCATTCACAGACCTCTTCTTCGGTATTTGGGCGGTCACATCCATATACATGAGAAATAGTCTGATCAACACTCAGTACAATTTCAGCTTATATGCATTTGCAAGATAGTTTGATTTCAGGAGTAGATATAAAGCTCGTTTGCAACCGCAAGATGGACCTTGATACACTCCCCCACACAATCCAAGATTATAAATCTTATCACTCCTTAAATCTCCTTAAGAAGCTCTCGATAGCCTATTCTCAATTTTGGCACAGCATTGTGATTGCGTTACTGTAAATTTACACAGATGTACGTATTTGGCTCGCGTCATATCGTGCTTCAATCTACGGAATTCCTGGTGTATAGATGTTTCATAGTACTTGGAAAGAATCATCCGTACCAAGAAACCTTGATCAGGGATTGACAAATTTAAACGGAATGTATAGTCACCGATAATTTCCTCCTCCAGAGGAGTAATTTTTTCCAAGATAATGTACGACAATAATCCAATAATTTTCGCATTTGATTCCTTTTAGAATATTAGACATTACGCGGCCACTTTCCATTTTCGGGCATAATGTCATTTCGAAAGAAACCACGCTAATTGCTGAGTATTGGTACTCGTAAGACCTTTGTCTTATTCTTCTGCCTGTCGAAATATTCGTTAAGTTGTCCTTGAAGCAAGAACCGCTTTATTCTATCGTGCTATCTTAACATAGTAATACTGCATTTTGGGCTATATTTCATTGCTCAACAGCTAGAAGACACTCCTCATCTATCATTTTCGAGTGTTAAAAATGTCATATAACGATATAGAAAGATTAATTCTTAATGGTATAACAAGGGGTAGATGGTTCTGAAAATCTGAAATTTTTGTTCCGTGATTGGTTTATATATAGGGCAATTGTATCCACGAAACTATGAGACGGTTCTGGTTGTTACTGTGAATCCGACCGAGACGATCCTGTTTATTTTAGCCAATTTAATGCAGCTATACATTTTACGCTAGCGGGCTATGCCAATCGATTTGAGTCTGTATCAGAATCATAGCAAGATCTTTTATAAATAGTAACTTTTTTTATACCACCTGTGGTGGATTTTCCATTGAGAGTAATATTATGTAGGCATTTATGTCTGATTAATTTAATAAGCTATACGAGCATTCCTCGTTACATTATATGTGGCACATAATTGATCGATAGTGTTATAATGTTAACATTATAATTGTTTTCATTATAAAACTCGATATTTTTGTCAAATTGATTTGAATTGTCTAATCTAATATTACCATCCAAATGAGGGTAGAAAGCAGTAGTAAATACTTATTTTATCGGAACATATAGGAGAGAATAGGAATATTCTCTCTACATTCAAAAATAGTTGAATTTATTTCACAATTGTTAGCTGAAATAAACTCTACTCCCAACAAAAGAATTATCTATCTTAGCATTGCCTTCTGACATATCTCTTTGCGAACTTTTCTGCTGCTTTTATTAAAATTCTGACCAAAAATTTGACATTTCATTCGTTTCTTATAGTATAAAATTCACTGAGTAAAAAATTAGCGAGTGCTACGCCATCTATAAATTTAACACTCAATTTATGAGTAAGAAGTTTTCCAGCTTAAGTTTTACAATCCTAGTATAAACTAACCTAGTGCTTTCACAAGTTCTGCTCCTCACTGTTTCGTTTACTCTATGCGGATGACGGACCAAAGGTGTCAAAGGTTTGCGTGAATCTACCCAATTATGTGCATACGGTGTTGTTTAATTGTTTTAAAATATATAAAATTATTCTGCTCAACCTTTCATTGTCATCTCATCATCACCATCATCATAAACATAATATGTGTTCATAAAATTAAACCAAAAAAATGTTGGTATGGTTTTCTCTACACATAAAACATAAAATTAAATTTAATGCTTCTGATGTTGCTCTGAAATAAGCGATGATATGCGATGATTTTTTATTATTATTGTTATGATTTTCCAACCCATGCATGTGACGTCACACACAAACCCATAAAGAGATAACCTAGAGAAATTTTTATGGAGGTACAATCTACTGTTCGAAATTTCACATTTACGAGTTTTGAGTGTATGTGTGTGTATTCATACGCATATATGTACATATACATACACACATATGGTACACATACATCTCATGGTTTATTATTTGTGATAATTGAAAATCTTGATTCGAGAACACATTGATTAATTATATATGCGATTATTTTACAATACAAACCCCTTGAGAATAATCCCTCCGCACAACATTATCATAAACAGATGAGTTTAAATGTGTAACAAAATTAATGACTAAATATATACGCCTCGAGGCTCGTGAATAATGAAAATGACTTGGAAAAATTTTCACTAACCTTAAAAAATCGATACTCGTCGAATTTACGACAAAGACAAAACTTTTTGCTTGTTGTTGGCAAAAAAATTACGAACATTAAAAATATATTATCTCGACGCTCTAATCAGCTTCATTATCGTGTAAATGACAAACATGTTTTTTAATTAATTAATATTCGTATAAAATCCAAAATTTGGGTTCAAATATTTTTTGTCAATCACAAAATAGTTGTTAAACTATAAAGTGCTTAGTGTTGGATAGCCTTGAAGTGTGCAATGTTTTGCTTTCAAATCACTATATCAAAAGCTTTTAAGTATAATTTGGATTAAACATTAAAAACTCCCACCTAACTCTAGTCTTTCGAATATTTTGGCATTGGTTGAATTAAGTGTTTTATATGTTAGTATGCAGCTTATGCTAAAACAGAATATCTGAGCTCATCATAGCGAAATCACAAAATTTGTAAGAAGGCAAGTCAAAGTAAATTATTCCTCAATATGTGGCTTCCAGGTTACTATTGAAAAATTACATACTCAAGTATAGAACTCTGAAGAATTAAAAGGGTAGAGTTATCTGCTCTAACAAAGCTTTAGTCAAATCTATGCATAGGTCTTTAGTCCTTGATCCACATTAGCGCTTATATATGTTATATAGAGCTGAGTTGTTGTCTAAATCAAACTGTACCGATAAAAATGTATTGTTCCAAGAAACTAACCGTTATCGTCTTCATGCTTTTTTTGAATATCTTCGAGAAACAGAAAAGAGAGTTCAACGTCAATCTAACTCGATTCGTTTTAAAATCGAAATTACTACCGCTGAATGATCTATTTGAGGAAGACATTGCAACAAGTCTCACATCAAAAATATGTAACACTATACTATATATGGTTGGATCTCTGGGCTGACGACCCGCATCCGTGAAAAACAACACATGTTAAAAATGTCAACAAACAAAAAATAAATCGGATACCGCCAAAACAACAATGACCCTTTCGCTTATGTACCCGGACATGAGATTGAGGATCGGCACGTGGAACGTGCAGTCACTTAAAAAACTTTTGACGTCCTTATCACAAGTATGAAAGAGTATCGGATGAAGCTCTAATCGATTCAATAAACTTGATGGTGTAAAAGTGAAGATCATGAGTCCCAGAGCTGAGATTAGCCAACCTGTCAATGATTTGTGTACATGCGCCCTCTGATGTAAAACAACATACAAAAATGAGTCATAAAGATTGTAAAATAATTTTAATAATCTGATGGGCTCTATACCTGAGCACGATGTTGGATTGATGACTTTAATGTTAGATCTGGTTGAAATCAGACCGACTTATGTAATACTATAGGTCGGTATACTGTCTCGAAAAGACACGAAACTTGGACCGAAAATGGGCAAAGAAAGATGCACTTTGCGATCGCTCATGATCTCAAATTGGCAAGTATATTCTTTCTTCATAAAAACTTCCATTCGGAAACATGTACACATCCATGTAAAACATTCCGAAGCTACAATCCCCATGTGGTGATTACAAAAGGCCGGAGTCGGGTTGTCTAAGGCGTGAGATCATATCGGTCGTCAACAAAATTCGTAGGCAGTGATCATTATCTGGTCGCTGCAAAGCTATGATGGAAAGTTTTGTACAAGTCACGGAGGAGTGGGGAATATACAACTCGAATGAAAATATCAAGATCTAGTCTGCTATAGCATTTTGCGATTTCATAACCAACATAATTAAGAGTATAGTGGCTGGGTAGTATTGTGAACCTCGGTTGTCGATGCTGCCCAAAACATTCTAGGTATAGTAAACACAAAGCCAGAAAATGATTGGTTTGATGAAGAGGCTGGCCTTGGTGTTGATCAACGAAATATCGCCCATAACGATTCGCAAACTCGGTTTACAATTGTAACAAGATATAAAATCTGTTCTTGCTAGGAGGACAGCTAAATGCATTTGTAGACAGAAGAAGCGCGAATGGTGGAAGGCTATGGTCTTAAGAGTACAACAACGCAATCAGCACTATTCGCGTGGTTTCTTTAAAGGAATAGAAGCGTTATAGGGTGGACTCGGAGCAAACTTGGCCACCACGCAGAAGTGATTGGTGGCAACCGTTGTTGTATCCGCTTTCTAAAATCTCACCCAAATATACTCACCTGTACAACAGCGTAAAACAAAAAAACCTCGAACCAAATAAATGTCTGTTAGTTTAATGTCGTATTTATTTGTAACATTTAAAATGCGAGAGACCACTAGAGGTGCCCATGGCTGCGAGGAGATGATCAATATTTAGCCGAAGTTATAACTCAGCTAGTGAATGCTAGATGATGGAGAAGATGGGTGAGAGAAACGTCGTTTGAGAGTTTCGAAGTTTAGCGAAATCTCGAGTCGTTGAATTAAAAAGTTCTCGGTTTGCTAACCAGGAGTGCAAAGAGCGAAAGAAAATAAGATGACCCGGCAGAAATGAGGATTTCGATTTGGACCATCAAAGGAGACAGACGAAACAAAGAGAGGAAGAGTTGACGATCAAGAGTTAGATGACGGTGGAAAGTTAACCGCATCCAAACTCACATTAATAAACTTATTAATAAAAACCTGTGTAAATGTGATTACGAAAGATATACCATCTTTGTAATGTTTTGAGAATTGGGTGTTTTTCTTTCTCTTTGTTTAATAAGTATATACAGTAGTTGCGTTCTTCCATGCGTTGGTGTGTTAAAACGAATTGTACTCATAAATGGTGAATCATATAGAAACTCTATGTAATGTGAATTTTTGTTAGAGATAAGTCTCTGTCGCCCAAGTCCACTCGCTCATATACAGAGCAAAGCCGGAATTTATGTTTTTGTTGTCTACCCAAGCCACAACCGCGACACAGAGAGCACGTTACAGAATCACCGGATTGCACCTTATCTGAAGATCTCGATCAAGGATGAAAACTTCTGTGGTTACTCCGAAGCGGCGCTCGATCAAAAAAAAAATAGTGTAGATGAAAAACGCGTTATGGGGTGGTGAGATATGAAACATGTAGCATCAAAATTTATTGCTTGATTAGAAATAATTCCCATCATATGTCGATAGTACTGATAGCTCAGGATATCTAATAACTCAGTGACAAACGGTTAACTTAGAAAATTATCCAGATCACATGAAATGTATTCGATATCTCAGGTCTCCGTTTATTAATCTCCCTGCCGATGATAATAAACGTTCAACCAATGTCACTTCAATTATTCGGATAAAGTGACTATCGTTAATCGATATCAACACTGATTGTGCGATGAACCCAAAACATTATCTATCAGGTATCCAGCGACACCGAATTAGTGTTTCTACTGGTTCTCTAAATCACACAGTTCGATTTATTTAGCTGGCGTTTTTCGCAAAGCTTGACATATTGACGTATTTTGAGGGAAAAAATTAAGACTTCCCGCATTAACTCTATTTCTCATATTCCCACACATTTCACAGTCCTGTGTTTAAACAGCATCAATTCTTGTATCAGATACATCAGTTGGGATGCTAAGCGTGTTTTTAAATGAGTCAAAGTCGATACAGGAGTGGACTATAAAAAAATCGAAACCACCTACATACCAACCGAATATCTCTGTATGAGAGAATAAATTTACTTTGATTCCAAACTGACTTGAATATGTTTGTTTGGTATTGAAATGTCAAAATATTTTGACTGAAGATCTTCACAATACATAAACTGATATTGAACAAATTGAATGGATTATTCAATTGCGTGTCTGTTAAATTGTAACTTCAATGTTGTGATCGATTGATTAACCACAAAACTACGCGTGTTGGATAGATAACAATCTTTAATTTATTGGATGTATATAGTTCCACTGAATGATAAGACGCCGCATTTAGCTGAAATCAGTTGAATACTGAAGTTGTTTGAACGATGAAGAAATTGATTTGTTTATATTTTGTGATTAATTTAATACCAATCAGCTTGTGCCTAGATGCAAGGGATCGCGATTTAACAACGGTAAGTCGATTGATCTGTGATCGTACTTAGTATAATCATATTGTTGAATTTCAGCCACAATTGATATCGAAGTATGGATACACTCCGGAAATTCACTACGTAACGACTGAGGATGGATATATTTTGGAAATGCATCGAATTGTGGTGAAGCCAAAGGCATTTAGCAGTGCTCCCAGTTCCAAATCGAAACGTGTTGTGTTCGCCCAGCATGGACTATCAACATCATCGGCCGATTTCATTCTAGCCGGATCAAACGAATCTATTGCTTTTTATCTAGCCGATTTTGGTTATGACGTTTGGTTGGGAAATAGTCGCGGATCTCGATATTCTCGTAATCATACCACACTATCGACGAGTAGTTCAAAATATTGGGATTTTTCTTGGCACGAAATGGGCGTCTACGATCTCACGGCTTCGATTGATTATGTATTGGAAGCAACGGGACACAAAACACTATCGTATCTGGGATTTTCCCAAGGGACAACAATGTTTTTTGTAATGTGTACGGAGCGGCCGACATACCAGCATAAAATTAATTTTATGCAGGCCCTTGGACCTGCAGTATATTTTTATCGGACCAAAAATTTAATTGTTCGATTGTCTAATTTTATAACAAATTCGATCGAAATAAAACTTTTAAAACTTCCACCACACGAGTTTCCACCACAATTGCCGTCGTTTATGCGGTCATTTGTTGTATATTTGTGTACCATTCCGCAAACCAGAAACCTTTGTCTTGAAATATTATTCGAGGCTTTTGGCTACGATAGTAAATATACTGACTTGGAAGTAATAAATTTTTTTGCTAATCATTTTTCTACGGGGGTATCAAATTTAAATGTTGCACATTATGGACAATTGGTCAATGAGGGTAAGTATTAAGATAGTATTCGCCGATACCGTATATCGATCAAAATTATTATTATTTACAGATCGATTTGGACAGTTTGATTATGGATCAGTCATAAATATGCAAAAGTATGGACAACGTACGCCTCCGGATTATAATATATCAGCCGTTACTGTGCCGGTGATGCTAATATATACGCTAAACGATGGTATAACACATCCCGATGATGCTTTTAAATTGCGCGATACATTGCCGAATGTCGTGGAATTTTATGAGCCGCTGTATAAAGAGTACAATCATATGGATTATGTGCTTGGGAAAGGTGTGCGTCAAAGTGTTTATAAGAGAATGTCTGAAGTTTTGGATAAATATAGTAGAGATTAATTATGTTGATCGTATTGATTTAGTTTGGGTTTCGTCGCTATCTGCACTAGATCAGAAGTCCATCCAAATTACCGATTTTGTAAAAATGAAAAATGGTAAAATAGTCATAGTCGCGACAAAAGCGAACCAATCCGAAAAGCACCAAATTCGGAGCGACATCACGTGGTATCTGAAAACAAATGCTGGCATTAACTGAGTTGTCGAAGCCATATAAAAGACTGTGTGAAAAGTGAAAGTGTTGTGAAAAGGTTGACATATTTTGTGATGTATATTTGGCCAAATATAGGCCATGGCTGGAGAGTCAGTCATAGAAAATATATGCTCCATCATCGGTGTTTTGTGAATACTACGTTGCTCTGTATTAACTGTATCGATATCCTGTTCACCTTTTTGGATTGTACAAGCTCGCGTTATGATGTTTCGCATGTTCTGTGATGTATCTGTTTTTTTGTTAGGTTAGGTTAGGTTAGAGTGGCTGCTAACGCACACTTAGACCGTTGCCGGTCCGTTGTGATACCACAGGATCTTAGTCCCTTAATACCCCTAACACTCTATTGGAACCATTCTGAGCTACTAATGTAGCGTAAAATGTCCCGCATCTTACTGTCTGCAAGATCTGAAAGGTTGTGCATTACATACCTACCCAAGTGTAAATGTCTTCTTAGTGAAAGTGCAGGACAAGAGCACAGGAAGTGAACAAGCGTCTCTTCCTCCTCCTCGTCCATGCAGCTTCTACAGAAGTCATTTGTTTCTAGACCTAACCTTCTCGCATGTTCACCGAAAAGGCAGTGTTCCGTTAATATTCCTTCTATTCTTCTTATAGATCTCTCCTCTCCAGAGAGATTAAGGTCCTGGAGCGATTCAAATCCAGCCTTGGTCACATTTACCTCGCTCTGTCGCATGTGAGAGTGTTAGACCACCTCTCCAGTGCTGAAGCTTCTGTCCTTTTCCTCAAAGACAGTCAAAACTCAGTTGTATGCCTCCCCACATTGACCCTTTCAGGCTTCAGCTGAAGAGTTGTACCTTGCCTAGCTAGTTCGTTTGCCCTGCAGTTACCCTTGATGTCAGAGCGGCTTGGGATTCAGATGATCTGAATATTGAAATGCTCACTCATCTCGATAAGAGACGAGTGGCAACCTAATGCCACCCTAGACTTCAACACCATTGCTTCCAGCGACTGATAGCCGCCCGACTGTCTACATAAATCTTGATATCCCTCTTGGATATCACGTTATCCCTCGACCAACTCAAGGCTTCTTCAATCGCTATTATCTCCGCCTGGTCATGGCTCCAACCTGGTCTGGCTCCAACCTTACCATCTAGCTTCGAGCCGTCCGTGTAGAATTGTATAGCTTCGGTTTCCAGTGCTTGTTTATTCCCACAGAATTCTCTTGAAGGGATAAAGGTTTGAAAACCCTTTTCGAAGCATAATATCGGTGTAATATAGTCAAGATTCGTCATTTCCTTCTTTAGCGAACCAATTATAGTCGAGTGACCTGCCTGAAGGTGTTTCCACTGAGACACGGCCGTTAATATTGTGACTATGTTAGCCGCCATCTGTTTGCCATAGATATCCACTGGAAGAAGGTGTAACATGACCTCTAAGGCCTGAGTAGGTGTTGTTCTCAGTGCCCCGCTTATGAGCAAGCAGGCCATCCTTTGCACCTTCTCTAACTTCTTTCTAAAGGTTACTCTATCCAGTGCTGGCCACCAAACACTCACTCCATACATAAGAACGGGTCTTACTACGGCAGTGTAGAGCCAGTGTACCAGCTCCGGTCTGAGACCCCAACGTCTGCCTATTGCATTCCTACACGAATACATCGCCGTCGTAGCTTTGCTGATTCTCTCCAAGATTTTCGGCTTCCAGCTTAGCTTACTGTCTAAGATTACACCCAGAAATCTCGCTTTATCAGTAAAGGCCAGTTTAGTGGCATTTACGGTAGGTGGATCAGCTACCGGAATTTTATATTTCTTAGTGAAGAGTACCAGCTCTGTCTTCGATGGATTGATTCCCAATCCACATTTACTGGCCCATCTTGTAATAATAAGAAGCGCGTTCTGCATTACCTCCTTAACAGTCGGTAAGAATTTACCTGATACCATGATCGCCACGTCATCAGCGTAGGCAACCACTCCTATACCCTGCTTCTCTAACTCCAGAAGAAGGCAATTGATCACCATGTTCCAGAGAAGAGGAGAGAGGACTCCCTTGTGGGGTTTTCCAACCACTCGCCTTCTTATAATTGACTCCCCTAACTCTGAGTTTCCAGTCCTGCTTCCGAGCATATGACTGATCAACTTGATTATGGAGGATTCTACTTCCATGACGATAATCCTTTCAGGATTGCATCTGTCTGAACGTTATTAAAGGCGCCCTCAATATCAAGAAAAGCTACCAAACAATACTCCTTTGAGTGAAATGATCTCTCAATTGTGCGTACCAAGGCATGTAGGGCCGTATCTACCGATTTACCCTTACAGTACACATATTGAGAGGCTGAACATTTCCCCTGCTTTAAGTTCATACTAATATGTGTTTCTACCAGCCTTTCCTGGGTTTTCAACAGAAGGGATGATAATGTTATAGGTCCTTTGGATAGCCATGCGATCCTTTTCCCGCTTTCGGAATAAAAACCACCCTGACCTCCATCCATTGCCTCGGAATGCAGACCAACTTTAAACAACCCTTAAAGATCGCCTCCAACCACGGGAGTATTATTTCCGAGTTGTTCTGGATTTCTGCCGGTATAATCCGATCCGGTCCAGCTGATTTGTACGGCTTGAATGCTTTTGTGGCCCACAGAATTCGGTTTTTACAGGTTGTCGAGTTGTCTAAACTACCCGGGAAGTGAGTGTTCATGAGAATCTTGAGGGATTCCTCACTGGAATCGGTCCACGAACCATCAGGTTTAATTAAGTAACCTATGTTTGTTGGATTTATGGAGAGAATCTTCCGATAAGTTTACGAGACATCTTCCATTTTGTCACAGGATAGCCTCCAGAAGCTCCTTTGTGCCTTCTTCAATTCTCTCTTATATAGTCTCAGCGTCTCCTTGTACGAGTCCCAGTCCTGAGATTCTCTGGTCCTCTTGGCGTTATTAAACGCCGTTCTGCACGACTTCTTTTTGGCCCCCAATTCTTTTGACCACCAGGCCGGTTTCTGCTTCCCCTCTGGGTTTTACCTTGGGGCAAGCAGCACCAAAGGATTGGTTACAAGCTATGAAACGGATTCCACCATGCGGTCCATATCCTTAATTTTCGCTGGGGGCTGTGGGATCCCCGACGGTATTAGTCGCTTAAGGACTTCCCTATACTTACTTCAGTATCTGTTTTGTGGACTTGGTACAAAAAATCAATAGATGATCAACGGATTCTTATTACAACACTGCACAACACTGCACATGTTTTAAATCGTTCAATGACTAACCTCGCATTAAAAATATTTAGCTGAATTCTGGGAGTTTTGCGCATTTAACAACACACGCAAATCTTACTTCACTAAAGCCTTCCACTTCTCGAAAATCACGAAATATATTGTAGCCTTCTCTTTATCCGGAACTTTCCTCCACCAATTCACTACTGCCACCATTTAAGCGTCCCGTCACATTATTTCATATCATAACGTAAATCTATCGAGCTTTCTTATTTATTTTGCAGTCTAAAATTGTATGGTAGGGCCTTTAGTCATACAGTAATAACCGGATGATATTGATAGAACAATAAATCAAAGGATGATGGTCAAAACAACTTACAACATTATAATAGTATCATAAATGACAGAAGATAACATTCATCTGTAACTTGAAATGTTTTAATAGGTGGATAGCAGCTAAAGTGATTCGAATTTTCAAAGCTGGAACCTGGAATTCAACATTACCGTTCGAACTATCTGAAGAAATGTCAAAGAGCCAATTTGATTCATGTGAAATTCAACTGACAACTAAACGCCCTTCTAAAGTCATTACAAATGTATTAACTCGATTTTATCACCTATAGAAGACAAACCGGATGATATTGATAAAAAATAATATTTCAAACGATGGCCACAATAACTCGTGAATTGTAGTACAGGAAATCCTGTTGGTTCTTAAAGTATTAGGAGAGATATGAGACTCGTTTCACTCACTATAGGCAATATAAATTGAGTCAAATGATTTCATGAGTCGATATCTAGAATAGATAAAGTGAAAGTATCAGACTAAGTTGATGACGTCACTGTATAGTGATACAAAAGTGAAAATGTTCACCACTCGAAAAAATATTGTTTTATCTTGAAAGAAAGATGATCAATAGTGTTACTAGGTTGGACTTGTTATGCTTGGATGACGGTATTTTAAGGAGGAGATTGCAGTCCACTGATGGAGATGAAGTCGTAACCAAAGTGGAGTGTACCAGAAATACTGAACGAGCAGAATGGTGGAAGAAACGTCGACTCACAATTTACTTTAATTTATGCTGTGTAAGACACTCAACACATAGTAAACTCGGCGAACTTTTACGAGCCCACAGTCAGATGGCATTGTTTAAAAGTGTCAATTGAACCATGGAGGAATATTTTGGAAAAATAGTGAATTTCAATCACTGCATAATATTAGAAAGAGAGACAAACATTAATAAGATTCACAATATAGTTAGAGGCCGCATCAAGGACGAACTCGAAGAGAACGAAACGAAAGTCACCTAAACTATAATCGGATTAGAAAGATTGTATCATATGTATCCTTATCAAGAGGATCAACAATATTATCTACAGAATTTCGAAAGGTCCACAGACAAATTATTTTTATTCTTCATTTTATTGGAGTATACTGCTCCAGCTAAGAAACTTCCAACATTTTTAACTTTTATTCTCCCTATTGTCATAAACTTTATTAACAATATGCAACAAATCAGTTTTCAGTTAAGATCACAAATCATAGTAAGAATATACACTACGTATACACATAATCAAGGCGATAAATTACAATGGAAACCAGTGCAGGAGCAAATTTTAAAGCTGAGATGACTTTATTGGTTACAACATACATCAAAGAAATATTTTTTTGCTACTGCAACCATTAACCAAGTGCTTCAAAACACAATTTCGGCTGGGTAGTCTGAGGAACATTTACATTATCTGCTCGAACAAACTGGAGCGCGTGGCAACTACCTAACTTGTATGCAACGTTATCGTACTATTTTGAAAACGCGAAACAGGTATTATCTGAAAATGGTCCAGACTATATGACTTCGTAAGGACTTTATTGACAGGCAGACTCCGATGTGGAACATAAAAGTTAATGTGTGTGAAATTTGTCAAGTATCGAAACGATCGGTTGTATGAAACGTATTGTTTAGTCCTCTAGAATTACGTGCGGACTGTGATCACACCAATTTAACGAATGTTGGAATATTGTGCTTTAATATACACAAGATGATGATGTTTGACGAGCGGTTCCTTGCTTCTCTCTCTATTAATTTGTGCCATAAGTCTTGTCCCTTTACTAAATTAGGCGGACTATACATTTCCAACGTATAGCCCTGTGGGTGAGGGCATTCATGTTTCGTAAATATTACGAACGAAACATGAGACCCATAGATTACCACCACAGTATCCATAGCTTGTCATATAAGAGGCGACTAAATCTGGTTGACGACGCTCAAAAAAACCTCGATGGCCTAAAAGTAGAGACCATGTGGCCCACGGCTATACGTTTCTATACACATTGGAAATGACCTCGGAAATCTTGGAGTTGGATTTCTCATTGGGCTACATGTTAAAAAGGCAGTAATAACTTTCAGGAAGTTGATAAGCGAATGTGTAAGGTCCATAATAGTGTGGGATAGGATATCAAAGTTCGGCTTGCTGCTGGCAATTGGGCCTTATATTCTCTACATACCTACAGCCCAAAACGCGAAGTTGATGGCTCATACCGAACTATTTTCAACCAGGTGATCAGGAATATAATGCGAATTCCTAGTATTGTGCATGAAATCAAAGGATAGTGAGTATGCTGGCTCGGACACGTTCTGCGTGTGGATCCGAACTGAATGATACAGCGATGTTTGGAGGGAGAGCCACCTTTCGGTAGTCGAAGAGGTCGCTGTCGTATGTATGAAGAGCTAGCTAGTGATCGAAACTGATGGAGTCAGATTGTTTACACGGTACGGGCCAACAATGGCCTGTAAAAACCGTTAAAAAAATACATTTCCAACTACTGATTTAATTGGTGAAAAATCAACTATTTGCTGGACATGAGAAAAGCTGATAAATCATATTGCCGTCATGATTAACTAGAACTACGTAGTATACAACTGATTCCGATAAATCCATAGAATTATTCTAGTTTTGCGAGTCACGGTCGTTTACAACCAATTTTATTCCTTAGCCATCATTGGTTATTCTATCATAAAACTTACCCCTAAACTGGTTTTCAAGCAATTTTGTCGGTAGTTGAGAACGTTTTTGGCCGATTGATGGAAGAAGATTTTCCAATGAGCAAGTGTTTCCTTCAAAAGTGTCAAAATCTTTATCTGATGAGTACATCCGTAAAATCTTTAATGTATTGCCTCTTGTCCATTGGCGGCTTTTGCCATTTCAAAAGCTGTATCGTTTAAGACCTTTAACTAGATTATCGTAATCCTGACCATAAGCACCATTGTCAAGCACTGAGGTGACCCTTTAGTTAATCAACCTTATTGAGAACTCATATTGTGTCGGCAATAGGAGGCTTTGAACTGTTGGTTCAAATTTGTTTGAAATACTATAGTCATACTGCAAGTCCTTAAAATGAAAATTTTTTAACTACAAATCTTAAGTTACATTCGTCCTCTAGTACTTTAATCATCCAGTATATAAAATTATTTATTTAATGCTAAATCGAAAGTCACTGTCGATAAGTGAGCAATTAAAGTAAACTAATTAATAGTGGCGTGTTAGACTTTGTACTTGAATTAAATTGAACGTTGAATTGTTAACTTTTTACAGCAAAATTAAATCCCAATTAATCGACTGGAGTTGTGCAGTCTCGTGTTGATATCAGTAGAATACAGAAGTCGATCTAATGAAGAACATTTTGTTTTATTATAATGTCGTGATTAATTTACTAACAATCAGTTGTTGTGTAGATTTAAAGGATCGCGATTTGACAACGGTTTGTTGATTTGTGTTTCTTTATGTGACGTCACCCCTTAAACACTGTGTATCATTTTCAGCCAGAATTAATCGAAAAATATGGATACACTCCGGAAATTCACTACGTAACAACTGAGGATGGATATATTTTGGAGATGCACCGTATTGTGACGAGTCCAAACACATCAAGTGAATCGTTTAGTTTCAATTCGAAAGGTGTTGTGTTCGCCCAGCATGGACTAACCGCAACATCGGCCGATTTCGTTCTAGCCGGGCCAAATGTAGCACTTGGATTTTATCTATCCGATCTCGGCTATGACGTGTGGTTGGGAAATAGTCGCGGAAATCGATACTCTCGTAATCATACAACACTATCGCCGCATACTTCACAATTTTGGGAATTTTCTTGGCACGAAATGGGCGTTTACGATCTAACGGCTTCGATTGATTATATATTGGAAGTGACCGAACGCAATACATTATCGTATATTGGACATTCCCAAGGGACAACGATGTTTTTTGTGATGTGTACGGAGCGACCAATATACCAGTATAAAATTAATTTAATGCAGGCCCTTGCACCTGTAGCGTATCTTTATCGGACCAAAAATCTTATTATTAGATTAACCGCATTTGAAACGAATTTGATCGAAATAAATTATTTAAAACTTCCACCGTACGAGTATCCACCACTCACGCATATATTCCATTCACTCAGTTCAAGTTTATGTACCAACCAGGAAACGAAACATGTGTGTTTGAAAATGTTATTTCATTTTATCGGTGCTGATTATAAATATTTTAACATTGGCCTATTGCCCGTAATTCTAAATCATGTCGGCACTGGTGTGTCTAATTTAAACATAGCGCACTATGGACAGTTGGCGATTGAAGGTGGGTTTCAGTACATATATCGCCACATTTATTATATTGATTTAATTTTTAGATCGATTTGGACAGTTTGATTATGGCCCGGTGTTGAATGAGGAAAAGTATGGACAATCTACGCCTCCGGATTATAACATATCAATGATAACCGTTCCCGTAATGTTAATATACTCCCCAAATGATATTTTGTCGTTTCCCTCGGATATCATCAAACTGCGGGACACGTTGCCGAATGTCGTGGACTATTTTGAACCGCAGATTAAAGAATACAATCATTGGGATTATATTTATGCAAAAGGGGCGCGTAAATTTATCTACAAGCGAATGACTGAAATTTTGGAAAAATACACAAAAGATTGGTAACCGCAATGTTGTTTTACTATTGACCTCATCCAATATAGGTTTGATATAGTTATTGTGTGTCTTAAAGAAAATACTTTTTCAAGTTCAACGAAGACGTTGACCAATTTGTCAACTAAACTTGTTGTTTATACAAGTATATCAGTATGTAGAATGACTGTAACTTGGCGAGGTTTTTTTTTGGTTTTTAATGTATGTACTATGCACACTGTGACATAATAAAATGTAAACTGACTTAAGTCCACGGCCTTGAAGAATCTGTATTATCTGTGAATTCTTGAACAACTATTTTAGTATAAATTCGAATGAAGCCCGATGAAGTGTTTGGTCTTAAAAATAATGAACTTAATTAAGTGTTTTGTTGTAGTTATCGCGATTACAATCGCATCCAGTGTTGATCTAAGAGATGCTCATTTAACCACGGTTTGTGTGTGAAATATTATTAGAAACCAGTGTTACCATTGTTAAATATTTACTTTATATTAGCCTCAGCTAATTGCCAAATATGGATATACACCAGAAACGCATTTCGTAACGACCGACGATGGATACATCTTACAGTTGCATCGTATTGTTCCGCAAGCGAAAAACTCGACTAAAAACGTTATACTATTGATACACGGTCTGACAACAACTTCAGCCGATTATATTATAGCTGGGCCGAAAATTGCTCTGGGATACTATCTGTCGGACCTGGGCTACGATATTTGGATGGGTAATTATCGTGGTAATCGATATTCTCGTAATCACACATCGATTTCACCGGAAACATCACAATTTTGGAGATACACTTGGGACGAGTTAGCGATATACGATTTAACCGCCACAATCGATTACATACTAACGACTACCAAACACGAAACACTATCGTACGTTGGTTATTCGCTCGGGACGACAATATTTTTTGTGTTGTGTTCCGAGCGGCCCGAATATCAGCGCAAAATTAATGTAATGCAAGCGATGGCACCAGTAGCTTTTCTCTATCGACTACCAAATCCTGTGATGAGAGCTGTTGGTCATTTTACTAATACGATCGAAGTGCAGAGATTAAAACGTCCGCCGTACGAGCTACTTCCGAACACTGTAATCACTAATCGGATTTTAAAAACATTTTGTGCTTCGAAATTTAGACCAGTTTGTACCGAATTGGCGTTCCTAGTTTTTGGATATGATCGAAAACATATCGATGATCGTATTTTTGCTGTCATTGCTGGGCATATACCGTCGGGCATATCGAATTGGGCACTCGCACAAGTCGGCCAAATGATTGCGACCGATCGATTTGGGAAATTTGATTTTGGAAAAAATGAAAATATTCGAAAATATGGCCAATCAAATCCGCCCGACTATAATTTATCGAGCATTTTTGTGCCAGTCAAGTTGGTGTATTCGCCGAATGATATTATAACGGCACCTGAAGATGTCTTAAAATTACGTGATGCGTTACCGAATGCGCAACTGATTCAGCCTGTTTACGAAGAGTACAATCATGCTAGTTATATTGTAGCGACAGACGTGCGAGAATCGCTTTACGACAAAATGGTTGCGGTATTTAAGGAGTACAGTCGTCATTAGTAAACTAACGATTATAACCGCAAGTAGGTTTGTAAATCTTTAAACAGTAGTGTTGACAATATTCATCATTAAACATTTCTTTTTAAGATTTTTTGTACGTTTGGTCTGTGCGACAAATTTAGTGCTGTTAACCACACCACTCTGTTGACCGTTGGAATTATTCATTAGTTTTCGTATTCTAATCAGTTCCACGCATCAAATGATGTAGTTTTATGCCACATATGGTACACCGAAGGTCATATGACACCATATAGTTGGATGGTAAAAAATAAATGTATATATGCAGAACGTCAAAACCTTGTATTGTGTTTCTTTAAAATTTCTCATGAACTTGTACTTTCGAATCATTCCGCGTGTATTAAGATTACTACAATGGTAGACATAACGTTTGTTTAAGACGTAACCAAATTTGTTACTTATTAGTTATGTATCTGTGTTTGTGAAATTTGTAATGAATTTGGTGCACGACAAGATCACCCGTATATCTTATTTAGTTGTTTAAGGTCAATTATTTTTAAGATTAATCACAACCTCTGTCTATAATATTTAAGATTAATCTTTTAAAATTCACCAATAAATTATAATGTACGTTAAATATAAGATGACGTTTCAGTAGATTTTGGATAATTGAGTCATATGCTTCACTGAAACGAACAAACTTGTTTTTCTGTTCAGATCAAGTTAGGGTTAATCTCGTTTGATATCTAGTGAATCAAGCCGGAATTCCACACTATGCTGTGATATATATTGTCATCGTCATCTGTGATTGTATCATCAGTGATAAAAGTAAATAAACTTATTGACTCTTCTTCAACTGCAGACACAACAAAAATATTGTAAATAAAATCATTTTGTGCTCTATATGGGTAGTATTGAAAACATCGGATGTTGATCACACTCATAGTCATACTCTTGGTATAGTCGACCTGTTTCTTGAGCAACAAAATTGAAAGATCAAACAAAAGTTTCAATTAGTTTCGAGCATCATTGTCTAGTCAAGTGACTCTTTATTTTATTGATATAAAGAATGACTCACATGGTTAGGCAACATTAGGCCACTAGATATCGAATATATATAAAATATAAACCACTGCAATGGTATATTGAAAGGAGCCCTTGCAAACGAGGCAGAGCTATGTCATCGCAGTTCTGATGTATGTATGCTATTCGTATGTACGTTTCCACTTTTCTCAATATACTTTAAATTGGAACTTTACAGCCTGTTTAACATCGATGGTTATGCTTTGGTTGACACGCTTGTTTTGTCAGTATTTCAACAACACAATTAATCGTACCTGAGTCGAGAAAACGTCCTCAGAGTTTTGATAAGAAATTGATGTTTTACACCATAGTTCGTCCTATTAATTGAAGAAGAGTTATCCTCCAACACAAAAGGTTTTTTGAAATTTTATCAATGCTCGAAAGAAGGGCAACGGAGATCGCTTCTCTAACAACCAATTCTTCTGATAGATCTTAACTTCTTCCGGTCTATATATTTGTAAGTTTTTGGCAATATATTAAATCAAGTTTTGTAACCACCGCAGATGCCACATGGTGAACTAGTCCTGTTAATGTTACACTACCTAAATGTTTCCTGATCCATAAAATATCTAGTAAGAAAAGTGAGAAGAGTGGGTATATTGAAGTTGCTACACTTTTTACAACATGACATCCTGAAATATGCAAAGCAACCGTCATCACTTTGAATCGCGATCAAGGTTTGGTTTTTTTTCAAAGGACTGTCTTTTATTCTCTTAAATTATTTAGATTGCCCGTGGCCGATACGATTGTTTTGTCAACATTTCAATAACAAAAATTAAGCGTACCTGAGTCGAGAAACAACTAAATTAAGCGTATCTGAAACGTCGTCAGAAGTTAAGAAATTGCTTTTATTTGCAACAGTGACTTCTTCCAAATTGAAGAGGTGTACATAATTATTTTCCAACTCACACAACTGAAGGAATTTTATCAGTACTGGAAAGAAGAGCAACGAAGATCGTTTCTCTTACAACCTATTTTTGAAGATTTAAACTTCTGCCTAATTATATATTAGAAATTGTTCGGCAATACATTAAATAAAGTTAATAACCATCTCAGATGTCAAATGCTAAATTAGTTCTGTTAACCTTATATTATACCTTAATGTTTCTTGATCCATAAAATATCTAGTAAACAAAGTGTGAAGAGCAGGTATCTTGAATTTGCTATAAGTTCTACAACTGATTCTATTTTTAACATCTCAAAAGGCAGTCACATAGAAGTTTTATTTGTTTCTTCCTTAACAATGAATTTGACTGATTTAAATTTCCAGCTGTACACTGATCACATAAAAATTGTCAAATTTATTTTTGATTTATCTTGAAAAATAATACGATCATTTCTGACGGATTTTGTAGCGATGTTTTCGTCTGATAGTACTATTTTTTATGTATGAAATTGGTTGGGACCCAAGAACCTACTGCATTTAAAAGGATATGGATAGGTTTAAAGTGACAACGGAAGATTTTATCCTAATCCACAAATACGAACTACTGACTTTGTTCCTCTATAAAAAACAACAGGACAGCTGCATTATCTAATAAAAGAGATTTTCACATATGACATCCTGAAATATGTGAAGCAACCATGATCACTTTGAATCTACTTTGAGGTTTGATCTTTTTTCAAAGCACTGCCTTTTGTACTCTTAGATTATTTCAAGTTTAGTTCCCTAACAAATAGTTTTGATTTTCGGCAGTTTGGGGTGGCAAACCATTTCTGGTTTAAACATGTCAAAGCATCGTCCACTATCATATTTTTACCATTATCGACAGTTTAGAGTGCGGTTGGCTTAGAACTACTAAAAGTTAATCGTGAACCGGAGTTAGCTAGAGATTGAATGTCACTAGTCCCATTACCTTCAATGGCACACTAGTTAACCCAGATGACAGTATTAACTCGGTTTTTCGAACAGAGAAGGTTTATGAAATAAATTCAATCCTTAACAACTATTAAAATAATTTAAAGAATAAATCATTGCACAAAAAAATAAACGATAACAAAGTTGGAGTTTCAATAACACTATGTGAACTATTAATTCTGCCTTAACACTACTCCACAAACAAGGACTGCCAGAAGATAATACATGGGACAGTATAGGATTCAAAACCAGCACTAACATAGCAAAACGAGAGCCGTTCTAAAAACGCAAAAGATTCAAACAGCTGTCAGGCAAAAATTGGCGAGGCCCATAAAATCCCTGATAGGTCCCTGCAAATTACTGTTAAAGTAACTCTTTGTCCATTACAATGATTTTAGTGTAAGTGAATTATTATAAGATTATGCTGGATATTAAATAAAACAAGGTATTTGATATTTACACAGAATTCACTCCATCGCAAGCAGTGGAGTCAACGCTCTACAAACAATGTGTTGAAGACAATTTAGTTTGAATTTTGACATCTTTTTGACCACTGGCCACCTTACAATAGAAGTGTGAACTATTAACAATTAAGCACCAATGCATATAATTTTAGAGCTTAAATCATTCCAAAAGTTCTTTCCCGAGTACAATATAGCAGGTAATTTTTCCAGGTAAGCGTACTATCCAACAAAACACCAACAAGCTTTTTCCATTTACTTGGTTGAAGAGTGATTTTTTGTTCGTTGTTCTCAAATATGTCTCTTAAATTTGGGCACATGAATTTGTGCATGTGCTAACTATACTTTCGGCCCTGATTGTTATAAATGATTAAATAGGATTGAAACAAGTTTTCACAGAATATACCGTTTGGGTTCACAGGATGCGACAACTTTCGCAGAATAATTCTTTCTCCCACAAATTAATGTCCTTACATAATGGGTAGCTGTAACCGAGAGACAAAGTCGGAAGAGAGATCATGTCAGTATAGATTTTATCGTGCTATCAAGCAAGTAATTATGGCTCTATCGACAGAGAGGCCCTATATCAGAAAAGAACGCACATCTTTGTAAAATGGTAAATCTTGTGTTATACATGTTTTGTATCTGAATGTATTAACTAGCAATAGAATGAAAGAGGTATTTTGATCTTTTTGAATAATAACCAGATTCTGTGGTTGTGATCAACATGCTTGGGTTTGAATCAGGATATCATGGTATACTTATCTATATATGTAATAGCCTATTCTGAAATATTATACAATTTGGTGATTTTTTTATGAATAATGCCAACAGCCAAAAGAGCAATATAGTTAAATCGCCAATCACAAAGCTTGTAATTCGTTGTTATTGAAGTGTTTTTCGATATTTATTGTTCAGTTATATTTCTCGTTCAAAATTGAAATTACCATCTAACATGTCCAAGAGTACGGTGGCCTTGTCCCTTCTGTTTGACAGAAACCATTTTTGTTACTAAATAATTATTATTATTGAGTTTCATCCACTGAACCTAAAGAGGTCGTTCACTAGATGTAACTAAGAGCCCATGATACAAATCTTTGGTTCTATGATAATTTAGATTTGCGTTCTGCATCCAGGTCACAGTGGATAGTTGATGTCTTGGAATGGTTCTACAGTTTTAAATATTGGATCTACTTTTGTCGAAGGCTAAACAGTTCCCGATGAAATAAATTCTGTCATCATCCTTTTAAAGACAGTATTCGAATACGGTATACTTAGGGTTTGTCAGAACTGTTAACAGAAACCGAAAAACAGCTGTTTTTTTTAATTAAAACTCAAAAAGTAAGGAAAGAAATACCGTCGTAAAAAAGTATGTACGAGGGTAGTTACAAAAGTTCGCTAAGTTGACCAGAAAAAAAACAATAAACATCTTTTCGTATTTATTATAACCTCCGTCTTTTATCTTCTTTACATAATCGCCATTGATTTCAATGCATTTCTTACGACTATAGATCCATTTTTTCAAAAAAAAGTTCAACATTAACCGCACCAATAGTTTCCGCATTCTTGTTAAAGGCCTTTCCTCTAAAAAAGGCTAGATCCGAAAAATATGATACCGGTCGTATTTCTTTAGTGGTAGCAGAAAGTAATTCGATATTACAGCAGTGTGAGCTGGCGCAAAGTCATGATGTAAACAAAGAGGTCGCAAATCATCTTCAACCGCGTTTTTGATCGGGTGAAGTAAACTGACAACATTATTTTTGTTGCTTAAATTTTACGAGTGGATTTGACTACTGTTTGGTTTCTAGATCGTACTTAGGAACCTAGATTCGTCATCATTACCGATATTACAAAAGTTTCTAGACACCGGTAACGAGTTTTCCTTTTTACAATTTATTTAAGAAAAATTGACCAAATTAGACTCGAGTCTCTGTTTGGACCTCATTTAAAATTCGTGGGGTCCGTATCCCATATGATTATTTAATATTCATCGTGGCATTCATCAGCAATAATTTCTTGTGTCAGTCGTGGATCTTCGTAAAATATGAACTTTACCAGAGCCACAGTAATGACGTCAGTGGATGGTTTTGGTCCACCTTCTTAGGACTCCTAGATTCGCCTTCTTAGGCTTTATGCCTAGGGGCATAAATTTTCTGTTAGGACCCTTACAGAAAATGTATGCCCCTAGGCATAAAGTAAGGTAGAGAAATCAAATATATTTGCTAAACATCATAGATAAGTGTTTAAACCTAACGAGCAAGTTGGAAATCAAGAAAGTCTAATGAATTTTGAAGATACGTCTGAAAGTAAGCCAATCAAACACAAGTGGCGCAATTTCAAATAAACGATCAAGGGCACTAGGACATGATTAGTAAAATAATACTGTCAAATCTACTGGACAAATTTATCCAATTAATAACTTATATATTCATTGCTATACTGAAAACAGGTCACTATATCCAGAAATCTGGAAAACTTCAATTATTATAATGATTCCGAAAACTGGCAAAGTTGATGCAAAAGTTAGCTCTTCCAATTAGCTAATAACCAATTCTCTCAAAGCTGTTTGAAAAAATGCTCTTGAAAAAGTCTGGAATTTACGGAACCACTTGGAAAAAGTCCAAAGCGATCGTACAATCGTTCTCTTTGTCGTTGATTATTGTTGATAGGTTATTGTTGTTTTTTGTTTTTAAAATTATTATAAATTTTAGAAACAATGTGTCCATAGAACTTTTAAGTCGAAATATTTCAAAAAATCAAAAATAGCTGTTAACCGGTTATTTTAAAATCTAAATCCAAAACCAGCTATTTTTCTGAAACACCTGTTTTTGACGAATCCTCTAATACTGAAAGCTAGTTCAATACAATTAAGATGAGTTTAAAAATAGCCATGACCAGTTAGAAAGAGCTTACATATTCTGCCTTGAGATATGTTCAGTATTTTCCCGATATGTATCTGTGGATACCCACGTCTCCTTTAAATTTTGAAATGGTGAACCACATTTCATTGTTTAACCAGATCAGTGTTTCTCCGCGTTGTGAATACAACTTAATCAGTTTTGAAAGGGTTAACTTGCAAGCCCTTGTCAACGCACTGGTGGTCTAAAACTTATTGAAGGTGAGTTATAAAGGAATTAAGTGCTTGCCTGAAGTAGTTATAACAACATTCAGTATAAGTTTGAGGTATATAGCAAATGTTTGAAGTCTTAAAAGAAACTCGTCAATGACCAGATTGCGAAAGCTTAAGACTTTGAGTGAGTTAAAATAAAAATCTAACTCAGTTTTCAACGATGAGAAATTTAAGCATTAATTCAATACATTTAACAGTTGAACGTTCGAAACCATATCTGATATAAGCTTTAGCAATCTCTAAAGGGTTCGCAGGAAATTACAAACAAGAACATTAATTTACAAGTTTATGTTGTGCAGTTTCACAAGACTTATCAACCCTGTAAGCATGTTGTATGTTTTTTTTGTTAAGTGGCTGTTAACCATAAGCATTGTATAGATCCATGTAAGCCTGTACTGACATGGACGATGTGACGGGCCATGGATTCTAAGCTCAACATGGGATCCAGATGTGTTCATTCACACCACCGATCGCACCACCCAAACGATCGATGGCGAATCACGATTCGAACCCGGTACCTCCCGCTCCAACTGCTGCAGTTTTAACCACTGCGTATATGTTGCACGTTACTGAAGGGAGAAGTATTTAACTGTTAGTCTCTAATCAGACTACCGACTGTTAGTTTTATCTGACCTGCCTGCTTTCAGAATAAACATCTACTCCTTGTCCAAGATTGTGGAGCAAAACTAAACGCTATAAGGTGCCATAGGCGCTAGTGAACCCATCAATAATATTGATAGAGTATCACAGCCCGGAAAATAGGTAGCAGAAGGCTCACCATTTGATAGACGAAGTAAGTCGAGCATACTATAGTGCTTTATACTAAAAATTATTTTATCATGCGTGTCTCTTGTATATATTTCATATGGCTGGTATATATAATTACCCGATCGTTTCATAAAACTGATAAAATCGGCAAAGATACGCATACAAAACCAAATTCCAAATTTAATATTTAATTATGTCAATTAAAAACCGATTTATAAAACGAAAAATTATAAGTCTATAATCTCTTCATTTAGATAGTTAATTGTAAATCAAATACCGTGTAAAAGCTAATGAGGTTATAATTGAGATGGTCCTTGAGATTCTGTATAGGAAGCGGTATGTTTGCCTTATTTAAACTTCCCCGAAAGACATCAGACTAACTTGATGTAATAAATAAATTATAGATAATTTGTATCACCTTATACACACCTCCCCCCCTGTAGAATATACCTTTATCTACAAGATATAACATCATAAATAAATAATTTGATTATGGAACAAAAAATTAATAAATTTAAAAGTTTTACCTTCTGTCTTACCTGAAATTGAGATATTACTGAGTTGTGTGTACGAGTATAAGGGTCAAAAGATAAAACTTTTTGCCAAAAATCCAAATGTTTCGTGAAGTGAAAGACAAACGATTATATTTATGATACAAACATATAAAGTGATATCTGACGTTATATAGGAGGTGGAGATAATTGAGTTTATTAGTTTTGAGTATATTTCATTAAAACTTCTATCATCTTAGGGTACAACACATCTCGTACATCACGAGCAATTATATAGTCCATGTGATTATACTCCTTGGCGGTTGGTTCGTAATATTCGATTAGATTCGGCAACGCATCGCGAAATTTGAATACATCTTCGGGCGACGATATCTTATCATTACGCGAATATATCAACATTATCGGTACGGTGATATTGCCGATTTTATAATCTGGCGGCGTTTCCTGGCCGTACCGTTTTATATTCGCCTTACGGCCAAAATCGAACTTCCGGAAGCGACCTGAAATTAGAATCTATAAATTATAACATTTTTATGAATCGTATTTATATCTATATATACCTGAATCGATTAGTTGGCCAAAATGCGCCAGGTTCCAGTTTGAAGCACCAGCCGGTATATGTCCCGTAAACACAGGTAGTATTCTATCATCGATGTGATATGGATCGTAGCCAAAAATTTCGAACACTAAACCGGTGCAAATAAATTTGGCACTGGGTGACGAACACACCACTTTACCAAGTTCTCGGATGAATAATGTATTCGGCAGATATTCGTACGGGGGTCGATTTAAACGTTCCACTTCAATTCGATTACCAAAATTAGCCGCCAATCGTAGCAATGTGCTTGGTGTCCGTGAAAAAAATGTCACCGGCGATAACGCCTGCATGTGATTGACCTTTTGTTGGTATTCGGGCCGTTCGGAGCACATCACAAAAAATACTGTTGTACCTTGCGAAAATCCGATGTACGACATAGTTTTATGATTTGTTCGATTGAGTATGTAATCGATCGACGCTGGTAGATCGTATACGCCAATTTCGTGCCACGAGAATTTCCAAAAATCTGAATTTTCTGGTGATATTGTTGTATGGTTGCGCGAGTAGCGATTACCTCGTGCGTTGCCCATCCAAACATCGAAACCTAGATCGAACAAATAGTAGCCGAGTGCATTTTGCGGCCCAGTCAGTAAAAAATCAGCCGATGTCGATGGTAATCCATGCATTAAGAATACAATTCGATCTTTCAACTTAATCGGCTGCGGGCCTTTAACAATACGATCCAATTGTATTATGTAGCCATCGTCGGTTGTAACATAATGAGTTTCGGGCGTATATCCATATTTCACTATTAATTCAGTCTATGTGCACAATAAAATAAACTAGTTTAAATAAAAAAAAAATTGAGTACATAAATAATTCACACACCGACGTCAAATCAGCATCCTTAAGATCAAATCCGCTCGCAACACTATACCAATATATCACTAAATAAAACCACAGCATATATTTCATTTCACTGCCTTCCTTAACACAATTCAAAACTGAACTAAAATTATATTCGTTACGTTACTTGCATAAATCAGATTCCACGCGATATTGGGTTGGTTGAACGAAAATATGCGGAAGTTTGATGATTAATTCTAGATCGAAGATTATATAGTTTTTGGATAAACTATCTTGAACTTTTTAACGGTACAAAAATAATAGATATGCATATTATTGAATCGACGTAATTCGATAGACTGGAAAAATTAATCTTGCCATACAGTCACAATGAATCGAACGTCAATGCCATTAAACTATGTATCGCACAATTCGCAATACGTAATACACGATCACCTCGCACTAGAACTAAACTGTGACATAAATATTATATTTAATTTAACCTTTCTAGTAATTCTATAACTATATAGTTAAATCAGATTAAGCACATGTGGACGACTCAAATATCCGCAACATAACTATATATTATGGGTATGTTTCAATTATACACTCTACAATGCTAAATGATTTGTTATTGAATTTATCTCAATAAATTAAAACTAAGAATAGAGTTTTTATACGATTATCGATTGATCTGAGATCGATTTGATGATAACATGCAATATACCGTGAGAAAAGCTGGTAATTCGCAGAGAGCTTTCAATATCTTAATTCTTACTGTTATTTTACTATGCACTCAGAAAAAACATTATGACCAAAGTAATACAATTTGGTTACTTTAACACCTGCTTTTTGGTTATATTCACCAATTCTCTGCTTTAACTTAAAAAATTAAAATTTTGCTACTCTTGGTTAAATCATTAATTGACCAAAATTTAGTTAACCAAAATATTGGTACGTGAATTTAGTTAAATTATCTAAAAAAAATAGTTACACAACCTTTCTTAGGTATATTTATATTTAAAATTACAGTTAATTTTTATCATTAATTAGTAGTTTTGACCAAACTATTTAGCAGTGTAAAATAAGTTCTTAGTAACATTGACCAAACAATAATTATTTGTCAGAACAATTTTGGTAAAATATACCTTGATTAAAGTAAAAGTATGTTTTTCACCAACAATTGTTTTTTTTTAACCAAATATTTAATTCACATCAACAAAATTCTTGGTTACTAGAAAATGGAATTTTATTAGAAATGCAATTTTACATGTTAGATTGTGTTGTTTTTCTGTAGTAAAAGCTCGTTTGTGCTTCTCAATTTTGGACGATACTCCGAAAATAAATAACCAAATTTGTAATGAATTAAAAAATTATGAGTTGTTTCTGGATTTATTTGGTAAGCCACGTTTAGTTTTATAATATTGAGCTGTACCCACATTTTGAAAAAATTGTGCAGTTGTAGCTGGAAAGAAATAATTTATTTAAGCAAAATGGGACCACATAGTGGGCCGCCTCAAATACAAAACATCTGGCCCGAATACTATGGTAGTAACTCACAACTGACAATAACAATTCCAGTGTTAATTTAATTTTGGAAACCAAACTATACACTCAAATTTACATTAGCCTGTCATACGAAAACACCGTTTCGGTGGTTGAATTAGACCCCAACGACAAATGGTTGGCTACCTCACCAACGGATAAATTAATAAAAATTTGGGAAGCATACAAATTGGGCATAAGAAATGTTGTATGGTCAATTCAAGCACAAAGCATTAAAATATGGGACCCTAGAGGGACACAATAAGTAGTATTTTGTTGTAATTTTAAATGTTACGAGCAGTTTCGATGAGTTGGTACGAATATGGAATGTTTAAAAACACTTCCGGCCCATTTAGAACTGTATTAACGGTGCATTTCAAACGTTAAACCTTCCGTCACTCAATTGTCTCATCTAGTTATGATGGTTTATGCACACTTGACAATACACTGAAGCTGTAGGATTCCTCGAAAGGAAAGTGCTTGAAAACCTAAAAAGAATGTAAAAAAAAATATTTTTTAAATAAAGATTAAATATACTAGCATTATGTGTTGTTTAATTGTTGAAATATACTAAATTATATCAAATAACAAAACTTGTTAAAACCAACTAAATTGTATGTGAAATTTACTTTTTTTTGGTTAATTTAACTTTTTTATTTGGTTATTAAAAACAATTTTTTATTTTGCCATTTAAAAACTAACCAAATAATTTTGGTAAAAGTAACTAAATGATTTATGTTAATAACCAAATTTTGGTTATTTAAAATTAAAAATTATTTTAATCAAGATTTTAGTTATTTATTTTACTGAGGCATTTGGTTGGTTGAAAACTACTTAGATTTTGGTTAAATTGGCCTAGTTTTTTGGTGTTTTTGACCCAAGTTTTTTTCTGAGTGTGGTACTGGCTACAGATTATAAAAGCAATTTGGCCTATATACTTTACACTCTCATCCCTGGCACATTAATCCGCTTTAACACTGTTATCACCATGAACAACATTTAACATAAATCATTCTCAAGTCACTTCATTCTTTGATCTGGTCCATTCCCATAACTCCACTCTGCCTTTTTCTCCACAAATTCGACTGAATATATTTATTTCCTGAAAGCATAGGTCTCCTTTACTCAACTATATAGTCTCTTTAATTACATTCAATCCGTAGATGTGATGGTATCCATTTGTGAACAAATTCAGTCCTTCATGATTTATACAAACACATTATCATTAGTACCCCTACATTAAATATAATCCTCTCTGAGAGTCAGAGAATACAAGTATTTCCATTCTCTTTTGTTTAATTGCCAACATCATTCCTTCCATCATTTCAATCAATTAGGTACAGATTCATGAAACAGATGTTTTCATTTGACCTTGAGACTTTCTCTTTTTGCATCAAAGAGTAAGCTTGTTAGGAGTGATTTTTGGACTTTTATCTCTTAGTATTTTTAATAATTCGTTCCTCTCTGCAAGCTTGCTGTTCCTGTTCGATTATCTCCAAAAGTGACAGATATACTTAGCAAATTCTTTTGGTTTAGGTTTCACTGAGATATTTTTAAGTGGGATATTCTGGAAAGAAAAACGGAGGAATCCATTACTCTTCCGCAAGAGAGTAAATTTTCATCAGTCCTCTTCAATTTGTTTACAAACTCAAAATCGGTTTGATTCGTTTGACAAAACCATCTTGCAATTACAAAAACCGAAATGACGAGTTTATCCTAAAGTGACTGACATGTTACCAAAGGAACTGGTGTCTTCTAAAATTGTATATGGATTAAGTGATGGGTCGGTTTTGAAAAAAATATAAGTGGAGAGAATAGAAATAGGATAGGGTCCTTTTCAATACTAACACCAATTTAAAGTTTTGTTGTTTTAAGCTAAAGAGTTAAGCTTTAAGCTTAATTGAATAGTGTTTCATTTATTTTGAAACTTTATAGCAAACGTTTTTACCTCTGAAAATATCTTTCAATTTTTATTAAGGTCATTATCCTAAAAAGAAAAGAATAACAAACACTTCTTAGGGGCAAAATACGATGTCCTTTATAAATTCCTATCGTGGCTTAAAAGGGTTAAAAGCTTTAGATTATACTTGATCGCGAATCTTTTTCAGCTATTTGTTATTGTAAGCGTCATGTTGTTTAAGCTTTTATAGTTAAGATAGTGCTTCAAGATCAGGAAACGGAAGAGATTCATTTTTGTTCCCAAATCTGTCATGTAGTGGATTATTGGTCAAAGTGGTTATTTAAGAGGAGTATAGAGCAATGAACGAACTTGAACTCATAAAACGAATAAATTTAAAAACTTCGCACAACCAATACAAACTTGAGCCATGTCACAAAGGGAAGATGTATGTCACAAAGTTGTGCGTTTGTAACCAAGTTTTGGACTTGTTTCTCTAGCTTAAGTGTGTTGCAGCGCTTACAATTATGATCTCGGTGTAGTTAAGTTCATGTTGGTACAAGCACGTTGATTTAATAAAATTTTAGGGAAATTGACTACGATAAATTCTCTGGTCTTTTCAGTTGGCTTCAAACAGTGAATTATTCCGTCATCTTCCACGTGAAATAAGTTCATGTAATTTATGTTTAACCTGGTTGTTATTTAGAAACGTTAAGAAGACGTTTCTAGTTGTTATTTTATTAATGATTTTAATCTTCACTTTGTCTGTGTTTTGGTGTCTCAAACAAGAACTGACTTCCACTCATATTCATCCATATTCCTCAATTTTGTTCAGATGTCAATGGGAACACCTATCAATGACCCTATTTTCAAGTCGATCAAGTACAATCTTACAAAAAAGGCCTGGTAAATGTAGGTGTATTGGGTGCCTTGTAGGAGAGAACCGCATCTGTCAACCACATCTACTGTAGACCATACCCATTTATTGCAGATTTGATTCCGTTCGCAAGTCCTCAATTACAGAGGGAGCAAAATTATATGAGACCAGGTTTGTCATGGTGTAAGCACACAGGATAACCTGTTACGAGAAACTCTCAAAGTAGGTTGTTGGCTGTTTTCCAAACACCCTCGATTCTGTAGTCCACTTTTGCTTGCAATAAAAATCAAAACAATTAAAATTAATTAAAATAAATTTATATCTCCTCAAGCACATAAACGTGGATATGTGCTTTTTACGTGTACGACTCTGCATTTTAACTACACTCTACTAGTTTTATGCTGTCACCTACATAATTTTATTATCTGTTTGTAATAAAGTATGAAATTATTGTGCATGCTACACAGCATACAAATCTATCTACATATATTGAAGAATATAAACATTTTGCTCTACAACTATTTAGACATCAATTCTAATGAAGTGGCATCAATCCTTTATGTGTACTACATCCTATTTATCGTCTGGAAGTCTCGGTGAATCAATGCGCTATGTGACATTTGAAATAAATTGTCGTTCAATATATTAACTACATATATGCGCTATATATCGTATATAAACACTGTGCGATGCTTTAATTTTAAATTAAGTTTTTCTAATATAAAATTTATCTCTTTAGTAAATAAAATTGTTAACTGGTACATATACACAATCTCGTATAAATCTTAAAGAAAGTTGTAAAAATAAAAATCAAATAAATTTCAACAACAGAGATGAAAATGGAAAAACTTTTAACTAACAATATATATGTATGTTGTGTATAGTGTAGTTCAAAATTTATGAGCTTTTTTATAGAATTTACCGTTTAAAGCACAAATAATATGTTTACTCGAGCTTTATAAAGGTAGTTGTAAAACTTGTTATCATAAATTGATTTTGTACAGATTTGTGCGATTAAGGAAAATATGAAAATGTAAAGTGAACTTGCAAAGTCAAGTCCATTAAATTATCATTCAATGTTTGAAATTTAACCAACCAAGCTTTGAATATTTTTGCAGTCAAGACACCAAGAGATGAATCCAAAAGTTCTCGTTTTACTAAATATATAACCCTTTATTGAGTTCTCATTTCTATGTCTAATGAAACTTTGCTCTTGATTCCTTGAGCCTTTGGAAAGATTCGGTGAAAATTATTTTCATTGTGTCCATAACGGATGATCCCAACAAGAGCTTACGGAAGTACTTATGAAATATTCGCATTGGTAAGTTCGGTTTAATACTGTCTAATGATGTAATCAGGTCCGATGATGCCACCTGTCGACTAAGAGTGCATGTGCTTGATGCGTTGGTAGCTCTTGAATCTTTTATGGCTGTTCATTAGCCAAAATACGACAATTTTGACTGTTGACGTATGCATTCAGTCAAAAATGAACTTCATCACAAAATGTTCGATAAAAAACGGATCAATTTGGAGTTCATCAAAGGATCAAAGGAAGGTCAATCGGCTTCAATTTTTGAACAAGTTGTATTGTGTATGCCTTCAAACCAAGATCTCTCTTCAAAATACGACACAATGTACCATTTGACAGACCTAGAGCTTGAGAACCACAACGAATTGATTGATTGCAGTCTTAATGTACACTTTCAGCTACAGCAGCAATATCCACATTAAATCGACTGGTACGAACTCTATAGTCGGGTAATAGATTTATATATAGTTCGTTCAGTTAGATTATTATGGTTTAAGTCACTGCATGGTGAAATATTAATGAATACTGAACACAAATGTCATAAGAACATGACAGTTGTCACGCATGAATTTTAATAAGGAACACATTTGAAAAAAGATCCTCCTATTGAAATACTCTTTAGAATATAATATGTATCAGAATATCTGATAAGGGCAACGATTGAGAGGTAGTGATACGTTTATCAAGCAACCACAAACATTACTAAGACATTCATTGGAACAATAGGTCAAATGTACGATATTTCTACGAAATTAATCGAGGCTTGAAAGCTCATTGAGTGGAAACCACACTAGGATTAGGATGTACTGGCTACCTTACTGAGCCAAAACAACTTGTTGATACCATGATAAGATTTCAGAACCGACATACAATTCACTCTTGATGGTCAAATCATTAATAAATCCCTCCGTTACACGAATAATCTGTAATAAAAAGTAAATAGCTCGAGCTGCCATTTGTAAGTTTTAAAGAAATACCATGTTGAAATAAATGTAAAACTTGAACACCATCGAGTGTTTATTTGAAGGATGACAGTGATGTAAGTTACTCTTGAACTCCATGACCAATGATTATCAGCTAAGGCTCTGAATCAACCAGCAGAAGTATTCTGTGTATAGAATCTGTGCAAAATGTGTCGTTTTTCTATGATCCACTTTCGATCTCATGAAGTCATTGTACAATTTTGTGATCTAAAAGATCAATTTCATTTCTTCAGGCATATGCGACTGGACTTGAGTCGTGTTGCAACAGTTCTATAGCGTATTACGGATCGTATTACGATTTTTGTTAATTTCTTTTATGGCGAGACGGTTCATGCATTTGTTAATGCTAAAGTTGTATTTTGATGAAAACGCTACAAATTCGCCAAATATAAGACTTGGTGTTTTTAGCATATCGATGTCATATAGATAAAATTGTTAGAACGATTCAAAAGTTCGTTTCCATTGGAGTCGAGTTGTTCGAAATTATTAGCAAGTTCGTTTTGGTTAAAACCTAAAGGTTTATAGTTATTAAAAACCTAATTAGTAGATTTCTTGTGTAGTGATGTACAAGAAGTTATACAAGAAATATATTTTGGTGTATTGTGTGAACGTTTGTTCTAAGGTCTGAGAACGGACATGGGGTTGGGATTCATAATGAGATCGAGTGGATGCTCGGATGATATAAAAACATGACTTACTCAGTTGTTTGTCTATATAAATAATTGACCTTACATAAGAATTAACAGTTTATTAGGTCGTCTTAATGTGTGTATATGAATTGCTGTCGGGTCATCATGTAGATGAATATTGCTCCTCGGTTGAATGGTGGTGGATCTGGAAATATTGGGGTGCAACTTTAGATGCAGCATATGAGCATACGAGCACAAATAAATATGATGAAATTAAAAATCCAAATAATAACAATAATCACCATCATCTAACAATCCTTAATCGTTCCTTTTCATTTTGACTTTTAGGGTTGGGATGTCGTTTGCATAATTTTGGAATGTAATAAGTTTTTCAGATATCTGTTTTGATTCTCTGATAATAAATACTAGACTAGATTAATAAATTAATACTATATACTAGATTAATAAATTAATTGTTTCAGATTCCTGAGCCGCCATAAGTTAATAAAATTTCTTTCAGAGTTCATAATTATATATTTTATGTTTTAATTAGGATAGGTGTGTCGACTAGAGTCTAAATAAATAATAAAATTATATTAAGTTACAGTTTCCTGAGTGACTAACTTACCCAATTATTTAGTTATTAAAATAATTTACCCTGTACACGAATTGACAACTAATAGATTATTATATTATATGTATATGAAATGCTGTCGGGTCATAAAATAAAAAAATATTGGAGTGGTTGCCGGGAGGTGAATCGTTTGGAGTGGTTGCCGGAAGGTGGGGGTGCTCTCGGAATGGTGAATGAGTTTCGCCGTTGTCGCGGGGGAGTTGGGAGTACCGTTCTGTTTGACAGAGTAGGGGAAACATTTTGCGGTAGGTATCGGGGTAAGGGCGGGGAGCTTTTGGACCGGGGCTGGACTTCTAGTGAGGTTGAGCGGGAGGGATCCGTTTGCTACTTTAGCGTGGGGTGGGACGTAATTGGGGGAGGGTTCTGGGATTGATCTTGCATCGGGAGCTGTAGGGTTGGTTTCCGTGGATGCATGTCGAGAAGGAGACCGCAACTCCGAAAGGAATTTTGGCAAGAAAAGATTCACTCTTGGTTTAGAGGTCGTCTAACATAAGATCTACCATCATTGCCGAACAAGTTAAACTTTCTTTCGTCCTTATGGAAAATAAATATTGACAAGATAATTTGAACATTTGATTTGGAGGACTCCTGACATACGGTTTACAATCATTGCCCAAGTCAAACTTACTCTCGTCGTTTGCCAATAATTGTTTTGAAAAGGTGCGGTCTCTTTTTCGATACGCATCCGCGAGGATCGTTTTCCTGCGGCCCCTTTCTTGTAGTTCTCGATGTGGGATTGGTCCTGGAATCCTTCTTGCTCATCCTTGCTGGAGGTCTGGCTTCGGCTACAGAAGTTTTTCCGTTTTCTATTTCGTTCTTTGTTAGAGGGTGAGTTGTTTGTTTTGTTGAATTTGACTGTGTTTCTGGCCTTTTCCGCAATGGTGGTGGGGTTCGTCTGCCATTTTGAGAATGTCCATTTCTTTGGTGATTATTCCAAATTATTCCAATCTATTGTTTTATGTAAACGGTTGTAGGAATAGGCCCGGCGTTATCCGCTAGCACTTGGTCCAACATTCCTATCAATCAATCAATCAATGAAATCTGGTCCGCGATTATCTTTGATTGTTCCTGAATCAGCCATTTGATTGTGGTAAAAAAGTAATAAAAAATTAATTCTTACAAAATTTAGACGGAAATGGTTTGCCATCTCTACTTGGCCTAACCTCTACGTGTTGATAAAATTCAAATTAGTCTTGGTGAGGATTCTCCTACACATCTCATTGGTCTGTCTCAGCTTATATATAAAATGACACTTTTGAAAATGAAGATGACTTCATCAACTTCATTTGCAGCTACCCGGCTTTTGACAAAGTTCGTCCTTCAGTGTTTTCATTTTTATTTATTAATCTATTTATTTGATGCTTATTATTTCTGTTGAAAATAAAAAGCACATATAGAAGCAATATTTGCAAGTGCAACACACAACCAATTTTGAGTATATTTATAACGTCTCTTTTCAAAGCTCAAACTCCTCATAATGAATGGAACTAAATGAGAAATACCTTAAACATAAAATGATGAGTGTAAAGATATAGACGAATTTCGAGCAGGTATCAATCGAAGCCTGTTATTTAGTTTTGAAAAGGTTCCTAATAAAACGCAGTTTCTAACCCAAAGATCGTAAAAACTATTAAACTAAAACCAAGAACCAGCCTAGATGAAATATTGTCAAATTTGCATTATAACATATTTTTAGAAGATTCATCTTCTTCTGAAACCTACCAAATAAGACAAAGGTAGGACATAAATATTCTCTTTTTAAACTGACTATCCGTAGATCGTAAAAAGTTGAATCGTGAATGTTATGTCAAAATGTGCATAGTAAATTAGAATAACAACTTCCAAAACAAATGTCTGTGGACAATTCGATAAATAATTGATATCTTATTTATGTGATAAGCGTATTAAATAGAATTTTCTGCTTTGTATAATCAAAATCCAAAGTGAGAGAAATGAGTTCTGTTTTCCGTGTTATTACTAATCATATAAGACTTAATTTAAATTTTAATCGGTTTTTTGACTATCTCAAAAGCTTGGGAAATTTGGCTTAAAATACTATGAGGTCGAAACTGGGATACCTCTAACAGGATTGTTAATATTTGGAATTTTAATTATTTTACGGTGTTTCCATTGCTCGGGAAAGTAAGAGTACGTAAAAATAAACTATATAGGAAAATTCTTTTCACTTATTTTAAATTAAATCTATCAAGACCAGACGATTTCGACTAAACTTTCCAAATAACAATCTGTAACTCCTGAAATGAAATATTTAAAAATGAAAATGGATTAGAACACTCTTCGTACATATGATCAACAATAGGACTATCAAAAAGTTGGAATTGAGGCAGTAAATTTATATGATTACCTTTAAAATCGACAATACTACTATTTCTGCACCTGCGAAAGCCTAGATTTTGGGCATTACGTTAAAAAGTCTTGGATGAAAGAGAAAGATCTATCCTGGACGAAACTATGACCTCTCCTTATCAATCTAAATACCTTATTGTTAGCGTGTTTGTAAAGTAATTGATTGTTTGATTGACTATCTGCCATAAGCGAAATGAATCTACCCTAAATCTTATTGCATTTCTAATTGCATGAGACATGAATGAAATTAAGAGGAACACAACTATGGAAAACCGAATTAATAAGTATTAGTACAAAAATCAAGACAAAAATACTATCTCAAGGAATAGAGCTACAGACCAGTGCAAGATTAGACTCATTTATTGGAAAAATCTCTTCGACAAGGAAAACAATCAATAGAGAAATGTTCAGCTTTAGGGCAATTAGCAGTAGTCCGATATCCTCCATGTATTAGTCTTAACTCATCCAACTTTTCAAAGCAATAGTCAACATTTCCAAAATAAAAACACTCTAACTTTAATTAAATAAAATATGTACTGACTTCTGTACTAGTCCACTAAGAAATTTAGAATATTTCACAGTTCACATATCAAAGAAACATATGTAATAAAATCAAATTCAAGAAGCTACTCCATGCGTTAGAAAGTCTTTTAAGAACAACCAGCAGTGTATAATCTGGACTGGCCAGATAGTTATGGAATATATTTTGTTATTAAAATACCTAGACTACCTCAATGATGATCTAAAAGGAGAAAAGTTACGCATTGGAAACGAATTTGGTCGATGAATAAGACAATTAAAAATGAAGTCTGCTTCCACTAGAGTCAACTACTTCAACTTTCTTGACACAGACTATGGATTATCTCCCTATTTAGTTCCTGCAACAGTTTAATTAAAATTGTACAAATTTAATGTGTACATTATACACACGCAGTATAATTTAGTCTATAAATAGCGAAGGTGGAAAAACCTAAATGCTCATTACTCATATATAGGTGTAATTTGGATAATTATTAAGTAAATATTTTGATTGAAAACCGAATAGGTACATAATTCTTGCGAAATTCAAATATTTAGAATCAACATGAAAACAAAATTTGGTCTAGTACATAAATTTGAATGGGCCGAATGCCAACAACATCGCGTTACTCAACAACAACAACAAATCATGTTAAACGAAAATGTTTCCTGTTTTTTTGTGTGGAAGTCGGTGACCCAACAACGGAAAAATTATTTATAATTTTATTCAATCCAGGTGGTATTTAACTATAACACAATTTATAATAATTAATAAAAAAAAATTCCAATCGTAAGTTAAACAAAAAAATTGCATCCACAATTAATTAATAATTATGAAATTTATTATCGTTTAATTTATTTATTTAATTTTTTTGTGTTTTTTTTTAACACTAAAATTTGTTCGCACACATACATAAACACACAAATATAATCGCGTTTATATAATTAATTAATTATTATTTTAATATGTATGGAAATTATTTATTCTCACGTTATTAAAATAATTATTTAATTTTAAATTAAAGCATGAATTTATTGAACTTGAACTGAATACCATAAAATTTATATCTCCGAGCTAAACTGTTTATAAAATTAATTGTTCGAATTCGAATTACAATTTTATGACAAATTAATAATCTATGCAATATAATTAACTATTGGTTTTATTACTTTTGATTATAAAATCATAATGCTGTAAATTATTAGTGTTAAGCAAACTGAAAACTAACAATAATATAGTTTATATCTGTATGTACAGTGCTGGAGGTGGTGTTTTACTAGGGCACAAACTATTTATTACAACTGCTATCTAGATCACTGTATACACTATAATTTTATATTGAGTTGTTTGAATATGAAATTGGATCACGTTAATTTCGTTATTAGATAATAGTACACGACATCGTGAATTATACACGCAGAGGAATTATTTTATGAACTCACGACTATCAGTATCTCAAACAAAAAACGGAAGATATAAATCAAGAAGTGGCTGATTAATTAAATATGCAGTAAGATTATGGGCGTTCCTTTCTTATGAGCTTTTATAGTGGTGGGGGAAATTTAAAATAGCATTAAACTGACCTTTATATGATCGCAACTTGTGTACTTGACATATCGATCGATTTCAAAACTATATTTTGTCTATTAAACAACTCACTCACCTTCGATGGCGATTCGCGGACAGAAACTTGAATCTTGTCTTAATTTTAACTGCCAATTTTTGTTTTTGTTAGACTTAGAGTCAGAACAATAATGATAAGAAATTATGGAATCATCAAATTATAATTGCATTCGATTCGCGGGATATTTGACCGTCATTCACAGTAACAGATTTTTCTAAATACATAATATTATTTCTGTGAAATCTTACCCTTTCGATTAAATAGGAAGCTAGATCGACCACAATACATTATGAATCAATAGTGGCCAAAAGTTCAGCTTGAAAATAAAATTCGGTTTGGCACTCTTGGGTCTATTTAGAAGACCCAAATCTTATCCATTATTATCATTACAAAGTCCAACACCAATTTTGATTGCTCCTGTCAGTTCAAATTTTGTTGTTTTGTATATTTTTGGTTCTATGTGTGTTGCATCTCAAATTTCGTCTGGAAGTTAACAGAATTTTTTTGATTGTTTTAAAAGCAATTTGTAGGACACAATGTCTAATTGTGAGGTATTTATCAAATAAAAATGAGTCATGTCTATAAACACTGCAGTTGTTAACAGATTTACTTCAGATTAAATATATATCCTAACAGTGCCTCATAATTGCAGACGGACATACTCGCTTTGGTCCAGTTATATCAATGTAAGCTATGTGTCTTAGTTTACTTTAATGTTACGCATTTATCACTTCAGTCCTCCATACTGAGAATACATAGGTGACCATGGGTCATTATAATGGTTAACCATTGCACCATTTTTAGTTTTAATGTTCAAATATTACCGTAAAGCTTTGACAGATCCACCGATAGGGGCAGGATGCAAAAGGAATTTTCACCATACGATTACGATCGGTGGTGTGAATGAACATAACTATGACCCCCTGTTGGAGTGCAAAATCAATGGGCCGACTCATCTTCCATGTCAGTACTTTAGGCTGACATGGAGCTATGCAATGTGCAGATGGTTAGGTAAATCGGACCTATAGCCCTACGTTCTCGATTTGGCTGCAAAGCGTTCGTCCTTATTTACGGTAAGGACGTAAATAAGCGAACCGCGAAAGAGTTGGGAGTGCCTTGAGCCCCAAACCAGATTGCATAGGAATAAAATATAAAAATAAAAAACATAAGTATCTAGGCTTATTTTATAGACCTTTGTGATATACTAATTCCACCCCAGTTTTCGGTCTACGATTACTCCTACATATTTAATTTATTTTAAAAATTGAATAGTTGTGCCATTCCAACCGGGAGCGCTAACAGCAGCTTTGTTCTCCTAGTGAAAGACGCTATAACTGCTTTGCACTTGTAGAACTATTTCCATACTGTGTCAATTGTTTCTTACATTGGATATCCATCGAATTTTCTGCTATTGATTACAACCAGATCTTCCGCATAACCATGAATATGCAATTGTGTCGAGTGATGGATGGTTTCTTAATAGAAACTTGTCTGTCACTATAGCCACAATACTTATAGATCACAAACTTAAAGACCTTGTGATGTATAATAAAATTATTGCTTGCGGATTGGTTGAAATTTATTATTGTTTTTTTTTCTATAGCAACAAATGGTTCAGGAATCTCAATAAAAACAATTTCTTAGCCTATCGAATTTATTGTTAATTGTATATACCTATATCCTATATTATAAAAATTATAGTAATGAAGATCGAATTTTGTATTAAAGGAGTTATTTTCTCATCTTTAAGCTTCCAAATGAAATGTATTTATTTTTCACGTCTATAAATTCAAAACAAACCCTTATTGGTATCGGTTGTTTTCTGAAACCATTCATACCTTTTTCAAAACTCTAATCAAGTCAGGTCGTTTAAAATGCACTTCATGATACATACCAATTGTCGAACTAATCTGGCATATATTTGTCGAAATCATCATTGGTTATGAGGTTTTATTTAAGCTTTCATTCCATTTATATCATTGTCGCCGGTTGTAGCTTAATGGTTAAGAGAGTTTCTCATCACACCGTAGTCTCGAGTTTGATTCTCGCCGTTGACCAAAAACTTAACATGTACAAAACAATTTTTTTGTTTGTCTTTTCATTTCTCGCATGACGTGGTCTGTTAAAACATTCGTTGAACTAACCATCAACAATGTGCACCAATACGTAAAAATGGTTCGTAACGTCTCGCTTAAAACGCGGTAAGGGCCGTTTACGACCTTTTAGCCATAGTTTATTATTATTTTTACCATCGATCGAAGCTTTAGTATTTCAAATCGGCCATCTATTGCAATTTTCTTGAATTTCTTAATAATTTACTAACAGGACTGCTGTAACCAATCTCAATATGATCAAGCTATTTCTTAAGTCCCCAATATTTTTGACGAAATACTCCTTAAACTGAAACGTTTTGGTTGATACAGACATTAAGTTCATTCGTAGTGACTCAGGTGAATACCCTTTACTAATTCATTTATATACGTATCATATACATGTTACTATGTGTGTACGTTTCTTATCTCTCATGTAAACAAATTTATAATCCCTAAGATAGTTTATCATCAAACGTTATAATTAAAAAAGATTAAATTAAATTTATATAACATAAATATTGAAATATAAAACACGAAATTGAGAATATAAATGGTTTATCTCAAAGTTTTTCCAAAAAAAAAATTAGTTTATGTAATAAGAGTTGAAAATTTCAAATTAACAAATCTAATTTATTCTATCTAACATTATTTTTAATTTAAAAGTAGATTGATACAAAAGCTAAAAGGATTAGGTGCGAAAGCGGGTTAACTTTAAATTAAACAAATGAGTAGATTCTTGAGTTTCAAGGAATTTTCGGAAGGATGAAATGTTTAAAAGATGGGTGGTTTCAGGGAGTTTTTAACGATAACTTTCTACTCCTAGGAAACATAGTGATAACAATTTTGAAAAAAATTGAGAATTGTTTGTCAAATAATAACGTGACATAAAGGAACCCAAACTGAGAGGAAAATTACCTCGGGTCTTCTCTTAGATGACCCAAAGCATAACGATCGGAAATTTGAAAATTTCATGATCAATTTATTAGGTATGAGTATAGTAGCGTAATGATTAAAATTGGAAATATTTGTGTCTGGTGGCCAGTTAGTATTTGGTTCACACTACGCCCAGACCTCTTTCCTTAAGTGATTTACCTCTCTTATTATGATTATGCAGTGCTGGAATTTGAATTTTATGAATTTTAACTGTTTTCATTCCAAATTCGATTTTCTGATAATGGAGTTTAATATGATTTATAAATGAGTTAAAACCATTAATACTTTCGTTAGAAAAGCTCCAAAAATGGTTAGTAAAATTTCGTCATCAACTCTGTTTCGCGGAAGTTCAAGACGCACGTTTCTATATAGAAAGATCACTAATCGGTATCATTTCCGAAATTACGTTTAAAAACAGTGTAATGTGTTCGAGTTATCTAGTCATATACGTGAAAATCAACTATCAAGCAATGCTGTACGACCCTAAAACCCGATCAAGCTTAATTTAGATCGTAGAACAAGAATTTATTTTTAAGCAAGACGGGCTTCCATAACGTACCTACAAGTGTAGATTCGATTATAATAGATCGCTCACAGGCAAGTATTTTCTCGGGTCGTAAAACGTAAACTTCTTTACTTACAGGTACAAAATATTTGAATGTCTTCACTGTTAAGTTTTTTAGTCATTCTTTCTCTTATGTCTTTTGGTTATCTAAATTTATTACAAAAAGGTCGTTTTGTTAAAACTCCTGTAGATTACGTGATGATTTTGGCCAACATGAACGTCATACAAATCCCAAAATTCGCAAAAATGTTGATTTTTTTTGAAGAAACTGAATGAGTTGCAGGTCGTATAGTATACTCACACTATCGTCCAGTTAGCGGACGTGAAAAATTTCCAAATATTCGAGTAAAACAAACAACCTCGAAGCGTTGTTTCCAATAATTAAACGTATCTTTAGCCACTTAACCTCATTTTCTTGTTTCACTTAAACATATACACCTATAAATCAAGCTGTAGCATTAATCTAAAAGAGATCCTGTTTGGAGTCGATTGTTGGTTGGTGGTACGGATTAAAAGTTGATTTAGATAGTCTCTGTTTTCATGAAGACGGTGCCAAATCTTGAAATACTCATTAAATCGAGTTCGATGATCAAGAAATTCTGATAACAATTGTCCATGATATTTTTTAATGGGAAAAGTTGGGTCATTAAAAGAACTTCACGACTTCTTCATCACATGAATGATGCATTTCATACATTAATGGCATATATGTATAATCTTATTATATGTAACTCCACTTACCACTAGTAACAGTTTGCTAGTAAAAACACACAACACTATCGATCTGCCATAATTTGTACAGTTGCATATGAATAGGTTTATGGTTACAATTGACTAATAAAAATTGCGCACATCAACATCTCGAATCACGCAGACCCGGCCTATTAGGACTAACGGAAACAAAAGTATCTCATAACATCTAAGAGAACGATACCAGTTCGAACAAGCATTCGAGTTGCAACATGGAGTGTGCATATTCATAAAAAACCATATACCGTACACTCGACATCAGAAGTACGAAATTTTCTCAAATACCGCTCAAAATATTGTACATACTTAAAATATCCCTTCCTAATAAAATTATTTTCTAGATCTTTGTCTTACAACAATTCCGCATTCCATGGAAGCGCGTATTGAGGCTGGAATTGGAAATTCTGGCACAACCTGATAACCGTAAAAATATCTATCAAAACACCACCGGAATTTAGATAGCAGCCAAGGCTATAAAGACACGATGCCGTTTCCAATTTCACCAAAACCGTTCTACATGGAATGGATAAATATATCTCCATCATCCTTTTCCAATCAAAATCCTAATTTTCAAATCTTTTTAAAAGAAGCCACCAAAGCAATCATAGACAAAATAAATCTGCTCACAAGAAATATAAGCGTAAGGAAATATCGTTTGAAGAATATCAGGCCACACATAACATCTGCAAGAAAAGTCTGTGCTAAGGAAGCAAAAAGAGCCGACACCAAGAATGCCGCTAAGGCTTCCTAGTTGAAAATTTTCGATTGCAACTTTTGCCAGATGGTCGTATCGGTGCCCAAAATCTCTAAAACATCTATTTCAGCATTGAAATATGCAGACGGTGCTTTGATGGTGGATCCATGTTTCAAGGCCGACTTACTGGCAAACGTCTTCACTTTGAACTCGATCTTAGTTGTCCCCGATGAAGTTACGCCTCCGTGAATTCCATATTGTGGTTCCAAAATGGCTTCCATCAATCTCTCGGAGGAAATTGTCTTCAAGTAACTTAGCTCCAATATTTACTAAAAATTTTCTCCTTTCTTATAAGCAAGGTAAATACCCGAACGCCTGGAAAAGTGCGATGGTGCAACAGGTTTTTAAACGTGGTTGTGATAAAATTAACCCCTCAAACTATACCGCCCAATATCAATTGTGTCAGCCATGGCTAAAGTTTTTGAGAAACGCATTAACCAACAACTGGTGAATTATCTTGAGATTGATAAAATAATTTTAGACCGAAAGACCAACGTTGTGCTAAATGGGAAATCATCACACTATCCGGGGTCCCTCAGGAATCAGTTTTGTCACCAACTTTGTTTTTGTTATACATTAATGACTTGTTGGATAGCACTGTGAACCCTGTCCACAGTTTTGCTGATGATGCAACATTCTCGCGTAAAAGAAGTCACAACGAATACCCTTTTGTGGTAAAAGGACACGTTCTCATGAGTTGTGACTCAATTCGTCTGCTTGATGTTCAGATTACCAACAATTTTGTTGGTCACATTATCGCATTAGCCAAATGAACTTCACGTAAACTCGAGTTCCTCAATAAATGCAGACGGTTTTTTTAATCGCATCTGGTTCTCCAAATGTATAAAACCTTTATTAGACCGTGCATAAAATATTGCTGTCAGGTTTGGGGTGGAGCATATGGCACTGCTCTCCAGTTGCTGGATAGAGTTCAGCGGCGTGCCATCCGAATAATACGAAACTCCAGACTTACGAAAGGTCTAGACAGCCTACAATACCGCAAAGGTGTTGCAGAACTCTACGTGTTCTACGTGTTACTATTTATAGTTTAATAAATAGTAAATGTTTCGCAGGATTAAAGGATAAAATACCACCAGTTTTCCGTTTACGTTGCAGTATTAAATGGACAAGTTTACGCAGCTATCAACCTTTACTTGAAAGATCGCGCGTTGGGTGCAGGAGCTCTGACAGTTACAAGGAGCTAGGAGAGTCTAAGAGTCCGACCTGCACCCAATTAAAACTAAACGTAAAAAAATCTATGGATTCATTATGTTATAATAATATATAGATTTGCGCATAGCGATATACGCATAGTGAAAACTATTTCTAAACAACAACAGCTTACGAAAACCAACAACTTATGAAACTTAAACAAAGTGGAACCATTTTCATTTAATCACGAAAGGCTCAAAGATAAATGAGGAACACTCTGATATCAAAATAAATATACGAGTAACGAGGGACGTTCCACCAACCACACAGACACCAGATCGCAGTCGTTTTGAATTGAATACTGTGCCATTACAAGAATTAAAATCTTTAACGGCACAAACATTAAGTCAGAAGAAAAGTTAACAAACAAGGATAAGATGCCCTTACAGAAAAAACAACGAAACCGGAAACCAGGTTGAGTTAGGGACAAACCTGTTAGTAAAAATATCTCTGATGACCTTGCAGAAGCTTATGGTCCAAGTAGCCCTGTCCTAAGAGGAAATCTGTATGCTTGCTACCTGAGGATGGAAAGGAAGGAAGAGCAATACTTTTGAAAACATTAATAGATATTTTCAAAAATGAAAGAATGTAAAAAATATAAACCAGTTAATCCCTTAACCTTGAATTGTGACTAATATAATTGCAGGTGATTACCAAAGGTGGACCAGATGCTGTGACACATTCAGTAAGCTGATCTATGAGATCTCACAGATCAGTGACATCCAAAAGTCCTAAAGCATCAGCAGAAAAGTGCTGCGGCCAAATTAATTAATCATCTTCAATACACAAAAGAGAACTATCAGAGGAGCTTGCGAGCAGACAGGTAAATAGTAAATCATGGAATTCAATAATAACCGAATCAATCGAATGGGCAGCAGATATCTCAAACATACCATATGTAATAACATATGGTCATTATCGCGTTGAAAATAAGCGAGGGTACACGCAAAAGTCGTCCATTTGCACATAAGCAGCAAATAAGCTTAAGGCTCTGCAAAAATAGGTCAACATTATGTATGTAAAAGAAGCCGGTATCTGCAATACTGAAGATTTCAACGATTTTCTTTAATACCATATTTGAGGTTAAATTGTTTAAGAAATTAACCGATAATATTTCAGATATCGATTTTGACAGCAATGGGTGCATCTACAGCATTTCTAGACTGACAAATCCACACTATACAATAAGCTCAATATCATTGATCTCAATTTCGGAGTGGATTACTATCAATAGTGGTATACATTTTCGGCGAAACTCATGGTATAAAATTGTTCAACATTTTACGATAACTGGAACAAACAAACGAGAACTGGAACAAAGTTTTGATTTTGTTCAACAGATTTCTATGTTGTGGTTTATCACCTCACATAAAACCAAATACTTGAAATGACACAACCAAGTTTATGTTGAATAATGTAGAGATTGGATATATATCGAGCTAAATAACTTTTTTTATTGTAACATAACCGTATCAATGTTGCAGATATTTACCAAATCAAAGTTTTTTATTGAATTAGAAATTATTTCGTTTCCAAAAATTTCCATCAAAAATTGAATCAATTAAAGCACTTCTGTGTTTGAAAGAAAAGTAAAAAGTCAAATCTACCAAAAAAATGATTCGCGGGAAAAGATTTTTTTGTTATTTAAATTTTATTCACAATGGAAAATAAAGAAAAGCGAATTCAAGCTGTAACAAATTTTTTAACGATTTTCCTCCAATTCAGTTATAAAAATAAAAAAAAATTTGCATACAATTATGCTAATTTTGTGGGAAATACAAAATAAATAAATCAATGAATAATAATGAGCCCAAAGTAATTTAAAATCAATAATCTTTTTTATATTTTTTGTGTTTTAATTTAATTTGGAATTGTTCGATATGGATCAGTACATTTTGCGCTCAAGTAATTATGGTTAACAATTTGTTAGGGATTAGTTTACACAGATCCTATATAGTGTCTGAAATGTACCACAGTATTTTAATGGTATCTCATATAACTGGGTTTCCAATAAGAGCTCTTATTTTGAATAGCTTGCTACTTGGGTAGCTGTCAATTTTGAAGCTGCTTTCTTGTGACATTTGTCAAGTAAAAACTACGCCAGTAAAAACTACTGTTACGATAGACGCTTCAACAATACAATTAAATTTGTTAAAATTCACTAGAATAATGGTCAAAATTTTGCAATAGTGAACTGGTAGAGCTGTTGGAACAAGTTAGTGATATGAAGAATCGAAACGACGCTCAAGAACACCTAAGAGCATTGCTGCTGTAGTTCGTAATGTTGAAGAAAACTAAGGTTTGTCGAGTCCTCATTGATCTTTGGAATTAAAGTTCCACAAACGACACTACACCGTATTTTGTATTAAGGCTTACAAGTTCAGTTAACACAAGAACTCCATAGGTCCTTCAAATGCATCAAATTGATCCGTATTGTCATCGAGAAATCTACTTCAGTGATGAGGATTTCTATTTTGACACTATATTTTTAACGTAATTATAATTATACGACGATAAGTTGATTTGAGCCGTCCTCTCCCCTTGCTCTTTCTCCACCTCCCAATTCAGCAGACAAATGATTTATTGATGGGCGCCAGCCTGCGCACACGAATGCTTCTTGGTTGGCTAGAAACCTTTGGGCTGGGTCAACGCGGTTGATATATTGGTGTTTTTACACATGAGAACTTGGAAGAGAATATCTGAAAGTGGCACTTACCTGTATTTCCACGTGTCACCTTTATGTCTCTTTCCAGAACACTATGTCGAACAAGCACCGCGATTACTCGAGTTTCAATTGTTGATTCATCTCCACGTGGCTCTTGATACGACCCATCTTCACCTCGCGTGGTATTCCTCTTTCAAGATCCTACTGACAACATGATTCATCACTTGTTTTCATTACCCTTATTTGCTTTATTTGGCACTGTTCACTTTGTTTATCTTTTTATGTTCGTTTTTTCTATATTTCACTTGTTGCTTTCGCAATTCATCTTACGCTACCTTTTTTCGATCGTATCACCTTGCAACAATCAAGCAAAAAGCCTCTTTTGCTGACACACATCACCTTTTATATCTTTCGGCCTCTCACTGTACATCGGGGAATACGTTATCTTCTCCGCGCTTCTTACGCCATCTATATTGTAGCACAAAATTCAGCTACGGTTGATTATCGAGATCCAACCAATGTAACAAATTTCGATGGTTTAACTACCCTGTTTCAATATATATATATATATATATATATATATATATATATATATATATATATATATATATATATATATATATATATATGATTTAAAAGAACTGGATTGATGGTAATCAGCTGATCAACGATATAAAGACACACCCACGCTATCTTAAAATGAAAAAAAAAAAAATCTAACGGACCATAAGTATAAAAAGCGAAGCGGGATGCTGCATGAGGGCAGTGGGTTGCATAAAATTAGAAAAATTAAAAGTCGATCACTCAATAAATAAATCGATAACAAAAAAAAAAAAAGGAAACACAAAAATTTGTAACAATAATAAACTAATAATTAATAATGTATAAAATAATGTAAAACAATCAAGTTTGAATAATAACCTATATGGTATTTGTAAAATAGTGCCTAAAAATTATAAGTGATAAAATTTCACGCATGTAATAAATATATATTAATTCTTAAATGCAACGTATGTGTTTCTCTTGTTTTCCTGTAATGTTTGTGACGCTTTGGTGAATGGATTGAAGTGTGTGACGCTTTGGTGAATTGTTTGATAACCTACGAAACATTAGAAGATTATCTATTATCTCAACATCGGGGTGCGTTTGGTTTAAGTGACGTAGCCAACTACCGGGGACAAATCCCAGCGGTTACATTGGAAATCCAGGGATACCATCATATATATAATAGCTGGTTTGGACACCATCATCAGGACATCATTCTACATATAATTGCTGTTTTGGGTGACGTATACAAAAAACGAAAACTAACCAAAATTTATAGAATTTTTTTTCTCTATATTGTACATATACCTATTTTTCCTTATGGAAGTTTAATTAATTGTTGTAGTTGTAGCGATCGTATTTGTGAATGATGATTTGTGTTTTTGTTTGCTTTATTTTGATATTATCATCAAAGCGGGTTACGAACCTTGTGAATTGGTTTGATTTCTTTCTTGCGCTGCATTGTGACCTACATGAATTTCCTCGCTTAAATTTGTTCTGTGAAAGTGAAGTGTAAAATGGTGTAGTAGAGGAATCCGTTTGTGATGGGGTGAGCGGTGATTACAGTGTCGATGTGGGGAACGACCTTCCATATGGAGTAGGCACACAGTTTTTTTTGTAACATGGCTAATGGCGCGTGCGGTTAAATGGAGCCCTCCCAAATCCTGACTGTTTTGCTATCCTAATGTGTGCCGCCGTGTGTGCCATAATACGACCAAGCCAGACAGTTACAAATGGCGCCGAAACAGGGACCCGAAATGGTCTTATAATTGTTTAATTTTCAAGGTAAAGTGTAATATTTTTCTTTGGTGGCCCCAATAAGGCATCCTGGTAGCTTCACTACCTAACGTTAACAGATAGGCCTTAAAAACCGCTTAGTAAACACGCGGTTTGCCCATCTTCTTTTAATTTGCCCTTCAGGTTTTTATCAAGCACGTTGTAGTGATTGGTCCGGTAGTATTTTTTTTGCTCAGCCTTGACTATACTTGATTTTAGTACCGGTTTAAATTATTTAATAAATTATACCTATTTTAAATTTTTGTGATTGAAGGTCTTTATAGTTGTTCCACAATTGACTATTCATGACTTGAATACCTTGTGGTACAATATAGAGATTACTCATGAAAATTCATAATAGCGTCAGTTAATTCATTGTCTTTATTTTCGGGTTATTTTAGTCTTCAATATTTTGTTTTCTTTTATAAATAACGATCAATAATTATAAGGATCCCGAAAGTTTAATGATTTGATGACTTCGAATTCCACGTTTTGGATCCTCTTGTTCAACATATAAAATCTAAAATCAAGTTAGTCTTAGTTCTGGCGTTTATAAATTATAACAAAAGTTTTGATTTCTAGCAAGCACATTTAGTGACTTGTCCAAACTATTTTGATCTAAGTAAAGTATTTATCTTTCATTATTGATTAGCTAACTAATGCCTTATATAGTACAGTACAAATCTAATATTAAATTCTGTTGATCGATTGTATTCTTAATGTTTCCATGATTGATGATCCATGAATTGGAGTGCTTATGATTTATTAGGAATCCATGCTCAACGGAATTGATTTAGAATCCTTATTTTTTTTTCGTTAATTATTTTAAAGTAAAGCCGTGATAAGTGATCAATGATAGATAGGACAAATGTTGTCAATCGATGAATGATTCGATGAATTCGGATTCCTCGGTCAACTTATGATTCCTTGCTCATTAATGATTTATCTTTCTTAAAAGATGGTCAGGTGTAAAACAAAGTTAGCTAATATTGAATAATCCGTAGTTTGTACTAATTTTATATTTTCATTTTTTGTTATTAATATAATATGGAAGGTACGGTCGAAAACAAGTTGGAAATTATTTAAGTAAAAATCTATTGAACCAACAACGTTACGGAAACACATCATACTGTAATCAAGTATTCACTCCCCATTACTTAGGAGTTGATAAATATTATAAACCATTTTTATAAAAAAATTTTTTGTATATATAATATTTGCAAATATAATTAATCACATTCAAATTATTTATTATTATATTCTACTTTATTTATTATTTAATTATTTATTATATATTCTATTGTACTTTATCTTCGGTGTATTGTTTACTCGTCTTGCGCTGATTTATTCTATCCATTTCTTTTCTTTGTCATTTTAATTCGAATAATCATGGATTTCACATTAGTTTATGAATCTCTTTCGGCAGAAGAAGTACTTGTGGAATATCTAGTTCGCGGAATAAACCATGATCAGGTTGGAGCTGAGAAAAAATTTCATGACATTCTAAAAGAGGAATTCCATAATCCAAATCTTAAACCAGCAAAGTCGCATATAACTCAAAACCCGGAAACTGAATTGCACGAAATAAGTCAGAAAATAGTAGAGATTGACGAAATACTCGAGAAGTTAGATGACTATTCCATACGCGATAAACGTAGGATATTAATCCGAATTGCACATTGGAGAGACCGGGCGGAACGTCTTATACAATCGTTCGAAATTCTCCCTGCATTGTCATTAACTTTAGTAAATGCTCTAAAACGTGCGGCGCGGAATGTTAATAGAGACATAAAAAAATCTGAAGCCGAGGCAGCTGCTAACCGGGATATTGAAACCCGTAACTCAAAAGCTTCCGGTAGTGTACACACAAACAGTGACGAATTAGTTAAGGCTGACCAATCAGCCCAGTTAAAAGAACTAGAAAAAAGCCTAGAAGACAAATTTGCGAAGAAACTTGACCAACTCTCTGAAAACTTCATGAAACAATTACAGTCTGAATCTCGAAAAAAAAGAAAATCTGATTCGCATTCTTTCAAATTTCCTCGTTCATCCAGTGATAATAGTAATCCCAATCCTTCTACGGATGAGTCGACAGGCTCTAGCGATAGTGATTCAAATCTAGATCATACGGGGCACTCTTCTAACAAATCTAAAAAGCGAGATACAAGGCAGCAAAGTACGTGGTATCGAAGAGGAACTCATCCATCAAAATGGAAAATATCATTCTCAGGAAAGACTGACTCAAAAAGTGACGAAAATGTATATGATTTTATTTTGAAATTGGAAGAACATGCTAACCAAGACCGAATTCCTCTCCAGGAACTAGTTTATCTGATGAGGAATTTTGTCACGGGAAAAGCTGAAAAATTCTATTATATACTAACTCACAAAAAGCGAAACGTTACTTGGAAAGAATTACGCGCAGCATTATTGGATAGGTTTAGTAGCCTTGAAAACGAAAGAGCAATGCGAAGGCAAATTCGACATCGTATCCAAAATTCTAAAGAATCATTCAATGACTATGTGTTAGATATCGAATGTATTAATGCTAGATTACAAAAACCACTAAAGGATTATGAATTATTGGATGTGGTTCTGGAAAACATGAACCCGGCATTACGGAATGCAACTTGCAACGAACGATTTCGATCGCTTGAAGATCTGCGCAAGGTTTGCGATAACTACGAAAAATTATGGTCAACTTCAGGATTTGACCCTCGACGAATGATCGAGTCAAGAGGTAAGCGCAACGTGATGTTCGTAGAAGAGGTATCAAAATCAACAAGATCTCTTCAGCCTACCTTCAACGCGACGAATGCCTATGGTGGTACTCAGGTCGAAACTGTAATGTCCGAGGAATCTGATAGGGAAATTGACAGATCTAATCTAATAAAAGAAGTGGAGGCTTTACATCCAAAAATGTTTGTGGTCTGTTGGAACTGTAAGGACCTAGGCCACCGATTTGTTAACTGCCCTATCAGCACCACTCATACCTTTTGCAGAGGGTGTGGATTAGCCGAATTTACAGTTGGCACATGCATTCGATGTCAAAATAAAGAATTGGGAAACGTGCGTCCGAACGTGATAAAGCCGGGGGAAGCACGTTCGGAGAAGTCACAAAACCCCACAACACAACTATCGAAGATATTCCCGAAAACGTCTTTCAACCAAACTCAAAAATAGAGGTTTGTCTCCCTCTGTCTAAACGTTTTAAAAGAATACAAAATTATTGGTGTGAACGTAAACAGTTTAGTCGTGCTTGCAATGTTTGTTCAATAACCGAATTTCCCGAATATGATCCTAGACCTTACGTAAAAATTAATATTAATGGAATATCATTGGTAGGTCTTTTAGACAGCGGGGCGACTATAAGTATATTAGGAAAAAATGCGGAACAACTTTTACATGCACTTAACGTGAAAATGAAGCCCTGTAACTATAGCATTCAAACAGCGGATGGTTCTTCAAACGCTGTGCTGGGGTACGTTGTATTGGCAGTTACTTACCTCAACAAAACAGAGAATTTAAAATTCTGTGTAGTGCCGAGCTTGAAAACCGAGATATATCTTGGTATTGATTTTTGGCGTGCCTTTAGAGTAGCACCAGATGTCGTGTGTGAAATGACCTGCGAATCAGAAACCATAAAAAATAAACATATTCTCAGTGCAACTCAAGAAGCCAAATTACGACACATTATTGGATTGTTTCCTTCCTCCGCTTCGAAAGGTCTCGGTAAAACAACACTAGTAGAACACAACATCGATGTTGGGGAAGCGGCTCCAATAAAACAGCGGCACTATCCAGTATCCCCAGCGATTCAAGAGTTAATCTTCCGTGAGCTTGATAGGATGCTAGATTTAGGGGTGATCGAAGTCAGCAACAGTCCTTGGAGCTCTCCAATCGTTCTTGTTAAAAAACCGAATAGGAAAAACCGATTATGCTTAGATTCTCGCAAAGTTAATATGGTAACTAAGAAGGATGCTTATCCACTTCCAAACATCAATGGTCTTTTGGGAAGAATGAAAGACACGACATATATCACTAGCCTCGATCTCAAAGATGCCTTTTGGCAAATTCCGCTATCTGAACAGTCTAAAGAGATTACCGCGTTCACAGTTCCAGGCCGTCCTCTCTATCAGTTCTGCGTCATGCCGTTTGGGTTGTGTAATGCACCCCAAACCATGTGCAGACTGATGGATCGAGTAATACCGCATCAGCTTAGAGACAATATCTTCGTTTATTTAGATGATTTGTTAATCGTCTCAGCTGGATTCGACGAGCATCTAGAACTGCTTAAGACGGTAGCGGAATTAATGTCAAAGGCCGGTTTAACCCTTAACATTGAAAAGAGTCACTTCCTTCTCAGAGAAACAAAATATCTGGGGTACCTCATTGGAGAACGTGGTTTGAGAACGGATCCGACAAAAGTTGAGGCCATCAGAAACTTCCCAATACCGACCACTGTAAAACAAACAAGACGATTTTTAGGTATGGCGGGCTGGTATCGTCGTTTTATACCTAATTATGCCGACGTTACTGCTCCTATAACTAATTTACTTCGTAAAGGTGTTAAATTTCAGTGGAATGACGAAGCTAATTTAGCCTTTGGGAATCTAAAGCATCTACTTAGTAGTGCACCTCTACTTCATAATCCTAAATTCACGGACCCGTTCTTCATTCGATGCGATGCCAGCACTCAAGGAATAGGGGGTGTTCTCTTTCAATTGGATATTGATGGTAGTGAGAAACCTATAGCCTTTATCTCGCAAAAATTAAATTCGGCACAGCGAAATTACACGATAACGGAGCTTGAATGTTTAGCTGCTGTTATAAGTGTTAAGCAATTTCGGCCGTACATTGAAGGCTATAGGTTTACCATTATCACTGATCATGCCAGCCTTAAGTGGTTAATGACGCAAAAGGACCTTAGTGGTAGACTTGCTAGATGGAGCTTGAAACTTCAATCTTATGATTTTACCATAGTACACCAGAAGGGAAAAGATAATGTAGTTCCAGACACATTGTCCAGAATTTACTGTGATAGCATGGAAGAGATAAAGTCTGATGTCGCTCTACATAATTTTGATCTGTTTTGTGGCGACAAAAGTGGTGATGAAACCTACGAGCAACTTAAAATTCGAGTTGAAACTTGTTCATCCGAATACCCAAATATGTGCGTTCGTAATAACAGGCTCTTAATACGAATCGACCCCAAACGGATCATTCCGGTTACAGATACTCCCTCCTGGAAGATGTGGATTCCCGTACCAATTAGGATGGATCTAATAAAACAGGAGCACGACGAGTCAAACGCGGCTCATGGTGGCATACGGAAAACCTTAGAACGTCTTCGAAGATTGTATTATTGGCCCAAAATGACTTTAGATGTGCATAAATATATAACAGAATGTTGCATATGTAAACAGTCAAAAGCTACCAATACTTGTTTGAGACCACCGCTTGGTAAGCAAACAATACCAAATAGACCGTGGCAGAAAATATATATAGACCTCTTGGGTCCATACCCTCGTACTACCAACGGTAAGACCACTATATTAATCATTTTAGATCACTTGACTAAATTTGTATATCTTAAGCCTTTGTCCAAAGCAACTGCAAGTAATATTATAAAATGTTTGAAAGACGAGATATTTTCCTTGTTTAGTGTCCCTGAATTTATTCACTCCGATAATGGCGTACAATTCATCGGTAAGGAATTTCAGTCTCTAATATCTGAATATGGTATATCACATGTACGATCAGCCTATTACTCACCCCAGAGCAATGCGTCGGAGCGCGTGAATAGGTCTATCATAGCTGCAATCCGAGCATACGTGAGTAACAAACATAGTACGTGGGATAAGTATCTACCCCAAATAGCGACTGCACTAAGAAACTCGGTACATCAAACGACGGGATACACACCACATTTCCTTCTATTCGGCTATCAGAAGATATTGAGGGGGCAAACTTATAAAACTCTAAGCGATTTAATGGCTATAGATGAACCATTGGGGAATTGGCTTGACTTACCTGATCGACTGGTATTAGTGCACGATGAAGTAAAGAAAAATTTAGCGTCTGCCTACCAAAAGTACTCGAATTACTATAACCTTCGTACAAGAGAACGTTCACTTCAGATTGGACAGTCCGTTTACGTTAGACAACATCCCCAGAGTGACGCTTCAAAAAAATTTGTAGGAAAATTTGCTTTTCCTTTTGTGAAAGCGACGGTAGTAGAGAAACGGGGTAATGTGAGTTATGTGTTAGTTGACGAAACTGGTAAAAATTTGGGTACCCATCATATAATGGACATTAAAACATGAAATTACTTTCAGCTTCAAAAAAAAAAAATTGATTTTTCTTTCCTTGTTTAGATAAAAATCATTTTTGAACCTGCCCTGTAACAAATTTCGATGGTTTAACTACCCTGTTTCAATATATATATATATATATATATATATATATATATATATATATATATATATATATATATATATATATATATATATATGATTTAAAAGAACTGGATTGATGGTAATCAGCTGATCAACGATATAAAGACACACCCACGCTATCTTAAAATGAAAAAAAAAAAAATCTAACGGACCATAAGTATAAAAAGCGAAGCGGGATGCTGCATGAGGGCAGTGGGTTGCATAAAATTAGAAAAATTAAAAGTCGATCACTCAATAAATAAATCGATAACAAAAAAAAAAAAAGGAAACACAAAAATTTGTAACAATAATAAACTAATAATTAATAATGTATAAAATAATGTAAAACAATCAAGTTTGAATAATAACCTATATGGTATTTGTAAAATAGTGCCTAAAAATTATAAGTGATAAAATTTCACGCATGTAATAAATATATATTAATTCTTAAATGCAACGTATGTGTTTCTCTTGTTTTCCTGTAATGTTTGTGACGCTTTGGTGAATGGATTGAAGTGTGTGACGCTTTGGTGAATTGTTTGATAACCTACGAAACATTAGAAGATTATCTATTATCTCAACATCGGGGTGCGTTTGGTTTAAGTGACGTAGCCAACTACCGGGGACAAATCCCAGCGGTTACATTGGAAATCCAGGGATACCATCATATATATAATAGCTGGTTTGGACACCATCATCAGGACATCATTCTACATATAATTGCTGTTTTGGGTGACGTATACAAAAAACGAAAACTAACCAAAATTTATAGAATTTTTTTTCTCTATATTGTACATATACCTATTTTTCCTTATGGAAGTTTAATTAATTGTTGTAGTTGTAGCGATCGTATTTGTGAATGATGATTTGTGTTTTTGTTTGCTTTATTTTGATATTATCATCAAAGCGGGTTACGAACCTTGTGAATTGGTTTGATTTCTTTCTTGCGCTGCATTGTGACCTACATGAATTTCCTCGCTTAAATTTGTTCTGTGAAAGTGAAGTGTAAAATGGTGTAGTAGAGGAATCCGTTTGTGATGGGGTGAGCGGTGATTACAGTGTCGATGTGGGGAACGACCTTCCATATGGAGTAGGCACACAGTTTTTTTTGTAACATGGCTAATGGCGCGTGCGGTTAAATGGAGCCCTCCCAAATCCTGACTGTTTTGCTATCCTAATGTGTGCCGCCGTGTGTGCCATAATACGACCAAGCCAGACAGTTACACCAACTTATTAGGTATATTTGACATTTGTCTGACTTATCCCAGCGCACTGTCATATGAAAAGTTTTGTTTTATTTTGTGGTGTTGTGTGATGATTTGTAATTTGTGTTTTTGTTCACAGTGAATTTGTGTTTATGTGATCGGTTCATGTAATAGGTGTTCGGTCTTTGTGATTATGGTTTTCTGTGACTGTTTGTTGTAAAACGTCTCATATGTTATGTGTGGTCGGCCGGCCAATGCACCTATGACTTTCATTCTATTTGTTCAATGTTACATGTATGTGGCGTGCCATGTCTCGTTCATCTTTGACAGGTTAGTGCCTAACATTTGGACAACTTCCTCTTAACAATGAGATAAATCCTTTATTGGAAAACTCTCTATACTTATATAGCTAGCACGTAAATCGTATAAAGTTAAATGTCCGAATAAAATTCTACTTTCTTAGTAAAGTCTAGAAAACGACCCTAAGATTTATCGGCTGTCACATCCCAGTGTTGTTTAAAACGATGGGAGAGAGAATAATGATGAGGAAAATGAAAGTAAAATTTTACACAATAAATCAACGTGATACTCTCCAAATCAAAAATAAACAAAAAACGGTGACTAAACAAAAATATCAACCAACAACTCGCGCCCCCACCATCCCATTCCCGATCATTAATTTTTTATGATTTAATGACTGAACCGCCAGTAATTTTTTTCCAATACCATATCGAAAACATAAAAATAAAAATCTGCAACAACATAACAATCTTAAGAAGCGCACATAAAAGCTAGTAACAGAAAAAATAAGAGTATCACCATCGAAGATGTATTTCTGAGCGAGAAAAAAAAACTTCAAATAAAATTACCATCATAAAATCAAATGTTTATTTTTGTAGAGATTTTCCAGATTTTTGTTGTTGTTGTTGTTGGTTTTATAAAACACATTGTTGTTTCCTACTTAAAATAATGTTTTTTTGTTTGTTTGCTTATGGATTTATTTTAATTTTTTATTTTTTATTTAATGTTTGTGGTATACGGCATCATATTTTCTTAAAGTACATACATACATAATTTTTATGATTATGGAGATGTGTACATGTGCTAACTATTATTTAGGGTGTCTCGGTGAGAAGTTTACCCCACAAATTAAAATCCAAATGCGTCAAATCACAGTTCATTATCGGTCAATTCACGTTACCATTTCCACTTAAAACGCGGCCATCGAACCGAATCGACATCGAAGCGGATGGTCACTGTGTTTCAAATGCTGCTACACAAACCACGACCGTTACACAGAATTTGTTGCATGGAAGACAGGTAGATGTTCATTTCCGATATACGATGGCAAATTGATGTTCTTGGCCGTTGAAACACAACAAGCTCGGTTATGAGTTAGATTGTCGACTATAGGCAGCCACTTTAGGCAGTAACAACTTGATACCGTTGGTCCTGTGTTTTGACCAAATTTTGAACGAAATTTTTTTGCGATTTCAAACCAATTGCCTTTGTTGTGGAAGTTAATTTCCCACTTTTTGAAGCGTTATGTGACTCATTTCGTCAACTAGAAATAATATACTGACCTTTTGTCAAAAAAAAAAACAATGATATTAGTGTTGCTCGAGTCTAAATAACCGGTATGTCAAATTTGAACCGGTTATTGGGACACCCTATATATATTTGGAAAAAACAACAGCGGGCGTGGAAAAAGTATTGACTGCTGTTGAATCAAGGTTATTGATATTTACTGATGCCTCTATACCTAAACATTACATTCCTCGTAAATGTGTTGAGAAAATTGAGTATGAACAGGTGTGCTTTAGGATAGTTTATAGTTTTGGCTGCTGTGAAATGTACGTTACCCATGGTTACGGTTTTGAATTTCACAAACATGTTTTCTATGATATTTGACCTCCTGAAAATTTAACGTATTACTTCATTCTTTGCATAACGAAACTGTTAAATGAATTAGCAGCGGCGTAAGATGAGCCATTAAAAATAATCGAATTTTCTCGGCTATGTCACATGAAACTTAATCCAATATTATAGTTATAACCATTGTCGACCTGTTTATAATAAACAAATATCATGTCAAGACACTCTAAAAGTTGATTTTATAGAGATTTCTTAATTTATATATTATTTCATATGTTTGTTGAAATATGTCGGAAAACACTACGGTTGACAATAAGGCGAATAACATTAAATTTTAAAATCTTGACTGGAATATTAAATACACTCTGCATTATAGGGTTTTTTGGCTGAAAATCCTCGTATATGTGTTTGAATAAAATTTAATCTTCTGGGCCATAAATTGAGCCATTAAAAGGTTACTAGCAAATGCTTCTTGATACTGTTAAATTAAAATTATAATTTTAATTGGTTTGTATCGATTTCTGATTGAAGTCAGCCCATTCTCATCTTTTGTGTGTCAGTTTATGTAAATCGATGTAACCCATTCAAAACGACGGACTTATTTTGAATTCATCATTAAAAGAATGAATCGATATGTTTGTGTGTTGAGATCACCATGATTATCAAGGCCATTTTGAAATTTGTTATTCATAACGATACCTTATGGAAAATTGTGTTTTTATTTATTTAAGATAATGCAGATTGTCACAAAAAAACTGATTACAAAACGTCTAAAATGTTTTCTATAAAGTTTGGTATGAGAGTTTAAATTATCCATTTAGAGGTACTTTTTCAATAGAGATTTATGACAGCACACGTATAATAGTAGTGTTAGACAGTTTTGGCATTTATTTTCAGTTTGTCATTTCATCATGGAAAATAAATCTTTTCAATCCAGCATCTACAAACTATTCACCTGTATTACAAAAATCAGCGTTTACGTGGAATGTGTTTCATGTGCTTAGAGCAACTTTTGGTCCACATAATCAGTTTATCGAACGCTAACTTTGCAATCCAATTTTCGTTATTGGGTAGTATGCGAACAAATAGACCATATCCAGCACGTAGTGAAGAAAATTGCATACAAAATCCAACTTACACAAGAATTGAATTCAGCCGATTTTCAAATCGTCACCGTTTATTTGAACTCTTTACAAGCTAAAAGACGATCCAGCAACCTGAAGAAGTTCAACAGATATCATTTCATCCAGACCAAGTAACGGTTTGGTGAGGTTAAGGGGCTGATATAATCGTCGGTTTATATTGTTACAAATTGAGACCGTAACAATACAAACCTACGACCAGAACGTAACTTTGTGCATGATAACGGATATGGTAAGGGCTCTTTGCTGCTTTAAATTGAAGCTTGTGATCTCAACGTTATTTGGTTCGAACAAGACGACACTACTTGCCACACAGACCATGAAAACATGGTTTTATTCATAGAATATTTTTCGCTTCCGACCAGTGCATTGGCCACCTAGATCATGTGATATCACACTTAAGGTGTAATCAGCGACTGATGTTAATCAGCGTTTGATGCGTCAAAAATTCGACTCAATGAAACCAATTTTTCAACTTTCATCGGATGAGTGTGGATCTTATCGACGAACTGCTACAGAAAGTTGAACCAACCATTGAAAAACTGACATTATCCTGGAAACCAATAACCACTGGGGTACGCTTGTCACTCACTTTAAGTTAAATAACATGTATAAAACTTACCATATGAATGATATTTCTGTTATATCTATATATCACAAAGATAGGCAAGTGGAGACTCCAATTATCCTACAATTATATAGTATCACTCATATAATTTCTGAAAGCTGTCAAGCTATTTGGGACTCTTGATTTACTTCAGCATTTGATACATTAAACGAAGAAAAAAGTAAGAGAGTGGCGAAAGGTTTCTATGAGAAATGGAACTTCGAGCGTCAAATAATAATAATAATAGTGGATTTACCGAAGGCCAAAACTAGCGAATAGAGAACTGTGGTTCGAATTGACAAATGTACAATTGTCAATTTGAACCACAATTTTTCATTTCCCTAGTATTGGCCTTCGAAAGGGAATAAAAAGAAAAAATCGTTTTATTACCTGGAAGGATATATAGACAGAGAAGAAGCCAATGGACAAATATCCACATCATTTTCATTTACCACTTATTGTATGAAGCGTTCAGTAATAGTATTGATATACTCGAAACGGATTCATCTCTGTTCGTAAGGGCCATTTATTTAATATCTTTGGCCGCAGAAAGACAAAAAAAGTCAACTTCGCCATATTTTTCAACAGGAGCTTGTACTGCGCTTTATATAACTAATATCTAAAATATTTTAAAAATAGGTTGTACTATGGTTGATACTATAGTTTACTTACGTGCTGCATGACGAAAACGTTTAATTGACCTTGAATAAAGTCGTTTATTGAGCCTCAGTGTCAACGAGTCAGAACTATACGTGACCGCCCAGGTGGCTCAGTGGTTAAAGCTGTGGCAGTTGGAGCGGGAGGTACCGGGTTCGAATCCCGATAGGGGCAGGATGCAAAAGGGATTTTTCACCATCTGATTACGATCGGTGGTGAAAATGAACACATCTATGACCCCCTGTTGGAGTGCAGATCTCATGGGCCGACCCATCTTCCATGTCAGTACTATAGGCTGTCATGGAGCTATGCAATGTGCAGATGGTTCTACGAAAATCGGACCTATAGCCGTACGTCCTCGATTTGGCCGTTAAGGCGTAAAGTAGGACGTAAATAAGCGAACCGCGAAAGAGCTGGGAGAGCCTTGAGCCCCAAAAAAGATAGCATAGATTAAAATATAAAAAAAAAAAAAAAAAAAAAAAAAAAAAAACAAAAACTATACGTGGGTTTTTCAATAGATGGTCGAATATTAATCAATGAGTTGGGATTTGAAACGTTTGACGTCGCTTGTTGTATAGATGACAACCTATAATATTTCTTGTGTTTGAAATGTAAAACTGCTCGCAAGATATAATATTATAAAATAAGATAAAACTATTCATTCCCAAACAAACTTAATTTTATTACCTTAGGGTCACCCAGAAATGGTTTTAAAACTACATGCTTTTAATGTAAGGCGGCATCATTTTACACCCTACGACGCTTCCACGATGCTTTAGGTCTTGGAATTGAACGTTTCCAAGTAGTTAAGGACCAGTTTTGGGACAAGACTGTTCTTTCATCAAAGTTCAGGTTGAGCGTATTGATTATACTCAATAGTGATATTCTATGATAGTTTCGTTTTTTTTAACTCACTATAAATATAATCTGCACATTTACCAATAATATTCAGTATTTCCTACGAACTACTTTCGACACTTCGGGTTCGAAAAACACGTGTATGATGATTTGGATTTGAATATTTTTCGGTTTGAAACTTTTTGATGCACATTCTTCAATATAAAAAACATTATTTTTAAGTGTTTAAAACCAATATCTGCGTTTTCGACATGCCAAAAAGCAATGCAATAAAATTCTTGCCTACTACAAAAACGAGTTTAGGCACTAAAACGAGTTGCGACAAAATTTAGATCAACTGCTTAGTCTTTCAATAAAATATAATATGGAGCTTATGATAAAGTTAGCTGGAATGCAAAAAGTTTAATGTTGGAGATATACTCGTTGGTACTCAGAAGCTGCAATATGTCAAAAACGCGGTTTTCAATACGTTCAGATAGTCATGTGTGCTATTCGCGTTTACGTTGACATTACTTTGACGTTACAGAAAAGTTAAATCAAATTCAAATTTCGTTGCCATTAAAAATTGTTATTAGCTTGAAATGCAAAATATCCAAAAAATAAAAATGTTATTGGTGGTTAGAGTTGATTTATGGCGAGCATGTTGCACACCAGATTTCTCAAAGTAAGAAAATAAAAAGACGCAAAAGATACCGCCGGAATTTTAGAAGGCCTAATAATGGCAATAAATTTTTTCGTGGGTTTTATAAGGTGGTCTTTGGAAAAATATAAAATAACGAGGTAGAATATTTGAAGCATACTCGTATGACGAAACCAATTTTCGAACTGATTTTATGTTTATTGAATCTTGGTTTAAAAAAGCGTAAAACATGTTTCACAATTACTGCTGAGGAACGACTCGTTACTACCCTTCGTGAGTGTTATGATCTTAATAAATTTAATGCTATAACTTTCTGTGTTTGGTATCAGATATTTATCCCAGGGCGTAACTCATCAATTACTTGGATGGAGTTTTAAAATAGGTAGAGCAACAGCCCGGGTTATTATTTGGGACATAAGCAATATAATTTGGGAAATTTTATCACCGCTGTGTGTTTGCGAAATTTACCAAACTGTGTTGGGGCAATTGATGGGAAACATATTTCAATTCAGTGTCCCCCACACAGTGGATCGGAGTATTATAATAACACAAGAAATTGTGTAGTAACGTTAGCGGCGTGTGACGCACAGTATATTTTCACAATGGTTGATATCGGGGCATGCGGAAGCCAAAGTGACGGCGGCAAATATTTCAAAATTTATGGTTAAAATGTCTCTACATAATTTTTTAATTCATTTTATCTCAAAGCATTTTTGACAAGAAGTTCTCTTCAGGGCCAATTACCATTGCCGAATGACTCTGAGTTACCGAATTCGCAATTCAAAGTTTCGGTACTATTTTGTAGGAGATCTGGCATTTCCGTTAAAAACAAATCTATTGGGAATGTATCGCGGCAAAAATCTTTCTCGTGAAAAAAATATATTTAATTATAGGCTATCACGAGAAAGAGTAACAATTGAAAACGCTTATGGAATTCTACAAAAATGACTTTTTAATATTTATATACAAATACATAATTTAGCAACGGTTGTACTACACAATTATTTGATGATTTATAAATTGAATGCATCTCAATACTGTCCATCATTTTATGTTCATGGTAAAGATAGCTATGGGAACGTTATTATGGGGTAGTGGAGAAATGAGGTTGACTCAAACACTTCCTCAAGAGAAAATATAAAACTTGGGTCCAACAACTCAATAATGTTGTCTAAAATTCGAATTGTGTGTCATTTTTAGATTAACTATAATTTGTCAACGGTCTATAAGAAACGTTATATAAATTAATATAATACAAAATATATAATATAAATCTAATTGAATAAACTTACTTTCTAGTTTTTATAAACTCATTTAAAAACATCATATGGTCAAAATATTCCCATACTTCTTTATATTCGGAAGAGTTGATGGTTGTTTTTTGATTTGATCTCTGGGAAAATTTATCCCGAAGGCTCTTCCACCTTCGAATATATACTTGATCTACAATTAAGTAATTAAATAAAATTAAATAAGTTTATTTATTTTTAGACAATCATAAGCTAAAATTTTTAATTTTACCTGTTTCGTCAAGCTCATTTCCTATTTTCGTCCACACTACCACTTTCTTTTTTATTTTCATATTTTATATTCACTTTTTTCACATATTCGATATATTTCTCTTCGTAACTCATGGGTGCTGATAGATGGCACAAAAAATTTCTTTTACAAACGCTGTTTTTTAATCAAAATTAATTTTGAAATTATATAACAAATGTACTAGAATATAGTTTATAAAATTTTTGTAAGATGTCACTTTATATTCTACAACAACAAAAAGTAAAAATTAAATCAACTTTTTTCTTGTTACGTCGCGTCGAGTATAATCGCTTTAGTGCTAATTCATAAACTTTAACTTATTTATTTTACTTAGTCACGTCGGTCGCGTCGAGTATATCTCCGACATCGTCACTTTCGAATGTATAAACAATTGCCCCCATCGACTTTTTTCATTAGAAAGAATGTTAAGAATCTGGTTTCTTTTACACTTACCATACCACTTACTAATTTTTTCAATCCTATTATTTCTGATTGAATAATCCAGTCCAACAATTGTAATCGTATCTCACCTATATATATATATATATAGTACATCCTCTATTATTTGGTGCGTAAACATCGTTCATTTATGCGGTAGACCCAAATCAAAACCCAAAATATTTCAACAAATACAACATAAACCAGCTAATATATGTTTTGTATTATAAATTTCTTTTCAATATTATGGGTTCTCGTTTTGTCCCGGACCATCTCTCGACATAGCAATTTTATATTTGACAGGAAATTGGAAAATCAAATATTATCCGCAACCGCAACATTATACTATATACATATACATATTATATATATGTTATACACAAAGAAGCATTAAAAATATAAATATTAGTGGATAGTAACATACCACCAGGCATTATATGTTACGCATGATCATTTTCCCGAGTATAAAAAGAAAATTTACAATATACATAAATGGTTTTCATGTATATAAACATAATATTATGTATATACAGTGGCATTGTTGAATATTCAATATTATAGAGTATAACAGGCAAAAGCGAAAATGTATTTTTCGTGTCATATACGATGATGGGAAAATCCTAAAAGGAAAACAGGAAAGCACACCAACAACAATAAAACAAGTATTTTTTATGATTTCTTCTTGTATGTTTGTACAATTGAATACACAATAAAAAATGTAGAATTACATTTTGGGTTGTAGTGTACCATAAATGTTGGGCATAATGATTGATAGATACACCATATCATGATGGGTCGGTGTTGTTGGACGGAGCCAATAAATTAAGCATATCCCAGAGGATTTGCATGAATTTATATATCGATTGAATCGTAATCAAAATCATTATTTATTATTAAAAACCATTATGATTTGTAATTAAATATTAATTTTCATATTTATTCAATTTAAATTATTAATTGAAGAAATTTGATATTCGATTTTATTCCATCAAATATTGTTTAATAAAATCGGGAAAAATTGTTTAAAAATAATTTCATGACGACAATACGTTTTCGTTAAATCGATAAGCGACATAATGTTGAATAATTAATTGGATAAAAAATATGTTTAATTTTATAAATAATTATGTCAACAGGATTTAAAATAGGCAAAAGTTTGATCTATAGCTTTCAAATGTGTAGGAGTTGGGTAGAATTTTAAACTTAGTTGGCTTGTGTAACATAAAAGTTAGGGGCTGCGAGACTTCATCGGGTTTTAACTACAGCCATTACCTATGTTATGAATAATCACAGACTTTGGGTATTAATATATTGACTTAAAAACTTCCTTTTCCTAGTAATTCGATGAAAAAAGATCTATAGCTGATAAGCAAAAGCCTCGATCGCACTCAAAGCATACATACAATTTAATACGAAATTTAACAGGATGGATCATAACGTCTTTTTCAAAAAAATTTTATACGATCTAACTTTTAAGATATTTTTAGTCACCTTTACTTCACTAATAGTGACAGTATGATTTCTAATGAGACTCGAAGAAAATGCTGGCTCTTAATTTTGTAAAGATCGGCGTTCCGTTCGTAACATCACTCGAGGATGTTATTGTTCCCAACAAAGTTTCACATATAGACAATTTCACAATGGAATTGATGGACAAGTAAGTGCCGCAAATTCCAAGGGACTGAACTTCTTTTTGTGGTGATGTCTAACGAGAAAGGTTAATGACCTAACACAACAATTCAAAAAAAACCTTAACAAAATTAATAAACAACCGGGTAAAAGTGTGAAGTAAAAAGGCCGCTTGTTGTGCACAAAACAGGAGATTTAGCTGACATTCTATTCCATTTGCAATTCCTTACATTTGCATTTCCTTAATATAACATTTATCAGGATTTAACAATTTCGATTAAGAGCAATAAAATAATAAAGTTATCAGCTGATTACCACACGATTGTACATCTCATCAAACTATAAAAATAGTACCACTCCGAAATCATTCCAGAAAGACAATATTTGGAAGGGTTGACAAACATCGGTTGACTAAGATTAACCAAAATTAAATCGACATAGATAATTTCTGATATCTTCTGGAATTGGTATAAATAAATCTAGATTGCACTAAATGCACTAAATAAATCGAAAGAACTCCTCCGAAAACCCTTTCACCCATCAATTCGATTAATTTTCAGAAATTTCGATATATTTTGTTATAAAAACTACCACCATCGTTCATGCACTGTCTCAAACTGTTTGAAGTGTTAAAGATACCAAGTTCTAATCTGCTCCCATTGTATTTGCTACAACGAAGTAGGAGATGTTCGATTCTGATAGCTTTCTTTCCAGTTACCATAATTCATTCTTATCTTTTCAATTGTTCTAATCATTTTGGTGTTCCTCATTTAATCCTTATAAAAGAGAGTTACACACTCCATAACTCACTATACGGCTTTCCTTTTACTCTACTCAAATACTCATATCTATCCATTTGGAACATCCATGCATCCGACATATATCCGACATATATAGGATAAAAATATAATTTTTCTTAAAGTGCGAGAGAAATAAAAAACATTTCCAGTATAAAAAATTAACTCAGTACTGAATAAATTTTTATGGTTACTGAGAAAATTATTATAGCAGTATTGACAAAATATATCAAGAGAAGTATTTTTATTCAGTACTGGAGAAATATCTTATAGAAAAAATGTATATGGATGAAAAATCGTTTGTATGACGTCATTATGAAGCATTTTATAGAAGTTATTTTATGGTTAATTGATAATTTTAACATTTCATTTTGTGTCGTTCATCGTAATTCAATGTGACAATAATTGAAATAATGAATAATTATGTTAAGTTTATTATTTTTAAATTTAATTTTTTTTTTCAAAAACAAATAAAAATTTGAAATTTATTGGTTATGTTATAAGCATCTGTCAAAATATATCCACTATAAAAAAAAGAAAAAAGTAAAAAACGATCTCTGTTACTCTAATGGTATTTTTGATTTTTTTTCTCGCTTTGGTTTTTTCAGTAAAAAATACTGCCAACATTTTTTTCATAATGGATATCAGACTCTACTTGTAACCTCTTTGCAATCATATCGGTTCTTTCTTAACTCTCAATATTCCGTTGAGAATAACTTTTCTACAAATACAAAACCTTCTCTGGAAATCGAAAAATACGATGATTTTCCTCCTACCCTTTCTCCATAGCCAAATAAACACCTTCAAATATTCCAATTAATTCAGCATTCATAATACAGATGTCGTCATCAACAGTAATAGATTTGTTTGGATTCACACTTGTCAGATACACAGCTACATCTAAAACCATTTTCACTTACATGAAATTCACTCGTAACATTAAATTATGAAGTAAGGGTTTCCTACCAGTGTTTTTGTTGTTCAATATAGTCTTGATATTTTCGAGTGTTACACTGGGCCTCTAAGCTTATTTATAAACTCTTCTTCGTTGTAATTTATCCATCATGTTCTTTATTAACTCATTTTTTCTGATTGCGATTTGTGAGGTTATATTTAAGAGATAAATCACCCAACTCAGAATATAAGGTGTGTATATTGCACACGCATTTTCTATTCCCATTAGCTGACTAGAGGCCCAGCCTCCTATGCTCCATTTCCAAACACGCTAATACCATATACAGTTTTAGAGGATATCAATGTCTTATCAATGGTTTCCATTTATTTGCATGTCAACCTCTCTATTATTTTATCGATCTATCCTTAAATTAAAACTTCTTAAGTACCCCATTCTCTCCGGTTTGTGTGTTCTGTGCAGCCTGATCAATGTGACGGCCTTTCGATTACCGCAAAATCGTGTACAAACATTGTTCGCCCCATTAATTCATAGTCATCAATCCTTTGGGGCAGACCAATATTCACCACACCCTCCAATCTATACTCACGGTCTTTCAGAATCGTTCTCTTTTGACACGTGAAGTCTTGTAAAATTTTTCTTCTTTTTTTCCCACTTCGCAACTACTTTTCTTCTTTTCTTTCCCACTTTAAAAATAAATTTTTCTATACATTTAATTGCAGGATGGCCTCTAGAAAATCCTTAAGTTTTACTCGGCAACAAACTCACTCATTAACTTACATTAACGAATTTCTGTTTTATCCCGTTTAGGAGTAGGAATCACTCTGCATGCTTTCCATTTCGGTGTTAAACTTTTTAATATACGTTATCAAACAAATCTCCAAACTTACATCAATAAGATTGACTAAATCGAGATCAATTAGTTAGCTTGATACCCCTAGGCTTCTTCTCGGCGAAAAATTCAATTCGGAATATTCTTTACAGGTTTGGCAAGCCAACTGTTCATAAATAAAAAAATTTTGAACTGAAGCTTTGCACCCTTGTTTCAGCACCACCTCAAAAGGGTAGACGTAAAAAAAGTTTGAATATCGTTCAGAACCTCAAATCATGTATAAGATGGAAGGGGATTCACCCTTTCAGCACAGCTTAGTTTAAATTTATTCATCCAGTCGCTTCGTAAATGTTAGGTAAGGGAATAATTAATTTCATCTTCTCGCGCGTCAAAGGAAAGTCGATAAGTCTGCCTAGAATATTTATAAACTATTTTAAATGCAAAAAGCACCAAAACGAATAGTCCTCCCATTCCGACGATAACAATCAATTGACTTGTACACATATAACATGAAAAAGAAACACAATGTAACAGCTATACAATGAATATCTTATTTTGTGTATATATACAGTATATATACTGTCTTAAGGTACTCGACTAGATAGATATGACACACACACACAAAACAAATATTTATATTTGTGTTGTGTGTATCAAGAAACACGAAACTAAGATGGAAAACAATAAAACGTAATACGAGCTTTCTTATTTTTCATCGTCTTCTTTGTATTCATGTTGTTCTTATTTTTTTGGGATTGTAAATATACCCGCAACACAAAACACAAGAAACAAGATTCTTTTTTTCACCTGAATTGAATTTTAATCAGGTACCTCATAAACATAACATTGTATTATATATATAGTGTATATAAGAATCTTAAATATGTATAAGAAGCGTGCGGCTGTATTTATGGGGGAGACAAAATAGCTTTCTTGTACACATATACCAAGTTTATATATATCTGAATGAGTCATAAGTTTTTGTTAGACGTTTTGAGATCTGTATGTGTGTCAGTTTTATTTTCATGGTTTTTAAAATAAGAAAATAAAATTAAATAAGATTAGAAAATCGTTATAAAACAAAAACAAAACAATTTTTAAATTACTGTCAAGATTAAAGTTAATAAATTATAAAGATTATCTTAAGATTATGATTATTATACGTTTAAGTGCCGTCAGTAATAATAAACAAGAACAAAATGTATATATAATGTTGTTAATGCCAAACAGTTTATATAGCATTTCATTTTCCGAGTGTATTATGGTATATAGAGAGCGAGAAACGTGAAACAAGATAACAAACTTTTAATCGACTTGTGACATTTACAGAACGGAAAGCTTTTATTTTTTTTTTCTTCGTCTAAATTTGTCTGCGGAAACGAAACCAAGTTCAAAGTATTAATATTTTTGGAAAATTGATTTTTTTTTTTTTATTATTATTTTTGTGTTGAAAAGTTTCTTGACGTTTAACTCGACATGAAAATCACTTTTTCTGTAAGTAAGTGATTTAACAGTTACCTTCATGCCGTCAGAAAAGATAATTATTTATTGAGGAAATTATTTTTAACTTGTGGTTTATTACATTACCAAATGAAGTCAATAAAACATCTATACCGACTAAATATCTCGGTGGGTAAAGCTGTTTTGTCTTATTGCTATTTTCACCCGGAGCCTAAAAGGCTAAGTTTTTGGGATTTTTCCAATAAAGATGATTCTCATTTACCACTAGTTCATTGGGATAGCATTTTATCTCTTGATTCCTCTACTCTAGACAAATCCAGCTTTTCTATGGAGTTGCGTTCCTCTTAGATCAGTGATAATTAAACCTAAATTATGGATGCAATCAGATTTAGGGTAGATAAATTTCGATAATGGAAAATTTTCTGAGATAGTGAGAGATTTTAAGTTTATAAACAAGCTCGCAATAGAGTAGTAAGATTGATTATAGGCAGCCAAAAGTAGTTTTTCCAGGATAAACTAGATCCTTCTCTTCCACCCAAGGTTTTATGGTGTAATGTTCAAAATCTAGATCTTACCAGGTGTAAAAGTAATGGTATTTTGGATTTCAAAGCTGACGGTCGAATTCAACTTTGGTTAGTCCTATGATTGATATTAAAACTGAAGAGTGTTACAATCCTTTTAAATTTTATAATATTTTCTTTGAGGAGTAACAGTCTGCTATTTACCAACGTTCGCTTTGCTCATTATTAATTAATATACACTCGCGGATAAAATTAATGCATATTTTTTTTGTAATAAAAAAAAATCCCGCCTGTCAATTTTAATACTACTAGTGTCAAATGATAGCACATTTATATTTTTATCAGAAACCACCTTGAATAAAGTTTACTACAAGCCAATCAATTTAATTTTTCAAAAATGCTTAATCAAAAGTGCATTGTGTTTGAAATCCAACGCAACGATCGGCTTTTGTTCCATTGCATATCAATTATTTTTAAATGCAGTACCACTAGTTCTTGTAAATGTGTTTTAAAGCAAACACCTAATATAAAATCCATTGTAATATGGCACCCGTTCAAGAGCTGGAGGCGGTTAAAGTGGTCACATTGTATCAGGAAGATTATACACAAGTACAAATCGCACGAAAATTAGGAATAAATCAGTCTTCGGTTTCACGAATACTGAAAACCGAAAATGAGTTACTTAATACTGAAAACCGAAAATGAGTTACAACTCAAAAATGAGTTACTTAGTGCGCGTCAAGTGAATATTAGTTTCAGAACAGTTAGACGAAGATTAAAAGAAGTGAACCTAACTCCAAAACGGCCCGTAAAAGTTTCACGGCTTCTTCCCCGCCACAAATTCAGCCTTTTAGAATTTGCTCATACTCATGCAAATTGGGGAACTGATCAATGGACCACTGTTCTCTTTTCAGATGAGACCAGAATCCAATTATGGAAACCAGATGGACGTAATCTTGTATATAGAAGAGTTGGAGAACACTACGCGTGTAACATGGTGCAAACTGTAAGCTTTGGTGGAGGTTCAATAATGTTTTGTGGTGGAATCAGTTGGGAGCGCCGTACGGAGCTGGTTGAGATTGGTTTGATGATGAATGCAGACTGGTATGCTCGGAACATTCTTGGTGATCACGTTTTGCCATATGTGGGCTTCATAGGTTACGACAGTTTTGTGTTAATGCATGATAACGCTCCAGTTCACGTTGCTGCAACGGTACGACAATATCTCCAAGATATTGGCATTCGTGCACTTAAGTGGCCACCAATGAGTCCTGATCTTAATCCGATTGAACACGTGTGGGACATTCTAAAACGCCGTATTAGAGCTAGAAATTCTGCACCAGATTCGACAGCAGAGCTGAGAGTTGCAGCGCAAATGATACATCTACTTAGTATGCCCAGAAGGATAGAAGCTGTAATAAGGGCACGGGGGGGAAATACTCATTATTAAATTAATCAAATTAAATTGTAATAAAGCTAGTTTTAATGTTTATGAACTGCTTTTTAAAATTTTAAAAAAATAGTTCGACACATTTTAACATTTTGCAATGAAAAATAGCTGCTATAATTCCATAACGCCACATTTGTGCCTCTTTTTAGAAAATTATAAATTTGGGATCATTTGATACCAGTTCCACTGAAATTGTCCAGTGGGATTTTTTTTTATTACAAAAAAATATGCGTTAATTTTATCCAGGAGTGTAGATAAATGCGTATTTGTAAAATCATTTAATTTACTCAGTTAAGATGATTTTTAACGAAATTAACTTATTAGTAATTTTTATCTAGATAAAAAATTATTGTGACATTACGCAAAGTAGTAAGAAGATTTTTTAACAGATGGTGCTTTAATTACAATTTCATTTAATAAGAGATGGCGCGTCAGGTTTTTACATAAAATCAGTTTTTACCGTTTTTTACATATAGAATGTAAAAAATAACCTTATATAACAGTGATGATACCAATACTGCGTAGTTGAACATCAGCGATGATATTCGGTGTAGTAGGAAAATAGGGAATTCACATCTCTCACTTTGTTACATTTTTCAAAGACCTTTGATTCAAATCAGATCGTTCAAAGACAGTTTTTTTTGGTAGTTGTTATTCTAATTTTCTTCAGTTACTTCAGGTGTTCCTCAAGATTTGGAACTTGGTCGTTTATTATTTTCTATGTACATACATTATAATGACATCGAATCCTTTTCGCAGTTTCGCTGATGATGTCCAAATATATAGAAATAGTAAGTCAGATTAGCATTCATTTGTTAATATTTCTGTTTTTAACGAGGTCGATTTCCAATGAGCTCGTCTTAAAGGCAAGTAGATTGCAATATATTATTATCGAAAAAAATTGTTAGATACGTTTTCTTTTCTTTTTCGTTACTTACGTTTTCTTCACTGATTCCGTTTTCAACTACTGTTGGTAATTTGGGGATAGTTTTTAACAAAACTCCTACAGGAGCATTTAGTTAAAGTTAGCATAAAGGTATTTGGATTTATAGCTAGTTGTGTGCTAAAGATATTTGGATTAATTAGTTGATATTTGAATTACTTAGTGGTAGAGTTAACGGATAGCCGGATTTTAAAAAGAGAATGTTGATGAACTAAATCTTTCGGCATTTCCTCTATGGTGATGTTGTCTTATTTGGTATGTTTCAGGAAAATATGTGTATTCTAAAAAGATATTTTAATGCACTCGTTTATTTTTCAGAATTAGGACCATATTTCACAACACTAAAGAACCAAATTATATCAATTAATTTGGTGATAAATTATAACAGAACTATGATATTCCTCTGATGGTGTGAATAACGCGATCAAACCATGGATACAAGTTAAAACAATAGGAGTATCAAATCCAACCGAGACTATAGTTAATGTGTAATTGACAGCTATACAATAACCTACCTAAACCTATAGCTGCAAGGAAGTACTCAACTTGTTGGCTTTGTACAAGCTTGTATTTCTGAGAGGTGATCACCGAACCACATAGATCACTTAATGATCAACTAGAATTTTCTAACGTCAATGAGAGGTGTGGACATGCAGAATGAACTAATGTTAATATAATGTTATAGTGAAAAGCACCAAGAATAACCGAACAAAAATTGAATGTTCACTTAGCTTCAACACCAACGTTCAGTAGACACTTGAAATATATCAACAGTGAGAACAAATTAAAAAAGTTTAAATAGGCACTATGACCAATTCACGCGACTACCAAGTTTACAAACTATCAATATATCAATCAAACCGTTCATTTAGACGGTCAATCATAATTATTTTAGACTTTTAGTTATCTACAAATTTTACTCAAAGTTCATTTATGTATCTACACTGCCATCTGTGTTTCAATTTAAAATACAGAATACATACCTACGTTTTTTTTATCAAAACGATATCAAAAATTTTTGACGTATTAATTTGTTTTTGTTTTATTTGTAACGTTACCCAGTCAATTTTCACAATAATTAAATTATTAGTTATTAGTTATTAAATTATATAATAGATAGCGCCCTTGTCATGAAAAAGTCGTTATTTACATTACGTAATGTAAACAATAACTTGTGTAATTTACATGTAAATAACATGTAAATAACTGTGTAAACTACATCGTGCAATTTACGCGCCCAACACTGAATTAGTCCATATACTGTCCATATACCAATAATATACAGAATACATTAACAAGGTTGAAGGAATCAGAAACATACTTTGCAAATGTACTTTGCACACTAAATCAATACGCACGACAGATATTACTGAAGAATTCACCAAAATACTACCAATTAAGGAAGTATGATTAGGATCAAACAACAGATGAATCATAATTGAAGAAATGGATGTATTTGACAACAACACACAACCAGGGATGGGCACTTTACATGTAAAAAACGTTATTTACATTTTTATTGTAAATAACGTAAATTACAGTAAAAAACGTGTAATTTACATAAAATATGTAAAAAACGTGAAAACTCTGACAAATAACTGGAAATAGTGTATAAATGTAACAAATATTTGTTTGTAAGGGTTATATACATCATAAATATCAATCAAACCGCTCATTTAGACGGTCAATCATAATTATTTTAAACTTTTAGTTATCTACAAATTCTAGATAAAGTTCATTTATGTATCTACACTGCCATCTGTGTTCAAATTTAGAATACAGATATTACCAATGCTAATACATACTTACATTTTTTTTATCAAAACGATATCAAACATTTTTGACATATTAATTTGTTTTTGTTTTATTTGTATCGTTACAAAGTAAATTTTTACAATAATGAAATTATTAGTTAATAGTTATTTAAATTATATAATAGATAGCGCCCTTATCATGAAAAAGTCGTTATTTACATTACGTAATGTAAAAAATAACGTGTGTAATTTACATGTTAATTACATGTAAATAACTGTGTAAATTACATCGTGTAATTTACGCGCCCAACCCTGCACACAACATCTAATTAATAAATGCCTGTAAACAAGCTATGCTGAAAATAGCCATTATAGTTACTGGCTTCTGTCAATATCCATACAGAAATAAATTGTTCAATCAGATATCCGAATCGCTTATGTATTCTTTTCAGATGAGTTTCTCACTGAACCTGGCGTTGGGTTTGGTACTCACCTTCCATGGTTTGGTCTGACATCTTCTAGCAGTTTGGTAACATACTGTACTATCTATTTAGCGGTATAAATGGCGGCTTCTACTCCGATTGTCGACGATACAGAGATTGTACTTTTTACTTAAGCGGTAATGATAGTAAATCTGTTCTCAACCAGTTCTAAACTATATGGTAAGGAATTGTATGAAATTATTGTGTTTTATATCTTGCAACAAGAAGGAAACGTATCCAGATAACATTTCCAGTGTGGCATTGAAGACAGCAAAATTGCAAACAGTTTGGCCAAAACAGGTTCTCTCTTGTATTTTATAGGATCTGAACCATAATTCCTCTCTAAATAGTTTAAAAACAATTAAGAATGCTAGTCTATTTAATATTACCACGGAGTGGTCAGCTACTCTTACCCGATACGCTCTTATATAAAAGCACAAATTAAAAATACTAGTTTTTATACTTCTATATACTGGGCATGGCGGTTTACATAGTCACCTTCATTGCTTTTGACTTGTCAGTGATGACGTGTGTGACAGAGGTCTTGAGGAGATGATTCTACTCGATATTGCTTAGGACATCGATTATGTACAGGCATATGACTAAACCAGCATCCATCTCCACCGTCTTAAGCAAGCAACTCCTTTCATAATATTTGAATGAGTCATTAATTTTGGCACCGTAACATAACGTTTGGTTTATCCCACAGCGCAAGATATGTTTACTTAAAGTAACCTATTACACACATTAACGAACCTCTAATGACTTCGATCAAGAAAATCAGTACTCTTTATCAGTAGCTGTCCAGCTTTCACGTCTTTCTGATAACATGTGTTTAATCCCATGAATATTTCCTTCCTGGGATAAAACTGCTTCAGCTTGCTAAACATGGAGGAGGCGTTTGATGGAATCCAAGTTGTTTGCAATTGGTTTGCAATATAGGTCTAAGTGGTATTGTGTGCGGAAACTTGATGGGTTTCAGCCAAGCCAATAATAATAATATACAGCACAACGTATTACCGTGTCCTCTATCGGTTAAAATTATGAGAGCTTTTACATATTATCTTCCATGTAATATTTATTATTTAATTTTTTTTAGTGTGCGTTTGATCTATGTTTTGGAATAGAAACACTTCCAACACTTTATTGTGGTTTCGAATGAACATTTTAGTCATTACATCGTTAACCATTTTGTGTTAATTCTCTATTGGGAGTCTTGTCCAACTAACTTGTCTGGCACAATCGTCAATAGGAGTTAACCATATCTACGATAAGTTTTGAAAAGTATAGTATAAGAATAGATGTCAGTTGAATAAACGCTGCCTATTAACTATCCAAAATTTCACTATATATATACACGTTGGCTAAATGGGTTCAACGGAATTCCATAAAGAACTATAACTTCCTCCCTACTTACACCCACTTTGAGAATTACTCCATCTGACAAACACTACTGTGTTACCAATCAAAGAAATGTTGAAAGAATCTCACCACGTTTAACTTTATCGTTCAAGTTCGTTCTGAGATAGTGGAACCAGGAATAAATAATTCAAAAGCATTGTTCTAGCTAAGTGATCGGTTTTTATCGCCTGGTATTTTTCGGAGTTTAATTCATTGTATAGTATTCTATGTTGATCGCTTATACATTATGCCATGTGGTGGCACATTGTATCAAAATCATCACTATACTTTAACGTGTGTAACGTGCCACATACAAAAGTAAAGTTTGATAGACAAAAGTACAAACACAAAATTGGGCGCCAGTCCACCGGCACGTAATGTCCTCAGCTTAGATCTATGATCAGGTTGACTTAATAGGGGAGATAACCTGGTAAGTTAAAAAGGTACCACTAGGATGACCAACATAATCTAACGAGGCTGAGATGCCAATTTGGAACAAACTATAATTTACGAATAAAATAAGATGAATATAAAGAAGGAAGGATGACTCACATTTTTCTTCAGTTCTCTGTTGCGCTTCACGTGTGTCCACAGCAACTTGGTATCGGTACTTCTTGTACTTTCGTTCGTTTATCAGGTCTTTGTCTTAGATTGAACCGAGATTGTACAGATGCTCTTGTCATCTATGTTTGATGTTTATTTTTTTTACTTGGCTTCATCTTGGTTCAAATAGTTTTTTCAATTACGCTTGCGATCTTAAGACAACAACAAAATGACAGAACAACATAGAGTCTTACTGTAACAGTTAGTGATTAAATGGAGAAGAAATTTTAACAAGATGGATGGAATAATAATAATATTGAGTATTAAACTCAAACTACTTGTCTATATTAATCCATCCCAGAGGTAGCCTTATTCCCACCTGTATTGAGTGTATTGCTATGTGCTACTACCGTGCGGAATGCTACACGGATCAATAGAACCAATTTCTACAAATTTGTGCACGGTTATATAGGATACTCAGTCTGACAGACTGGTTTTGTTGACTCAACAATGCTTACTGTTCTTTTAAATGGCCAATATATAAATTTAAAGCTAATTAAATATAGATTCAAAACAATTTCCAAGTAAACATGATATTGGTTGACAATTTTCACAAATTGGGGACCCAATATTTATGTTACACGTCGCTACAATAAAATTAACTTAATTGATTCCCAATATATAAAAAAAATCTAAATATGATGTGTGTACCTTACTTCCCTTTAACAAAAACTCGTACCAATTTCTTTTCCCTACACATAAAAAATATGTTTTTTTTAAAGGTATGAAGATAAAACTCCCAAAGTCCCAACTAAACGTGTTAAATTGACTGAAAAGAAAATTTTCGTTAAAAAAACACTTTCTGTATAAATAATATTCGATGTTATCAATTTTAGTCAGAATAATCGCAAATTTCTCTCGCACCAAAAGCACCGAAAAATTTAAATAAATTTTATTTTTACTTGTTATACCAATTATAGGTGGAACTTTTTAGTGCTTTTATCGTTGTTTTTCTTAATTACACTACAGCGAGCGTATCAAATGTTCAATCAAGCTTTTTCTTAATATTGACACAATTGATTAAATGATTTATGATAATTGGGTGCAAAACTGTCGTTCATTACCGCCATTACACCGTGTTTATGTATGTCTATATATTATATAGACATAAACTGTTAACGAGCTTTTAATTTTAAAATGTTTTGCTGACCTATAAAATAAATGTACATCGCAAAAGGTCAATCTTGTAATTTTATGTATAAAGTGTGTTGATGGGTTTTATGAACAGTAACCCATTTTTACAGTACATATCTCTCGAAATAAAAATCATTTTATCCATTTCCTCCCCCTCATTAATTTTTAACGTGCAATTTGGTTCATCAGTTTAATTACCATCCTACAATACGAGGGATAAATATAGGCGCGTTTATTTCTCAATTTTGTTACAAAGTGAGAGTTATAGCTCAGCGAGGTGCATAATAAAATAGTTAAAGTATAAAAGAACTCGAAGTTCTCAAATCATTAAGCTTTAAAGCTCATTTTTACAATTTGTTCATAATTTACATGAATTTAGAGTCGTACGTACACACAGGTAAAATATTCAGGCCCCTTCAGCCTTATGTACATTGTAATCATACTTGAGATGACAAATTAATCCACAACAAAATATAAATGAAAAATTTGACAAGCGATCAATAGTAGAAATAGGATGTAATACCAGGTTCACAAAACAACCATCCTAACCCACTCATAAACGAATACACACAAAATGTATAAGGACATAAATAAAGGATTTACAACATTTCCTATCATAATTTATGTATTGAAAAATATTATGAAAATTTATGTTGTATTTATGTTGGTTAACATATAAATTGAAGTCCATCATCTATGTACTTCTCGTACAACGTCGATCTCGTCCCAACCAACCACATTCATCACACAAATAATCAGAATTTTGTTGACAGGGATGGCTGTCGTACTCGTATATATACAACATGTTTGTGTTAGAACGTACATATGTTATTTGATAAATTAAAGAAGGTAGTATTGTATACATATATTCATAGACAAGTGTCTTAAACATCTCAATGTTCGGTTGGTGTGTGTGTGAAAATCGCCAGATTTTCCAAATCAATATCGTTTTTATTTTATTCGATAACTGCGACACAAATAAAGCACTTCGCAAATAAAACATAAATATGTATGTATGTATGTATGTTTGTCTAAAAAAAAAGGTGAAACCTTCTTGAGTGGAGATCATTTCGAAGGATAATATTAGATTATAATTTATTTTATTTCAGTTCTCGAAAATACATAAACAGCAAAATGTTTATATAAGAGATAATTTAAAGCTTTTATTGTTGTCCCTTTATTATCATCTCACTATTTGAGTGAAAATAACTACACAACAACAACAATAGTGAAATACATCTATCGCCCGGTTTACACGGTTCCTGATTTACACGATGCTGAAATGGTGGAAAAATTCCATATAGAAGTTATTTGGAAAAGTTCTACAAAATGGTACTGGAGGACATAAAGCCTCAAATGAGCTCAGTAACCATATTGTTCGGTAGTCACATTTTGCTACACTATGTCAGTTTCAAGTAAATGGTTTTATAATAATTTTATACCTCGCATGGATGCATTGAGCCATGGGAGAAACAATACTCAGAAATCGAGTAAGTATTTATTGCCAGGTGAAAGTATTGATAGCTTAACTGAAGCTGATACCCATAGAAATAGTGAATGGTTAAAAATGATTTATCAGTGATATTGATGATGGGATAGAACCTGTTGCATTAATTGACGATATATGGGAACTATGAAACAAACATTTTAACCACAAATTACCAATTTCATGAGACGACCAGATCTCATCGACCCAGAATCACAACTTACGATGAATTTTATGAACGGTGTTCTGAATAACCAACGTACCGTGTAAATCGGGGGTTTGGTGTACGACTATATTTATATACGAATAGAAGAAAAAACACTTTGTATGTACATTTAAAAGAAAAGAATTATAATGCTTACACTGATGCTCAACAGATTGTTGTACTTTTGCTTAAGTAGATAATAGTTTTGAATTTTTATCAAGTAGCATATCTGTGCACAAGTATGTTTATATATACACACACATATATATAAGATTTTCTCAGCCATGGCGTAATTCAATTATAAGGGTTGTGTTACAGATGCTTTAGGTCCTTGAAAGCATGATGCTTTGGGATGTGTGTATTATATACGTACATTTCACTGAATCCAAAATTGGCACCTGAGACACATTCTTATAGATTTTGATTTAAATTCTTTACGACGGTTCACAATGAAATCAATTAATTTTTGTTTAACATAAAAGCTTTTTGTTATTGAAAATGTAGGTCAAGCTTAATGGAATTGTTTTCATTATTATTGTGTCTCACGAGGGAGTATTTTAAACATAATTAAACTATGTCAGACGCTTTGAATAGCTATGTCTACGATTGGAATAATTTAAAATATTAATTTAACATTTTTGAACATTGCGTGTTGAAGCGGCTGAAAACCTTGTAGGAACATTCAATTGTAGTTGCCTTGTAATATTACACAGTAATTAAAAACCTCCAATCCATTTTGAGCATCTTTACAAGAAAGGGCTTGCGAAATTCACGGTGTACTTGTCGGTTGAGGCTCAAAATCAAGGGAATGCTAATTACTACACGAAGTACTGTGTAAGCTTCCTTTTCCAATTAAAGGAAGATATAGTTTTCGAAAAATGAATCCCACTAAAGATCTTTGTAATAGCTGGTATTTAGAATTATAATTAGAACAGAAGATTGTAGAGGTGTAATTCAGTAAAACAGGAAGCTCGTGTTCTTTCCAGAACCCCAGGGTCCGAGTTTTTGTTCGAAAAAAGGTTGGATCAAGTGCTTCTTAATCATGGAAACGTATATAAATTCTCCAAAGGAGGGTGTGGCTTAAAAGTGGACATCACCTTTGTCAGCAGGGCCATTTCCAGAGAAATACACTGGATAGTGGCTGATGTCTATACTCACAGCGACCATCGAGCCTTAATCTATGAAACCCGAATGCCGATTAGATTCCAACTAAGTCAAGCGACACGGAAACCTCAGGGAAAATGCTGGAAAGTGAAAGAACTGGACATGGAAATGCTGAAATTCATGGTAAATAATATCGAAACTCCAAAACCAGAAGCAGTGAATGGGCAAAGGAGCTTTTAAAATATCTTACAAAGATTTGTGATGCAACAATACCACTCAAAGGAAAAGGGAATGAACGATACCCGATATTCTGGTGGAATGAAGTTGTTGCTAACCTGCGAAAATACCGTTTAAAACTCCGCTGGAAATGTACTCGTCGAAGGAATCACACGAATTGTGAACAGATTCACAGTGATTTCAAGGGAAAGCGTAAAATAACTTCCAATCCAATCGTTTAACCTACTCAGAAATGAAGTACAGAACCACCCATGGGCCAGTGTATCTAGGATTGTACTAACCAAAGTCAAGGGGATACAGGCAGTAGCACCTGTTTGCTGGAAATTATGAACAGGCTAGTGTCTGTTCTCTTTCCGCAACATGAACTCACTCTGGATATACCTGCGCGATGCAAGTAAAACACAAAAGTATTCCTGTGGTCACCGTTGATGAGGTCCTACAAACAGCATCGAAAAAACTACAAATAGCTCGCTTGGGCTGGATGGTATTCCAAACATTGTAATAAAGACTGCAATAAACAAAAACCTGGATCAAGGATATTTATAATGCATGTCTGAAGCAAAGTACTCGTATATTTCCGGTTCGGCCTTAGGAGACAACGGACTACCACTGATGCAATTAGCTTAGTATGTGACATAGCGTGACGTCGTTATTGGGTGCAAGGTGGCTAAACGGTGAGAAACAGTATTGTGATGTTATCTCTCTAGACGTCAAAAACGCATTCAACTCTGCTAAATGGGGTACAATTATGAGTGCTTTAAACGAGATGCATGTTCCTTAGTACCTTATCCGGATAATAGTCAACTACTTTGAAGGAAGAATCGTGATTTATGACACCGAGGTAAAGACATTGTGGAATGTCACGTAGAATGATATTGTCAAAGACCGAACATACAAGAACCCCACGATTGTCGGATATACAGATGACATTTCCATAGTTGAAGTAGCTAAAAATAAATTAGACGTTGTTCATAATTGTAACCAGGTGATTGCTAGTGCTAGCTCAATAATGCAATAATGCAGGGTTGCAATTAGCTGAACCCAAAACGCAGGTTGTCTTGATGAGTAGCGGACAGTGGTAGAAATCATTGAGATATGGAAGTCGGAAATCAAAGGATTCAATCGAGCCCATACCTGAAATACATTGGGGTCACTTTGGATCACAGGCTGAATTTTAGGAAGCTTTGGTGACAAAGCCAATCGAGTTGGAGCTGCTTTTGCCAGATTGATGCCAAACATTGGTGGACCGAAACAGCCGATAAGGAAACCATTGGCCAGTGTAAACACATCTATTTTGATGTACGCTGCGCCGATCTGGGCAAGAGCTACCAGAACAATATCGTACAATATGCTTCGCTTTGAAGAAAACTGGAACAAGGCGAACCTGATCATTGCCAGATTAATGCAGAAAGTCAGGCAATGTCTGTATAACGTGACATCAGAGGAATACCCAATGGACCAATCGTGGCTTGTATATGCGCGAGTAATTAACTCTACACTGCCCTATGAAGAAATGCCTTGAGCGTTGGTACCACAGGGATAAAACAGAACGGTGAAAGGGAGATGGTTTTACCAGGTAAATATTCGGTGTCGTGAATATGGGGCAATATGGGGTGTAGGTAAATATGGGGCAGTATTTTAGGTATTCATTTACATAATTAAACTATGGCAGACTCTTTGAAAAGCTTTATCTGGGGTTTCAATATTAATTCTTGGCTAATATTGCTTGATTGATAGGAGCCATTTTTGTTTTCACGAAAATCAATGTGCAACAAGTAACTCCTGTCGTCGATTTCATTCCAAAATATAAAACTTCTGCATAGGCTTCAGTAATACCATGGATTTGTACCTTAGACGACTGGGAGCTTGATATCGATCTCGGGATGTGAATTCAATTGACTCTTTTCATTTCTTCGTATATTCGTCCCCATTCTGTTGCTCGTCACTCAGGCAATGGATCATCTCAATGAATAAAGATCTTTACTGAGACCATAACTGGAGCTTACCAACCTAGTGAATTAAAACAATCGACTGTCTTGAGATAATATTATTCTTTTGGTTATTACTGAATCATACCGAACACCAGGTGTGAATATGAATCCCTAGAATGAATTCCTTAAGCACCTTAACTGACTGGTTTGTGTTGTTCAAGATTTGAATTGTGTCTAACATTGTTGTTTCCACGACCATTTTCGGATAATGAAGCCACACTGTTGCAGCAAGTAAATGCCATGGCATCCTTTTAATTTTTTGTTATTGTTTTTTTTTATATTTTATACTATTCAATCTGTTTTGGGGCTCAAGGGTCTCCCAGTTCTTTCGGAGTTGGCTTATGTACGTCCTGCTTTACGCCTTAATGGCCAAATCGATGACGTAGGTCCGATTTTCATAGAACCATCTGTGCATTGCATAGCTCCATGCCAGTCTATAGTATTAGTACTGACATGGAAGATGGGTCGGCCCATGAGCTGTTTAATTTTGTTGCCTCGTGTTCATCATCAATAAAGATATCTCTCTATAAGATTGAGGCTACAAGAGGAAATTTATCCTGATTATCCTGAGTCTATTTGTGATATTATGTGTCAGCATTGTTTATTGCTTCTGAGTAATATAGAATCAAGTGATGAGTGTGTAGCGGGACGGCAAACTCATTCAGTGTAAATTCTGATAAGCTTTTCGCAGAAAGTTTGATGGCTCTTAATTTTGAGCCTTAATTAACCACGTTTAATTTTCTCATGGAACTTGGAGATTGTAGTACTACATGATGGAGTAAATAAAGTTCCTTAGACTTTGGGAATATGTGCTAGTCAAAATTGTGCTGAGGCGATCCTGGTTGTTGGCGAACGTTGATTTAATTTTTGTTTAGGGATGAGTATGATTTCCGGACACACAACATGATTTAAAAATGATGAAATTGCTGAAAGAGTGAGCCATGTAAAGGTTTTGGATGATATTGTTGCTAAAATTCGGTTCACAGTTCACTTTAAGATACTGTATCGCATATGTTGTTGAGATGATGATTGTACGGATTTGCCGAGAGATTTTGATGTGTGAACTGCATTTTAAAATGGGTATTAGTGAGTTAATACCTGTTTTATTGGTTTTAATTATTATAAACTTTATTTATTAGATGTTATGTACTGATCATAGTTACCATTAGAAAGATAATGCAATTCTTCCAGTTTTGTTGTTGTTTTCCAAGTAACACCATCATGTCTTTAATTCTAAATTTAAGTCACGAAAATCCATTGTGTTCTCTTAAATGGCAGTTGGGTGCTGTATTTGAAGCAAAAAAGTGACTAATCACACCTGCCGTTTGCATACCGCATACGATACGCTTCTGATTGTTTTGCCTATGGTAATCTTTTTGGTGCTTGGCGAATTGGCATTGATGCCGCAGTGTCGATCCAGTATTTTATTTAGTTGGTTCTACCATTATCTGCTGGAGCACCACACAAAACGGACATGTATTTTTCCAACAACACGTTCGTTGCTTGCTTTTATTTTGGAGGTAGTCGTTTGTCAATTCTTCCATGATTTTCTTCTGTCGGTGAGCTTTAGCCTTTACACTCGGATTCGTTTCTTCACATTTGACTATATTTCTTCTTTTAGTTTTTGTATTGTCCGATAAGTTGAGAACCCTCAATGGAACTCTATTGTCATCAACCGGGTTGACTTTGTTGATGGCTATTATCACCAAGCCACCATCAATCCAAAAAAAAGAAAACTTCGCCAATCCGCATCACCTTTTATAAGTTTCCGACCTCTCACGGTACATCGGGCAATACACATTCTTCTTCGTTCCCCTTACGCCATCTATCTTGTAGCATCAAGGTAGAGTACGGTTGATGTCGAGATGCAACCAACTTGTTTGACATCTTGTCTGACGTATCAGTGTCACTCTCGTGGGGAAAGTTGTGTTCTACTTGTGGTCTTGTGTGGTGATTGTCATTTGTGTTTTTGTCTACCGTGAATTTGTGTTTATGTAATTTATCCATGTAATCAGTGTTCGTTGCTTGTGATTATTGTTTTCTGTGGCTGTTTATTGTAAAATGTTTCTTATATTTGTTCAATGTTCGATGTATGTGGCTTGTCATGTCTCATTTATATTTTACAGGTTAGCACCTAAGGAAACGACAGGACTGGATACATGGACCGAGATATCCCCGACCAACCGGACCCAGGTATGTAAATTTTCTTAAGCCCATTTATGTTAGACTCTGATCTTGTCTTTTCTATTTCAGGTCCCGTTTCAAATATTATGCGAGAATATTATGCCTATTTTATTTAGATATTCAAGATTTTGGCTTCCTTCTTATAGCTTTTGCTCAACAGGAGGCTCATTAATAAAGATTTCTTTGTATTCCAAATAACGCAAGGGTGCTTCAATAGTATTTTGCTTCTTGATTTATTAATCTATCTGCTTAAAAAAAGCAGTTAGCTGTTTAGTGTACTTATACAGTTTTGGCACCTACCAGATCAGTTGAAAATAACTGAATGGCGTATATGTAGCTTTTTGTGACCCTCCATAACTAATCATAAATTATAAATGATTCGTATGCAATCATTTATGTCATTGTTGCCAAAGTCGGCACCAAAAATTGTAATGAAAATCATAAAAAATTAAACCAGGTACCTATGCAAATATTAGACATACAAAGCTTTACATACGTCCAAACGAATCACGAGTCGATGACTGTACAAAACCAAAATGTATGCAATGGTTGAAATAATAAAAAGTAAACAAAAATTGTAATTGGAATGACGAGCATCGTCTCATTCATATTCTTCGGCTTGTGAATAGACTCTAGAGACTACTTTTTCATTCCGCAATTTTTTTTTTCTAACAGCAACAGAACTGTTTTTATCTGAAACTTGGTTCGTTTGAGATAAAAACAATGAAAATAGAAAAAAAAATTATTAATTATTTCCTTGAGGAAAATAAATTGGTTTTTCAGTGTGTGTGTGTGTGTGTGTGTCTTGTTTGTTGCTGTATTGCGATGGTTCGCCATTCACAGAGCTTTTTCAAATATTTATGTATTTATGTTGATTAATGAGAATCTTGATATGTTATGATTATTAATAGACCAGAAAATTGTTTTATTTTAAGAATTTCATTCGATGATAGAAATCTACTGTGTGTGTACGTCGTACATGTGAATCTTCCTTTTCTCGTACACATTATATCGTTTAATATTTATAAGCATGTATTATGGATTTTTACAAGATGTGGATGGTAATGATGAAATTGATTCTTATATGTGTAGGCAACGTATAACGTTTAGCACCTATAGTAAAAAAGCACAACAAAGCTAATTTCATAAAATTAACAAAATAGCAAAATGTTGACATTTTTAGAATATTAATTTAAAATCCGGGGCATAATTAGTATTCCACGAAAATGTGGGGCAAACTGAAAAACCTTTTGTTTACTTTTATATTTTGATTTAAATAAAGCGAAGTACTAAAAGTTTTGTAAAAACTCTTATATTTGTGTATACAGAGCTTTTTGAGCAGGTGTTTTCGTATAAAAAATTAATGTAAATTAAACACAAAAGTTTGTATATTCGAATAGTCTTTGTGTGATTTTATTTATTTAAAAATAAATACTTACACAAACATACATACACAAACCATAACACAATAAACAAGCTGTAATCAGTTCCACCCGCGTACGCCCCGTTGTGACGCTTAAAGTGAATTTATGCAAATTAAATTAATGTTGTTGTTGTTGTTATTTTAATTTTGCCGTTCAAAATAAATTAACACATAATGTTTAAAAGTGGAAAAAATATGTCATTTATGTTAATATATTTAAGTTTGAGTGTTTTTTTTATTCTTCTTAAAATTATGAAGCATGTTAATTTGCATAAAATAATGAATTTTGCATGTCAGCTGTGATAAACGAGCATAAACATGTGGGTAAACAAACGATGGTTATATGATTTGAAAACCGAGGTTATGCTAGCAACTATATAGATAACTATAGAACTGGCACAACCAGTAACATAAGTCGTATGGGGCGGTTCATTTGAAAGCTGCAGCCAAGTTCGGTCATACTGAAAGCTTTATTAAACTTCTATATTTCATTCCATCTACTGATAGTAATCTATGGAATAAAGGTCAGAGATCTTAACAAACCATTTATATTTTAAGTTTCGGTCAGCAGCGATAATCGAATTTGCCTGATGAGAAACTCCCATTAAGCTGCAACTACCGATACAATAACGGTTATAATCGAATTACAAAAAAAGTTTAAGAGATATAGTAAAATTTTTAACATGAGCTTTTGAATTAGCACAATTCACGATCTTTATAAACATAACCACTTGACAATCGAGCTCAAAATATTAACTAACGTAAGAAATAAGTATTTTATCGTATTCAAACCCAACAAAATCATTAATATACGTAATCCTACCAATAAGTCTAACTAGGTTACTGTCACAATGAGGTGTACCAGGCATTTCAATTTGGCATTTAATATGATTCATAAGAGCTGGAGGTGAGGGATTCGAATCACAACTTCTTACTATAATGAAATATGTACGAACATAACCATATGACTCACTGGTGGCGTGCAATGTACTGTACCGAACCATAATACTGTAAATGGAAACAACACAACCGATAGCGTCAGAGTGAAGGCACAAGCTTTTTGATATAAATTATCTCTTGTTCTGCACTCCTCTGATTAATAAACTTGAAACTTGAGCTATTTCACTAAAGATAACAAAAGCTTTGTCACTATATAGGCCATTGACTAGAGATATCAACATATGTCGGGTGATTTATTTTTAAGTTCCAACTGTCGATGACGCGATCGTGCATTATTAGTAGTCCGTGCATTAGTATTAGTAGTGGTAATTGGCCACTGATGGGAGTAGTTTTGACTTCAAATCCTCAATCGTCACCGGCTTATCCAATTAGACGGTGGACTATGTGGTGTTCACAAATACGACGAATAGTCACGCCACAATAGTGAAGTAAAAACAAAATAATCGAAAAAAAGATTTCGATAGAAATTCTGTAATTCGCTAGAACTGTGCTATGTGCAACAAAGCTTCGCAGCATATAAATATATAGAAATGAAATGCAACATACAACAAGTCCGGTCGTATATACCTGATGGATGTATTTGATCTTTTCGATCACACAATGAATCAATGACGTCATCAGATTGAAACCGGCCTAGCGAACAAAAGCATTACAGATCACATAAGAAGATGCCATACGTTTCATAAGACAAACGTCTTCATCGGCTGGTTGATTCAGCGCCCTAGCTGTCAATCAATACCACTTTATGGAGTTCTGGTTTAACTGCCATCATTCATTAACTCTCATATTCTACAACTACACGTAACACCAAAGTAAAATTTCTAAATATGTGATATCAATTGATCTAGGTAGGTGGTCAATTAACTGGTCCGAAGCCTGAATTTATATAACTTTTCCCCGAATTGTTCTCGGAATAAAGCCGGTTTCACGGGAAATGTGATAAGAAACGCTGTCTTGTTCCACATGTCGTCGAGATCGCGTTCTTCAAATAGACCGTTATTATGGCTCGTTAACGAGTGCCATAGTTACGTTCCGGCCGGCCTAATTTTATTTGAATGATTCCACCAGCCCATAAATCAAACCAGACCGTGGTTTTTTTCCATATGTAATGGTACTTCTTGAATCTCTTCGAGTTACTCTTGAGCCGAAATACGGAAATTTTGCTTATTAACGTAGACATTAAACCATAATAGAGCCTCGTAGCTTAAAAAACTTATGGTTAAAAACAATGGATATTCTTTTCGGTTTTCAAGACTAAAACAGTAACGGCTAGAAAGTCGGTCGGCTTTAATTTATGCATGGACATTTAAACAAAGATTCTTACGTAAAATACGTCAATTTGTGGCGTAAGATAAGTCAAGCTGGTGTGAACGGCATCAAATCGTTTCACTAAGTACTGGATGTGCTGTTTTGGTCACGTTTTATCCAAATGCATTCGGTAAGCCGATGGACCTAAGTTCCTCTAAGCGTACAAAACACAGCTGAATTATATAAAGACGCCGTTTCGGGCTCTAAGTCTTTCCATGATGATATGTCAAACAATACTGAACAAAAAAATACCAAAGCTGTAGATCAGAATATACAGTAATACCTCGATTTAACGGAGCCCGATTTAACGGACTTCGGGGTTTAACGGACCAAAATTTTATTCATTTTGTATTGTTGGCTTAAACCTCAAAATCGTCTATACAAGAAAATTGAATGAGGAAATGGCTGTTATTCAAGCGAAAAACTGATCTGGAGAAAGACTTCTTTCGTCTTCGGAAAAATGTAAAAATTTAAATTGAAAGTCGGCTACTTATGTTAGCATTTAGGAACAAATATAACAAACCACTTGAACAAATGGCTGAAACAAGCTTTTACATAATTTAGAGGAAGAATTCTCTTTGAAGAAAGGGATTGAAATACGAGACTTTTATTTAGCTTTAACGAGTTCTGGAGAAAAAAATAGCATCGACAATGACGTGCGCGAATGGTAACAATAAGATGAAATTATGACTGAAGCAGCAATGGACAAAGAAATAACTGAGCAAGATCTAGTAGAGGTAGAATCCGATCAAGATGAAGCAAAGAGAGAGCCAAATTCATTGTTTAATTTTTCGTTTTTATGATTCTCATTTAAGACTCATTCTGATCTAACGGACAATCGGCAACACTGGGGCAAAAATCGAACTTGAGATGTCTGCGTGGTGAGTAAGTCTTCAAAATAGGTACTCTCACTTGCAAAACCTTACCCTCCTCAAAAAGTCCTCCATAGTTATAATAACATTATCGACAAATATCCTTTATTTTGAAGAACTAAGGGTATTGAGGAATTCGTTTAATAAGTCTGGAAATGATCATCAAATCAAACTCTATTATAAGCAATAAAACCAAATGGAAATTAAAACAATTTAAATATTAGTTGTGGGTATCAAAACTTTTAACACGTTCCTCAAGAAAACATGATTAAACGTTTGAAGATTTTTATCAAAAATTGTTGTTATCAATCGACTTGGGTGTAAAGGGTTTTAAAAAGAAAAATGTATAACTCAATCAGATTGCAGTGAAGCTCAAGTATAAATATGTTAACTATATACTATATTCACCAGCGCTTTTTCTAACACAGGTAGTTTAAAGACGGTCAATTTCACCAGGGAGGTCAGAGTAATTTTTAAAGCGTCTGATAATTTCTCAATTTGATAATTAATATCGACAAAACCATCTCACAAAGTCTCACGTGTCAATTATTGATCCTTAACTCGTTTATTCGTGTATAGAAGCTGAAAGCTGGTTCACAATTTTCGTACCATAAATCAGATATCTGATACAAAATTGCATGAACCCTCTTACTACAGGGTGAGGCAAAAGCCCGCTACCATTTCGATTGCCTATAACTTTGTTCAAAGAAAAGATAAGTAGGTTTGGGTTTCATAAAAAGTTAATTTGGTCTTAACATTTTTTTCGGTTATAATTGGAAAATTATATCGGCTAAATGGTGACTGCGATTCACTATAAAACTTGCGGCTCATTAAAACCAAAGCAGTTTTCTTTTTAAGGAGAATTTCTTCAATTTCGTGACGAAAATTGTCTGTAAGATGTTGAATCGTTTGGGGCTTATTCACATAAAATTTTGATTTTAAAAAACTCTATAAGAAAAAGTTTGGTTCTGTTACATCCGGAGATCCATCATGCCAAATCATCATTTCGCGAAATTAGTCTTCGTGGAAAAACCTCATTCAATAATTGAATTGTGGCCTCATCTCGCTGAAACCACATGTCAACTAGTCCTTGCCCTTCCGTTTCAGGCACAAGAAAATTTCTAATCATGTCTTGGTACCATTTGGCAGTAACAGTAACTTCAACACAATGGTATTTTTCAAAAAAAATTGGGACGAATGAAGTATCCATCATGAATACCACACCATACAGTTGTTTCAAGTGGATGCAATTATGTTTTATGAATTAATTGAGGTCATCAGACCGAATTGATGTTTCTGGAGACTCTGCAATACTATCGCGTACCAAAGCCACATTTTCTGTGTTACGAGACGTCCGTTGTCTTCCAAAACGAAATCTGTCTGCTGTCGAACCGTATATACCGTCGAAATTATGGTTTCGTGAGGCACTGGATTATTAGGATATTTTTAAATTATATTTCCGCTGAATAGCAATAATGGAACGATTATTTTCAATAAATATTATCACTATTTCTGCTCGTTCTTGTGGCGTCAATTTATTCATTATAAAATTGGACCGTCTATACACAACACAATGGTTAAATCGAAACTGAGCTAAACGTCACATAACCAAGATGGTGCTAAATTCAAATGGTAGCGGGACTTTTGCCCCACCCTGTAATTAGTTGAGTTCGTTTTGTGTTCGAATTGCGAGAAAACACTGTCAATTCAGTCAATACAAATCGATTTAGAAACACACATTTTGAAATATTAAGTGTGAGACAGTAATAAGCTTTCATAAGTGTACCAAGAAAATGGTACGCCAAATATTTGACCTAATTATTAACGCACATACAAAAGACTTTGTACATAACCTCAATTTTGCATTAAAACCAAGTTGTTATTATAAAAACTCTGTCCAAGCATTAAGATGAAACACACACACACAAACACTTACAATAAAAATAAATTCAATTAAGAAAATTAAAAAATTGTTTACCAAAAAAGTTAAAATTTTAAACTAACTTGCACACAACCAACCCGCCCACCCCCACTCTTTACTTTAATTTTACTATGTAATGGAGAAAACACCAAAGCCACGAACAAGCACATCCAAACATAATATGTGTATACAAGAGTATACATACTCGTTGTTGTTACATAATTTTGGAAAATTTAGAAACAAAAATAAGGAGGAGTTGTTGTATACTCGTACTCATGTACATATGAAAATTGCTTAGGGGTAACAACAACACAAAAAATGTACAAAATGCAATTTTCGGCTAATTCTATATGCTTTTTGATAAAAGTCGAAATGAGCAGAGGATGAGCTTAATTATCGGCGTTATTATAAGTTGGCTGGAATGTCGAAGGGTCCAAGGCTGAAACCTTCGAAGCACTCGAATTACGAGAGTAGTAGGAGTACAAGGATATTCCTGGAATTGAATAAAAGGAGGCTGCTGTGAACACTCATGACCACTATGTAAGGAGCAACGTTTTCTTATTGGGTTCTTAACAGTGTGCTGAGGCAAGGGACTATCGGCGTAAATCAATACATACATTGATTTACAAATTTCCGACTGATGAAGATAAACGTCACACCCGAACACAGGCAGACAATGTATAAATATATGTAATCATATTTTCAATTTCGAAAATAATAAAAATATATGTATGATTATTACAAATGGATTAAGCATAAAAGTGCTGTATGTATGTCGCTATATACGTTCTAAATGACACGCGAAAATAGACGTAAGCTGTTTTCGGAATAAGAAAAATCTCTTATTTACAATAAATTTGGAACCTGCATACATAAATTTTCGATATTCGTCGTTTTTATGCTTTTTCAATCATCGTTTTATGGAAGTAATAAATTTTATTCCCTCATACGAGTGTATACATATATGCGTATACGAGAATGTTAGTACAACATTTTTCGTTTAATTTTATGCTGTTTCGTGGAAGCGTGACTACAAATATGTATTTATTGTACAATATGGGAATTGGAATTTGTGCTTTTCAAAAATGTCTTTTTAATGTATCTTTTGAAGAATTTTCTTATTTAAAATCGAAATAATTATTATTAGAAATGTTCAAACTTTTTTATCATATATGTGTAGGTTGGATGTGATAAAGTATGAACAAAGAGGAGTCACGTTTCAATATAGAGTTTTGAAAAACTTAAGCGGGGTTTTATATACTCTACTCCTGGGGGTTTGATTTAATCTGATTATAGAACTCATGAGTTACTGGCGTAGTTGAACTGTAGACGTTTCACCACTCCACTCTGTTTGGTGGTGGGATCAAAATGACCCCATAATTTGCTCAAACCAAAAATTTACAAAAAAGGCAAATCCTCCTCAAGATCACGTGATTTATTTATATATAGACAAAAAGGTGGTTGAATGATTGTAAACATCAAAATAGTGGCACACTATCACTAGCTTTAAAAAGCCTGTACTAGATCGTAGAATATTATTGTTGCTAACAATCACTTTAGAGTTATACTTCGAACACTTAAACAGAAAAACAACAACGTCCTTTGTATAATATTAAATCCGGGGTAGTTTATGTCCCATCGGTATTCAAATTTATATTGGCGTTCTGTGATGTGTAGAAAATATTCTTGGCAAATATTCGTGCAATTTATCAATTGACGGACAATTAATTTTAACGCGAGATGAAGATGTGATTTTAGTCAGTATATACCACCATAAAGCAGAGCTTAAAAAAAATTTTGATTCGCTAGTCATTCATCTCTGGTTATTTCTTTTTAAGAACTTTACATAACGATTCTAGAATTGACGATGATTTTAAAAAAACCGAACATCATGGACTATGATGCAACGGAAAGAGTTGATACTCTTGATTAACTCGTCAGATCATACACCTGTTTAAGGAAATCTAAACGATAGTAAATGGTTTTAGTTTTAAATTTTATCATGAAAAAAGTAAATTTCTGAAACAATTGACAATGGAATTCAAATCACGAGCGTTCAAACGAAGTGTGAAAGCGACAATCAGCCAAATCAACAACCGAAGAAGCATCGACGATTTAAGAGATAGCAAACATCCAAGATGCTATATTTGTGTTCACAATCGGCTGCAATGAGCCATTTTAAGCAACTCACATCCATATTTTAAATGTGGGGTCAGATTGATCTCTACGATAACCTATACACAGAGTTAACCTTCACTCTGTATACATGAATTTTTATAGTAAATCTGTTACTGGAACCCTAGAAATATTTAAAAAGGCGCTGCGTCACGCTAGCAAACTGCAAAAGCTTGTACCAATACACAGAGACCAACTGGCTTAACGTGAGCATTAAAAAATAAAGAACGTCAAAGGAAAGAAAACGAACCCAATCACCCTATTATTCACTACAATTTTCACACAACTAATCTAGAACAAATCCCATTCGTCGTAAATATGTTTTTAAACGACCAAGCTGACACCCCAGCTGATCTATCTCTAAAAACTAAGTTCATTTTAGAGTAATGTGTCGTATCTAATAAAGAATATCGTGTTTCAATAAGCATACGAGGCACACCATTCGTTTAATTTTTGGTACTGAACGAAGAATTAATATAGCTTTCTGAACACTATTATATGCTGGTACCCGTATTAACCTGTTGGTGTAACAGGGAAGAATAATTAAATGTAGTCCTTGACCAGTTTGGAAGTGATCAGCGAATTTTAAGCAAATTGAGTACAATTTTGCTGTCTGTACACAGTGCAATATTTCTATTTGGGGTGGATAGCAACTTTAAAAGCTTCAACTGCACAATCAGTATGTAGTACAATGTTACCAAACCCACTTCAACCAAACCGTATGATGTTTGTCAACCGTCACCGAAAACTACTAGCGACTCCGATACTCAATTTATATACTTTTGGGATATCATTGATCTCTCGACGGGTGAGGTTTACCTGGTAAGGATTATATACTCAGGTTACTCTTTGTCCGTAAACATAACTTCTGGTATAAATGAATTAAATTAATTGACAGTTGTGCGACATGACTCAACGCACCTAGGTCAAAAAATCACGATACTGCACTGAAGGTAGAAACAGAATGCTCTTTCAAGCAATTCGTGGTAAACATAAACTCGTGTTAAGCATAAACCATCTAACAACAGAAGAGTAAGATAGCATGTAACAAGCTTAATACATGTGAATTTATCCCAGAATTCTATCCCAGAAAATAAAATAAAAATCATATGGCAACACTAATGAAATAAAAACCCACTACTAACACAAATTTGAAGTTAGCCCAGCAAATTATTTATCTAGTTTGACAAAACTAAATATGTCTCGGATGTTTTGGAACGATTTCCCAAAAATTACTTATAGTTTACTTATAGTAGCCCTATCTCAAAAGCATATTGGTCTAATCCAAGATATTTTTAGGTTTGTCAAACCAGATGAATAATTGATGAGAAGTTATGTATGTATTAAATTATATGTTGCCATATGATTTTTGTTTTATTTTCTGGGATAGAATTCTGGGATAAATTCACATGCATATAATCTGTAAATAAACATCAGCATTTTAGAATTCCCAGTAACAAATTTAGAACTGAAGATTGTCTCTCTAAAACGAAAAAGGGCGTATATGTAACTAATTGGCAGGCAGCGCTCATGCAACACGGTATTATCACAAACTAGAGTGACATCTGTGAGATTTAATTTGAAGTTTGATAAAACCGAGAACTTTCTTAGACAATTATTTTAAACAAGCGTAAACAAGTGAAAGACGAAAGAAAAGAGAATTTCCGAAGTAACAGGAAACCATTCTATTTCACTGATCATATTTTACTTGTAAAAAACGTTTTTAAATTTTTTATGTAAAAATCAGAGTAAATTACATGTCAAAAACGAAAATAACATCATTCGCAGTGCCATCTACTTTAAAATGTCAAAAATTTATCAACGTTCACTTTGCTCATTATTAATTAACATAGTAATAGTGTATTTGTAAAATCAGTTGGTTTTCAAGTCAAGTTTCAGTTGACCGCCCAGGTGGCGCAGTGGTTAAAGCTGCTGCAGTTGGAGCGGGAGGTACAGGGTTCGAATCCCAATAGGGGCAGGATGGTAAAGGGATTTTTCATCATAAGATAACGATCGGTGGTGTGAATGAACACATCTATGACCCCCTGTTGGATTGCAGAATTCATGGGCCAACCCATCTTCCATGTCAGTACTATAGTCTGGCATGGAGCTATGCAATGTGCAGATGGTTCTACGTGAATTGGACCTATAGCCGTACGTCTTCGATTTGGCTGTAATGGCGTAAGGTAAGGATGTAAATAAGCGAACCGCGAAAGAGTTGGAAGTGCCTCGAGCCCCGAAACAGAGTGTAGAGATAAAAAAAATGTCAGTTGGAAGGCGATTTTTTCACCTTCACCCGACCCAGTATATAATGATTTTTAACTAAATTAACCTGTTAATAAGTGTTATCTTAATCAAAAATTGTTGTGACATTCAATTTGTAGTCGAAAAAATTGTACACAGTTATTTATTTCACAAATTCAATTCATAAAATAGTAAGAAGATTATCTAACAGATGGCGCTGTCGTTACAATAAGATTCAACAAGAGATGGTGCGTCAGTTTTTTTTACATAAAATCGTTTAATACGTTTTTTGAAAATGGAATTTAAAACATAACCTTATCTAAATGACACGTTTTTACAAGTAAAATACGAGATCGTGTAATTGACACGCCTAACATTAAATTCGAGTGTACAATTGGTAGTTATTAGACATATTGAGTGTCATATGTCTCTAGCAAGTTTATCTAGAGACAAATTTAAAATTTAGACAACGAATAACCAAATAGACGATCCATAATTTAGAATCGATTCTTAACTACTATATCTTACTTGGATTTAAGATTTTTTTTGTTAAAATATTGACCTTTTAGACACTACAAGCAGTCCAGATTTATGTATCCTTATAAGAATGAAGACGGTATACTCAGGCACGCTCATTATTCAAGTTAATGCTTGTATCGGTTATAGAGAGTCTACTAGGCTTGACGATCGAAGACGGTTTACCTTGAGTCACACACACCCAGTTTTTTCCCAGATTGTTTTTCCTTAAGCAAAAAACGATGTTTCAGAAGTATTCTCCTGCAGGGTAATAATGTTCTTCACGCATTCCGTTTTAAGTGTAGATTTCATTCCAAAGTGATTTTCTCAGTTTTTATATCGATCTGAAAAGTACGGTGCATTTGTTCACTTACACCTAAATTCGAAGATAGGTAAATCAAAACTATATGTTCAGTCTCTCATGACTTAAGAATGCATTTTCTTGTTATGCTGCAAATCAGTTTTTCCTTTCCGGAATCCAGGTTCATTTCTCGATTAGTTCTATTCGAATCTCTTCTATTTTCCTTGCTAAATTGAAATTGAATCATTTCTGGGAACGTATTTCTCCACGATCCCTGTGCATCATAGAATTAAGAAACATTAGTAGATTAATTTGTTTCTTACTCATACAATCGGACATCTGATACTGTCCAAGTGTAATGGCAAGACAAGGTCTCGCCATTCTCTCTTGTGTGTTACATTTCATTCCCTCTACCAAGTGATTTCACCTCTAGCATAAGTTTGGTTGATTTAAGAATGAAGTTGTTACGTCTCATCCCTGCTTGCATTTTACACGCGACTTCACAGATAACGTCAAGTTAGCATATTGTATATTTAGATAAATCATTTAAATGTTGAATTGATTTTGTGTCTGCGGCTTTTCATATGCGGCTTATCTCAAAATTATAAATGCGATTATATGGAAAAGGATTGATAGATGGTATAAAAATTTTTTTTTTTTTGGTTTTATGTGATTTGAATGAATTGAATCGAAGCATAAAAATTTACATTTTTTGAAATTGATACATTTGAAATTGGAAAATAAATATACATATCAATTTCCGCCCATCTATATCGTAGATATTGGGCATGAATATTCAAATGGATATTTTTAGAAACAAATATTAATTGGGATTTTATTCAATGGATTGCAAATAACGATATGTTATACGATGATTGCTATCGACAAGTTGTTTCATAATGCCATAATGCTACATATCCATATATTATAACATCGTTCGTCTGGAATAGCACTTTGCATTGTCACACCTACACAAATCATAATATTTTATCTCGTCTAAGCTGGATGATAAAAAATAATCATGTTGCTGGCTTATTTATATAGCCATAACATGCAATCATACAAATTTAATTCGTTGTCTGTGTTTGGTACGATTCCCGACCAGCTTAGATAGGAATATAAATCATTAATTTTAATTCTATTTCCATAACAATAAGCGAGACATTTGAATTACAAAAAAGCATATATATGTACATAAAAAAATTATGCAATCATAATAATACGAAAATGAAAGAGTTAACGAGGTTGATAACAATGTGACAGCATTACAAGCATCTGTTTGCCATATGAATTAACCTTATAAAAAACATTAGCATTTGGATGTCTTGAAGGAAAATGAAATGTTAGATTACTTAACGACAAGGACGAGTGTTATAAAATTTTAGTGGAACGTAATCAATTTTTTTGTAAATATTTCGAACGAAACATAAGATCGATAAAATACAAGCACTATGTCCAGAGCTGGTCGTAGGAGGCGACTATTATTATTATTAAAGTTGGCTGGAACCCTTAAAGGTTCCGCACTCAATGCCACAAAGGGCCCATGGTGCAAACCTAGGATTTCATCAAAGCACACATGTGCGTTCTGCAACCTTAGCAAACTGGAGCAGTTTGAACCAGGCAGAGGAGACAGTTGATTAACAGGAATATTCCTGGAGTTGAACACAAGGGATCTAGCCGGACAGGTGCTGATGAAGTGTAGGCTGTCATCAACATCCTCAAGACATTCGTCGCATACGGCATCACTAGCAAGACCCATGCGATGAAGATGACTCTTGAAACGGCCATGTCCAGTAAGTAGAGCAACCAATATTCTCAAGTTGTCCTTTTTCAACGAAAGAACGTATTTGGTCAGCTTTGGGTTAAGCCCCCTTATAAAATATTTTGCCTTACGGCAAGTAGGAATAGTTGACCACGACAGTTTTAGGTTCGATAAGGTAACGGTTTTCATTGTTTGTTTCACTATGTGAAAAGGTACATCAGCAGCTGGTTCAAGGCCTATGAAGAATAAGCGAGAACCAGTTTTAGCCAAACAGTCTGCAACTTCGTTGCCATCAATATCACAATGGGCGGGAATCCACATGACCGTTACCTTATTATTACAACCAAGGAGGTTCAGGAAATTCTTACACTCCCCTATCAGTTTGGAGCTAGTTCGAAGATTGTTCAAAGAGTTAAAGACAGTTTTACTGTCCGTACTATTAAAATATAATCTCTTTGTCGACGGCAGCGAAATTAAGAGCTGAAAACACGCAGTGAGTAACCGCAATTAATTCCGCTTGATGAATAGTACAGTAAGACCCCAAATCGCTAGAGATTCTCAAATCTTGCGATGGACAGTAGTAAACAAATTCAGCACCCTGTTCAGAGACAGAGCCATCTGAAAAGAATACAAGCGATTCGGATATCTGTTTGAGCAAGTCTGGTGAGAACCACATATCCCTGGATGGATACCACCTCATATGATCTGTGGAAATTAAAAACAGGCAGTATCCAATCAGTTATCTTGTTGATTTCTGGCATAGCTCGTGTAAATTCAGTAAAAATTGATCTATGACCTGAAGTAGTGCCAAAAGTATTCCATGCCCCGGCATTCCTCAAGCGCAAGGCAGCCGAACAAGCAATACCTAAAATGAAGGATTGTAACTATGGTAGGGAGAGCATGAACTCCATAGCCAGGAGTGAAGTTGAAGACATGGTTCCAGTTACAGCCCGACAAACGATATTTTGCAAATAGTTGAATTTGCCAATTGAAGATTTAACTTGAACCACTGGCCACCAAATAATAGATGCATAAGTTAGCATTGACAGAACCAGTGACTTGTAGATAAAATAAAGCATTTTGGGGGATAATCCCCAGGAATTACCAAAGCTCTACTACATTGCCAAAAAATCGCAGTGGCTTTTTGTAGTTTGAAATCCAGACGATACTTTCAAGAAAGTTTATTATCCAGAAAAACTCCAAGATGTTTGAAGTAGGCTGAGCTATTAACCTTGCATCCAAAAAGTGATGGTACAGAAAAAGCTTCAGTATTCCTACGCCTTGTAAAATTAACCAAATCGGTTTTTGATGGATTCACATGTAAACCCTTATCCAGACACCACTGTTCTATAATGAGAAGAGCGTGTTGAGTTAAATCTGATAAGACATTCAGGTGCTTGCCTAAAACTGTCAGAACCAGATCGTCAGAGTAACTTTAGCGGTAAAACCGGACTCACGAAGAATAACAAGAAGTTTCGGCCAAGAAAGTCGATGGCCTTAAAGTGGAGATCTTGTGTCCCAAAGCTACACATAGCTACACATATAGCTACACATAGGAGATAACCTCAGAAATCTTGTTGTTGGATTTCTCATCGGGTCACAGGTGAAAAATACTGTGTTGAACTTTCAGGCTGTCGAGCCAACCTGTCAATTGTTTGTGTACATGCGCCCACTCATGTCAGCCAACCTCAAGATAAGAGACACATTTTACAAAAATTAGAGAAGCTGATGGGTTCTATACGTGAGCAAGATGTCAGAGTAGTGACTAGTGACTTTAATGCTAGAGCTGGAAGAAATCAAACCGACTTATGTAATAATGTACGTCCGTACTCTTGACACGAAACTGCGATCAAAAATGGAGGAAGAATGATGACAGCTGGACAGATTTTTAGACAGACAAAGCGGGAATAGTGGAAGGTAAAGGTCTTAAGAGTACATCAACTCAGCAATGAGAGCTATTCGCGTGCGGTTTCTTTAAAGGAACCACTGAAGTGCACGATACCTTAAGATCTCGGTAAGCTGACATTCGGCATCAGGATGGAAACCAAATTATCGCGGAGTACATACCAAACAAATACGTACATATGTGTAGAATGACAGCAAGACAGTCACAATGCTGTGTCAAAGTTGAAAACCGGCTATCGAGGATTTTTGCAATTAATTCAATACATCCTGCGTAAAAGTGCAACACCTCAAGACAACATCTTATTCCGACAATCCAATCTACTTTTTGCATATGCAAAGATAATATCTGTGTGATAGGATTAAATGGCAACGGAGTGAAAGAGATACTTGATTCAATGGAACAATGTTCAGCTTCTGTTGGTCTAAAATAAATCCAAAACCAAATATCTGATCTCTGGTTTTTGAGACCAATGTGCAATTGATTTCAGTAGTGGTAACCACACGCATTAAGGATTAAGAGATTCAAGTATCTTGGTTCTCACATTACTCACGATAATAGGGTGGAGGAGGATATCAAGGTTCGCCTTGTCACTGGCGATTGGGCATTGTATCCTCTACGTCCTCTTCTGAAATCAAAATATCTTGCAAAAACGTATAAGCTGAAACAGTACAGTGTTGATCAGACCGTTTGTCATGTATGGATGTGACAGTTAGACCTTGACGGATGAGTACGAAAGATCGCTTCTTATACGTTCGAGAGAAGAATCGTGTTCTATTTAATCACGAGATCAGGAATTTAATACGAGTTCCTGATATCGTGCATGAAATAAAAAGACAGCGAGAAGGATAGCTCGGTCTCGTTCTACATGCTGATCCGTACCGAATGATACAGTGATTTTGGAAGGGAGAACCACCTTTCGGTAGGCAAAGAGGGCGCCGGAACGGTCTGGCATCTTCTGGTTGCTCGCCACAGTCGTGATCGAAATCGATGGATTCAGATTGTTGACAAGGTACGGGCCAACAATGGTCTGTAAAATACGTCAGTAAATTTTTTTTACGAATTACTAATCTTATGCGAGACAATTTAAATTAATCACAGTGCCACCCTATTCTTCCCTTTCCTGGTGCTTATAACAATTAAAAAAGGCAAATGATATCGAAAGCTACACAATACGAACATAATTTCGATTATCTCACAATTGATTAAATAATTACAGACCCTTACTCTTTCTAATAATAATTTTGTTGGATAAAAATAGGGCATCGACAAAAACAAAATGTTTTATCATCAGCATTCAATCCGAAAAGTAATAACTTTTTGATTACTAATCACAATCAATAAGCATTATATGGCTATACATGTATATAGTCAGTTACAAAAAAACACGAAAAGTTAACGACAAAATTTAATTTTTTTTCCAAATAAATAAGAAAAGCTCAAAACAAAAGCTTATACAAATAAAAATAATAAAAGTTTATTTTGTTTAAACCCTTTATTTATATTTAAAACTTTTTTGTTATTGTTGTTATTAATACTTTACTAATAAAACGACCAAGAACGAAAACACCCTGGTAATAACATTATCACTTTATAAAAATGTTATGTAATAATGAATGATGGTTAAAGAGGTATTTTGAAAAAGTATATAATCAGTAGATACAGTAAAACGACAGTAATTTTACCCAATAATGTCGATGAGTATGTCATATAGACAAAATTTGGATGAGATCAATAGTATATGAACATAACTTGATTCTGCGCAAAATAACCAGTCAGTCACCTCGCAGATCACGCCGAAGAACTTCTTTCGTCGTTCTCTTTCAATGTCATACGCCTAACGTCGATTCAAAATCATAGACGTACCCATAATCAATTATAGACCCGATTTGTGTATGGCATCAGCACATTGCATTGCTTCATGGAAGGATATAGTTGTGACATAAAAGTTGATTCGGGCAATAAGTTCTGAATATAATCGGATAATATGATTAATCTTTATTGCATCCTGCCTCAAAACTAATCTGTCCATGTGGTCTTAAACTTAAATTTTATTACTATAAGTAAAACTGTTCAGATCTGAAACTCAATCATTTTTCTCTCTGTGAGCTTCCCTGTTTCATTCGACTGCTACGCTACTACTATAGAAGCCAACTAGTAATTGCTAACTTTACTTACAACTGGAAAAATGTTATGCAAAGCAACGGCTTGATAAAAAAAAAGTTTTAACTTTAACTTTAACGGCTTGATAAGAGATATGGTGACTCAATTCCATCGAAAGCAACCGACGTAAGTATTCGGCTAACCGCATGATGCTGAACACAGTTGGTCCGCCGAATTCGATAGTGTATATATTCCACAAAAGAAAACCAAAAGAACCAAAGTCGTTTTGAACGACCGTAAAATGAAGATAGATGAATTAACCGACATCTTTAGGATACCAGAACACATAGTACTGATATAATAATTAAGGCGGATAATGAATTCTGCACTCCATCAGAGGTCACAAGTGTGTTTCCACATCACCAATTGTAATCGGATCACACCAATCACAATTGGGAGGAATTTTGTGTCACTTTTTAAGTTGTTTGGATTAAGATTTGAGGATAGTGATTATAATATTCTGAAATATCTGATAAATTTTCTAGAGAGACACGACACTTCGAACCACTAAATAGATCGAATCGAAGCTATTTCAAAGTGACTTATAAGCATACTCTGCCCTGTGGTTGGGGGCATTCGTGTTTCGTAAATATTACGAACGAAACATGAGACCCATAGAATACCACCACAGTATCCAGAGCTTGTCGTAGGAGGCGACTAAATCTGGTTGGATCGCTGGGCTGACGACCCGCATCCGTAAAACCGTGAAAATGTTAAAAATGTCAACAAAAATAAGAAAATCGGATACCGCCAAAACAACAAAAAAAACGAACCCCCGCTTAAGTACCCGGACACGAGATTGAAGATCGGCACGTGGAACGTGCAGTCATTAAGAAAACCTGGCGCGTTGGACGGCCTTATCACATGCATGAAAGAGTATCGGCTGGAACTCGTAGCTCTCCAAGAAACTCGATGGCCTAAAAGTGGAGACCATGTGTCCCAAGGCTATACGTTGCTACATAGTGGAGATGACCTCGGAAATCTTGGGGTTGGATTTCTCATTGGGCCACAGGTAAAAAAGGCTGTCTTGGACTTTCAAGCAGTCGATAATCGAATGTGTAAGCTTCGCTTGCACATGAGATTAGCCAACCTGTCAATTGTCTGTATACATGCGCCCACTGATGTAAGCCAATCCCAGGATAAAGACTCATTTTACAATAATCTGGATAATCTGATGGGTTCTATACCGGAGCACGATGTCAAATTGGTGATTGGTGACTTTAATGCTAGAGCTGGTAGAAATCAGAGCGACTTATGTAACAATATAGGTCCGTACTCCCGACACGAAACTGCGACCGAGAATGGGGAAAGAATGATGTACTTTGCGATCGCTCATGATCTCAAAGTAGCAAGTATATTCTTTCCCCATAAAAACATCCACTTAGAAACATGGACACACCCACGTAAAACATCCCGAAGCCAAATTGACCATGTGTTGATTTCAAAAGGGCGGGCTCGGGTTGTCCAAGATGTGAGATCGTATCGGTCGTCAACAAAATTCGTAGGCAGTGACCATTTTATGGTTGCTGCAAAGCTACGATGGAAATTTTCGTACAAGTCAGGGAGGACAGGAGAATATACAACGCGATTCTCCTGTGAAGGTCTGATAAATGAAGAAACGCAACGAAAATATCAAGATCTTGTCAGCAATAGCATTATACAATCCAATTACCAATCTGATGATGTGAACAGTGTCTGGGAAGTATTGAAAACTTCGGTTGTCGATGCTGCCCAGCACACTCTCGGTATAGTGAAAACTAAGCCCAAAAATGATTGGTTTGATGAGGAGTGTCGTCTTGCTGTTGAGCAACGAAATATAGCCCACAATGAAGCGCAGACTCGGTTTACAATCGCAAGGAAAAACAAAGCAGTTCTCGCTAGGAGGACAGCTAAACGCATTTGTAGACTGAAGAAGCGAGAATGGTGGAAGGCTAAGGTCTTAAGAGTACAACAACTCAGCAATGAGCACAATTCGCGTGGTTTCTTTAAAGGAATCACCGAATTGCACCATACCTTAAGATCTTGGTCAACTGCCATTCGGGACCAGGATGGAAACCTCTGTGTTAACGTCGATGCGGTACTCGATACATGGCGTGAACATTTCTCTGATTTACTTAATGTTCCACATGTATCACAAGCTGTGTTTGAATACCCTCAAATACAGACCGCGGAGATGTTCATTGAGGATCCATCCTATGAGGAATTCACAATGGCCATGCAGAAATTAAAGAAAAATCGTTCACCAGGAGTTGATTGCATTAATTCAGAGCTCTTGATATTCGGAGGGCTAACTTTGTGGAACTGTCTTTTCGACCTTGTTCGATTGGTATGGCGAAATGAAGTTATGCCCGAAGAATGGAAAGTGGCCGCGTTATGCCCAATTTTCAAGAAGGGTGATCGCTTGAAATGTGAGAATTATCGCGGTATAGCTCTCCTTTGCACAGCATATAAGTTACTGTCATACATTATCTTGGGAAGAATTACTCCTCTAGCGGAGGAAATTGTCGGTGACTACCAAGGAGGATTCCGTCCAAATCGGTCAGTCACTGATCAAGTTTTTTCGCTACGGATGATTCTTTCCAAGTACTACGAAACATCTCGCGATGTACACCAGGTATTCCTAGATTTCAAGCAAGCCTATGACTCGATCAATCGAGAGAGATTATGGTATGCGCTTGAATATTTAGGAATACCGAAAAAATATGTACATCTGTGTAAAATGACAGTAACGCAGTCACAATGCTGTGTCAAAGTTGAGAACAGGCTATCGAGAACTTTTGCAATCAATTCCGGTGTTCGACAAGGAGATGCGCTGTCCCCGATACTTTTTAATCTCATGTTGGAATACATCCTTCGTAAAAGTGAAACACCTCAGGACAACATCTTATTCCGACAATCCAATCAACTTCTTGCTTATGCAGATGATATCTGTGTGATTGGATTAAATGGCAACGGAGTGAAAGAGATACTTGATCCACTGGAACAGTGTTCAGCTTCTGTTGGGCTCAAAATCAACGAGTCAAAAACCAAATATCTAATCTCGGGTTTTAGAGACCAAGACGCAAGTGATTTCAGTAGTGGTAACCACACGTTTGAAGGAGTGATGAGATTCAAGTATCTTGGGTCTCTCATCACTCACGATAATAGTGTGGGAGAGGATATCAAGGTCCGCCTTGCCGCTGGCAATCGGGCTTTGTATCCTCTACGTCCACTGCTGAAATCAAAATATTTTGCAAATACGGATAAGCTGAAACTGTACAGAGTGTTGATCAGACCCGTTGTCATGTATGGATGTGAGAGTTGGACCTTGACGGATGAGTACGAAAGATGGCTTCTAACATTCGAGAGAAGAATCATGCGTGTGATATATGGTCCAAAACGCGACGTCGATGGCACTTATCGAGTTCTTTTCAATCACGAGATCAGGAATTTAATGCAAATTCCTGATATCGTGCATGAAATTAAAGGACAGCGAGTACGCTGGCTCGGACACGTTCTGCGTGCTGATCCGAACCGAATGATACAGCGAACCTTTAAGGGAGAACCGCCTTTCGGTAGGCGAAGAGGTCGCTGTCGGCGACGATGGCTCCACGGCGTAGAGAGCGATCTGGCATCTTCAAACTGCCTACAACGGTTTGAAGAGCTGGCTCGTGATCGAAACCGATGGAGTCAAATTGTTGACACGGTACGGGCCAATAATGGCCTGTAAAAACCGTTTAAAAAATAAGCATACTCTACTGCCATTCACTCTAATTTAATACTTCCAAAAGTCCAACCTTACCTTAAAAGAAAACATGTCGACAAATAAAATTGTAAAATACCAAATTGTCGTTGGTAAATCAAATCCTAATGGTATTAAGTTTGATCGAACACGTTCACAAACCGCTAAAGCGAATACAAAGAGTCTTCTAAGTGGTGCCAGGAACACAAACGGCCATTCAAAGAATGTACCATAAAATTCAAATTGAAAGACCTAGTTCGAAGATAGACGTTGGTTGCTTTCAATATATCCTACCTAGAATATCACAAATAAAAGAAGTTTTTTTAATATCGAGTTGACTTTTTTACAATGTTAGACTATAAAAACAATCACTCATCAGGAGCTTTAAGATTTCGGGGAAAATAAATCACTTGGAAGACACCTACAATTCCCACACAATCAGGATGTCTCATCATTGTTTTAAACCTCGAGAAACATGATTTTAATGTGGTGGCTTACGTGGACTAAATCGAAATACAATCGTCGTTTCAATCGATCAGAGCACATTACACCAATAATTACAGTTTAACAACTCAACTAAGAAGGGTCAAATTCTTAAGTTTTGTTGCCAGTTTTAAGTGAAAAGCTATTGATGATAATTCAGAAAAGTACACTGAACCAAATGTACCACTCAATATAACAAATTTTAGTGACAAGAATATTGATAAATATTTGTCAGTATGAAAATAAATTATCAGAATGAAATAATTTGAAAAAATTATTTCATTTCGAAGTAAAATATTACAGTTATACCTTCATTTATTTTTTTGAACCAAAATATAATTTTTTATTATTCTTAATGAACATTATTCTTAACAATATTTTATCACTATGATAAAAATGTATTCTATATGATAAATTTATCAGTTTTTTTTAATGGTCTAACTGATCAGTTTGCTATCAAAGTGAACATCAATCTAGATCGATAAAAAAATAGAAATTTGTGAAAATGGCCGATATTTCGCGTACATTCTTGTAATTCGCTAGCACTGAACCTACTCGACTGCAAGTATATATATAATAATTGCACGTCAAATCAGGTAACATACGCCCGAAGAGATGGATTTGATCTATTCGATCGCACATAATATGACGTCATCCAACAGATCGAAACCGGCCAAAGCAGGATTACAACATTAAACAAAAAAGCAACAAAATGAATATTACAACCCCGGTAAGAAACCTACAATAAAAATGAAAATTACATCCGGAGGAGATAGATCTTTGAAATAAACCAAAAATCCCTACTCCCAAAAACCGGCCTTAAAAACAAAATGTGAGAAACTCATTATAATAACTGGGAGAGGGGGTGATTTATAATAGAGGGGAAAATTCAAAATGAATGTTCCCTTCCTGGAAGAATGTTCCAAATTAAGAAAGCTTTTTCTTTTATAATATGTTTTTAAGCATGTATTTTTATGTATTTAAATTAAATTAATAAATTGCTATAACATACTTATGTGCGTTTAATCTAACATATGAAGTTAATTCAACAAAATTATTAAAATCAAAATATAAAATATTCCAATCGATAAATTCACTTTTCTTATTGATAATATATTTGCTAAACTTTTTAGCTAGTTACAAATTCGTAAATCTCATTGATAGAAATCTTTGTCGGTTGTATATTGATAAAGAATTTTTCAATGTGAATGTTATTTTTGTCAGTTTCAACAATTATCTTTTTCACTGTAATATCTCTTACTCTATTTATAAGCTACTTCATCATCGAAATCAGCTCCGAATCGAAGATTTTCGAGAATCAGTAATCAGGAAACGACCATCAAGTCGGAACAACTATACTGGTAAAATCAGATAGTAGCCAAATTTAGACAAGCGTTGCCCTCCAATGCGATTGAATGAACTCAATGGTTTGAATCAATAATACCAATTTTGAGGCACCTGTATAAATCAATGAGTTAAGATGGTAACTAATCAATCATACTTATCGAATATATACTTGCCACTATACTGTGATTTCATTGAACTATTAATGAGGGCAAGACTTTGATTTAACATAATTTTCAAGATCATTAAACTTGAAAAAGTCAAAAATGTAATAATACTGATAAAAATATCCGAATCTTAATGGTCGTATACATGGTACAACCCACACACTGTATGTTACTATCTTAATTTGATGATGATACGACTTAAAGTATTTAAGGTTATTTAGATTGAAGATTGACTTTTTTAAATTATTCTTGGATTGATTCATGTAGAAGGGTAAGTTAGTTTCTAAAACACAAGCTTTGTCTACAAAATGTATTTCTTAATACTAGACCACTTATAACTCCGCCTCTTACATGCGATCAGTTCAAAATTACAGTCACTGTCATCAATAAATGGTGTAGCGACGATGTAGTCTGGTCTAGATAAATATATTTGACTCTTATATCTGTACTTATATCACGAGAGATCTTTCCTGTGTAAGATGTTCTTCTTAGTTCACCAAAAATACACGTACGTTTTGAGCAGACATTGTGCATCAGAATTTACAATCAAACCTATTCTTCTTAATAACATTCATGTGAACATTGTCTTTCGGCACTAAGCAACCATATAAATGAATCATGAACACCGGCTTATTTGGATATGAATATACGATCTATCACACCTACTGCGAAGTACAAGTTCTATAATGTGATCATATTGGCATTAGTTTTGACTGGCAATATTTTACCGGTAACTAGTCTAAAGATTTGACTTTTAGACCACTTATACACTAACAAATCGAAAACACTAGATATTACTAAATCATTCCTTTCTTTCAATACGAACTTGGTTATTCATTCAATTGATTCGCTACTACTATTTCTTGCAGCCGACTATTAGATTCTTGTTTATACTCTCAAGTGGAAAAATGCTAAATATGAGTCACGGGGACTTATTTGCTAGGTTTAAACGCAGTCGGATGATGTTTGAAATGACTAAAATAAATTAAAGATACGTCAAATAGCTGACACCTTTAGAATATTAGAGAGCAATGTGTACACTATTTTACATGTTAATTTTTTGTAACAAATTGAGGATGTACGGCTAGAGGTCCGATTAATGTACACAATCTGCAACAGAGAGTCATAGATGAATTCAATCATATGGTGAAAATTCCTTTTACATCCTGCCCCCATCGAAAATCAAACCGGTGCCTAACCACTGCCTAAAAATGTTCATAATAAAACTGAATTGAAGTGGGCACTTCGGTATTTAACAGTGAATGGATCAGTACAGTAAGGAATCATACGTGAATGTCAGTTGAGTTAAAAATGCAAAAAAAACAAAAATATTCCGTTAAGGTTCGAAGCATCCGTGATGCTAGGATGCGATATTTTATTCGTCGATTGTCTTGAAAGAGACCGCCAATAATCATATTACATGGCGTTATATTGATGCATTTAAAAGAATTAGGAATAATCAAAAAGTCCACAGTTTTCGAATCCCAATAGGAACAGGATGTAAAAGAGATGTTTCACCATCTGATTACGGTCGGTGGTGTGAATAAACCCATATATGATCTCCTGATAGAGTGCAGAATTCATCGATCAAACCATCTTCCATAACAGTACTATAGGCTGGCATAGAGCTATACATTGTGCACATGGTTCTACGTAAATCGAACATATAGCCGTATTTGGCTATCTAATGGCGAAAAGACGAACTTAGACGCAGAGTCTTGGACCCCAAATAAGATTGAAACGACACAAATAGGCAGACAAACAGACTCCATTTTTTTTAAATTTTTTATTTATGATAAGAATAAAATTTTTTAACAAAGTGACCAGTCATTTTTTACTAAAGCGTTTGATTCTGACTGTAAATAATTAAGCACTCCTATACTTGCCATAGCGTTGTTTTACAGCTTCAAAGATTGAGCCTCTTCCTAATGCTTTCGAACACACTTCTTTATTTCGTCTGCAACTGTGTAGATTCCTCTGAGAACTTTATTTTGAAATCGTTGATCTATTTGTTGATTGCTGGTTTTGGTACATCTCCATAGTTGAATACCATATGTCCACACCGGCTTGAGTACTTATTTATCAAGCGCAAGTTTAATATAAATGGATAACTGACGCTTTCTTCCTGTTAGCCAGTACATTTTTCTAAATTTTAATTGGAGTTCTGGTTTCTTTTTCACATGTGCTTTCCATCTTAACAAGATTCATACCAAGGTATTTTGCTTAATTTTTATTTGGAACAGGAATATAATTGAGAATCATAAACCACATAAAGTCATAATAAGCTACTTAGCTAGCCAATCTTACATATTATTTATGGCTATTCGTAGTTTGAGTGTGGCTTCTTCGATTGTGTGACCAACAGCTAGAATTGCAGTTTCATCTGCAAACGTGGTGATAGGTTGTATTATTCGTCAGCGGTAAGTCCCTTGTAAACAGTAAAAAAAGGAATGCCCCAAGACATTTGTCAAATGCCTGCACTATGTCCCGAAATATGGCTCAAGAAACCTTTTTTCCTCTAAGGATCTTTCTATTGAATCTGCTATTTTATGGACTTGATCAATTGTGGAGTGTCTATGCTCTCTAAATCCATACTGATGAGACGGAACAACTCCTAACTTTTCAATATTATATTGGCCTGTATGAAGTTAATTCTCTCGGCGGCTTTCCTGGTTTAAGTGTCATTATTACTTCCCCAAATTTTCAAGAAAAAGGGACGTAAAATAGTCTGAAAGAGGCATTGATTATGTTCGAAATTTTCCTAATACCTTCATTAGGTAGTTGTTTAAGTATCTCTCCAGTATCAAGTCATATCCTGGTCATTTTTTAGAAAATTATTTTTTTCTTGTTTCACTTCTCTAGCATTAGTTAATGGGATTTCTTGCTTCAAGATAATTGTATGGCTTTCAATCAATATATCTTATGGATTAAGTGTTGTTAAATTACTTAATCCACAAGATTATATTGATTGAAAACCCCAGATTAAATAGAAAAACTACGCGTTCTGTTCAATCTGGAGTTAATCACTTAGACAATGTATTGCGTCACAAGTTATTGGCTAGATGGCTGAAATGTACTATGGGATCTATTATGAGATCGTAAACACTCCCAACTCTTTCTCACTTTTGCGTATCTTACGCTTTTGCCAGTCAAATCAAGTATATACTACTGGAATGAAAGATATTGGAGCCCATTTATTCTAGAGCTCAACAAAGGTTTGTTCCACATAATCGATCGTAATCGAATGATGAAAAATCCTTTTGCAGGGTGCCCGTTTTGGGATTTCAAACAGGTATCTTCCAAGGCTACAAGTAGTAGAAGTCAAAAACTGAGTAAAGATTTCAGATCCTAATTGATAGTGAAATAAGTACTCATATTTTTACAAGCAGCAACGAGTCTTGAAAGCTCAAAATATTCTCTAAATTTAGGGTGAGATACAAGCATGAATCATCATTAGAAAGCATATAGTACCCCACAATTCTGTCATTCAACATAACATGAATTATCTCGACGATATTATGATGAGCATAAATTTTTTGTACACCCCACAAAACTATTCAACACATCTAATCATGCTAATCAACTCGTCATATTTAGAAAGTGTGTGCGTTTCGACAGTATATAAGATGGTTGGATTTACATATAAACAACAAAACCAAAAAGCATATAAAATAACGGCAATAAGCATAAAAACAAAAAGAAAATGATATAGAATGACATGTAATAGAGATAAAAGGAAATTTTTTTATCGGAAAATCTTCCACCACACACACATGTATACATCTATGAAAAATACATAAAATTTTATGTTTTGAAAACAAACTGACGTACTTGTGTTAGTATATAGATACCACACATCTAGCTGTCGATAATAATAACTTGTCGCATAAAACTATGTATTTCGATATTCGAGTGTTTGTTTGTGGGTTATTAGCATGATTGTTTTTATTGCGAATCGATAGTTTATTGGCCCAACCATGCGTATCTATATATACATGTATCGTTGATTAATTCCGCTCGAAAAGAGTCAACATGTGCGTGCCGTTCTCTTTCAATTTGACTTTGATAGTTGTATACAGTGTAAAGAATTATGTGCGGCAGCATAAATAGAGTAATTGAACGGACTTGAGATAAGAGTTGTACGTACGAGGACCATAAATATTTCTTCTCTCGATTGTACGACGATAACATACATACATAAAAAACTTGCAAATAACAAAAATTGTTGTCGATAAGCTTTTTTGTGCTGTGTATTGATTCACTTAAAGAAAATTTATTTATGTGCTTTTTTCGATTTTTCTTTCATTTTCGTCTTTTGTGTACATACTCGTATGTACGACTTATATGTACATACATACATATATATTGTATATGCGCTCTTCCTTGTCTCGTTAGTTTACTTACGTAACTGTACTTAGTGCTAATATTATGTAAATGTTTTTGTGCCAGTTAAGGATACAATTTTATTGAATTGAATTGTATATCTAAATGTTCGTTATTCTTTTGTTTGGAAGGGTTACATGTGGATGTATGTAAGATGTTTCAAAGAAATTATATAAAAGGGTTGTTTTCACATTTAAGAATATTTCAGTCGACATGACGTTTAAAATTGTTTTGATTTTCGCATAACTCTCGATAACTGTTCGTAATGTCGTGCTAACGTAGGTTTCTAGCTAAAAAATTCTATTGATTTGAAAACTTCATCGGGACAGTTTCAGTAGTGAAAAAAAATTATTACCTAATTTATTGACTTGAGCTAAATTCACTCGTGCTTTATCAATATGGAGCTTTATCAACCAGGAAGACTATTCCTTTTTCACATGTGAAGTTTCCGAAAAGCATGTTAGTTCATCCGTTTTCTAAATTTAGGCAATTTTACATTCTCCGATATTCTCTTGTCTATCATCAGTTTAAAAGCTTTGGAATATAACAACTACATATAAAAGCTTATATAAAATTGTTGTATTTAAACAGGTTCAACATCGGTTAGTATAAGTTTAACTCAGATTTCCTTTCTAACTGGCATATCTACCGTATAAAGATTATAAAAATTGGTCCCAGAGCATCTGCTGATATTATCTTTAATACAAAAGTATCGATCGTCGATATATGATTATTATACCAAGTTATACTATTTGGGCAAATCCCGATTTAAAAGATAGTTTAAGCTTTAATGCCATACTTTATCAAGGGTTTGAGCTACATCAAAAAATAAAATATATGAGTATATTAATACCTGTTTCCGTTCTAGCAGGCCTTCCATTATGTTGATGTGTACTTGTACAGTTGAAGGATTGAATTATAGGTTTCTCTTTGCTATCCTTTCTCATATATTTCGAATAGTCTTGAAATTTTTGGGAGCAAAAGATCGATGTAAATGTTGTGGATGGCTGGTCTAGCTTAATCAGCTTTTTTCAACCACCTTTAATTCACGTGCTTCAGTCTGGATACAGCATTTCTAATATAAAGTAGCCATTGCGAGCGCTGTCTAGACAGTTCTTTAACAATTTGCCCTGTTAGTAGCTAGAAATATTCTTAGCGCTTATAAGTTGTTCCCAATTTTCTCTTTCAATTCTGATATTTTTACAGGTCGAATTATCTTCAAATTTTTGTGCTAAAATTACATTTTCATCTGCTATTTGACTCAGAAGCAGATGAAAAATCGTTTCAAGTAGATCTGTAAATAAATCTTCTTGTTGACTACTTTTAGCTCAAAAACCATCATCGTATTTGATTGGGGTGGCTATTTAGTCGTTTAAAGGTTTTTGTTGCTATACCCATAAATAATGGTTAGTGTCGTTTCGACCATTTAAACTATTAAGATTATTGAAGAGTTCAGCATATTTTTATTATGCGAGAGTCGATAATTTTTCCGGAGCTTTCATGCGTTTCGTTTTAACTTGACAAGTTCTCTAATATGAATATGATAGTTAGAGTACTTTTACACATTTCATTTGGAGTTGTTATAGTACTTTCACATGGTGTCCATTATATATTTTTGCTTATAGCAGCTCCAGTTCATCTTTCTGATTTTGGAGCGTTTCTATTGACACTGTTAAATTTATGTGGTATTATCCAATTTCTGAAACAGCCCCTTATTAGTTTGGTTGATTGATTATTGTACCACTTATAGTCATTATCACATGTGAATGATCATATATGTCAGTTTTCCGTTAGAATGAAAGTCACAATGGCACGATCGTGCCGCTTCACATCGCGTTTTAATTTGAATGATGATATTTTTGAGTTCCAGTATTTATATCATTAATGTGTTGGTTACGTAGTAATCTGTTAGCTTATACTGATGCGGACAGCATATAGAAGCTATATAATGTAACCTGATTGTTACCTATTTGCACTGTTATTCCAACTATATAAATGTTTACTTCTTGAATTGTAAGTGATTAATATAATTGGTTCCCTTTCGTTCTGTTGTATGAATGGCATGATACAAGGGTACCCTCGAATTTTCAGGAAAGACTGCTTGGTAAAATAATTTTCTATGCCTATTTTCTCGAAATTTAGAAATAAATCTAATTCTGAGATGCAGTCTATTAGGTATTTGGTTGTATTTCAGATTACTATATCTTATGTTTACTCAGTTGCCCAACCAAACATCTTTCCTGTCTATCCAATCGAGAGTTTTAGTATCTTCTCAACAATTTCATTTTACAATTGTAAATAGGACTTTTGTTCATGACACGGGTTAAAACGACAGATTGGATTTTAGTAACTGATTGTTGTACAACTTCATCAAACATGGGGTAGACCGAATAATAGACTAATTTTTACAAATGTGCCAGTCTTATTAAAACCAAATGTATTAGATTATGTAATGCATGTTAAAGAGACTGACCTTAATATAATACCCATATCTTAAATGCAGCAGTATCTAACTGAAACGCTCATGGCACTGTCTAATTCAAACAGACTAAACTATGTCAAACTTTTCAAGAAAGAAGTCAATGATATTGATAGTAAACAGAGTACTGAGTATAATGGTATGTCGGTACTAAAGCTAGTTTACAATTAAATGTCGCAACCCATAATTATTCACTTTCCATGCCAAATTAATAAACTAGATATTTTTTACAGAAACCTGGTCAGGTATTTACTCTAACTGTTATTAACTTGGTATCTAGAGGATTGTCTTATCAATTTATTCCCAACCATTAAATTTAATCCTAGCTTTTTGATCGTTTGCAGCTCTAGGTAACATCCTCAACTGTTTTCATCAGATGACTAGTGCACCGATCAGTCCCTCGAAAGCGATTTATAATACCAAGTGGATGAACTATAAAGATATTGAAAGTGGTTAGCTATTGACCGGTTTAATGCTGTTCGAGTAGTTTAAATGCTTCAAAGGGGATTTTCAGTCTTTCCCTCCAATTTACTATACCCTTAGTATCTTAGAATAGTGATAAGATAATTGGTACGACAGTACTCATTTCTTGAGAAATATATTTGAAAGATTATTGGATACCTATGTCATAGTGTCTGCTTTCAATACAAAAGTAACAGTCGTAAAGTTAAGTAAAATAGTCAGTAGATTATTACTTAAACTATTCCCAAAAAGGTTACTTCACGAAAAGTAGCAGCTTCTTGGTGTTAACTGTGAGAATTTAAAAATATTTTGTTGTAAAGTATTACTCGTGAGTAAAATCACAAAAGCGGTACTATTGTTAGTTTAATAAATAGCTGAGAGTTGCTATATAGTTTCCCCACGATTTGCTCCTGTAATATCAATCGGGTCTAAAAATGGTTTGAAATAAGAAGCGAAACACATAGCTGAGATATAAGCTTACTTGTGAACTTGTGTAATCTTTTAGGTGAACCGCCGCTTTATCCCATCGTTTTAGCCATTACTATGTACGAGTAGATCGGCATTTATGAATGTCTTTGTTTATTTATTTTTTTATCTCTAAAATATGTTTCGGAACTCGAAGCACTTCCAACTCTTTAGCAGTTCGCTTATTTACGCCATTACTGCCAAATCGAGGACGTACGGTTAAAGGTCCGATTTACGTAGAACCATCTGCACATTACATAGCTTCATGCCAGCCTATAGTTCTGACATGGAAGATGGGTTGGCCCTTGAATTCTGCACTCAAACAGGGGGTCATTGATGTGTTGAATATATGGTGAACAATCCCTTCAGCATCCTACCCCTATCGTGATTCAAACTCGGTACCTCCCGGTCCAACTACCGCAGCCTAAAATTTGGTCGGTTTTATGAATTTTGTTCATCCCTCTACCTGAGAGTGTATATTTCAATAGTCCATTTTACCACTTTCGATACAATACGCGTCCTACTTCTGTGTTTCAAGACGGAATAATCTGTTATCACTCTATAATCGTGTTTGTCAGTAAAAGCTCATCCAAACTCATAATCCGTCTCATTCCGTTGTTGTAACGTTATATGCTCCTATATACCATATCCCAATAAAACCATACACGTACTGAAAATGTAATTTCGTCGCACAATTTATTTATTCAATTAAAATATTCTTAACACATGTTTACATTTCGAATACAAAATTTGGCAGCGGGATAAAATTTAATTTCACGGTTAGTGGAAATACGCACACATACATACTTGAATAAATTTTGTGTGATGTTTTCACGTGATTTCCTTAAGAAAAAAAAAATCAGTATTTCCAATCTTCCAATCTTGTTCACATATTTATTTTCTTGTTATACAACTCGAGTAACAAACATAATTTCGTTTTTTCATCTTATAGTTGGAAGAGGAAATCGCGAACAAGTAAATAAATCAATCTCAAACGAAATATTTTTGTTTATCGACGGAAATTGATAGATTAAATAATTGCTGGGCATGAACCTACATATATGTATACCTATATTGGGTGAGCATATATTTCGAGTATATAGTCGAGCATAAATTGTTTAACCAACATTGGTGCTGTTCTAGGTTACACCAATTAAATCCCGAATTAAAACAATAAATGAAATCAGACGATAATTGATGAAAATTTATTCATTTTCATTATGTTGCGTTGTGTCGGAATTGTTGTTGAAATGACGCGCATGTTCGGTATATAACTATTTGTCAACGTGACACGTTTGTTTCACGTTTTAGCTACAAATCGATTGGATATCTTCCCAATGAAGCTGCTATGTAATTAAACAATCAACAGGACCGCATGAATAATGCAAATCACGTTCAACAATGTGAAATGTAAAGTAATTAATGTTTACAGGTATATCACCTTTTTTACCTGTACTATTTTCATATAAGTAACATGTATACAAGCATTCCCATTATCCAAGTCGTTCAGTTAAATTTAGTAAGATGGAATGATTGGAATTTGCGATATTAGCCGCGTTTCATGACTCCAACTGATTCAGATCAGATCACATTTTCCATGCAAACCAAAGACGCATTGTGATCCAAATTTCATTTTGGCTGGTGGAATAGAACTACGATGATTCCTATAATAGAGAAATATAAGAACCACTATCCGTCGAGGGTAAAGTCTTTGTTAACACACATGGCAACGAACTTGAACAATACTCTCAATATTTGACTTAACTAAATGATTCCTCATAGATTAAGGCCTCAATAAGCCTTTCAATCCGCATCAATTAAGCTCATGCAGAAGTGCTTGTTTTATCCGCTTGCACTATATTCCAGGCCACCTCAATAATACTCTTCCAAATAGTCCGGTCCACGACAAAAGATCGCCAGAGACGGTATTCGAGTGTATCCAGGTCTCTTTCCACGTCGTTCATTAATCGTGTAGGTTGTCTTCCTCGAGGTCCCATTTTCATTAGTGTCGACTCGAAGACCTAGTTGGTTGTCCGTTTTTACTAACGTAGAAAGTGTCCAAGCCATATTATCCTTGACCTATTAAGGATGTCATAATTCATAATTCATTCGCATCCGGTAAATGGCTCTCTCTTTAATAGGACCGAGAGTGAGTTGAATAATTTTACGCTAAGTTGTAATCAAAGCTGATCACTGGACTTATCAGCGCCTTATATATATTCATGCACGATATATGGGCAGATCGGTAACCTGTTGCGATTCTCGATGAATCTAATGATTAAAGGTATGATTTGTTTCGATGAAACCGCATTTGTAATCACCTCGCTGTATATGTTGATAACATGCTGATACACCATATGGAAAATCTTCTCGCTATATGTATATGTCGATAGTTAAATCGCCACTAGGTTGGCCAAAACCTTGTAGCCAGTCGACAAAGCCTGTTTATAAGCCCTTATAAGACAAAGCTATACGATGGTAGTTGTTGAAGTTTAACCAATCTTCTGTTTTATGAAGTGGACAGATAAGAGCCATTTGGGATATTTTCTTTTGACGAAATGGTCGCTACAGGCTTTAACATGCGGTAGAATATATAATCGTCACCATATTCGAGCATTTCGTTGCAGAAATACCATTTTCACCATTTTAATTATTTCTCATTGTTCACTAAATTTACTGGTTTTTTCTTCAAGCTTCCTGATAAAGTGGTTTAAAGGTGCTGCAGTATTCCAATGATTGATACGCTGAAAATTTTGAATGTGTGTGGTTGACAGGCCTAAATTTAATTTAGCAATCAATGTTGGCTCCATACGTCTGGTTCTAATAACCGTTATCTTGTCATTTAACTTCCATTGTGCTGTATTTCCACGTGTCACCTTTTCGTCTCTTTCTATTGCTCGTTCCAGAGCGTTTCTCCTTGTCAAGCAAGCACCGCGATCGCTCGCGTTCTTCTTGTCGATCCTCTCCGAGTGGCTCTTGACACGATCCACTTCACCTTCACCGACGACGTGATTCACCACTTGTTTATTTATCCTCCATTTTTCCTTCACTGTACTTTCCACTTTATTTTTATGATTTTCTTTTTTTCTTTATTTCCTTTTTTAAACGATACCTGTTGCTTCCTTCAGTTATCTTCAACCTCGTCTCTCGATCTATCGCCTCGCAACACTCAAGCAAAAAAGCCTCTTTTTCGCCGACACACATCATCTTTTATCACTTTCGACACGGTTCATCGGGCAATACACTTTCTTCTCTGTTTTCCTCACGCCATCTATGTTGTAGCACCAAAATTAAGCTATAGTTACTTATCAAGACGCAACCAACTTGTTTGACATTAAGCTGACGTAAGCAGCCACATCGAGGAAGTACGGCTATAGGTCAGATTTACCTAACCATCTGCACATTGCAGTTTATGTAATTATGTAATCAGTGTTCGTTCATTGTAATTATTGTTTTCTTTGATGGTTTATTGTAAAAGGTCCCTTAAATTATGGGTGTTCGGCCGGCCAATACTCCTATGTGTTAATCCTTTTTGTTCAATGTTTGCTGTATGTGGCTTGCATGTCTCTTCATATTTTACAGGTTAGTACCCAAGGAAAGGACGGGATTGGATACATGGACCGAGGTATCCCCGACCAATCGGACACAGGTATGTTCCTTTTATTTTGCCTATTGTTTCACATGGTGGTGGTAAGGTAATTTCCACTGTAATATCAGATTGACGCAACAGAGGTTATTGCTCAGTAGGTCATGACTGTCTGTTTAAAAGCCATGAGAAATATTCCCTCGACACTTTAAGGACAGTTTTGGCCCATTTGTAACTCTCCTGGGTTATTGTGAATAGCATTTTAGATCCAAATAAAGTACGGTCTTAACTGTTCACGAAAGGAGTCAGGAATAGGTTTTTTGTCCAAGATTCCTGATAAAGTCACTTAAAGGAGTTCATATAACTTCATTGCTTATGTTGATTATATGTGGCTGGCAGACGACATTTTAGTTCAGCACTCGGTAAAAAGAGTGAACTGAAGTGAGAGTGCTGTGGTCCTTCAGTTTGGCAATTAACAGATAACAGACACCACATCCAAAGCCTTAAACACAACTACAACCTAGGACAACAAACATGGAATGCACTTAACCTTAATCGCCCGGAGAGCCTCCAGCAACTCTTCCAACAAGTGGACACGTATATATTCATAAAGGCAAATGGAAGTGAAATGAAGAGATACCAGTCATCAAAACCAAAATGGAGCCAACATTGATTTAGACCACTTCCTGAAAAATTTAAACTGAAATAGTATAAAGATTAATTGGTATAAAGATAAGAAGCAAGTCTTGTGTTAAGTACCCTGCAAACACATAAACCTGATTGCGCCAGAAAATCAATTGATACTTAATTAATATTTTCAATTATTTAATTTATAATTTTAATCGGGTTCTTCATATCGTACGCCTCGAACGAGAACAGCAGGACAAAAAATCGATTTCAATTGAATATATACAAAAACAACACAAATGAACTTTTTTTTTCCATAACAATGGAATAACTTGGATAAAAACTATAAAAGCTCTTCCTCTATATACCCATTCGCTATTGTACAACAATAGAATAGCAATAATAGTGCAAATGTTAGTTCTATTTCGATTCAATAATTCAATATATAGATTTGCACAAATACACAATATTTTTATACAAGTCGTCTCGAATAATCCTGTTATTACTTTTTGTCGAGATTTTGAGCTTTTAAACGAACATTTTATTGTCTACGAAAGTCGTATAAAGACATACATATAGACGATAAATCAAATAATATCGAAACTGTAGAAAACTATTTCATCGATGTCGCTTGAGCCATGATTCGGAACAATACCACAATCTAATTCGTAACATATATTTATATCGAGGATTTATCATCCAACCTAATATAATTTTGTAAACTTTTTCACTTCATTTCGTTTTATAGTTAAATTTGATTATAGTTGTGTTTTATTGAAATGCATTCCAATCGAATAGATATTGCAGTTTTTGGTGTATATACTAAAATAGTATTTTTAACAGATAGAGTAGATGTAGACAGATAGATATACATGTATTATGACAGCAGCACTTTGTTGTTATCAGTATAGTTTATTGTTACATTAAAGTTGATTGTTCTAACGTAAACGATAAGGTATGTGACCAATTGTACTGTAGTATAGGGTTGATGTTCGTTCAATTTTTGTGACATCATATGGTAGACTGACCATATATAATACTTAAATTAGTTATGTATGAGGTGCTCATGTAACCTTAATGTAATTTCTTTCGCATCAAGCAGCCCGTATTGGCATTGAAAGTGTGACTAATGTTGTTCTATTTATCAATAAATGAAAACATGAGTGTTTCAAGAATCGTTGACCAAAACCAAAAAAAATAAGTTTTTCGGGGTTATTTTTACCTGTATTACTATATTCTAGAGCTCTCATTAGCTATTTGGGAAGTAAAGTAAAACCTCGATTTAACGGACACCGATACAATGGAATTCGGGCTTAATGGACCAAATTTTCATTTAGTTTGTATTTTGGCTTAAACTATACAAAATGGATAAAAAGGCAATATTAAAGTGCTACATACAACAACCCGTGATTGGCTTGTTTTGATGTGTGTGCTGCCGCAAAATGCAACCCAGCTCTTAAATATTGTACCACTTCATTAGAACAATTTCTAAACAGCGTGGTTAATATTAGCCATTTTAAGCAAATGGTTCTTCAAATTTAATATTCTTAACATACCATGGGACTGCAATATAATTTTTGGGTAATGCACTTCCGCATCCTGACTGTTATTGAAGGAGAAACTGATCAACTGAAAGATTTCTGTATAATATTACAACTAATATCAGTGATTATCTAGTAAATGTTCTAAATTTTCAAATGGTGTCGCATCTTATGGGACGAGAAAATCGGTTCATTCCAGTTGGTTCGGTTCTTTGATTTCAGTATGAATGAACAGAGAACCACTAATTCTAAGGACTTTGTTCTTTTTAGGCGCTTTGGTCCATTGGTGTTATCCATTTCATCGCTGATATATTCCATGGTATTTCGCATTGTCAAAGTACGGAATTTGTTGGGAATTCAGTCTGTGAAGTTGATGTGTGTTAATTTTGATTCGTTTATAGCGTTATTCTTCAAGTTTTTGTCCTAGTGTTCACTGTATAATATACATAATTGCAGTGACATCAGCAAATGTCCCTATTCTGGCTTCTTCTATATTTGGTAAATCATTTGTATACAGAAGGTATAACACAGGGCCAAGCACAATACCTTGTGGGACTAATACCAATATTTTCTTCAGTTTTGAAAACTCCTTTTCCTGTTTCACCCGAAAGTAACGGTCATTTTTATATGACTTAAGCAATTCAAAATTGTTTTGGTAGATCTCGTTGTAGCTTGAATTCCAGACCATGGTGCCAAACCTTATCAAATGCTTGTGATACGTCTAGGAATACTGCCGAACATTCCTTCTTCTTCTCCAGCACCTCCTCAATCGTTTCTGTAATTCTATGTACCTGTTCAGGAGCCTTCTCGAAACCCAAATTGATGTGGTGGTATAAATTTTCTATTAACTACAATTGGCTTTAGTATCTTGAGAAACAATCTTTCGAAAATTTTTGATGTGGTTTTTAATAAAGAGATTGGTCTGTATGATGTTTTGTCATTTAACGGTTTATTAGGCTTAGGAATCATTATGATTTTCGCTACTTTCCCATGTCTTGGAACATAACTTTGTCTAAAGAGAGCATTACTTATGTGCTGTAGTTTCCGTAGTGCTTTGATTATTTTCGCTGTAATCCAGGAGCTTTTTAATCTTTAAGATTTCTTACAGTAGAACAAGTACCTCGTTTTTTTTTCTTACAAATGTTAAAAATTCATTCTCTGCCTGCCTAGTTGGTGGTTTGAAGGTAATTTCTAGTTGTTCGGCAAACAGATCAGCTTTTCGTTTATCGCTGTGAGCCCAGGTTCCATCAACTATTTTTATGAGTGGCACTTGCAGTTTAGATCTAAAGTGACCTTCCACAACGAATAGTCCGTGTCAGGTTACTTATAAAGCTCTAGTTACTGACTCATTGTTGATATAACAAAACAAACTGGGAATACTCCAGCTTTACTTATTGTCGTGGAACTTATTGTCATTAAGACTGGAGCGTGATCTGATGATAGTGCTTCTTCATTTTCAACTCCTAAGTAATTTTCTAAGATACCTCTTGATATATAGAAGCCTAGAAGGTCAGGAATTACGTCCGTAGACCAGTATGTGGGCTTTCTACTGGAGTGAAAATCACATTTTTTTTGTTCTGGCTGCTTCAAAAAGCTGTCTTTCTTTGGGAGTAGTTCGATTTGATCCCCATAATATATGTTTTGCATTAAAGTCGCCTCCAATAATGTAATTGTTACCAAACGATTTAAAAAGTTTGATAAAGTCTTTTTTTTTGTTTATATCTGGGTGAACAGTAGGTTGCTGATATAGTGTACCTCTTGTTGTTTTTGGTTTCAATAGAAACAGTTGCTACATGCATAGCATCTTCCTCTATATTTTAAGTTTTTCTTGATGTTTAATGGTTTCCTTGATGAAGATTGGTGTCCTGCCTCTAGCTTTTTTGGCTCTGTGAAGAGTTTGATAGCACTGGTATCCACGAATTTTGAAATACCAGATTATATAAGAGTGACATTCTGAGATTAGACAAATATCATTGTTCATGTTCTGGAGAAAATATGCCATCGAAGATCATGTGCTCCAATATTTAAAGTAGATGAAGAGGACGCTAGTTATCAAATTATGACTGAACCAGAGATTGTACTCAAGCAAAAAATAGCAGAGAATCAATAATAAATCTGTCAGTTTTAAGAGCCTCATTTAAAGTGCATTCGGACCCTCAATTAGTCCGTTAAATCAAGGTTTTACTGTAACAGCATGAGGACAACCCGAACCATAATTTTTCCAAGAAATGTGCTCACCTACTTCACTAATCGTAGTCAGATGAGAAAAATCCCATTTGCTGTTCATTTCGCGATCTGTCTAATGGAAAATTGATAACTTCAGATCTTAACCAATACAGCAAGATACATTTTTTGTCGTTAAATGTTCAGAATCCATAGAAATCGCAAGGAAGGCAATATAAAGTATCTAGTACTTGATAATTATTTGTCGTCGACCTCCTGATCATAGGTGCAACTACCCATATGCCTCTTTTAAAAAAGTATCAACGCTTGAAGAATTTAGGGATACTATTTGAGTATTTCTTAAGACCCACTTTCCGCGTTCTCTAGTGATACTGAAAAAAGTGGATGCCTTGTTTTATGCTAATTAAACTACTTTTGCATCTTTTTCAATAGAAACCAGATTATAGGTGAAATGGTCTATATGCGTTCGTATCAGCACATTACAAAACATAATTAATCTTTTATATACGAGAATGTTGCTGCTGTGCAGTAAGAAAAATAATGCCATCTGATAGTTTGCGTGAAATTACTAGATCAATGCGAACAATGTCTCACTGCAACAATGCAGGCTTTTTTGTCTCCAATATGCTTGTAAATTAAGAAGAACGTTTTATACATTGAAGATGCTGTGTAAGTGAAAACTGATAACAAGTTCGAAAAATTCTGGTAAGATGCTGAAACCACCTTTACCGGCAAGTCTTCTGATTGTATCACAACCATAATTAAATTTCTCAACCCTTGCAATAAAACATTTCCTGACCGAGATGAGGTCGATTTGTTTTAACAAAGTCATGGAAACACAATTGTGGAATCTGGATAAAGAAAATCCACGAAAAATAATAAAAAACCCAGATGAGTTCAAAGAAGTTATTGTTTGGTGTGGTGTTTGGTCTGGTCATCGAGAGAGACATCAAGAGATATCGTAAACGGTGATAAGCATCTTGAACACAGCAAAAGTTTGGGAAAATAAAACAAAAATACTTTTTTCTAAAACTGAAACAAAACATGGAGTTCCAGTTATTTAACTAAACCGGATGGATCCTAGACTGTTTCTAGCGAGGAATCTTTGAAATTTTTCATAGAAACCCACTTTCCAGGGAGCTTCGACGACTCGACAGTGAATTGTACTCACCGAGAAACTCATTTATTGCGCATAGAAGATATCGTAACCAAAGAACGGATCCCTTGGGCGCTGGAAGAGTTCAAACCCTATAAATCGGCTGGTCCTGACCGAACTATTTCAGAGCAGATTCAGAACAACTTGATGATTATTCTCCCCTGGTTGGAAGTAATCTTCAAACGGTGTTTAAAACTGGTCTGTGTTCCGTGGAGGTGCGGAGAGATTAGAGTGATCTTTATTCCGAACGTGGGTAAATGGTCAAATACATACCCAAAGGACTAAAGACCCATAACCTTATCATCCTTTCTGCTGAAAACCGTTGAAAGATTGATGAATATCTATACATACACTAAAATTTAAACCCTAGTGACGAATCATACTCGGCATGTTTACGGTAAAGGGACAGTTCTGCACACCCTGGTAGGTACAATTGAGAAATCAATATTCTCACAAGAGTTTTGTATGGTGGCGTTCCTTGAAATTGAAGGTGCCTTTAATAATGAAAAGACGTTGATAATTCTGGAGGGATTGTCGATCCTGATGTTGGACTACCCTGTAGGTAGATTAGTCAATCACATGCTTGGGTGCAGAATGGTTAACTGGGAGTTGGGGGAATCAATCATCAGAAGGCGGGTGGTTAAGGAAACCCCACAGGCAGGTGTCCTTTCTCCTCTTCTCTGTAACATAGTAATCAATGGGTTTCTGTTAGAGTTGAAGAGAAAAGGATCGGAGTGATTGCTTATGCAGATGAAGAAGGAGGTAATCCAAAATGCCCTCTTAATCATTTCGAGGTCGGCCATCAGATGTGGACTGGCATTTAGTTTGTCCAAAACTGAACTGTTATTATTTACTAGGAAATATAAAATCCCGGTAGTAGATTTTCCTCTATTAACTGGTGGGAGACTAGTTTTTATTGACAAGGCAAGATTTCTAGGCGTAATCTTGGACAGAATAAGCTTAGTTGAAAAACAACATTTTGGAATGAGTAAGACTAATATAGGCATGTACTTGTGCAGGAACGTTTTCGGAACAAGATGCCAGAAGCCGGAGCTAGTACTACTTCCGTAGTAAGACCTGTTCTTATGTATGGAGTGAACGTGTGGTGGCCAGCTCTTCTTAAAGTAACATATAAAAAAGGGATCGAGACGGTGCGAAAAACAGCCTGCATGGTTATAAACGGGGCGCTGAAGACAACACCTACACCTGCTGTGGAGGTCATTTTTCACCTTCTTCCCGTAGACATTTATGGTAAGCAGATGGTGGCGATTAAAGTCACTCGACTACCAACCATATCTCAGTGGAAATGTCTTCTGAACTGGCGAATCTAGACTAAGTTACACCGACTTTGTGCTTCGAGAAAAGATTCCGAACTTCCTGCCTCTCAAGAGAATCTTGGAGGAGTGGCGCGGTTGCGGAAACGGAAGCACTGCAGTTCTTCACAGATGACTCCTAGCTGCACCATAATGAAGAAGCTGGCGTCTTCTGTCATAATTTGAAAGTGAGTTCGTCTCCCTGATCATACCAGCGTGTACCAGGATTGAGGAGGTCCTGAATTGATTGAGACATATTGTGGTATCCAATCGTATTATTGCCGTCTTTGAATGAAATTTCAACATTCAGATAGTCTGGGTCTCTGGCCACTCGGACGTCATGGGAACAGCAGGGCGAACGAACTAGCGACGCGTGGTACAGGTCTTCAACTGCCAAAGCTGGACTTGAACCGCTCAAAGACACTGATCTCCCTACGAAGACGTGAACTAAAAACGATCGTGGGGATACTCACAGGACACTGCCTACTTGGAGAACATGCGAGGAGGCTAGGTCTAGAAGCTAATTACTTTTGCAGAAGCTGTATGGACGAACCATAACTATATCCCCAATATTTTGACGCAAATTGCCCTTTCATCGATTTATGTACATGCGGATAAGCTTATTTGCAGAAAAATAAATTTTTGCTTGATAACATTAATCGAATGTTTAAAAGTTTCTATAAAGCTTATTTATAGATTATCGATTTATGTCTACAACACTGATTATAATTCATATTATCCTATTCGTTTATACAGGTTGAAAACTTAGTTAATTATAACTTTTCAATATCTACTACACGAGCGTATATAATAAAAAGTACAAATTTATTGCAAAACTGCGGAAAAACGTATATAATGGTGGAAATTCAATAACGTGATAACGTGAAAATAAAAGAAAGTTTTTTTGCTGAGTGCCAAGATCCGGATTTGAAGACCATAAATAATATTTATTCGAATAAATTTTTTTAATTATGGATTATGGGTGCTGTACTTTAATCAGTCTAAAAGCATGCAATCTCATTTAATACATAGATAGTATTTCTTGTTGACCCTTTATTTCTGGTAATTATAACAAATTAGTTATAGACACTACGTAAGTGATTTGGGTCGTCTCCACCCATGCTCTTCCTTTACCTCTCCAATTCGCAGACAAATTCCGATTTATTGTTGAGCGCCAGCCTGCGAGCACGAATGTCATAATGTGACCAGCTTCTCTTGTTTGGCTAGAGACCTTCGGCCTGGGTATAACAATTGGAGGAGGAGGGGGTAATGTTGTTGATACATTGGGGTTGTTACACATGGGAACTTGGAAGGAAAAGATAAAAATGGCACAAATCTGTGTTTCCAGACGTCACCTTTCAATATTTCGTTCCACCAATGCTCGATCCAGAATGTCTCTCGATGTCGAACTCGAATCCTCACTACGTACCTCTTGGCACGAACCCCTTCAACTCGTTTCATATCTTCTTTTTGGTTTGTAGACCACTTTGACAACGTGGCCTCTCACTTTTATTTCTCGCTCAACACTTGTTATCTTAAGACTTTTTAGCGGTTTTCACTTGGATTTATTTATATTTAGTTTATTTGTCCCTCAAATTCTTTAATTCACTTTCACTTATCCAATCTTCCGCCATTTTTCCACACCAAAAACAAAAAGCGTCTTTTCCGTCACACGCATCACCTTTTATAACTATCCGGCACCGCACTATACATCGGGCAGTAAGTATTCTTCTCCACGATCCTTCCGCCATCTATATTCCGGCACAAAATTGAGCTGAGTTTTGTGTGATCTGTCACTTATTGTGTTTGTGTTTACTATGGATTTGGGATTATGAGTATGTGTACGTGCATTGTAATAATTGTTTACGGGGAGTGTTGATTGTAAACCCGTCTCGTATGTGTTGTCGGTCTGTCGATGTACATCTTAAATATTATATGTACACTGCAGTTCACCTGAATATAGGAACGACGGTTTTTTTTGGAATATTTCGAAATCGATCCAACTTTTTCAATATGTTTTTTACAGAATTATAAGTTTTGTATTCGATTTATTTTTAAAAATTAATTGAGTTTACTTTAATAATGTGTACTACCTCCCTTATTCGAAATAACTTCATTCAACTTGCTTGAGATGGAGTCATACAAAGATTTTAAATAATCTAAAGAAATTTGGTTCCAGGCCTCCTTTATCGCCTTAATAAGGCTTTCTTTAGTGTCGAATTGTCGACCACCTTCGTAAATTTTCCGAGACAGCCAACCCCACACGTTTTCCATGATATTGGGATCAGGAGAATACGGAGGCCACGGCCAAAGTTCTAGATTTTGCTGCGATATCCATGATTTGATTATGTAAGCTGTATCGATAGGGACATTATCTTGCTGATATATCCATGGCAATGGCCCAAAAGTATCATTGAAGCGGGGAAATGCTTCTTCGAGGATGCCCTTGTAAGTTGCTGCGGTCATTTTTCCGGTTGGAAATGACAAATCTCCCGGACCAATAAATGATATATTTTTCAGCCCATGTCATATGCTGCCTCGAGAAATCTAACCTTTTCTGTTTCCTCTCCTGATTTAGAAGTGGTTTCTTTTGGAGCTTTCTTCGAATAAGTTGATCTGCTTTTTTGATCACTCTCCATACTTTTATTCGGCTGGCCTCCACACCAACTCTAGCTTTAATTTTTTCACAAGATAGTGCGCAATTGGATGCTGCCCTTAGTATGGCCCACTTGTCGGCTGCAGATGTCTCCTCATCAGTTCGGCCTTTATTGTTTGAGCCATATTCTCTTGGATTTTTTGTAAAATGAAGATAACAGTCTTACTTCTCCCTATTTTATCTGCAATTGCTTGAAGAGAATAATTTTCGCTGTGTAGTACTTGAATTTGGGCTATTTCTTCCTTACTAGGTTTTTTCCTCGACCCATATTTAAATTTTTCTATGTTAAACTGGTATCCTTTTTTAAAAAAATTAATTTAATTTAAGTTTAAGTTGCTAACACTTCAAATTTATTGATAATATGGCCGTTTCTATTCAAGTGAGACAAACAAAAATCACACTTTTTAAGAAAAACAAAATAAAATAAATTTCTTCTGGCCTACTAATTTATTTTTATTTAAAAATTATGTAATTTTAAACAAGTGCTAATCCTGTAAAAAAAATATTGAAAAAGTTGGATCGATTTCGAAATATTCCAAAAAAACCGTCGTTCCTATTCAAGTGAACTGCAGTGTATGTAGTTCGTTATGTTGTGGTTTACGAGTGTTTTGTATTTCTCTTAGTATTGCGTATTCGTATCCACCAGTGTTTCGTATCCAGCGTATTTTGTTTGCATGAATATTTGAGCCGCGAATTCCTTCGCTTTGTGTTATTTCAGCTTGTGGTTTGCAGTGTTGTTCATCTTTAACAGTCTAGTGCCTAAGGAGAGAATTGGATCGGATACTTGGGCCGAGGTATCTCCGACCAACCGGACACCAGGTTTGTAGATCCTCTTCAACAAATTTATGTGTCTTGTAATATCCACCTTTTTATATTAGCACCCGTTTCAGGGTACATGTCCTCAGTAAACGCAGCACAAAAAAGACAAAAAATAAAAAATGGAAAATTATTTTCATTTAATTAAAACGAACGAAAACAAATTATTAATTAAGTTGATAATTTAAATATTATTTTTATGAAAGCTTTAAATTTTAATTATGTATTTTGTTTATATTCAATTATTTGAAACGAAAATTAATTAAACTTTGGTTCGTTATACAAACACTGTGCTTTTTCGTCGAGGTGGACACTCACCTTGTTTTTGTTAGTGTATCGAAACGTTGTTGGGGCAACACATGTTCCTGGTGACGCATGATTTTTGCAATCTATATACACTTATACATATTTACTTAGCTAAAAGCTTTCATGCTCCTCATTTATATACAAGTAGAACATTATACCAATTTATTTCATTTATCTCGAAATCCGACAGCATCTCTGGTTTTCGTTCGTCTTACGTTTAAGACAATTTTTTATTCTGTGCACTCTACTGCTCCAAATATACAATAACATATGGTGAATCCTATTTTCTTCGTAACTCTTCCAAAAAATATAAATTTATAAAATAACATCCAATAAATCTCGTATATATGTTTCGATTTTTATACAAATGTATGCTTCCCAAAAATCGGGAGAAGAATAATGGAAACGTCTTCAATTTTTATTATTGTATATATGCGGTACAATCAATATACTCGTGTATCTCATAACAAACAGTGAGAGAGGTATGCGCTATGTTTTTCAAGATTTTCATCCGCATTTTGATTTATTAGGGTTGAAAATAATTATGTGTGTTATCTGTTTTGTAATTAAATAACAAATTTTCACTGTTTTTAGTGTTAATTATTTTGTCGATTTGTAGATCGACTCGTCCGTATATTCGTGTCCGTGGACTGGTTATGCTCTACTAAATATATAGACAAACACATGCTTACATACATAGATAAGATGTTATCTAATCGAATTCATTTTATATTACCATTAGAAGCTATAATCAATAGAGACACATGATACATCTTATGGATGCCGAGTATATTGTGTATCCATTTGTTATTCATTTATATCAGAAGACAAAATCAATCAACATTAATTTAATTATGTAGGCCCGACTAGAAGGGGCAATTTTTGCTAGCTGTGCCGAACTGGGAATATATATACAAGATACATATACGATACGGTGGTGGGAGTTCAATGATGGCTTTTTTTTAATAAGCATAATTTATCAATGGGTTTTGTTGTTTTTATGTTTTTATGTTATTACATGAACATTAATGGATTCGAAATTATAATGCAATTAAATGTATAGTGTTGATGGTACGAAATATGAGATGAATATAATGATACCGTTGAATATATGTATGAGTTTATATCACATACTGGTTGTCACAAGCATATATTTATGAATGTAGTCTAGTTGACTTGCCAGTGATGTCGTTTGTGACGAATGCCTTGATGATCTTGATGATAACTTGCCTTTCTTCAGCAGCTTTTCTGATCTGGTTCAAACTGCCAATGATGCCAAACGTGTTTGTGCACTTTGATGGAGTCCAAGTTTTTCACCGGACCCTTTCTTACATTGAGTGATCTACATCGAAAGGTACTGTAGAAATAATAATAGGTTAGTTAAGAGAAAATGTCAAGATCATCTATGGTGTTTGATATTGATAAGTTGGGCGAAACCTTTTAGTCGAGAAGCTTTTATTTTAGTAACAATTTTAAAGTCAACTGATTTTAATAGTCTTATTGTAACAGACTCAACCAATGACTTATTTTTGATTCAACGACGATTTTTAGTAAAATTTGGTTTGGGTTTTATATCGTGATCTGACTTGGATCAGTTGGTATGTCACGATTCATCGTGTCAAGTTCCAAGGGATGCTATTGACTTCTCATCTATTTTATTTTATTTTAATTTAAAGAAATCAATATGTAGAATCAAATACATTTAGGATTTCAGATAAGAAATTTAAATTTTAAGATTGAATGATAGAAAATTAAGATTTTTAAGGTAAAATTTAAAATTAAAAATTAAGTATATTAAATTATAATTGTCTGAAGTGCTGTTTTAATTTGATGTTAAACTGTCCTTTAGACAGTCCAAACTCGAATAAGTGCTCAACATCGGTAAAAAATTTGATCATCATATTGATTGGTTCATTTTCGTCGTTATTAGTACGATGTTTTTCATGTTTTAACAGCTTGTGCAGACGAAGATTTCTGCTGGGCACAAGTCTACATGGCCCAAAAGTATATTTCCCAAAAAACTTGCACAATGTTGTTGCCTGCGATTAACCAAAGTTCCAATATTATATGCTTTACAGCGTATAGTGTAATGTGGTAAGAGGGAGGCCAGGTTCTCATGGAATGGTAAATGGTAGTTGTAGTTTCAGTTTGTTTTTTTTTCATAATATATAGTAAGACCCGCTTTTGTACACCCTCAATTCTATTAATGTGGTCAGCGTTATGGGGACACCAAACTGCTACTGCATATTCAAGCTGAGATCTAATGTATGCAAAGTACAAAAGTGCATTTTGGTCTTTAATCTCGGTGGTCCAGCGACGAAGAAAACCGAACATGAAATTGGCTTTCGATATACTCTGATCGATGTGTCTGGAGAATGAAATATCACTGACAAATGTTACACCTAGATCTTTAATTATGGTGACGCGTTCAATTAATATTCCATTGATATTATAATTGGCAATTATTGGACATGTTTTCCTATGATATGACATTATCCTGCATTTTTGAATGTTGAGTTTTAACTGGTTCACTTCACACCATGAACAAATCTTGTCAATATCCTCTTGAAGCTTGTAAGAGTCACTTCTATCGTTAATTGTTCGGAATATTTTAAGATCATCAGCAAATATAGGGACCAATATTTGAACCCTGGGGAACTCCAGATTTTGCCAAAATAGGATTGGACTTTTCACCAGCTATTTCGATAAATAGGTATCTCTTCGTTAAGTAAGGTTGAAACCATTTGACAAACATTGACGAAAAACCAAACTTGTCAAGTTTAATCAATATCTGGCGATGTTGAATGGAGTCAAAAGCTTTACTGAAGTCGGTGTATATGGTGTCAATTTGCTTATGATTTTCTAAAACTTTAGTAGTAATGCTAGTAAACTCAACTAGGTTGGTGGTAGTTGATCTGCCAGGCATAAATCCATGTTGATGGCTTAAAACTGTTTTCTTGAAGGAATTTCAGACTAATATTTCAAATTTAGGTTAAGTATTTCAAATTTAGGACTTCGTCTATTTTTCAAATTGATTAATTTATCACCGTACCATGGCTGATGGATGATTGATGTAGTTTTTGTTAGCGGTACAAACTGATCGAATCCATTGAATAATATGTCATAGAAATTGTTAATATTAGTGTTAATATCAGTTAATCCATCAACTCCCTCGTCCCAATTTATATTATTCAAGAAGCCTTTAAGTCCAACGATGTTAGCTTTGGCAAAATTATGTCGTATACCTGATTCTTGATGGAAATTGCAGTGTTCGTTAATTTCTGATATATTAAAGCTGAATTCCATGGATTTGTGATGAATATCGTTCCATGTGAATGGTGACAGTGATTCATGTACTTTAAAGATGACTTCGTTTGCTAGGAATAAATCAAAAAAGTTACCATTTACATTTGAAAGATGATTTGTTTGTTTAAAATCAAAGGAAAAGCAGGCATCAATAAAACAACACTCAATATCCGATAGAGTAGAAGATAGAAACATGCACTTTAGATCTTCGTCATAAGACCAGGTCACATTGGTAAGGTTGAAATCTCCCACTACTACCAAAGAATCACCCGGCATAGTAAGATTATAAATTTCCTGGATCGTTTCAATGTAGTGTGCGTTTGTTTCACTTAGTGAAGAGGGTGGTATGTACACAGTATAAATGTATATTTTTTTTTATTGATTGTTATTATTACACAGGCATGCATGTTCGATTTGACAACAGGAGAGTTAAATTTCTCAATGGTAATTGAAGCGTTCACGGCAATTAGTAATCCGCCGCCCGTTAATTTTTTGCTCGTTGATGAGGAACGTCACATCTGTAGACGACATAATCACTAGGGAAGAACAGGGTTTTTCGAACGAAATTGAGAAATTGATATGCTTTGCTAGACGTTTTGTTGACATTTTGTTAGTAGATTGTATGATTGGTATTGGTGATGATACTATCGACTTGATAAGCTGATGACGAGATGGTGTTTATATTGGTTTGGGGCCTTCTGGTATAATCCGAAAAACCGGCCTTTTTTAAACTCAAATTCTTTAACAAGGATTCCATTAGGCCAAAGATTCGAATTTGCTGCCCTTGCAAAGTCTTCTTCAGTGAGACTAATCCTTAATGATGAGTGGTTACGAGGTACGCCATTAATTGCTTTAGGTATCATCTTGATACAGTTAGCTGTTGCTATTTGTAATTTCTCTGTCAGTTAATTTAATTTTAGAAGACATTGATGGTCATCCGGAATGCATGGTTTGGACTTTTCATTGTTTGTTGATTCATTCTCATTAAGCGGTATTTCTACATTTTCATTCGGTAATTTCTTAAGACGTAATCTAGTTACTCGATGTTCGGTCAGTTGGGGTATCACTTCAATGCGTTCAGGGACCCTAGTTGTGGCACTAAAATTTCGCTGGGATGAAGCAGCAGTTTCAGTTGGTATTGTAGTGGTTCCAGCTTTTGTTAGCGACCGAGTAACAACACGTTCTTCTATAGACAAAAACACACTTTTGACTGCAGGTATTGGGTTTACGGGATTCTTTAGTTTTTTATTGTACGAATAAACTATTTTAGAAATTATTTATTGTACGAATAAACTCAAACTTAGTGGCTCAAATGAAATAATTCAAAATCGAATTTTTTCCGATATCGAAAAATTTGACCCGCCCGAATTATTTTTGAATTATTTTTTATGAGTAGTAAATTCGATAACTCCAAATTAGATTCGACTGCTAAGTTGCAGCTAGATTTTCGGAAAATCCGAATTCGTTTTATCTTTTTAATTTAATAATATTGTGATTGTGGATTTTTTGATAACGGGTTTTTATAAAAGCAAAATCAACTTTCGGATCCGATATCGAATTTTACATAAAAGCCTCCCATCAATTTTAAGGACGGCAGAACATTATATAAAGCTGACAATTGAGAGCATATAAAATTCAACCTTACAGTGAGGTTAGTTTTCTATAAAGTGAGAATGTTCCTTAAGTTCGAGTTAATTTTTGGTGCATTTCCTTGATCTTCAATTAGATAGTACTATTTAAACGGGGTCCCAATGAAATTGGCTTAAACCTATGAAAATTTCATTATGGAACCAAATTTCCGATCGATACATATTCGAGAAGTTAGAACTTTGACTTATAGTTGTACCAAGGTTAACACATAATTATGGAAAATGGTCGCCACAATTTGAAAATATGTACAGTTCGCAATACTTCGGTGAGTTTTGGTAGGGCCTTTTAACGTTTGACGAATTGTAATACATCGTTTTGAAAAGTTTGTCATTTTGAAGTTGGTAAATTGGAATGATAATAATGCTGGGAAGTTTACTTTTCTCAAAACAGGAGTATGAGTTCCAAGGAAATTTTTGACTGGTATTAAAGTGTCCCAAAAATTCCACAACACCTTATTCGATCAAATTCTTAAGATAATATGAGTGAAGTATATTACGTGACTTGCCCAACACGGCCATTTAGCACTTGAGATTTCCATTCTACCCACCATAGTCAATGGAGTTGTGCATAAATAAAGTTTAACAATTTAATCGGTAAGAAAACGAAAAAGATACACTTGTAATTTTGAAGAGCAAATCGGTTCTGCAACAAAGAGTCGAATAAGGTCTGTTAAAGTGACACAATATACATAAGTGATTGGGGCCTCAACAAAGCAATAACACACTCGAAGCAGATAATCGCAACCGCAAAATAGAGATATACAATGGCAGAGTGCGTAGAAAAAGGACGAGAATATTTGGAATGCTTAGTTGATTATATCATTGGAACTGTATAGACTGCCAACTAGGTATGACCAATACTAAACCCTAATATACATACACTAAACCTGCCGTCAAAAAGCACGGCGCGAATAGACTGCTTGACTGAGTAAAATCTAAGTGACTACACGTGCAAACAGGCTTGGTTTTGAACAAATCTGCAGTTTCACAGAAATTGAATTGCAATTTCTAATTTCATGACTAAGCATAAAATCTTCTTTTGAAAAGCTCTCAGAAGTTCACAATATCCTTTCTAATTGAAAATCAATTGCTTCAATCGCACTTCTGTTTGTTATCAATTTTTCTCTATTAACATACAGCAAATACATAAAGAGATTGTTTCAGCTTTTCAATCATTTTTGAAACTCAAGGCAGTCCCAAGTCTTTCGTGGTTTCATTGTTTCGTGGTTTCATCATACTTTATACACCATTATGGAAGACCTCTTTTGAAATTTCAGATAATAGGATTGGTTGACTTTATCACACCCAATACCACTCTCTCACATGCATTCTCTCTCACATGAATTAATTGAAATTGGATACAAGTGTATTTTTCTCCTACGAGTTTACCCAAATATCTATATGAAAATTTACTTTCTCAACTTTGACTGTCGTAACAATTCGGCAACCTCTAATTCGGTTCTTTGGGAATAACGTTCCACAAATAAAAATTTTTCCCCAATCACACACTTTTTTCGAAAATGTCAAATCACTAAGAAATTGGTGTGAATTCAAAGCACATATGGACTAATCGAACTAACCGATATTTGTAAGAGTAAACTGAATGCTATAAAAAGGGCGAGTAAACAGAAATGGGAAGCTCATCGTGTTCTCCAAAATTGACTTTGGATTGTTCGAGTATGGTGATGATTTTAATGAAAGTTGAGAATGCTTGTGCTAGTTTTATATTGGAGCGATTAATTCCACCCCAATACACACTCTATGATCTGAAATGGATATTTCACCTTTCAACTATACGAAAGAGACCGAAGCTTTACTGAATAAGTTATCAGTTACAAGAGAATTTTGCAAGAGGCAAACAAAATACTTTGCGTATTTGGAAGCGTATACCGATGCTTGCGTGAATGATGATCGTAAAGTGTGTCAAGTTATCCCAGGATCTCATCCCAGGAAAAAATAAAATGTTCATCAGGTAATACTAATTTCATCCCATCCCAAGATTTTTCAAAATCATCCCAGAAAATTGTGTATTCGTTCAAAATCGGGAAATAAGTACTCAAAGATCGAACAAGTTTCTACCTTCTATAAAAAAACTGGCAAATCATAATCAATGAGATTTTCAATCCAGATCAAAGTTTGCGTGGAAACAAATTTATTATATCCAAAAGTATAATTATTTTTAATTTTTCCAAAAATTATTTAAGTTAAAAACGATCTCATGTGAAATCGAATTGATATCATGTCAACTAATTAAGAGCCAACCAACAAGATCAGCCGTATATTGAGATTTGCGCTATTGGCCAATATGTGCATGGCCCAAGTTGTTTTTTTATATATAATTAAAGATTTATATTGATGGTTCCTAAGAACCACGAGTGTCGTTCTCGATCTCATCTGAAGGTAGAAACTTGTTCGATCTTGAGTACTTATTTCCCGATTTTGAACGAATACACAATTTTCTGGGA